>CM055318.2:52866015-54066015 GCA_029255685.2 Silene conica
TTTGGGATAATTTTGGGTGTATCCTTAGGAGACCACCTTTTTGGTGGTTAGTAGTCTTGGAGGATCTTTCTTATTCCATAGCTCAAGAACAACAATAAGGAAGGAGTCCTTGTGTTGTGCCCATTATCTTGCTTTTACAATGTAAGGATTTTTTATCTTAAGATGGTTTAATACCATCTTTTATACTTTTGTATGCATGCATGTAGATTTAGACCGTTTTAGATTATATTGTAATTGTAAGATCACAATATGAGTATTAATATGGTCTAAATAACTAACAAGTGGTATCAGAGCATTGTTACATATATGCATGTTGTCTTAAGACGATTTTAGTAATTTATGAGATAAATTAGTAAAATTGATATTATGTCATTAAAATTAGTTTTTATCACATAATATGGTCTTGCATGTATATAATATGGTCTTAGAATGATATGGGACGAAAATTTGATTTTTTGTTATTTTATTTATTTTTTATGACTTTAAATGGCATAAAATTATGTTAAAATGCATTAAAACTAATTAAAAGTTAACTAGTTTTGGTAGCATGTTAACTTTATGCATGTTTATTTAGAAATAACCACATGCATGTTCTATTTATGAAAAAAATAGAAATTTTAAGTTAATGTGATTAATTTATTTAGTTTAATGATTTTTATTTGATAAAAATGGGCAAATAATGGTTATTTTGTAAATAATTATTGATTTAATTTTTGGGCTAGAAATTTTTGAATTTTTAGCTCCTGGGAATTATTCCAAAATATATAAAATTTGATTTTAAAATTATTTCAATTTTTATGGTTTGATTAGTATTAAATCGTAAAAATTGCCTGTTTTACCAATTAAATTATAAAATCGTTTTATATAAATTTCAAAACTAAAATTTTCACTTGCATGGCATTTTTGGTGTAAGACCAGAATTTTCATGGCTTTGAAATTTAATTTTCCATAAGTTTTTAAAGTAAATGGAATTTTTATATGATAATTGTGAATTATTGTATCTTTTTATCATGATTATGTTTTAATTCCCATATAATTTAAAGATAATTGTTGAGAATAATTATTTTGATAATAGACCAGATTATTAAGATGAGTAAGTCTTAAAATTGTTTTAAAAATTAATTGTGAATTTTTATTGGTAAAAATTCCGTCATTACGAGCTCAAATGATCGTTGTTGGTAAGTAAGACGATTTGGCATGTCATTTTTACAAAATGCATTTTTATTATTTATTTAGATGGATGTTTCTTAGCATTATAATTATGTAATTTTTCTAATATGGTCATAGGTAGAAATTGGTATTTCCCGTAATGTAAGGGAATATCGATTTGTTTTTTAATTAATTGCGATTTCGTATCGCCTAATTTGTAAGTTATTAATAGTTTTATTTTAATATTATTACAAATTGTATAATAGGGTATTGCAATGTAATTTAATTAATAGTAGTTACATGAAGCGTCTAAAGATGGATTTTTCATGAAGACGGTGTTTTCGGAAAGGAGATCCAAAATCCTAAAGAAGGAGGGCAATTTGTGAAGACTCAAGGGACCAAGGAGTTGGTTTCCGATGTGTAATAATTTTAGTTAAATATATTAACTAGGTGGACATATTAAGACTTGCTAATTTACATTTATGCATTCATGCCAAATCGTCATCATTACATGTTTATTTATTTTCGATGTTATCGATTCAATTGTCTATCATTCAACTTTTTTTTTGTTCACTTAAAAGTGATAGACAATAAAATTGATAAGATCTCTCACTTTTAAAATTGAGATAAAGCCTTACCAAGTATTATTAGCACCTATGAATCCCTTTTTCATTATAGGTAGGCTCGGCTCACCGGGGTACTCTCTTTTTACGTTGGGTAAGTAGGGTAATAAAAGTTATTACACGTGAAAATTGGTTGGACTCAACGGGATTAATGTGGGATATGAATCGGCCTCACCGTGCCTATAGTTGATTCCGGGGCTAAAAAAAAGATAAATTTTAAGAAAATTCATCAATCAAGAGTTCTATTCAGTAGAAACAGTCAAAATGTTAACTCACCAAATTTATATAAATATGGGATGAAACGGCCTCACCGTGCCCGTGTTTATATAAAGATGGGTCTTGGAATCGTTTATATATTTCAGTGGGAGATCATTATATAAATGCCAACTTGTTAAAATTGTTTTACAAGTATTTTTTCGATAAATGTTGATTTTCTTTCCATTCCCGTTTTGTAGTAAATCACAATGGCTTCTTCTAGTCAAACCGCTACGATTTCTAAAGATTCATGGCTCCACCAGTTCATGGACAAATATGTTTTAAATGCTAATGGTAGTAATTTTAAAGATTGGGAAGAACAACTTCGATTAGCTGCTGCAGGTGATGGTAAATTACGCTACCTTGTCGATCCTTCACCCCCTATACCAAGTACTAGGGATACTCCTGATATTAGGGACGCATATAATGATTCTCAAAGACAATCCGCCGCCATTAAAAATGTGTTAATATTTGCGATGGAAGCGTCCCTACAAAGGCAATGTGTCCGCTTCAAAGATGCATATGAGGTATACTCGAGGCTTTCTACCATATTTTCTCAAGCCCCGAGGATACTTCAATATGATGTTGTTGTTCGCTTCTTTGAGGCTAACCTTAAGGAAGGGCAATCTGTTAGTGCCCATATACTCAAAATGATTGAGTATGTGGAAAATCTAGAAGGGCTGGGATGCAAGATCCCCGAAGAGCTTATTGTGGACCGAGTGCTTCACTCCCTCTCTATGGTCAAAGGATTCACCCAATTTCGAGTAAATTATAATATGGCCAACATGAAGAAAAGTCTACATGAATTCCATTCTTTGCTTGTGCAAGCAGAGAAAGACATGGGGTTAAGTGGGAACACTAGGAAAGATGTCCTCGCTATTAATGTAAAGGGGAAGAAGAAGTTTAAAAGGAGTGGTGGTAAGAAACCCGTGCAGGTTGAAGGTAAAGGGAATGCTATTGCGAATGGCCCTTCCAAACCAAAATCTAAGAAGGGAAATCATCCCAATGATACTTGTAATTATTGTAATATCAAGGGACATTTGAAGCGTAATTGCCCCAAATATCTGGATGACATCAAAGCTGGTATTGTGAAGCCAACATGTAAATTCTCAATCAAATCTTTTATGATAGACATAAATTACGCTACTACTACAACTTGAGTATTAGATACTGACTGTGGTTCTCTCCTGTGTAATCATTTACAGGGCTAAAAAGCGTAAGGAAGCTAAACAAGGGTGACGTGGATCTACGGATGGGAAACGGATCTAAAGTAGCCGCCGTATTTGTTGGAACCTATGTACTTAGTTTAGCGTCGGGTTTGCAGTTGTATCTAAATAATTGTTATTTTGTGCCAACGTTGTCTAGGAATATAATATCAGTATCTGTATTAGACACGGAATGGTTTCGTTTTGTAATTAAGGACAAGTGTTGTACTTTTTCCCTTAATGGGATTGTATATAGTCAAGCTATTTCTATCAATGGTATTTATATTCTAGACACTAGCAACGATGTTTATCATTTGGATAATAAAAGACTCAAAACTGGTGATATCGATCTATCTTATTTATGACATTGTCGATTAGGACATATCAACGAGAAACGCATTAAAAGACTAGTGTCGACTAGTGTTATTAAACCTTTTGATTTCGAATCATTTGGTACATGTGAATCTTGTCTACTTGGCAAGATTACTCGTTCACCTTTTCAAGGAAGAGGATCTCGAGCTAATGAGTGATTGGGTTTAATACATACCGATGTATGTGGTCCAATGACAGTCACTGCTAGAGGTAATTATGACTATTTCTGTTAGAAATCTAATTTCAGATTTTATACTCATATCTTATATGAGTTTTATTTCTTTAAGTTTAGTCATAAAACTTAATAAGATCTTATGCATGCATGATGATTACATAAGATGAATGAATGTCCTTACATTGGTTTTAGAAGGTTTATACTCAACTAATTGTTAGGTTCTAAGGTCTCACACGCCCTAAAACTTAGTCTTACTAATATTATAACTAATTAACAATTTAATTAGGTTTTTACAAGATCCTATGCATGCTTATTATGATGCGGAATAAAGGAGTCGAAGACTTACTATCCGACGAGAATAGCAAGGATGATCCAAGTAGAATACCTCCTCCAAGATGCACCCAAGACAAAGCCTTAAGAACCAAAACTCGTAGTAGCTAGGGCAAGAATCGGGTTTTCCTTGAATAATATTCTAATCTCTTATTAGAATAAATAATATATGAATATTACAACGATTGCAGTATTAATAATATAATCCTATTATATCAATTGTATATGAGATAAATTATGGAGGTTTTAATGGTTTTTCTCACTCTAAAACTAAGCACCAAGTTAGAATGAATACTACCAAAAGATATTAAACATTTTACATATCATGGTGTTGTTGGGTGGATTGAGCCGTGTGCTCTCCTAGGAAGCATCAAGGGATACTTTTTGGTCTTACCAACAAACATAGGGAGGCACAAGATAATAGTTTCAAGGCTCACTTAATGATAGTGTTCCCTTGTGCACTAAATACACAAAACACACACATTACTACAAACCCAAAAACCGGTAAACTATATTGTAAAATGGTTATCCATTTTATAAATGTCAATTTTGTAAAATTGTATATGTGTGACATATAAAATGTCACAATTTATATGAAACAATTGTCTTAATTTAAAAAGCATATTTATCAAATAAATATCATTTATAAATTAAATAAATCATATTCAACAAATTGACTAATAATTCATAATTACTAATATATAAAATGGTCATTTCATTAATCGTCAATACGATTTACAACAATTGTAATAATAAACAACCCGATTCATTCTAATTACGATATTTCATAAATATCGTTTAATACTTAACAATTGACACATTTGAATTTCAAACATAAATCTTACATTAAGATTTAACCTCTGATTTCTCGATATACGAATTTAAGGAATCTGATCAACTCGTATCAATATACATTTGATCAGTTTATCAATTAAGGGAATCGTCCTATAGGTGTGATCTAAAGGGATCAACTGACCACCACCGTCCTACGACAGTAATGTTAAACTCTAGCTAGCCAATCATTGCCGATTAATGTTGGTCAGTTGACTATATAATTTCGTATCATCCCTTGCGCATTCTCGTCATGAGATTTAATTATGTGATCGCACTATTGTTGAGGACATGAATCCCAACAATCTCCCACTTGTCCTCGACAAGTGTGCGTCACCAATTCTCTTGTCATATTACAATCTCCCACTCAATGCAAGGTGTCTTTCTGGTCGTACTTGCATTTGATTATATCATGAGTGGTTTCCTCGATCTGGAGAATAACTGTTTGACCGGAATTATCTACCATAGATACCTTCCGAGCGTGGCCACGCATTTCCAGTTAACTTCTCCTTGAGTGGCCTTGAGATTTGAACAACCATGACAAGGGGGTGGACAATTTCTATCGCACTACTCCCTTCAACCAGCCACAGTCAGACACAGCCCAAAACCATCCCATTTGACTCCAGTTACGAAAAGTCGTAGAGAATGGATCAAGGCTATGCCAAAACTGTGCCATCTTGGGTGAGTAGTCTTTAGTCTAAGAATTGACTCATAAGAATACTATAGCAGCTCTCGCCACGACCGGGCTATTATAAAATTTCCAGAACTCTATATGATGCGGGAGCATCCTCCTATGACCTACTCCTTAACAATACAAGGTCTTTAATCTATGGGTGCGATTTTGGGTCCAATACAATATTCAAGATCGCGTGGACTCGACATTGGAGTATAATACACGGCCAAATCTAGGTTGTGTGTAGGAAGTTAGTTTATTTTATGTTTAAAATAAGGACTAATGTGTTATAAAGTCCAAGTAGGAGTCTTTGTAAGAGTCCTAGTACAAATAGGAAATCCTAAATTAAATAGGAATCCTAGTTGTGAGAGGATTCGTAGTCCTAGTAGAATTAGGATTCATAGTCCTAGTAGAATTAAGAATCCTAGTTGTTGTAGGATTTATAATCCTAATAGGATTAGGTTTTCTAGTGTGTGTAGGATTCACAATCCTAGTAGAATAAGGAATCCTATTAGTGATGGGATTCATAGTTTGTGTAGGAATAGAAGTCTTAATCCTAATCAAACTATTTGTTTGAACCTAGGTAGGATTAGGGTTTTCTAATTAGATTAAATTAAGGTATTCTAACCTTAATAAGAGTAGGATAGTAGGGCTGATCGTCCACCCTATAAATAGGGGGCAGCCATGTAGTTTTATTCATTCAATTATCAAATTATAAACAAATTTTCTTGTTAAGTTTATCTTACAAAAAAACCCTAAAGTATCTGTGTGAGCTTTAAACCCGAAGTATCTGTGTGAGCTTCAAAATAATCGAGAGAATATCTGTGTGAGTTGGATCAATTATCCTATCCATCGACATACATAATTCATTCATTAAATCGTTTCACAAATCTTTCAAGTATTAAGTGCTGTGCCTTATTACGTCATCAAGATTCGTCAATCAAGAACTTCAAGAACATCGTTCAAGAAACACCACCGTGACAGCCACCGGTCACCACCGTGCCACGTCAGCCGTCACCACCATTCGGCCACCATCACCGGCCACCCATCGTTCTTTCTTGCATCGTTCTTGGTTACTTTTTGTTCTTTATTCGTTCAAGATTGTATTATTTTATTAGTATTTTTATTCCGCTGCAACATCCGTATTTTTGTTGATTATCTTTATTGATTATCACCCCAAATACGCATCAAATTGGTATCAGAGCTTCGGCTCTTGGTCTAATTTTTATTATACCGGTTCTTGGGAAAGTTTTTATCACGATGGTATTGAGAAACCTACATATGGAGACCGACGAAGAGATCCACGATCAAAGGGAGAGGATTTTTCGTACAAGATGCAAGATAAAGAATAAGGTATGTACTATGATTATTGATAGCGGTTCTTGTACTAACTTGGTGTCCATAGAGGCGGTTGAGAAACTACAATTACCCAAAATTGATAAGAAACAACCTTATAAACTTTATTGGCTCGATGGGGAAGAAGGAATTCATGTTAAACACCAAACCTTAATTTCGTTCAAAATTGGACCTTATGAAGACGACATATGGTGTGATGTTGTTCCTATGAGTGCTAGCCATATTTTATTGGGAAGACCATGGCAGTTTGATCGAAAGGTGAAACACAATGGGAGGACCAATGTTTATAGCGTACCTAAAGGAAAGACAATATTTGATCTTCAACCATGGGTTCCAAAGAAAAAGGTAGAACCTAAGAGAGACGTAGAGGAGAAGTTTATAGAAGGTAAGGAGGTAGAGGAAGTAAGAGTTGGCGAAGGCAAGAATAGCCGTGAGGTACCTGATGTTGAAGAAACGAACAGTCCACAGGACTGTCCAAAAGAGGACTCATATCTTCAAAGGGATAAAACAAAGGAAGAAGATGAGATCATCAATTCTGAACCACTGGTAAGTGACGGTAATACTAAAACTAAATCTGATTCTTTACTTATCTTAATCAAGGAATCCATGAATAATATAATGGGTAGAGACCGTCATATCAACGCGCCTGATTCGTTAACTATTGCCAAAAGTGATGGTAATTATTCTAGTCAAGTGTGGAATACAAATTCTTTGATCGTACAAGATGAAGCAACTATGTCCACAACAACCTATTGTGATCATAATAGGGTTGTGCAAAGCAAGGGGAGTGGCGAGAGGATACATGGCGAGAAGCTTAGTCCATTAGTGAGTTTGAATCCTAGAAGCCGTAGGAATGGAATTGCTATGGCACCAACAAAACCTATTGTTCGTAACCGATTAATACAAGGACTGTGGAAGAGAGTATTGGAAAGACGAAGTAAGCCATGGTGGGATGGAGTCCAGAAGGTTTATCATCAATCTACAACTATACTTAGGCCTGTTATTACAAGGATAATTCAACTTGGAAGATATGTTTTTGATCCAGGTGGTAGCATACACCGAAATTTGAGGCCAAATTTTCGAAAAGAAGGAGAGTGTGATGCGGGAGCATCCTCCTATGACCTACTCCTTAACAAGAATACGAGGTCTTTAATCTATGGGTGCGATTTTGGGTCCAATACAATATTCAAGATCGCGTGGACTCGACATTGGAGTATAATACACGGCCAAATCTAGGTTGTGT
This sequence comes from Silene conica, assembly GCA_029255685.2. Classification (NCBI taxonomy): domain Eukaryota; kingdom Viridiplantae; phylum Streptophyta; class Magnoliopsida; order Caryophyllales; family Caryophyllaceae; genus Silene; species Silene conica. Next base: position 52,874,228 of record CM055318.2, read on the forward strand.
GTAGGAAGTTAGTTTATTTTATGTTTAAAATAAGGACTAATGTGTTATAAAGTCCAAGTAGGAGTCTTTGTAAGAGTCCTAGTACAAATAGGAAATCCTAAATTAAATAGGAATCCTAGTTGTGAGAGGATTCGTAGTCCTAGTAGAATTAGGATTTATAGTCCTAGTAGAATTAAGAATCCTAGTTGTTGTAGGATTTATAATCCTAATAGGATTAGGTTTTCTAGTGTGTGTAGGATTCACAATCCTAGTAGAATAAGGAATCCTATTAGTGATGGGATTCATAGTTTGTGTAGGAATAGAAGTCTTAATCCTAATCAAACTATTTGTTTGAACCTAGGTAGGATTAGGGTTTTCTAATTAGATTAAATTAAGGTATTCTAACCTTAATAAGAGTAGGATAGTAGGGCTGATCGTCCACCCTATAAATAGGGGGCAGCCATGTAGTTTTATTCATTCAATTATCAAATTATAAACAAATTTTCTTGTTAAGTTTATCTTACAAAAAAACCCTAAAGTATCTGTGTGAGCTTTAAACCCGAAGTATCTGTGTGAGCTTCAAAATAATTGAGAGAATATCTGTGTGAGTTTGATCAATTATCCTATCCATCGACATACATAATTCATTCATTAAATCGTTTCACAAATCTTTCAAGTATTAAGTGCTGTGCCTTATTACGTCATCAAGATTCGTCAATCAAGAACTTCAAGAACATCGTTCAAGAAACACCACCGTGACAGCCACCGGTCACCACCGTGCCACGTCAGCCGTCACCACCATTCGGCCACCATCACCGGCCACCCATCGTTCTTTCTTGCATCGTTCTTGGTTACTTTTTGTTCTTTATTCGTTCAAGATTGTATTATTTTATTAGTATTTTTATTCCGCTGCAACATCCGTATTTTTGTTGATTATCTTTATTGATTATCACCCCAAATACGCATCACTATAAGCAGTCACTTTGCTCGACAGAGTGTTTCTCACAGTCTGTCTATGTGATCGACTAGTCATCACATATGACTCTATGACATTTGAACTTGCCATCTATCGCCTCACACTCCAGTCGCTTTAAGATGCCACCTTATACAAGCGGCTAGGGGCTATACTAGATCAATCCAGCTCACTTTATGGGGTTCAAAGTTGTCTCTTACAACCCATTTGGATTTGACAAAGTATCTTTCAATTGTGAGTTAATTATAACTCAAACTATATTGTCATGTATGGACAGTCAATACAATATTACTGCTCCATAGCATTTGATGCATATTCATCAATTTGTATTAGTTGTTTGAATTTGCGAATAAACCTTTTATTCATGTTTTCAAAACCTACAAATCTTAGTCTCCTTCCATCTCACATTATCTCGTATAATATGATATTATTTGAGTACATATCTAGAATTTATTCTAGATCTTGAGTTTCCTTTCCTGAAGGAAGCTCCCACTGTTATCTTATAACTCGTGACGTATTGGTATGTCAGAGGGATCAATTCACCGCTCTAAAGTACCTATTCACTTATGTACTGAAATCTATTTTGTAGTTATTCATGTTTTCATTACTTGTTCTCTTTGAGAACCCATCATTTCTAATGAGTGACCTTTTATTATCATTATAATAAACCTCCCCATGAAGCTCCATCATCCTATGATATATTACATTTTATTCATCTAGAATTGAAAACTTCTTATTCTTTACACTCTAAAGAATCACCATTCTCTCTTAATGGTATGTTCAATTCTCTAATGAATATCGCTCCCACTAAAACCAATATCTCTCTTTCTATAGTGATCGATTTTACATAATCAACATTATTTCTTAAATGAACCTTTCATTTCTCGCATGTTATTCTTTTGCTTCTACTTGAACCAGTATCACTATCCCTATAGTGATCTTCTTTATCAATCAATTATCACTCCTTAAATGAACTCCTCATTTCTAGTGATATTTCCTAATTACACTTTTCGACACAAAAGAGACTACCATCGAGAGAACTGAGATGATTTCTCCTCAGAAACATCATTATTAAGGAACCGATTTTCCTTCCGATTTCATATGGGTTTTCTTTTATCCTCTCTAAGAAACAATGACATGAGGAACATTTCCTTTCGTGTCCTCCCGTAGTTTCTTCTGTGTCCTCTCGTAGTTTCTTCTATCCATTCATTTAGGGTTCCTCTTAAGAATCTCATGTAGGAACATTTATATCATTGGTTTGCGGGCGAAATATTTTCTCCCACTCTATCCTTTAAAATAACCTTTATTTATAGAAGGATAGCAATTTCCCAATAACCAATGGACATGAATGTTGAAAAAGTTTTTAGGTGTGATAAATTAATTCTCATTTTCACTTAAAATGATCATCATATAATGAATTAATTATATCTCATTTTGATTGAGAGTTTCTCATGTGGTGTAGTTCTCCGTTTTTAATCAACACTTTGATTCTTTTATATTGATCGTATCAATGTTATTTTACAATGAACGTTTCAGGGTACTTCTTTAGTGATTTATTAAGATCACTTTAATTCATGTTTTACTAGGCATGCAATTTATTTTAGGAATCAACAATTTGACTAAGAACAAAAGCAGTGACTTGGGTTGAAAACCAAGTCACTAATATCCAAAATACAACCATTGTTTAAGATTTAAATCCTTGTCTTACAAGAAAAGAAATTGTTCTTGAAAAATGCATAATGAAATAAGACAGTGATGAAAATTAGAGCCAAGCTCTTCAAGTCTTCAATCACTTGGATGCTACCATAGTCATCCATGTAAAGAACTTCAAGCTTCCTTCTCCTTGCCTTTGTCACTAGGAGGTGCCCCTTTAAAACAATTGGAAAGGGTGATAGTCAACAACTTGTATCACCATACATAAGTTGACAAAATAACATGAATTTTAAACGAGAATTATTACTTACGGCGAGAGCCTTTCCATTTTTGAGATCGGTCAAGTATTTTGGGGCAATTACGTTTCCAATGCCCTAACCTTGTGCAATAATGGCACTTGTCTTCAGCCTTTGAAGATGAGGTGGAAGCGCCTTTCGAAAAGGTCTTCTCTTTAGCCGGTTTGGGCTTGAATGTTTTATTGCCCTTGCCTTTGAAGGCACTCCTCTTGAATTTTCCTTTTCCCTTCTTCTCGATGTTCAAAACATCCTTAGTAGAACTTTCATTAAGTCCCATGGCCCTCTCCGCTTGGACGAGTATCTTATGCAATTCGTCCAATGTGGTTTCTTGATTTCGCATGTTAAAGTTCACCCGGAACTAAGCATACGATTTCACCTTATTGAGAGAGTGAAGAACTCGGTCAATGATGATGGAGTCGGGAACATGAACTCCTTGCAACTTGAGAGTTTCCGCCAACTCAACCAATTTGAGTACATGAGGGCTAACCTTTTGCCCTTCCTTTAAATAAATGTCGAAGAAGGCGGAGGCCGCCACATATTGAATCACCCTTGGAGTTTGCGAAAACATAGTCGCAAGTTTGGTGTAAATTTCATATGATGTGCTTAGCTTGATCATACTCCTTTGGAGATCCGGCTCCATAGGGAAGATAAGCACATTCTTGAGAGCGGAAGACTCTTTCATGTAGGCTTCATAAGCCTTACGAGTCGGAGCCGCGGAGCTAGCGGTTGGAGCGGGAGGAGCGGCCTTGGTAAGGTAACGAGTCTTATCGTCACCTTGAGCGGCCAAAACCAATTGTGCATCCCAATCCTTAAAATTGGATCCATGCTTATCGAGTTTGCAACGATCCATGAAGGATCGAAGCCATGATACGTTAGTGAGAGGTGGAGCGTTGGTTGCCATTGATGATGTTTGAAAAATTAAACTACAATTAAAAATGAAGAAATTAAAAACAGCATCATTTTAAAACTCGTAAATATTTTAAACAAGTTTAGCATTTACTTAATGACCTCTTACCCAATTAAGTAAACGATTCCGAGACCCAAATCCATACTAATTCGGGCACGGTGTAGCCGATTCATCCCTTATTGATATAATTTGGTGGATTAACTCCTTAATCGGTTCTACCATAGAACTCTCGGTCGACAATTTCCTATAAATTGTCTTTAGCCCGAACTTATTGCAACTACGGTTACGAATACCTTCGTTGAGATCGACCAAATTTCAAGGTGTAATCATATTACCCCACTTACCCAACGTAACAAGATTAGTACCCCGGTGTAGCCGAGCCCACTTTCTTATGAAGAAGGGAGTCATGGGTCTATACTCTTTGGTAAGGCTAAGTCTCAATATTTATATTGTAAGAGATCTAGTCAATTCATTATCTATCTCCGTTTAAGTGAACTAAGTTGGTGAATTATCGATAAATTTAATTGACTAGGTCGATGTACTCGAATAAAATGCATGACATGATATGGCGATTTGGCTATGAAAGCAAACATATAAAACAAAATAAAAGCATAAAACTTAAAGCATAAGTAACCCTAGTATGGCCTTCCTAGAAAAGAAAAGTAATAAAAGTACAAATTCGGAAACCAACTCCTTGGTCCCTTGATCTTCACGAGGCACGCATCCCAAGGCAATCACCGTCTTGGTCGGAACTCCTTTCCGAAAGGCACCGTCTTCAAGGCTCTCCGGAATTTACAAAAATTACAATTTTTCTATCTACTTTATACATTATAAAATAGAAAACAATAAATAAAGTGATACGAGATCACATTAATTACATCCGAATCAATAACCCCTTACATTACGGGAATTATCGATTAAAACTAAGGCCATACTAAGTAAATTACATAATCCCAAAATTACATAAATAATATTATGACAATCATAATAAAATATGCAATGCTTATGTATATGAACTAACATGCGAATCCTAAGCCAAATCGTCCTATTAAATATCATAAAATATATATAGTTATCATATACCTTGGTTTTATGGAATTGCGTGTTTTAACATATAAAACACTTAGCATCACGTGAATCGAAATTCACTCTTAAGTTAATCATCCTAACTCATTTAGGTTTCAAAATTTAGTCTTACTCAAATCTTGAACATGACTTAACTTATTTGCAAAATATTGTTCGGTATTAATCAGTTTTGCGGGAAAAAAATAGAAAATTCTAAAAGAGTCATAAAATTTTGAAAAAATTCAAAATTCAAATTTTGAATATTCTGTAAATTTCTTAAAATTTCAGAACTTTAAAAATTAGCATTTAAACGAAATTATAATTTATCTCATAAATAAGACGTAAAAACACGTATTTTGAGTCGAAATTCAATAATTACCTCCATTAATGCATTTAAAATACTAATAATATTTTTACACATTCCAAAACATTTAAAGAACTGAAATGGACAGAAAAATTAAAGAGCACACTGCCCAAAATCCGAAATTAACATAAAAGACTCCTTTTGTTCAATTTTTAACTTTAACAATTAATCAATTAAAAATTAAATATGCAGAAACTTTTGGCTCCCAAGATAAATATGGTGATGAACATATCAAATATGACTTTCATGGGTTAAATTTTTCGGCCATTTTAACAACTTTTGCTATATTTAACAATTTATGTCATATAATGTACAATTTTAACCATTAAAATTATTTCACAAGCATAACATCAAATAAAAATCTCGAAATGTTTATACATGCTGGAAATAATATATATGACATTGTGTAAAATTTTTATGGCCAAATTCCAACTTAAACTATTAAAGTCGAAATTATGTCACTTATTATCCGATTTTTACACTAAAAATCAATAATTATGCAATATATGATAAAAATTTCTGGAAAATTTAATATACATTTTAAATAATGCATGTGACATACTCATTTATTCTCATTTTATGGCACTTTAACATTTAAAATTCATAAACCATGCATTTTAACTCCAATATTTACGAAAATTCATATTCATAACATAGAAAATACATGTGAGACCATACTAATAAATCTCGGCCAGAAAGTAAGAATACCTATTTTTCCCAAAAATAATTCATTTTAACCGATTTAAAATGACAAAAACCGAATTAATTATACATATGAACATTATATATCTAAAAATCATTCCAAATAACCTAAAATACTTTTAGGACCAGTAGGTATTCATGCATTATAAATTTCGGCCATATCAAATATGATATTAAAATTCCAATTTTATTTTGTTATCTAATAACTTCGTAAAAATTATAAACGAAAAGCATGCAAACAACCGATTTGCTCTAATACCAATTGTTAGGTTCTAAGGTCTCACACGCCCTAAAACTTAGTCTTACTAATATTATAACTAACTAACAATTTAATTAGGTTTTTACAAGATCTTATGCATGCTTATTATGATGCGGAATAAAGGAGTCGAATACTTACTATCCGACGAGAATGGTAAGGATGATCCTCCAACCCTTAGTATCCAAGTAGAATACCTCCTCCAAGATGCACCCAAGACAAAGCCTTACGAACCGAAACTCGTAGTAGCTAGGGTAAGAATCGATTTTTCCTTAAATAATATTCCAATCTCTTATTAGAATAAATAATATATGAATATTACAACTATTGAAGTATAAATAATATAATCCTATTATATCAATTGTATATGAGATAAATTATGGAGGTTTTAATGGTTTTTCTCACTCTAAAACTAAGCACCAAGTTAGAATGAATACTACCAAAATAAATTAAACATTTTATATATCATGGTTTTGTTGGGTGGATTGAGCCGTGTGCTCTCCTAGGAAGCATCAAGGGATGCTTTTTGGTCTTACCAACAAACATAGGGAGGCACAAGATAATAGTTTCAATGCTCACTTAATGATAGTGTTCCCTTGTGCACTAATTACACAAAACACACACATTACTACAAACCCAAAAACCGGTACACTATATTGTAAAATGGTTATCCATTTTATAAATGTCATTTTTGTACAATTGTATATGTGTGACATATAAAATGTCACAATTTATATGAAACAATTGTCTTAATTTAAAAAGCATATTTATCAAATAAATATCATTTATAAATTAAATAAATCATATTTAACAAATTGACTAATAATTCATAATTACTAATATATAAAATGGTCATTTCATTAATCCTCAATACGATTTACAACAATTGTAATAATAAATAACCCGATTTATTCTAATTACGATATTTCATAAATATCCTTTAATACTTAACAATTGACCCCACGTTTCAATTTCAAACATAAATCTTACATTAAGATTTAAGCTCTGATTTCTCGATATACGAATTTAAGGAATCTGATCAACTCGTATTAATATACATTTGATCAGTTTATCAATTAAGGGAATTGTCCTATAGGTGTGACCTAAAGGGATCAACTGATCACCACCGTTCTACGACGGTAATTTTAAACTCTAGCTAGCCAATCATTACCGATTAATGTTGGTCAGTTGACTATATAATTTCGTATCATCCCTTGCGCATTCTCGTCATGAGATTTAATTATGTTATCGCACTATTGTTGAGGACATGAATCCCAACACTAGTCACCTATTAGTTTGAGTCTTCAAAACCGAATACCCTTATAACGATCTAACACAAAATCGTCTCCAAAAGATGCGTATCAAGGACCCAATCTCAAACCAAAACAATTTTTGTTACTAGAAAAATTGAATTAGTAAACTAGAAATATTAATAATATTACCCTTAATATTATTAGTATAGAAATGATTTTGCAATACTAGAAAACTATTTTCTAGAGTGAATATGGAGAATATGATATTGTAGGGTTAAGAAAATGCACAAGCATAAAACTTCTCTTATGTATGCATGTAGTGTGTTGTGTACTTATACTAGAAGCAAGATGAGCTTGCTTGCCCATGCACTATAGCCGGCCATCAAGCAACCCCAAGGCCAATGCATGGCCTTCTAATACTTACACAAAATAAACAATATGCCTTACACACTCTTACACTTTCTTACACACCTAAACTTAGGTTTAGTCTATAATGTACATAATGATTTTGTACATCCAATATCACGGCTGAAATGAGGTTTATAATAGACCCATTTTATCTTTGTCAATTGTGTTAATTTGTAACATATCACACATGTCCCATAACACATGAACCAATTTGTTAATTATGCAATTTTAACTCTTTAAAATTCTTAATTCACAATTTTATAACATTTAAATAATCCCTCTAGTAATTCGAAATTACTATCTTATAAAAATGTAATATCATAATTTTAATTACATCTCTTTGTAATTTTATGATCAACCGCGTTCATTCTCAATTTAATCGTTTCCCAAACGAATAAATAAAACCGTGTAATAAATCTATTTTATCACTTTCACTAGTACAAAAAACACATACGACTACGGTTAAAAAACGCATACGGCTACGGTTGTCCAACCGTAGCAAGTCAAGGGGTAGCCTTAAGTAAGGGACATATGGCTACGGTTGTATAACCGTAGCCTAAAATATAAAAGGATATGGTTGTCAAGGAAAACCGTAGCCATAAGTCATGAAAAGGCTACGGTTGTTATGGAAAACCGTAGCCAAAAGTCATGAAAGGGCTACGGTTGTCATGGGGTACCGTAGCCAAAGGTCATGAAAAGGCTACGGTTAATACAAACAACCGTAGCCAATTCTCAATCAAAAAATTTTAAAAAAAATTATTTATGCAAATGTATTTTGGTGGCTCAACAATTATTATCAAATAATTATGATTTCAATATAAAAAAAGTTAATACATTAGCCTCCGAATACACACTTATTTAATACATTAGCCTCCGAATACACACTTATTAAATACTTTCAAAATTTCCATCTACAAATATTTAATATTCCTAATCACAGCAATACTACACTTCTCCTGTGTTTTTTTTTCTACCAGAAGTAAAGTTGCTAACAATATAGAGACTGCTAGTACTCCGAATTGAACCCCAACAATCTTGAAAGCTTGTAAGCTGAGCTAATCCCCATCCCGAATCGCACAATGCTTGGCCTTGGCGCGACTGTCACTGTAGGAGGCCCTAAAAATTGAAACTCTGAATTATATTACGACTAATTATTATACTCAAAGAGTTACACTTTCACCATGGCGTATCTCAGGGAAACAAACTTTAATTACTGAAATTCATACCTACAGTAGAAGTAGTTGGGATTCTGAACCCTAATTATAAAGGCCCCGAGAATGTTTCATTCTCCCTCTGCTCATTCCAGCGCTCAACCTGTCCATGTTTCAAACAAGGAAGATATGGGTTATTATATTCTGTAAGGATAACCGAGGTTATACAGTGTGCCTTTCAGTTCCCACGCTCTTGATGCGAAAGCATATGTTGGTGATTGAAAAAGGAAAACTGTTCAAATAAATAAATAGCAGACAAGAGCCTTCTACAGCCAAACATTTCAGACAATCTGCAACTTATAATGTATTATACACGATGTAATAGCTTATAGACCCAAGTAAACAGACTTAACTCACAATACATGCAGGTCAAGCAACCTTGCAAGTTACAATTCAATGTTTCCAGTAAGAACTAAGTTTAAACGTAACTCACCCATTCACCAGGGCAAAGAGCACGGTAATATTTGGCAAAGTGTTTACACTCATTAGACTCTTCACCTTTTGCCGCTAAGGACCTGGTATAAAATTAATCAAACCAACATGTACATTTATATGTATATATAACAATACTACACCAACGTCTTGAGGGCTCCTCGCAAAATGGCAGAGTTGTTTACAACTTCATACATAAAGGTTGTGCCCAGATGACCCATAAAGCTATGACGAAAATTGCGTCAAGAATTGCATTATCTAACTTCTATTTCACAGTTAATGGAGCACAATCAACTAAGATTTAATATATTTCATCTTAATTCACAACTAAAAGAGTTGTGCGTCTTTGGGTCCTTTAATAGAAATGCACATTCACATGTATATGCCGACAAAAAATGCCAAAAACTCACCCGTGGAACAAAATCAGCAGGAGCAGGCTTAAGCTCAATCTGGGCCCAAGTAACAATGGCTTAGATATATGCATTGTCTAATATGAAAAAGGCCTCAACGTGGACCAAACTATCCAACCTTTAGTTAATGAAGAATATACAAGGTTATGGCTTGATCACACATGTGAAAAAGACAGATACAAGACTTACTCTTTCCTAAAAGCTCAATAAGGTGGAAACTTAACTCAAAATATCCGATATAAAGGCAGCAGAATAGAAGCATACACACACAACTTGGAGACTCAAGAAAGTTTAGCTAAGGTTGACTACTTTACCACTATCGCTATCCTTGAGCCTTTTGTCTGTATAATGTATACCCACTTATCTAGATCTAGGCCTTAGTTTTAACATAAGGGTTTGCTATCTAGAACTATGGGTTCAGTAATCCACAATCCCCGCAACAATCCATAAGATTTAAGGGGATTATGCAGCATTGAATATAGCGGATTGTGCCATATATGAGCACTTTTAGAATAAGTTTGAGCTACATTACTGCAACTGCTCATTGGCTACCAGAACACTTAATTTGACATAGAAAGGTTGTATCCAATAAGCCATTAAGAAAACTGCAATGACTGCCACATCGCAACATAACATACACAGACAGTTAGTCAGCTATTTTGTTTAATCATATTGCAGGCCAAAGAAGAGTGAGTCGTCATTGAAGATCAAAATCTCGAAAGTATAAATATTATTTAGAGAAAAAGATTAGGTGGGAAACAACATATGCTCCAATTTTTTTCCTAACAATAATTTCACTAATGACCAAACAAAAGACAAGATATGCTACATAGAAGAAAATGAACGTGTTAAAAAAACTAGAATACAATTAACAAGGACTTCCGAATTCGGTTAATAGGCAAGTATATCAACTGACCAAGTACCATCAACAACTACTTTTTAGGTATAGTCTAGCAACTTCTCTATAAAACTTGTTTATCAATAACTCAGATTCAACTGCCAAATCGATGTCATCCTCGTGAGGTTACAAGAATTATCTTCTTCAAGTTCCCCTAAAGTTACTCTTAATTACCGAAAAACAATAGTTTATACTTCCATCCTGGTATACAAAACTAAAACCCACCTACAACTGGATTAACTGCATTTTTCATAACTGATCAGATATTAGTTTAAAGTTTAAACAGAGTCCTGGAAGCTCATGTAATATTATACAAATTTGTAAGAATTCGGAATCAGATCAACCTGAGAGATGGATTATGTACCTTAACAATATGCATTATTCTTTGCCCGAATGTACACTTCAAGGTCCTTTTCATTGCTCCCTTCATCCCCTTGAACTCTACTAATACACGATAATCAAAGGTAAACAAATGATCGACACGAAAGGGGTGTAAATTAAATCCATTGTACAAGAGAATTAAAACAGCCAAATTCAACCATACAAAAAAGAGAGAGAGAAAAGAGAATCTAACCAACAATATTCTATAGCTTAATAGTACGATCACGAGAAGCAGACATAATCAAACAATTATCAATAGAAAATGCAACAGAAAGAACATCCTTAGTATGTCCAACAAAACGACCAGACACAGTCAGAGCATAGACACTTGAGTGGTACATACAGTAAATATATTTCTCAGATATCAATTTAAGAACAAGGGGGAGGAAAATGTGAGATGGAAAGACCTGGACTATCTTCTGACCGTGGAAAAACGGGTATTCACCCAGTTCATTCAGCAAGGATCAACATGTAGCCATGTAGGTCATAATTATAAGCACAAAAAGTAGCTCAACAAACCATTTAAGAAAATTAGTTGACGAATAAGTTAGAACCTGTAGCAAATAAAAACAATCAAAGCAAATAGTTAGAAAGCAGTAACAAAAATGGAGCAAAAAAATTGATCAACCCAAGATAATACGATTAGAGAAACTAGCAGTTTTACATTTTGAAATTATCCTAATAAAAAATTTGGAACAAGATGGCATCAATCTCATACATACCAATAATCTACACAACCTCTGAAGAAGTTGGCATCAAAAACCTCATGATGGTCCCAAGTTTAATTGATCAACCCGAGATGATTGACATTTTCATCATTATTAATTAAGGTAGCTAGCAGGAATGAGAATAATCCTTCACTTTTACTCGAATCGATTAAAACGATCCATCTCACATTAAACTCAAAATTCTTACAAAGACCACGAAACAAGAAGATGGACTCCCAGCCGGCCGGCCGGCCGCCGGTCCACCAGCTGGGGGCCCTTTTTCCTAAATTTTTGCAAAAAAACAATCGACAAACCACAAATACCAAATGGGCTCTCAGCCGGTCTACCGGCCGCCGGCCTCAGACTGGCTGGGAACCCGCTGTACCAAAATTACGCATTTCCGCCATTTACAAAGTTCATCAAATTCTTAAAGGTTTGATTCCATACTTTGATTATACTTCTAAAATCATAAATTACAGCATATACTACACTCATACATCATCTTAAATTCATATTCAAAGATCAAACAGAAACATTCATACCAAATTAGTAAAACCTCCATTTCTCAACATAAACCTATTAACCATTATTAATACTCCATAAATCATGTGAGAAACATGTAAACATCAAACCCTAGCATGATTTTAACTAATTTACAGCATCACAACCACAATCCACATAACCTAAACATGTTTCTAGTAACTAAACATACTAAAAATCATGTATAGTGCTAATATTAGACAAAAGGACGAGTTTCTCATTATCGTCACCTTAACGAGCGATTCTTCACTTCTAATCTTGAACAATGTACGAGTCCTTATCCGGGTCGTCCAAGTCGACACCTACAAACAACAAAAACGGGTTATTGGAGGGTAATTTCAAGTGAACCTCAAAACAGTCCCGAAATCAACTTTGACGAAACGGAAATTGAAAGAGATAGAAAGAAAGGGAATGAAGAGAGGAAAGCGTAGGTGAAAACCTTGCGTCAATCGGAGTTGAAATGAGTAAATGGATGATAATTTTGTGAAGATGAAAAGAGTAAAAATGGAGAAGTAAAGTTACTGTATTATTATTTGGTGGAGGAGGGTGTAACGTTGGAAAGGGAGAGTGGGGTGTCCTTTATATTGACTTTGAGTCGGGTTTCCAAAATGTAAGGAGCGGAAAAACTTAAAACGTGATTTACCAAGTAAACGTGAAATCTTAAATTAAACAACTTAAGACGGAACTTAACGGCATTTCTTAAAATAAAACTTACGAATTATAATTAATATATTATTAAATTCCGAAAACTACTTTTAAATTATTAAAATTACTTTTATAAAAATACGGGATGTTACAAATTCCTTAAGGGATCGACTGATAACCACCATCATATGACGATAATGTCAAACTCTAGACAGCCAATCATTATCGGTAAATGTTGATCAGTCGACTTTAAAAGAGTAACATTCCCAGTTGTGTTTCATTCAAATGAGTTTTAATTATGTCAACACACTATTGTCGAGGACACTTCCTCCAACAATCTCCCACTTGTCCGAGACAAGTGTGTGTTACCAATTCTCTTGCCTATTACTATCTCCCACTCAATGCTAGGCGTCCTCTTAGGTCGTGCCCGCAATTGATTTTAATCTAGAGTGGGTTTTCTCGATGTGGAGTTATAACTACTAACCGGAATTATCTACCATAGATACCTTCCGAGCGTATCTAGTCCAAATTCAACTTTTTGGCTTGAAGCCATGAAATCCGAAATTAATTCTATGGAAGATAATCAAGTTTGGAACTTGGTTGATTTGCCTGAAATCGTCAAACCGCTTCAGTGCAAATGGTTCTTCAAAATCAAGAATGGCATAGAGGGACATGATGATGTCTACAAAGCTAGGCTTGTAGCAAAAGGTTTCACTCAAATTCATGGTCTACACTATGATGAAACTTTTGCTCCTATTGCTATGTTAAGATCAATTCGGATTATGTTAGCGATTGCCGCATTTCATGATTATGAAATATGGCAAATGGATGTCAAAACCGCCTTCCTAAATGGGCATTTAGAGGAGGAGGTGTACATGATACAACCTGAAGGTTTTAAGGATCCTAAAAATTCTAACAAAGTGTGCAAGCTAAATAGGTCGATTTATGGGCTTAAACAAGCATCAAGAAGTTGGAATCATCGGTTCAATCATGTGATAAAAGAGAATGGGTTTACTCGAAGTGTCGAAGAACCTTGTTTATACATGAAGTTCAGTGGGAGCAAATTTGTGTTCCCAATCTTGTATGTAGATGGCATACTCCTCATTGGTAACGATGTTACCATGTTAACTTCAGTCAAGGAATGGTTAGGAAAGCATTTCCAAATGAAAGATTTGGGAAATGCACAACGCATACTGGGTATAAGGATCTTTAGAGAAAGATCCAAAAGAATATTGGCACTGAGCCAAGAATCTTATGTGGATAAGATCCTTCGTCGTTTCAGCATGGAGAATCTAAAAGAGGACTCGTTCCAATGGGAAGTGGAATTTCCTTGAGCAAGTCTCAATCACCCACTCCTGATGAAACAAAACATGTTGAACGAATGAAGGACATACCCTATGCTTCAGCTGTTGGGTCAATCATGTATGCCATGACTTCTACCCGTCCAGATGTGTCATATGCTTTAAGTATGACAAGTAGATACCAAGCCAATCCAGGTAAAAAACACTGGATAGCCGTTAAGAATATCCTTAAGTACTTGAGAAGAACTAAGGACCTATTCTTAGTGTTTGGAGGAGAAGATGAGTTGAGTGTAAAGGGTTACACCGACTCAAGCTTTCAAACAGATGCGGATGATCTGAAATCCCAGGCTAGCTTTATCTATATGATCAATGGTGGTGCGGTAAGCTAGAGAAGCTTCAAGGAGCCAGTTGTTGCAGATTCAACTACAGAGGCTGAGTACATTGCAGTATCAGAAGCTGCGAAGGAAGCTGTGTGGATTAGGCAATTCTTGGAAGGACTAAAGGTAGTCCCCGAAGCCAAGGATCCTATCACAATCCTTTGTGATAACAGTGGGGCTATCTTTCAAGCAAAGGAGCCCAAGTCTAGCAATAAGTCCAAACATGTACTCAGAAAATTTCATGTAATTAGAGACTTTATTGAAAGGAAGGAAGTTGCGGTTTGTATGGTTGGGATAGAGGATAATATTGCTGATCCTTTAACCAAGCCTTTATCGCAGGCTAAGCATGACCGACATGTAGCATCCATGGGTATTAAACGCATGCCAAATATGTACTAGATTATGAGAATGAAATAAAGAGTTATTTTCAAGTTGTTCATAATTCATTTATCGTTATAGAGTTTAATTACTCAAAAACAAGGTCATGGAATATTCAAATGGGATGGTAACACCATATTGAACCCCATTAAAGTGAATTGAATTATCATGACCTCGCCCCTAGTTGCTTAAGTGAGGTGACGGCTCAATGCAATTAGATGTGTGATGCGATTGATGGCGAGTTCAATTGCCATAGAGTCATACTAGTCGATCACCTAGGCATAGAACTGTTAAGATACATTTGCCGGGCTAATGACCGCTGATAGAGCTCTGGCATACTCTTATTAAAAGACTGCCTGGTCGTGGCGGGAGCATCTATCGTGTTTCACACGAGTCAGTTCTTGGACTAATGACTATTCTCTGAGGTGGCATAGTTTTCAGATTAACTTTGATTTATGTCCTAACACCTTCGTAAATGGGGTTTATAAGGATACATTTTGGGTTATGATGGACTATGGCCAGCCGGAAGGAATAGGTCGATTAGGAATTGTCCACCCCTTGTCAGGGTTGGGATGTAACATCCCGCATTTTCGTAAAATATATTTTAAGCGTTTAAATTATTTTAAGTAATAAAATAATATTTTAATGATTCATCGGAAAGTATTTTTATAAATAGTAAGATCCGTCTCAAGAACCTTAAGTCCTTAAGACGAATATAAACTTGGCAACGTAAGTTCACATTTTTAAAACCCGTTCAAGTATCCAACCCGTTTTCATTAAACGGAAAGGACACCTCTTAAACCCTCATAAGATCCTTTTAGTCGACATACTTGTCTTCCTTAAAGCAATAAAACAGTAAAACAAATTCCTCACAAAACCTCCATAATCTTCATCTTCTTTCCCTCTTTTCTTCATCATCCGTCTACCGAATTAAGGTAATAATAACATTTTCGGAATCCTCATCGAATTTGCAAGCCATCCGTCACTTCTGTTTTCCATTTCGTTCCACTTCAAAAATGGGCTGTTTTGGAGAAATCCGTTTATAGCTTACAATAATCGCTTTTCATGTTGTAGGAAGAAGCCTAGAAGATCCTAAGGAGGTTAGTGGCAAGATTGAAGAAGAGATTGGAGCTTAAACGCTTAAAAGGTGACGATAATGAGAAACTCGGCCTTATTGTGAATATTAGCATTTTCAAAAAGATAATTACAAGATAGTGTCAGGGGTTAAATCCCATTACAAGCAAAGAAAAATTAAAGTATGCCAACACTTGCAAGCCAATCACTATTAGATTGATCATACTCATTTCCTAGCTTAAATTTAACTCTTCTTCTAATGTCCTCTTCAATGTGACGAGCCACCAAATCTGGTCGTTTCACCCATTCATTAACTCTGGTATCATTCCTCTGATTCCATACAGTATAGTAGTAGGCATTAAGCAAAGCAGACTAACTCTGCCATTTGATATTCTTCCTGAAGCAAACAGCCAGAGAAGACACAGAAGGCCAGGACCCTCCAAACCAGTGCACCAGATGAGATTTGATGCTGCAACTATATTCACACTCATAAAAAAGATGATCAATTGTCTCAGAATTCCTCTGATAGAGCACACATCTGTCATCTGAGATACAACCAAGTCGGTAGAGCTTGTCCTTTACATTCATACCCCCTTGAATCATCAGCCATGTGATCATTGAATGCTTAGGAACATTCCAATGATTCCACACAACCCTATACCAGTCTTGAGCATTCTGCAAGGGACATAGAAATAAGTATCCTTCACTGATAGAGTACCCTTGAGGGTTCCCAGTCCAGCTATCCTGAACATAGCCTTGTTTAATCCTTTCCTTCACCTTGCACACATTCTTCCAGACCCAAGATGCATCCTTAGGAGGAGTGTAATCATGCCATGGTGATTGTTTATGGTAGACAGAATTGACCCATTTCACCCATAATCTATCAGCTTTGGTATAGATCCAATGGACAAGTTTTCCAACAATAGCCTCATTCCAAATAGTAGTTTTTTTGATTCCCAAACCTCCTTCTTTCTTAGTTAAAGTCACTCTATCCCAAGCTACCAAAGGTACTCTATGAAACTCAGCACTGCCATCCCAAAGAAAGTTCCTACAGATACCTTCAATCCTCTTGGATACACTTGCAGGAATGATGAACATTTGAGCCCAATATTGATGAAGTGTATGAAGAACAGAATTGATGTGTACAAGTCTCCCAGCATATGATAATTTTTTGGCCCCTAGCCCACGAATCCTTGATACCATTTTTTCAGTAAGAGCATTGCATTCCATCTTAGTCAATTTAGTTGCTTTGATGGGAACACCGAGGTATCTAAAAGGCATACTGCCTTCTTTGAAACCAGTAACAGATAGAATGCCTTCCTTGATCTCATCATTCATGCCATTGAAGTATATTTCTGATTTAGAGCTATTCATACTCAAGCCAGAGGACCTGGTAAAGGATGAGAAAGCTCTCATTAAAAGCATAATAGAATCAGGCTTACCCTTACAGAAGAGAAGTAAATCATCTGCGAACATAAGATGGTTGAGTTTAAGATCTTTGCATAATGGATGATATTGGAAGGGCCATTTGGTAGTAGCATACTTGAGCAGTCTGGTCAGGTACTCCATGCAGATTGTAAACAAGAGAGGAGATATAGGATCCCCTTGTCGAAGACCTCTTTTACCCTTAAAATACCCAAAATTGCTACCATTCAGGGAGAGAGTAAACGAGGGAGTCTTTATACATTGCATCACAAGGTTAATGAAATGGACAGGGAATTTCAACCCATAAAGCATTTGCTCCACAAAATCCCACTCCACAGTATCATACGCTTTCTGAAGATCAATTTTAAACAAGCAACGAGGAGAGGCACTCTTCCTAGCATACATATGAACAATGTCCTGGCGAATCAAGACATTTTCTATGATTGATCTATCTTTAATAAAAGCACCTTGGTTTGCATGGATGATATCAGGGAGAATTCCAGCTAATCTGTTGCAAAGTAGTTTGGAAATCACCTTATAGATCAAATTACAACAGGCAATTGGCCTGAAGTGCATCACTAAGGTAGGTCTTTCACTTTTGGGAATGAGTGTCAGATTTGTGGCATTGAGTTGTTGCAGTAGTTGGCCAGTCTGGAAAAATTCTTTGATAGCTTGACATACATCATGCCCCACAATGTCCCATGAATCCTTAAAAAACCCACTGGTATACCCATCAGGGCCTGGGGCTTTGTCAATAGGGATGGAGAACACCACTTCCTTAATCTCAGCATCTGTGACAGGTAAAGAAAGCAGCTGGCAATGAAAATCAGTGAAAAAAGATCCTGTATCCAAGACATCCTGTCTGACATTCTCAGTGTGTTTGTTGTTTCCAAGCAGATGCTGGTAGTAGCTCAGAAAAGCTTGCTGAATACTATCAGCATCAGTACAGAGTCTGCCATTCTGGTCCTGAATCTGGACAACTTTATTCTTCAAACTTCTCTTCTTAATGGTACTGTGAAAGTACGCAGAGTTAGCATCTCCCTCTTCTAGCCATTTAGTCTTAGCTTTTTGTTGAAAAAAACTATTCTTCGCATTCTGGAGGGATCTTGCTTCTGCAAGAGCATTGAGTTCTTGAGCAATAAGAGTCTGGTTTGCGTTATCAGTCTGCAATTGCTGTTGAATGTCCTCTAACACAGCCATTGGTTCACTGGCTTTAGTCTCAATATCAGAAAAACAAGATTTGTTTAACTACTTGAGCACTGGTTTAAGAGCTTTTAAGCGTTTTACAATGCTGAACATCCTCGTACCATGAATCTGTAGCTGCCAACTGTTAGAGACTTTCATTTGAAACTCATCAGAGGAGCTCCACATATTAAAGTATTTGAAACTGGCATTCTTCCGACCATTCAGTTTAGTGTTGCTGACAATGCAAGGATTGTGATCCATAAGACCTTTAGGATGGAAATAGGCATGCATCTCAGGAAAACTTCTAATCCATTCTTGGTTAATGAGAAACCTATCTAACCTACTATATCTCCTACTAGGCCCCTCTTGTTTGTTAGTCCAGGTGAAGAAGGCACCAGTAGCATTAATATCCACAACTCCACACTGAGCAATACATTGGATAAAAGCATCCATATCTTCTTGCTTGGTTCTGCCTCCTAGTCTCTCATCAGGAGACACCACAGTATTGAAATCCCCAAAAATTGTCCAAGGGTCAGTACAACAACTAGCAATAGAGTTCAATTTATGCCATAAGTCTAGTCTTTCAGCACCCTCATTATAAGCATAAACAACCGTACACAAAAAATATTTCTGACTGGCTCTAATCACCACCTTTGTATGAATGAATTGGGGGTCATAGTGCAAGATGAAGACATCAAACACTGATGGTTGCCACAGTACCCACACCCTGCCTCCCTTGTGAAGATGGCAATTGGTGGTCACACACTACCCATCTAATAAGTTATGCATAACATTATTAACATTGATACCATTTATTTTAGTCTCAAGTAGTCCAAACAGACTAGCTTCATTATTCAAAATAAAATTTCTGACTAGTTTTTGCTTATTCACATTATTCAACCCACGCACATTCCAAAACCCAATATTATTCATTATCAACGGGTATAAAATTGTTACCATTGTCCAACACTGGAATTGCTTCAACACCTCTACCATTTGAATCCAAGGCTACTTGTGGTTGTATACTGGGTTCCAAAGGTTCTGGTGGTTTTTCCTTACTCCCATTCGTTGTTTCCCCTTCTGCATGACTAGTAGATGGTCTGAGGGGAGGGAAATCAATTACACTGACTGCTGATGGAACATTTGTGGGATTGGTAACAGGTTTCCATACTTTCCTAACCCCCTGCACTTTTGGTTTTTGTCCCTTCCTACAGAATTGGCCTTCATGTCCCAGTCCTTTGCATTTGTCACATTGGACTGGTTTCCATTCATAGTCCACATTAAGCACCACCATATTCCCTGCTTCATCAAGGAACTTGATAGATTTCGGGAATGTTTGACCCACTTTTAGTTCTACCATAACCCTCGCGAAACCCAGCCTGGTTTTTTCCTCTGTAGCAAGATCAGATTTCACATATTGCCCTACCAGATTCGCTATAGCAGGTAAACACTTGCCCCAAAACCTGAGAGGAAGGCCATGGAGCCTAACCCATGCTGGCACAACTTTCACCTCTTCCTTGAGAAGATCAATATCCTCCTGCCATGGTTTCACTATTAGTGGTTTGTTATCAAACATATGATAACCTGCTTTCATGACTGCCTCCTTTCCTTTCATTTCCTTAAATCTGACCATAAAAATGCCATTGGGTAGAAAGGAAATTTTATCTATTCCATGCTTACCCCAAACTCTGTTAACATACCCTGTAAGAACTTCCCATGGAGGGTTAGCACCCATAACGAAGCAATACTCTGCCTGTTGCCAATACTCCAATTCCTCTTTAGTGTCTTCTGTGGTAAATTGAAGTAAATGCTCATCATTCTCTTCAATGGCATCTTGAACCTCTGTTTGTGTCTCTATTTGCTCAATAACATTCTTTTTGCCTCTCTTTGTGATCCAGGGGACATTATCAGCGGGGTTTTCCTCATCATCAAACGACAAACCAGGGATCGTAACTATTTCATGCATAGGTTTTGTACGTAACACATCATTTTCATCAGGCCCCTGCTTCCTCTCATTGAACCGACAACTACTGCCTTTCTTAAGGAACGAGTGATGTTTAGGATGAGTATTTGTTTGATTATTAGTAGATTTAGAAGAAGATCGAGCCATAATTGAAGGGAAAATTCAAGCCCTAGAAGGAAGAAGATGAACGCTTAGCAATCGCCTCAATTAGGGTTTTCTTCATTACATTTATTATATATTACTATAATATTTATTTTGAAAATGCGGAAAAAAAAAATTAAGATGATTAAGATGTTTAAAGTTTCTGAAATTTCATATGTTTATGGTTATTTGAACTTAGTAACATGTTAGGAATGATCATACTTGAGAATTATATGCTTATTTGATGTCTTATATGACTAATGGTTTAAATTCTGAAATTCATGTTTTGCGACAGATACGATGTGTAATCATATTGAGGATTGTTATGGGTTTAATTGCTGATTGATAGTGTTAATGGATGATTTGTGATAATGGGTGAACATTCATTGTTACGGTTTTAGAAGTATTAAGTCGAATTGTGGAGGTTTTAAGTTTACTGGTATTTGCGATTTTAAGATCAGGCTCTCTGAGCCGGTCGACCGACCGGCCGCCGGTCGACCGACCGGCCGCCGGTCGACCGGCTAGGGGTGCTATTGGTTGTCTTTGCGAAAAATCGAGTATATGGTCTTTGGGGTTGCCAGCCGGTAGGCCGGCTGCCTGCCAACCGGCTGGTAGCCTCTTGTAGGATTTTGCGTTCGTAGGACTTGGTTTCCCAGCCGGTAGGCCGGCTGCCTGCCGACCGGCTGGGAGCCCTTTTGGGTTGTTTTGCGTACTGAAATAAGAGGAAGGATATGATGGGTAGCCAGCCGGTAGGCCGGCTGCCTGCCGACCGGCTGGGGACCCCTGTTGCGTGTTTTTATTTTGAAATTCGTAATTAGATCGTAACTTTTAAACGGTTGATCGGTTTTGATTGAAACTCGTTCCTTGTATCTTTGATATGTGTTTGAGGTCCCCGGAGGATGGGCGACACTATATTGGGTTCGGGAATGGAGAGAGAATAGAGACCCCCCGGTCGGGTAACCGAAAGGGAAACCGGCTCTCCCTCAACTTAGTTCCCGGGGTCAATTAAGTGTTGATTAGAAGTTAAGAAAGTAGAACAATAGATTAGTTCCTAGACTTGGATGATATTGTATTGATGCGTATTAAGGTATGCCTTAAACTGGCCTCTGAGCTTAATACGTGAGCTTGTTGTCATGTATGGGGATATGCCTTAAGCTGGCCTCTGAGCCCTATATGTGTATGATTGTCGTGTCTGGGATATGCCTTAAGCTGGCCTCTGAGCCCAGACATGTTTGTTGTGATCGCGTTGGAACATGCCTTACGTTGGCCTCTGAGTCTGACGAGTAGAGCAGCTGCACAACGGGGCATTTCGGTCGTAACACCTCACCCGGAGTGCAGATGTTTGATGCTAGAACATGCCTTAAGCTGGCCTCTGAGTTTAGTACCTTGTGATGTGGTGAAAGGACATGCCTTAAGCTGGCCTCTGAGTCCTTTAGTTTTGGATGCTAGTCTATGCCTTAAGTTGGCCTCTGAGTCTAGTGTCTTGCTGATTGGCAGGTCTATGCCTTAAGTTGGCCTCTAAGTCCTTGCTTGCTGAATGATTGGTATTTAGGTTATGTCTTAAGTTGACCGCTGAACCTTTATACTTGCTGAATGATTGGTATTAGGGTTATGTCTTAAGTTGACCGCTGAACCTTATACTTGCTGAGTTTTATCTGCTTGCCTAGAGTTGGTATAGAGTCAGATATAGATGTTGATATTGATACTTGATTTGGTGGTTGTTCATCCAAGGCATTGGATGACTCTTTGATCGGTTTCATAAATGGTTGGATTGAAAGACCCCCCGACTGGGTAACCATTAGGGAAACCGGCTCTCCTTCCTAACGGTTTATGAAGTTGGTTGAGAGCAGTGCATTAAAGTTTGCATGATAGTATGAGATCAGTTGATGAGATAATTTATACTTCACATGTTTATATATGTTGGAGTGTTCTGTTTGCTTTGCTTGTTACGTGTCGTTACAAAAGGTGGCTAGGAGAACTCTAGTCACTCCCCACTAATTGTGGCGTACATGTTTTCATGTATGTAGGTACATGCAGGTTGGCAGGGTTCACTTGAGAGCTAGCGAGTGATGATCCTTTCATCATGACTTACACTTATATCGTTTAGCTGGACTCTTAGTTTTGATACGGTTTTGTTGGTGCCTGTGGGGATGTTCCATCCCAGGCTGTTGTATATATTTTGGTTTGGTACTTCGAAAGTATACTTATCTTTTTCTATTTATGTCAGTTTCAGTTTTCAGGTTTTAATTCACCTCGCATGTTTATGTTAAAAAGTTTAAATTCCGCTGCATTTTTAGTATTTTGTATGTTTTTATATTTCCACTTTCGCGAGGGGTTTTACATGGGAAATATCTCTAGGCCACTCGAGGAGAAAAATAACTAGAAATGCGTGGCCACGCTCGGAAGGTATCTATGGTAGATAATTCCGGTCAGTAGTTATAACTCCAGATTGAGGAAAACCACTCTAGATTAAAATCAATTGCGGGCACGACCTGAGAGGACGCCTATCATTGAGTGGGAGATAGTAATAGGGCAAGAGAATTGGTAACACACACTTGTCTCGGACAAGTGGGAGATTGTTGGAGGAAGTGTCCTCGACAATAGTGTGTTGACATAATTAAAACTCATTTGAATGAAACACAACTGGGAACGTTACTCTTTTAAAGTCGACTGATCAACATTTACCGATAATGAATGGCTGTCTAGAGTTTGACATTATCGTCATATGATGGTGGTGATCAGTCGATCCCTTAAGGTCATATCTTTAGGGAATTTGTAACATCCCGTATTTTTATAAAAGTAATTTTAATAATTTAAAAGTAGTTTTCGGAATTTAATAATATTTTAATTATAATTCGTAAGTTTTATTTTAAGAAATGCCGTTAAGTTCCGTCTTAAGTTGTTTAATTTAAGATTTCACGTTTACTTGGTAAATCCCGTTTTAAGTTTTTCCGCTCCTTACATTTTGGAAACCCGACTCAAAGTCAATATAAAGGACACCCCACTCTCCCTTTCCAACGTTGCACCCTCCTTCACCAAATAATAATACAGTAACTTTACCTCTCCATTTTTACTCTTTTCATCTTCACAAAATCATCATCCATTTACTCATTTCAACTCTGATTGACGCAAGGTTTTCACCTACGCTTTCCTCTCTTCATTCCCGTTCTTTCTATCTCTTTCAATTTCCGTTTCGTCAAAGTTGATTTCGGGGCTGTTTTGAGGTTCACTCGAAATTACCCTCCAATAACCCGTTTTTGTTGTTTGTAGGTGTCGACTTGGACGACCCGGATAAGGACTCGTACATTGTTCAAGATTAGAAGTGAAGAATCGCTCTTTAAGGTGACGATAATGAGAAACTCGTCCTTTTGTCTAATATTAGCACTATACATGATTTTTAGTATGTTTAGTTACTAGAAACATGTTTAGGTTATGTGGATTGTGGTTGTGATGCTGTAAATTAGTTAAAATCATGCTAGGGTTTGATGTTTACATGTTTCTCACATGATTTATGGAGTATTAATAATGGGTAATAGGTTTATGTTGAGAAATGGAGGTTTTACTAATTTGGTATGAATGTTTATGTTTGATCTTTGAATATGAATTTAAGATGATGTATGAGTGTAGTATATGCTGTAATTTATGATTTTAGAAGTATAATCAAAGTATGGAATCAAACCTTTAAGAATTTGATGAACTTTGTAAATGGCGGAAATGCGTAATTTTGGTACAGCGGGTTCCCAGCCGGTCTGAGGCTGGCGGCCGGTGGACCGGCTGAGAGCCCATTTGGTATTTGTGGTTTGTTGATTGTTGTTTTGCAAAAATTTAGGAAAAAGGGCCCCCAGCCGGTGGACCGACGGCCAGCCGGCCGGCTGGGAGTCCATCTTCTTGTTTCGTGGTCTTTGTAAGAATTTTGGGAAAAGGGTTCCCAGCCGGTGGACCGGCAGCCGGCCGACCGGCTGGGAGTACCTCCTTGTTGATTTGTTGCGTTGTTCACATGAGAGATTGGGTCTCTCAGCCGGCCAACCGGCAGCCTGTGGCTGACCGACTGAGAGCCCCTGATCGAATTAAATTGTTCGTAACTTGTGTTTCGCATGTCGGATTTGATTGATTCTTTTTCCGTATGTTTCGTATGCTTGTTTGAAGTCCCAAGAAGTTGGGCGGCGCTTATATCGGGTTCGGTAATGGATTTGAGGATGAAAGACCCCCCGACCGGGCAACCGGAAGGGAGACCGGCTCTCGCCTCAAATTAGTTTCCGAAGTCGGCTAAGCGTTACATGGATGTTTAATGATGAGATATATATAAGAAATTATTGTCATTCGAGTTTGAGTTGTTGTACATCTTAGAGATGACATTTGGGTTTTGTGTAACCTACTGTGCGCTGCTATAGTACTCGAGTTCTCACCTGATTGCATTGTGTAGCTGGTTGGCCGTAGTGACTTGGTCTCACGGTCAGGTTTTAGATTGTCTGCCCGCCTTCGGGCATATCTCGTTCCTAGCTAGTTCGGGTCTTGGGGGTGCCTTGTGCACTTGTCGAATCGGGGATCGTGATTCGTTTGCGCTCCGAGAGTCTGGCCAGGTTTAGACTAGGACAGTCTTTTGATGTCGTCCTACCAGGGGGTTGTATAGTCTGAGATTGGGGATGTCGTGGTATATAGACGAGTCGTTTGTCAGCCTGCTCATAGTAGTAAGAGTCGAGTCGATTGGTTGACCTATCTCTTGTTTGTTGAGTCACTTGGATGACCTATCTCTTGTCTGTAGAGTCACTTGGCTGATCTATAGTTGTTGGAGTCGAGTCACTAGGTGACCTATCTCTTGTTGATATAATTGGATGTTGAGCATGTTTTAGTTTGTGTATAAGAATGTATTATACTTGGTTATCTTAGTATTGCTCGTCCAAGGCATTGGACGACTCTTAGTCTAGTTTCGTAAATAGTTTGGATTGAAAGACCCCCCGGCCGGGCAACCGGAAGGGAAACCGGCTCTCCTTCCAAATAGTTTCCGAAGTTGGTTGAGAGCATTTGCATAGTATTGCATGATGTTAGGAAAGATGAGATATTATTATATATGCTTCACATGTTATATATATGTCGGAGTATGTTGGATGTTTTACGTGTTATATGTTATTGACAATAGGTGGCTAGGAGCACTCTAGTCACTCCCCACTGACTGTGGCGCACATGTTGTATGTGTGTACGTACATGAGGCTGTTCTGCGGGGGTTACGTTGAGGCTAGCGAGCGATGTGTAGGGATTTATTAGTTGCTCATAAACTAATTTTAGTCATACTAACATAATCTTTTAATTAACACTTTAATTAACATATTATTAGGTGATCTTATGCATGCTTAAAGCGGAAATAAGAGAGTATTCGAACCCTTACACACGGTCCAAATATTTAGCAAGGATGATCCTCCGAGTACCCAAAATAGAATACCTCCTTTGGATGCACCAAGACAATCCCTCAATGAACCGAAACCTTGATAATGCTAGAGCAAGAATCGGTTTTGCCTTAAACGAATTCTAATCTTTATTTAGAATTGCCTTAAACACTAATATAACCTTTTTATTAGTATATCTATTATCTCATAATATTTAGAGGTTTTGTAGTATTCTTTTCTTAGAGAAATCTTACTAACAAAATTAGAATTTAGAATGAATTAAGAGAGACTTCACAAGTTATATTGTGTTTGTCTTGGGTTTGGGATGTCCGGGTATGGGGAGCCACAAAAGGGAGACAATTTACTTGGGCATGCTCCTTAGGGTGGCCATAGGTAGAGTTTCCAAGACTCCTTTAATGATTAGGTTTATTGATCAATTAAACACCCATAATCATACCCTTAACCAACCCCAAAACCGGCATCCTCATATAACAAGTAATCCATTTTATAATTGTCTAGTAAACAATTGTATAAGTGTGACATCTAAGGTGTTACACTATAATAACAATTGTTGTAATTTGAAAATGCATATTTATCACATATAAATACCATTTAAAAATTAAATAAATCCTATTTATTATTTCGACATGTAATTCGAAATTACGAGCATATAAAATGGTAATTCATAATTTATCGTCAATACGATTTACAACCTTTGTAATAATTATAACCCAATTCATTCTAATTATGATATTATAAAATATCGTTTAATGTTTAACAATTGACACGTTTCAATTTTAAACATAAATCTTACATTAAGATTTAACCTCTAATTTCTCGATATACGAGTTTAAGGAATATGATCAAATCGTATCAATATACATTTGATCACTCACTACTACAAAATGAGCCTATTGCAACGACTTTAAAATGTTGCATATACCCATAAAAATGTTGCTATAAGGTTTAAGCAACACTTTTTAATATGTTGCTTAAAGTCTTGTTGCATTAGCCTAAAGCAACATTTCATGCAACATTTTTGGATAAAACGCAACACTTTTCACTTGTGTTGCATTCGTTTTGAAAATGCAACACTTTTCAAATGCAACACTTAGAATATATGAATGCAACACTATTTCCTAATTATAGCAACATTTAGTCTTTTGCCTTGCAACACTTTTTAAATGTATGTAACTCGTAATTGCATCAGGTTTATAATCTATTGCAACATTTTTTTTATGTTGCAATGAATTATATGCTAACAATTTGTCGTCGTTACAGCCATTGAGGTATGCCATAAACGATATCACATGTAAATTAATTTAAAGTATATCAAACATTTTCTTAAAATTAAAATTGAAATCATTATCAATTCTCAAAGAGAGACATGATCGTAATTGTAATATTACAATTAACAAATAATATTCGTTCCAAATGGGTTATAATATTTTTATAAACCCAAAACAAACTAATTAAGGGACTATATTCTATCATCATCAACTAATAATTAAGCATCGATTTGAAGTCTCCAGTTCTCCACTCTTGGTTGTTAAAAAACAAGTCTCTTCGACAACTAGCTCAATCGTTTTCTGACCAAACTTTCCACTAATGTTAGAGCTTTGTCAGACAGCGTTGTAAGGTCTTTCTGTCCATTCTAGTCTGCTTATCCTTCTCAAAACTCTTAAGCCAACGCTGCAACTCGGGTTTGATGATGATTTTCTCCATCTGGGAGGAAAGGGGAAAAGATGTCAAACTAATGATCTTAGCATAAGAAAAAAGTTTCAGATGTCAATAGCGTTAATAACACAATGACAGAAATCAAAACTGCACCTTTTTGGGGTCTGCCCTGATGATCTATGTCTCCGCTGTGGGACTTTCTTCTCCTTTACTTCTTCTATAGCCGAGGATCCTTTTTACTAAAAGGGGGCCCTGCAGATAGACCTTAGGAGAGCAGTTAAGTACCAGGCTGAGCAAGTGCACTTAGAGAGGTTATCTTGGAAAACTTCTTAGTAAAATAAAGAACTCTTTGTTTTGATTCTATCTGATCTGACTTACATTTCTTACAGCAGTCCAAGGTGTAATTGGTGGAGTGTACCAGCCTATATGTGTTTGTATGTGTATCTTTGAGCTTATAATAAATAGTATGCGTGCGTGTGTAGAGAGACAGAGATAGCGGCTTGTAGGAAAATAATTAACGGTTCTCCCTTTAGGACTCTGTCAAACCCATAAAAAGGAAGTATAAATGAAACCTGTAGTCCGAGAGCCCATTTCCTCTCAACAGGGAACTGCTGTCGTAATCCAACTCCTTGATAATCAGCATAACCATGATATGGGCGATTCCCTGAAGCAGGGGAAGTAACTCCATTTGGACTCATGCGATTAACATTGTTATCCTGAAAAGGATAGACGTGCAAAAGAATATCAGATGCTTATTGCAATTCAGGAAAGCAAGAAGTACCAAGATCTGCTTAACTATATTTTACAACTTTCATTACTTGTTTACTCAAGTATTAATACAAAATAACTGAGAAACTCATCCATTATATCTGTAGAAGTACGAGCAGCAATATGTCACGACTCAAGCCATTTATTTATTTATTCAAGTATTGCAGTCATTTAGATGCAGGTCTCCCAAATACTAGCATGCAATTTAGTATAAGCGTCTGCGAAGAAAAGACAACCCACCATCATTTCTTGGAACTCATCCCTGAGATAGCCATTTGAAGTTCGGAAGCGATTGTCGAAAAGAAAATAGTATGCAACAGTTCCCTGTATGTAACCATAAAATTATATATCAGCTCTTGATTGCACACAAATATTACACCCAAAATGGTAATACTAAAGGGACCTCATTCTGGAGTCGGTTGCGAAGAGATTCAATCAGCTGATTCCTGTCAAATCCCATCCTAATAACCTCTAGGAGTATCTCCTCATCGATCTGCAAGGAAAAGCAGAAATCAAATTACAATTAAATAACACAAAGGGTATATTCAATAAAACTTGAACTTGCACAGAATCAGTGCACCTAAGTGATAACAACACAAAGATATCCAAGTCAGGTACAGAGTGCTACACGTAAGAGACTTAATAATAGATTGTAACATTAAGATTCACAAGGAAACCTCAGAACTGTAGTATGACATGTTTTATTGCATATTTTGCATTGTAAGAAACCAGGGAAACAACCTTACTTTCCTGAAAGTAGATTCATTACCTACCTTCTACGCTTGTTGCATAGTATCTGGTGGTGGAACGGCTAAGTAGCGTGGGAGATGAGCTTGAAACAATTTTAGGAGTGTGGAAAAAATAACACTACTAGATCAATTTTTTGCAAGAATGCAAGAGGTTCTTTATAAAAACGGAAAGATGAATACAGACCCCACTAATCCGAAAAGCAAGTCGGAAAAAAAAACTGAAATCAGAAAAAAAGACTAAGAAGACCTCTAATATGCTAAACCAGCAAACCAGAGAGTACAACTAGACATAACAGACGCCACAATGCTAAAAAAAAGAGCAGACCAGACTCTACTGCAGAACAATACACCAGACAGAAGTGCAGAACAGACTCAGAAACTGGAAACCTGCAAACCTATAGAGTACAGCAGACCAACAAAACACTTACAGACCCCTCATACAGACATACAGACCAGCATAACAGACGCTATACAACTGAACACAGCAAACAAAGAGACCAGACTCCTAAGACAGAATAACATTAGTTGCTTTAGAAAAGCGGCCAGAAGCTGATGAATAAATGACATAACCAGCAGCAACAAGTTTGGACCCACTTTGCAACGAATTCAACGTGGCCTTCTCCTCTGTGGGAAGATTATCTAATTCCACTAGACGATTATAACTCCAAAAATAGTTCCTGTAGGGATTGATGCATCAATATTACTCGACCCATCAAGAGGATAAATAACTACCACAAATGGAGCATCGTCAGAGAACCATATTGAGGCATCATTTTCTTCTGAAGTAACAACTGGTACTTTTCCAGAATTTTGAAGGAAGCATAGAATAATATCATTCTGCAGAAAATATTATACTAGACAAATTATTATACTCTAGCACACTAAGACAACAGAGAATACCAAGCTTGTCTTTTTAGAGAATTAAAAAATATTCCTAAACTAGGCACAAATGCACAATGCCCGGCCTAAATGTCACAAAGGGTCAAGGCTTAGGGTGATCACTTGAGAACTGAAAAGTTGAGAATCAGAAGAGCTCACATTTAATACAATGTTGGTTTTAATGTTGGCAGAAGTATCACGGTTAGTTCACAACATCAGTAGATCCCTGCTCGATATCCATTGTGACTACGAAAGACGAAAACGGATATGAAGCATCCATATCGACAGCCGGGCCCTCTAATTGCGCAGTGTTTGTTCATGTTGCTTCCTCGGTCAACACCAAGATATGACAATACTCTTGTTCCTCAATATTTATCTTTCTGAGTACTTGAACCCTAATTAATAAACCTAGTAACTACCTAAGAAAAAACCCAATCAAATCCTGCAAAAATTACACAATTTATCATCAAACCTTAACCCAAATCATATTATAGGTTAAAAAATTGAAATCAGTAAGCAGAAGGAATTCAGAGCAGTGAAAACACACTAAAAGCAGTAGTTATAACAGTGGGGCATTTCGGCGAATAGATAACGGGCAACAACGAAAAATTAAAATTGCACAAACGCATGAAATTGTAAGACGGACCCACCAAAGATTAGGTCACAATTGCTTAAGAACACATAGAATTAGTACAAAGAGGAGAAATTAGGTTAAATTACAAGGGGTAATATACCTGTGTAGCAAAATTAAGGGACAAAAGTGAGATTGAGAGAATTAATGACCTGTGTATTGAAGAAGCAAGATGAACTGTGTATTATTGGAGTCGAAGAAACGAGCGGTACGGTGGCAGAAGCTAGGGTTTTTTTCCTTTTTTAAATTCCTTTCGATATAATAGTTGGTATTCCAAAAACGAGCGCTTAAATTTTCATTAGGATTACAATTAGGCGCTTAAACGAAAATGATTTTTTTTTTAAAGTTAGATAAGTGAAAAATTAAAGTGTTGCTCTAGTGTTGCCAACTTACCACCAAATGCAACATTTGTATAAAAATGTTGCACTTATGGAACAAAAGCAACATTTTTAATAAAGTGTTGCATAATGAACTTAAATTGCAACATAAACACTAAGTGTTGCAACCGAAATGTTGCAGTAGGCTCATTTTGTAGTAGTGACTTTATCAATTAAGGGAATTGTCCTAAAGGTGTGACCTAAAGGGATCAACTGACCACCATCGTCATACGACAGTAATGTCAAACTCTAGCTAGCCAATCATTACCGATTAATGTTGGTCAGTTGACTAATATAAAATCGTATCATCCCTTGCGCATTCTCGTTATGAGATTTAATTATGCGATCGCACTATTGTTGAGGACACACTTCCCAACAATCTCCCACTTGTCCTCGACAAGTGTGCGTCACCAATTCTCTTGTCCTATTACAATCTCCCACTCAATGCAAGATGTCTCTCTGAGGTCGTACTTGCATTTGATCATATCATGAGTGGTTTCCTCGATCTGGAGAATAACTGTCTGACCGGAATTATCTACCATAGATACCTTCCGAGCGTTGCCACGCATTTCCAGTTAACTTCTCCTCGAGTGGCCCTGAGATTTCAACAACCCTGACAAGGGGTGGACAATTTCTATCGAACTACTTCCTTCAACTAGTCACAGTTAGTCACAACCCAAAACAATCCCATTTGACTCCAGTTACAAAAAGTCGTAGAGAATGGATCAAAGTTATGCCTAAACTGTACCATCTTGGGAGAGTAGTCTTTAGTCTAAGAATTGACTCACAAGAATACTATAGCAGCTCTCGCCACGACCCGGCTATAAAATTTCCAGAACTCTATAAGCGGTCACATTGCCCGACAGAGTGTCTCTTACAGTCTGCCTATGTCATCGACTAGTCATCACATATGACTCTATGGCACTTGAACTTGCCATCAATCGCCTCACACTCTAGTCGCTTTGAGACGTCACCTCATGTAAGCGGCTAGGGGCCATACTAAGTCAATCCAGTTCACTTATGGGGTTCAACATTGTCTCTTACAACCCATTTGGATTCTGACAAAGTATTTTTCACTTTGAGTTAATCATAACTCAAATGATGTTGTCATGCAACAATAGTCAATACTATTATCTTGCATTTGATGCACAATCATCTATTTGTATTAGTGTTTTGCAAATAAACCTTTTATTCATGATTGCAAAACTTACAAATTTTGGTATCCTTCATTCTCATATTATCCCATATAATATGATTCTATTTGAGTACATATCTAGAACTCTTTCTAGATTTTGAGTTTCCTTTTCGGAGGAAAGCTCCCACTGTTATCTTATAACTTGTGACGTATCGATATACAGTCACTTATGTACTGAAAACTTTATTGTAGTCTATTTATGATTTCATCATTCTAATAATTTTCACTCATCTTGGCTATTTGATAATGGTTTCATTCATCATTATGAATAATGTATCCAACCATTCTAACTTCTAGTGGGCGGCCTTTTATTATCCATATAATAAACCTTCCCGTAAAGCTCCATCATCTTATGATATAAGGTATTTGATCATCTAGAATTGAAAACCTCTTATTCTTTACACCTTAAAGAATCACCCATTCTCTCTAAAATGGTAGGCTTAATTCTTTTAATGAAAATCGCTCCCACTAAAATCAATATCTCTCGATATCTTAAATGAACCTTTCATTTCTCGCATGTTAAACTATTACTTGAATCATTATCACTATCACTATCCCTATAGTGATCTGTTTCCATTCAATCAATCATTACCTTCTTATCATGTCTTCGTTTCCTCGAGACGAAAATGAAATGATAATTTCTTTATAACTACATTGAGAGGATTGAGATGATTTCTTCTCTTTTATCTTATAAACTTAGAAAAATCATTTATTAAGGAACCGTTTTCCTTCCGATTTCATACGGGGTTTCATGTCTCCTCTCTATGCAACAATGAACACAAAGAACCTTTCTTCGAGTGTCCTCCCGGAGTTTCTTCAGTGTCCTCTCGTAGTTTCTTCAAATCATTTAGGGCTCTTCTTAAGACTCCCAAGTAAGAATCTTCTCTAAGATCCTTCCTTTATTTTCATCATTGGTTTGCGAGCGAAATATTTTCTCCCACTCTATCCTTCTAACAATAACCTTTATTCGTTTAAGGATAGCTATTTCGATTAACCAATGCATATGAATGTTTGAAGTTTTATAGGTGTGATGAATACATTCTCATTTTCACTTAAAATGAAAATCTTATAATGAACTGATATAGTCTCATTTTGATTGAATTTATCTCATGGGGTGTAGTTCTCCGTTTTAATCAACTCTTTGATTATATTATATTGATCGTATCAATAGTTTGTTGTGTGATAAAATCACTATTATTCATGTTTAAACAAGGTATGCAATTTATTTGAGAAATCAAAACATTGATTAAGAACAAAAGTAGTGACTCGGGTTGAAAACCAAGTCACCAATATCCAAAACTACAACCATTGTTTTAGGATTTTAATCCTTGTCTTACAAGAAAATAAATTGTTCCATAAATAAATGCAAAATATGAAAGAAGACGATATGAAAATTAGAGGCTAGCTCTTCAAGTCTTCGATCAATTTGGATGCTACCATAGCCATCCAAGTAAGGAACTTCAAGCTTCCTTCTCTTTGCCCTTATCATTATTAGGAGGCGCCCCTTTAAAACAATTAAAAAGGGTAAATATCAACACATTTGTATCATTATACATAAGTTGATAAATGACATGAATTTAAACGAGAATTATTATTACCTACGGCGGTTGCCTTCCCATTTTTGAGATTACTTAAGTATTTGGGGCAATTTCTCTTCCAATGACCGATCCTCGTGCAATAATGGCACTTGTCTTGCTCTTTTGAAGACGAGGTGGAAGCGCCTTTCGAAAAGGTCTTTTCTTTGGTCGCCTTGGGCTTGAACGTTTTCTTGCCCTTGCCTTTCGAGGCATTCCTCTTGAAGCTCGTTTTCCCTTTCTTTTCGATGTTCAAAACATCCTTGGTGGAACTTTCATGAAGTCCCATGTCCCTCTCGGCTTGGACTAGCATCTTATGCAACTCGTCCAACGTGGTCTCTTGGTTTCGCATATTGAAATTCACCCGGAATTGAGCATACGCCTTAACCTTATTGAGCGAGTGAAGAACTCGGTCAATAATTAGAGAGTCGGGAACATCAACATCTTGAGCTTTTAGAGTCTCCGCGAGCTCAACGAGTTTGAGCACATGAGGGCTTATCTTTTGCCCTTCCTTGAATGTAATGTCAAAGAAGGCGGAAGCCGCCTCATATTGAATCACCCTTGGAGTTTGCGAAAACATGGTCGCAAGCTTGGTGTATATTTCATACGATGTGGTCAACTTTATCATACTCCTTTGGAGATCCGGCTCCATGGAGAAGATGAGCACATTTTTAAGAGCGGAAGACTCTTTCATGTAGGCTTCATAGGCCTCACGAGTTTGGACCGACGAACGAGCGGTCGGAGCGGGAGGAGCGGCTTCGGATAGGTAACGACTCTTATCGTCACCTTGAGCGGCCAAAAGTAATTGCGCATCCCAATCCTTAAAGTTTGAACCATGCTTATCGAGTTTGCAACGATCCATAAAGGATCGAAGCCATGATACGTTAGTGAGAGGTGGAGCGTTGGTTGCCATAGTCGATGTTGAAAATTAAACTACAATAATAAAAGGATAAACAACATCATTTTAAATTCATAATTTAAACTATAACTTTCAACAAGTTTAGTTATATATTTACTTAATGATCTCTTACCCAATTAAGTAAACAATCCCGAGACCCAAACCCATACTAATCCGGGCACGGTGTAGCCGATTCAACCCGTATCGGTATAATTTGGTTGATTAACCCTTTAATCGGTTCTACTCTTAGAACTCTCGGTCGACAATTTTCTCAAAATTATCTTTAGCCCGAACTTATTGCAACTACGGTTACGAATACTTTCGTTGAGATCAATCAAATTTCAAGGTGTAATCTTATTACCCCACTTACCCAACGTGACAATTTTAGTACCCCGGTGTAGCCGAGCCTACGTTCTTGTGAAGAAGGGATTCATGGGTCCGTACTCTTTGGTAAGGCTAAGTCTCAATATTTATATGTAAGAGATCTAGTCAAATTATTATCTATCTCCGTTTAAGTGAACTAAGTCGGTGAATTATCGATAAAATAAAAGACTAGGTCGATTAAATCGAAACATGCATGATACGATGTATGACGATTTGGCTATGCATGCAAACATATAAAAAGCAAAAATAAAAGCATAAATAAACCCTAGTATGGCCTTTCCTAGAAAAGAAATAACAAAGTACAAATTCGGAAACCAACTCCTTTGGTCCCTTGAACTTCACGCGGCACGCACTTCGAGGTAAACACCGTCTTGTCGGAACTCCTTTCCGAATGGCACCGTCTTCAAGGAACTCCGGATTTTACAAATATTACAACTTTTCTAGTCTACTTTATACATTATAAAATAGAAATAAATTACAATTGGGTGATACGAGATCACAAAATTACAACCCAATCGGTAACCCCTTACATTACGGGAAATACCGATTTAAAACTAAGGCCATACTAAGTAAATTACATAATTCCCAAAATTACGTAAAAATAAATCATGACATTCATAATATAAAATATGCAATGCTTATATAAATATGAATTAACATGCAAACCCTAAGCCAAATCGTCCTATTTAAAACACTTATTTAAATAGTTATCGTAAACCTTGGTTTATGGAATCGCGTGTTTTAACGGTTAACAACACTATGCATTATATGAAACGGTTTTCATCCTTAAGTTAATCATCCCAACTCTTATAGGATTCAAAATTTAGTCTTACTCAAACTTTGAACATGACTTAACTTAATATATTTCAATATTGATCGGTATTACTCGGTTTTTCGGGAAAAATAATATAAAATCCAAAAGAGTCATAAAAATTTCGAAAAATCAAAATTCAAATTTTGAAAAATCCAGAATGTTCTTAAAATTTTCAGAAAGTTAAAATATTAGTATTTTACACGGTTTTAACATTATTTCGTAAATAAGACGTAAAACGAGCAATTTAAGTCGGAAAATTCAATAATTAACTCCATAAATGCAAATTAAATACTAATAAAATTCTTAAACTTTCCAAAGAACTTTAAGAACACAAAATGGACAGGAAAAATAAATTACACACTGCCCAAGCCGAAACTTTAATTAAAGACTCTTATTATTTTAATTTTAAATGCTACTTTTAACAAAATAAAATTAAATCAAATCAAATCAAATCTGAAACTTTTGGCTCCCAAGATAATTTCCAAGATGAACATATCATATATGACTAATATGGGTTACATATTTCGGCCATTTTAACAACATTTGCAAATTTTAACGATTTTCGTCATATATCGAACGATTTTAACCTTTAAAATTAGTTCTCAAGCATAAAATAAGATAAAATTCTCGAAAATTTTATACATGCTGGAAATAATATATATGACATCGTGTTAAATTTTTATGGCCAAATTCCAACTTAAACTATTAAAGTCCAAATTATGTCACTAATTACCCGATTTTTACATTAAAAATCTATAATATTGCAATATTTGAGATAAATTTCTGGAAAATTCAACATAAATTTTAAATATTGCATGTGACATCCTCATAAATTTTTATAGTCAAATTCATAATATAACTATTTTAACCCAATTTTATTCATCTTATTGCATTTTAACACTTAAAATTCATATCACACGATTTATAAGTCCATAATTTACGAAATTTCATATTCATATTATAGAAAATACATGTGATAACATACTGAAAAATCTCGGCCAAAAGATGATTTTTGCTATTTTTCCCAAAATAAACGATTTTAACCATTAAAACTCAATAAAATCCGAGATTTAAAATACCATAAGTCAATATTCATGCAAAAATTATTCCAAATATTCTAAAACATTTTAGAAAACAGTAGGTATTCATGCCAAATTAATTTCGTGCATATCATATATCAAACGAAAATTTCAAGTTTTATTTTGTTATCTCTATAACTCCGTAAAAACATAAACGGAAAGCATGCAAACAACCTATTGCTCTGATACCAATTGTAGGGATTTATTAGTTGCTCATAAACTAATTTTAGTCATACTAACATAATCTTTTAATTAACACTTTAATTAACATATTATTAGGTGATCTTATGCATGCTTAAAGCGGAAATAAGAGAGTATTCGAACCCTTACACACGGTCCAAATATTTAGCAAGGATGATCCTCCGAGTACCCAAAATAGAATACCTCCTTTGGATGCACCAAGACAATCCCTCAATGAACCGAAACCTTGATAATGCTAGAGCAAGAATCGGTTTTGCCTTAAACGAATTCTAATCTTTATTTAGAATTGCCTTAAACACTAATATAACCTTTTTATTAGTATATCTATTATCTCATAATATTTAGAGGTTTTGTAGTATTCTTTTCTTAGAGAAATCTTACTAACAAAATTAGAATTTAGAATGAATTAAGAGAGACTTCACAAGTTATATTGTGTTTGTCTTGGGTTTGGGATGGCCGGGTATGGGGAGCCACAAAAGGGAGACAATTTACTTGGGCATGCTCCTTAGGGTGGTCATAGGTAGAGTTTCCAAGACTCCTTTAATGATTAGGTTTATTGATCAATTAAACACCCATAATCATACCCTTAACCAACCCCAAAACCGGCATCCTCATATAACAAGTAATCCATTTTATAATTGTCTAGTAAACAATTGTATAAGTGTGACATCTAAGGTGTTACACTATAATAACAATTGTTGTAATTTGAAAATGCATATTTATCACATATAAATACCATTTAAAAATTAAATAAATCCTATTTATTATTTCGACATGTAATTCGAAATTACGAGCATATAAAATGGTAATTCATAATTTATCGTCAATACGATTTACAACCTTTGTAATAATTATAACCCAATTCATTCTAATTATGATATTATAAAATATCGTTTAATGTTTAACAATTGACACGTTTCAATTTTAAACATAAATCTTACACTAAGATTTAACCTCTAATTTCTCGATATACGAGTTTAAGGAATATGATCAAATCGTATCAATATACATTTGATCACTTTATCAATTAAGGGAATTGTCCTAAAGGTGTGACCTAAAGGGATCAACTGACCACCATCGTCATACGACAGTAATGTCAAACTCTAGCTAGCCAATCATTACCGATTAATGTTGGTCAGTTGACTAATATAAAATCGTATCATCCCTTGCGCATTCTCGTTATGAGATTTAATTATGCGATCGCACTATTGTTGAGGACACACTTCCCAACACGATGATCCTTCATCGTTGACTTTTACCTATTCGTTAGCTAGACCTTAGACTTACGTTTCGGTATTTTGTGCCTGTAGGGATATGCTATGCCCGACTGTTTGTATCGTACTTATATACTTATTTATGTTTCTTTTCTTCCGCATGTTTTATGTTGTTAAGACGCCTCGCATGTTTTATTTATCTTTTCAAAAGTTTTAATTCCGCTGCATTTTTGGCATGTTTTGTATGTTTACTTTTACGCTTTCGCGAGGGGTTTTACAGGAATTCCGTCTCAATGGAATAATTAATTAATATCGTATTGGATACGAATTAATTAGTAACTGTAAATTTAGAAATGATTTTACGTGACGAATATTATTATAATAGGATTATAATAATAAAGGTTAAAGTGATAAAATAGTTTTATTACATGGTTTTATTTATTCGTTTAGGAAACGATTAAATTGAGAATGAACGCGGTTGATCATAAAATTACAAAGAGTTGTAATTAAAATTATGATATTACATTTTTATAAGATAGTAATTTCGAATTACTAGAGGGATTATTTAAATGTTATAAAATTATGAATTAAGATTTTTAAAGAGTTAAAATTGCATAATTAACAAATTGGTCCATGTGTTATGATACATGTGTGACATGTTACAAATTAACACAATTGACAAAGATAAAATGGGTCTATTATAAACCTCATTTCAGCCGTGATATTGGGTGTACAAAATCATTATGTACATTATACACTAAACCTAAGTTTAGGTGTGTAAGAAAGTATAAGAGTGTGTAAGGCATATTGTTTGCTTTGAGTAAGTATTAGAAGGCCATGCATAGGCCTTGGGGTTGCTTGATGGCCGGCTATAGTGCATGGGCAAGCAAGCTCATTTTGCTTCTAGTATAAGTACAGAACACACTACATGCATACATAAGAGAAGTTTTATGCTTGTGCATTTTCTTAAAACTACAATATCATATTCTCCATATTCACTCTAGAAAATAGTTTTCTAGTATTGCAAAATCATTTCTATACTAATAATATTAAAGGTAATATTATTAATATTTCTAGTTTACTAATTCAATTTTTCTAGTAACAAAAATTGTTTTGGTTTGAGATTGGGTCCTTGATACGCATCTTTTGGAGACGATTTTGTGTTAGATCGTTATAAGGGTATTCGGTTTTGAAGACTCAAATTAATAGGTGATTAGTTGAGTAAGCGGTTGTTCATTTTCCATTAGAAAGACGTCTAAAGCGTCTCCTACCTCAATGGCACCAATATATCTTTCAGGTTGGTGCCTCACCCTTCCAGACCCCCTAGGTACTGGGGCATGAACTACAGCATTGGACGAAGAAGGAATGTCTTCTTGCGTCACCTCTACTTCTGTTTGTGGCTCTAGATCTTGAATTTCTTCAAGTTCAAATTTTCTCCCACTCTATCCTTTAGAAATGAAGTCATTTTCTAAAAAGACAACTTCTCGAGACACAAACACTTTGTTCTCTTGAGAATTATAGAAGTAGTATGCACGAGTATTGAGTGGATACCCTACAAACGTACATTTGTCAGATTGGGTGCAAGTTTATCGGAAGACTTGTTCTTAACATAAGCCTTGCAACCCCATATCTTTATATATGACAAATTTGGGACCTTCCCTTTCCATATCTATAACATCCCGTATTTTTATAAAATATATGTTAAGCGTTTTTAATTATTTTAAGTAATAGAATAATATTTTAATAATTTATCGAAAAATATTTTAAATAAATAGTAAGATCCGTCTTAAGAACCTTAAGTCCTTAAGACGAATACAAACTTGGTAACCTTAAGTTCACATCTAAAAACCCGTTCAAGTTAACCTAAACCGTTTCATTTAAACGGAAAGGACAATTCTTTAAACCCCTTAAGACCCATATGTCGACATTTCCTCTTCATCCTCAAAAACAAATAACAGTAAACACATTCCTCATAAACCTCCATTAATGTTCATCTTCTTTTGCTTATTTCTTCATCATCCGTTCATCAAATCAAGGTAATAATAACATTTCGGAATCCTCATCGAATTTGCAAGCCATCTATCACTTTCGTTTTTCAAATCCTTCACTTCGAAAATCTGACTGTTTTTC
Source organism: Silene conica (assembly GCA_029255685.2). Taxonomy (NCBI): domain Eukaryota; kingdom Viridiplantae; phylum Streptophyta; class Magnoliopsida; order Caryophyllales; family Caryophyllaceae; genus Silene; species Silene conica. Next base: position 52,915,103 of record CM055318.2, read on the forward strand.
CTAAAATCCGTTTTCAGTCCGTAATCTCGTTTTTCGTGCTTGTAGGTGTGGGCTTAGACGACCCGGAAGTGGATAGCTTCATCTTAGAGGAGGATCTTTGAGCCGGATTGCTTTTGAGGTGACGATTACGAGTAACTCGGCCTTTTTGTTAAAATAGCAAGTTTTGTTGTGTTCATGTTAATGTTTCTGATTTTTGTTTAAGTTGGATGATTAATGGACTTAGAAAGATGTTTAGGAATGTTCTTACTTGTTGAATTCATGCCTTGTTGATGTTTCACATGTTCTTAAGTATTTTCAGAAATTCCATGTTTTGCGACGGATACTTGTAATAATCGTTTGAGGATTGTGTTGTGGTTTAGTTGCTGGTAGATAATGATATTGGGTGATTTGTAATAGTGGGTAAACATCATATGTTGTAATTCTTTAAGTTTGATATCGATTTAAGGATGTTTCGATGTTGCTGGAAAAATGCGATTTTCGCATCAGGCTCTCTGGGCCGGTCGACCGACCGGCCGCCGGTCGACCGGCTGGGAAGGCTTCTTGTTGTTTTTGTGAAAATTGAGACTCGTAGGATTTAGAATGCCCAGCCGGTAGACCGGCCGCCTGCCAGCCAGCTGGGAGTGCATGGTAGTGGATTTTGCGTGTTTTTAAGAAATAGAGTTTGGGATGCCAGCCGGTGGGCCGGCTGCCTGCCAACCGGCTGGTAGCCTCATTTAGTGAATTTCGTAAGTGGGAATGGGTTCCCAGCCGGTAGGCCGGCTGCCTGCCGTGATGCGTATTTGGGATGATAATCAATAAAGATAATCAACAAAAATACGGATGTTGCAGCGGAATAAAAATACTAATAAAATATTACAATCTTGAACGAAATAAGAACGAAAAAGTAACCAAGAAAGTTGAAAGAATGAACGATTGATGGTGACCGACGGTGGTGACGTGGCCTGGTGGTCGACGTGGTGGTCAACGGCGGACGGTGATGTTGTTCTTGGTGTTTCTTTGATGTTCTTGATGAATCTTGATGACGTAATAAGGCACGGCACTTAATACTTGAAAGATTTGTGAAACGATTTAATGAATGAATTATGTATGTCGATGGATAGGATAATTGATCAAACTCACACAGATATTCTCTCAATTATTTTGAAGCTCACACAGATACTTCGGGTTTAAAGCTCACACAGATACTTTAGGGTTTTTTTGTAAGATAAACTTAACAAGAAAATTTGTTTATAATTTGATAATTGAATGAATGTAAAACTATATGGCTGCCCCCTATTTATAGGGTGTATGATCAACCCTACTATCCTACTCTTATTAAGGTTAGAATACCTTAATTTAATCTAATTAGAAAACCCTAATCCTACCTAGGTTCAAACAAATAGTTTGACTAGGATTAAGACTTCTATTCCTACACAAACTATGAATCCTAAAACTAGTAGGACTCCTTATTCTATTAGGATTGTGAATCCTACACACACTAGAGGGGTCTAAGGCCATGGGTGTGGGTAAACACGGGAGACACAAGATGGCTAGGACCGTGTGCTTGATTGTCCAAACGAGTGACGTCTTGACAAGGTCCAAGGCTAGGTTGTCGAAGGCTAATAGCGGATTGCTCGGAATTAATTTGAGGTCAAATTCTCAAAAACAAAGAGAGTATGATGCGGGAGCATTAGCCTCAAGAAAAGAATTAGGTCCAAGGTCTAAACTTGATCACAGGATGTTTGAATTAGGTTCAATACGTATATTCAAGGTGGCTTGGGAAGATGTGTTGAAAGAGCAAGGGAAGCTTCCAAGAAGTTTCATGAGAAAACGGGACAACGGTCCAAGGGTTTGGGACGTGTGGTTACACGGCCACCCTAGTAGGATTCTAGTAGTTAGTTTATTTTATGTTTGAGAATAAAGGACTAATGTGTTTTTTAGTCCAAATAGGAGTCTTTTTAAGAGTCCTAGTGCAAATAGGAAATCCTAAATTAAATAGGAATCCTAGTTGTGATAGGATTCGTAGTCCTAGTAGAACTAGAAAACCTAATCCTATTAGGATTACAAATCCTACAACAATTAGGATTCCTAATTCTACTAGGACTACGAATCCTATCACAACTAGGATTCCTATTTAATTTAGGATTTCCTATTTGTACTAGGACTCTTAAAAAGACTCCTATTTGGACTAAAAAACACATTAGTCCTTTATTCTCAAACATAAAATAAACTAACTACTAGAATCCTACTAGGGTGGCCGTGTAACCACACGTCCCAAACCCTTGGACCGTTGTCCCGTTTTCTCATGAAACTTCTTGGAAGCTTCCCTTGCTCTTTCAACACATCTTCCCAAGCCACCTTGAATATACGTATTGAACCTAATTCAAACATCCTGTGATCAAGTTTAGACCTTGGACCTAATTCTTTTCTTGAGGCTAATGCTCCCGCATCATACTCTCTTTGTTTTTGAGAATTTGACATCAAATTAATTCCGAGCAATCCGCTATTAGCCTTCGACAACCTAGCCTTGGACCTTGTCAAGCCGTCACTCATTTGGACAATCAAGCACACGGTCCTAGCCATCTTGTGTCTCCCGTGTTTACCCACACCCATGGCCTTATACCCCTCGCGACTTCCGTGCCCTCCAAACTCAACCAACTCCACGGCCCTTAACTCCTCCTGACCTCCGTGAACCGTCATGTTCGGCAACCCCTCGCACCCACCATGGCCTCCATGAATCTCACCTAAAACAATTGGCCGTGATTCCAACCCCTTGGTCCCCTCTTCACGCGTCTTTTCGTCCCCTCCTAAGTTTATGAACAAACCCTCCTTCTTGGACTTAGATTGCTTAGGGTTGTTTAAGGACAATGTTTTTAGATTATAGGTGTTGCCACCTGGATCAAAATCACACCTTCCAAGTCGAACCATCATTGTAATAACAGGACTAGGTAATCCCCCAGTTTCTTGTATAGTAGCAATTCTCTTATGACTCTTATGATCTTCAATCCAACTCGATTGACGTTTTTTCCTTTGCTCCGTTTTGCCTAGGTTTCTCCTTCCAATCCACCCTCCTTTCATGAGTACTTGTACAACCTTATTATGATCACAACAGGTTGTTTTGGACATAGTTGCTTCATCTTGTACGATCAAAGAATTTGTATTCCACACTTGACTAGAATAATTACCATCACTTTTGGCAATAGTTAACGAATCAGGCGCGTTGATATGACGGTCTCTACCCATTATATTATTCATGGATTCCTTGATTAAGATAGGTAAAGAATCCGATTTAGTTTTAGTATTACCGTCACTTACCAGTGGTTCAGAATTGATGATCTCATCTTCTTCCTTTGTTTTATCCCTTTGAAGATATGAGTCCTCTTTTGGACAGTCCTGTGGACTGTTCGTTTCTTCAACATCAGGTACCTCACGGCTATTCTTGCCTTCGCCAACTCCTACTTCCTCTACCTCCTTACCTTCTATAAACTTCTCCTCTACGTCTCTCTTAGGTTCTACCTTTTTCTTTGGAACCGATGGTTGAAGATCAAATATTGTCTTTCCTTTAGGTACGCTATAAACATTGGTCCTCCCATTGTGTTTCACCTTTCGATCAAACTGCCATGGTCTTCCCAATAAAATATGGCTAGCACTCATAGGAACAATATCACACCATACTTCGTCTTCATACGGTCCAATCTTGAACGTAACTAAGACTTGTTGGTTTACATTAATTCCTTCTTCCCCATCAAGCCAATAAAGTTTATAAGGTTCTTTTTTATCAATTTTGGATAATTGTAACTTCTCAACCGCCTCTACGGAAATCAAGTTAGTACAAGAACCGCTATCAATAATCATAGTACATACCTTATTCCTTATCTTGCATCTTGTACGAAAAATCCTCTCCCTTTGATCGTGGATCTCTTCGTCGGTCTCCATATGTAGGTTTCTCAATACCATCGTGATAAAAACTTTCCCAAGAACCGGTATAATAAAAATTAGACCAAGAGCCGAAGCTCTGATACCAATTTGATGCGTATTTGGGATGATAATCAATAAAGATAATCAACAAAAATACGGATGTTGCAGCGGAATAAAAATACTAATAAAATATTACAATCTTGAACGAAATAAGAACGAAAAAGTAACCAAGAAAGTTGAAAGAATGAACGATTGATGGTGACCGACGGTGGTGACGTGGCCTGGTGGTCGACGTGGTGGTCAACGGCGGACGGTGATGTTGTTCTTGGTGTTTCTTTGATGTTCTTGATGAATCTTGAAAGATTTGTGAAACGATTTAATGAATGAATTATGTATGTCGATGGATAGGATAATTGATCAAACTCACACAGATATTCTCTCAATTATTTTGAAGCTCACACAGATACTTCGGGTTTAAAGCTCACACAGATACTTTAGGGTTTTTTTGTAAGATAAACTTAACAAGAAAATTTGTTTATAATTTGATAATTGAATGAATGTAAAACTATATGGCTGCCCCCTATTTATAGGGTGTATGATCAACCCTACTATCCTACTCTTATTAAGGTTAGAATACCTTAATTTAATCTAATTAGAAAACCCTAATCCTACCTAGGTTCAAACAAATAGTTTGACTAGGATTAAGACTTCTATTCCTACACAAACTATGAATCCTAAAGCTAGTAGGACTCCTTATTCTATTAGGATTGTGAATCCTACACACACTAGAAAACCTAATCCTATTAGGATTACAAATCCTACAACAATTAGGATTCCTAATTCTACTAGGACTACGAATCCTATCACAACTAGGATTCCTATTTAATTTAGGATTTCCTATTTGTACTAGGACTCTTAAAAAGACTCCTATTTGGACTAAAAAACACATTAGTCCTTTATTCTCAAACATAAAATAAACTAACTACTAGAATCCTACTAGGGTGGCCGTGTAACCACACGTCCCAAACCCTTGGACCGTTGTCCCGTTTTCTCATGAAACTTCTTGGAAGCTTCCCTTGCTCTTTCAACACATCTTAACAAGCCACCTTGAATATACGTATTGAACCTAATTCAAACATCCTGTGATCAAGTTTAGACCTTGGACCTAATTCTTTTCTTGAGGCTAATGCTCCCGCATCATGCCGACCGGCTGGGAGGCCTTTGTGTTGTTCTTGTTTTAAAGGCTGAGGAAGATGAGATGGGTTGCCAGCCGGTAGGCCGGCTGCCTGCCGACCGGCTGCCTGCCGACCGGCTGGGGACCCCTATAGCTTGTTTTTGACTTGTAATTCGTTGATAATTTTTAATCGGTTGATCGGTTTTGATTAAAACTCGTTCCTTGTATCTTTGTTATGTACTTGAGGTCCCCGGAGGATGGGCGACGCTATATTTGGTTCGGGAATGGAGTGAGGATAGAGACCCCCCGGTCGGGTAACCGAAAGCGAAACCGGCTCTCCCTCGTCTTAGTTCCCGGGATCAATTAAGTGTTGTTTAGTGGTTTAAGAAGTTAGAGCTATAGGTTAGTTTTTATCTTTGGATGCTAATGGTTGAGTTGTATGTCGCGTGGTGGGATATGTGTTAAGCTCACCTCTGGACCCACTACGTGTTTTGTATGTCGCGTGATGGGATATGTGTTAAGCTCACCTCTGGACCCATTACGTGTTTTGCTTGTGGCGTGTCAGGATATGTGTTAAGCTCACCTCTGGACCTGACACGTGATCGGTTGTCGTACACGTGATATGTGTTAAGCTCATCGCTGGACCCATTGTGCGATAGCTGTGTATTAGGATATGTGTTAAGTTCACCTCTGGACCCAATACTTGTTTGTAGCATTGGGATATGTGTTAAGCTCACCTCTGGACCCTTTGCTTATGGATGATTAGGGATATGTGTTAAGTTCACCTCTGGACCCTTCTCTTGAATTGTATGTATAGGGATATGTGTTAAGTTCACCTCTGGACCCTTTACTTGAATTGCATGTTGGGATATGTGTTAAGTTCACCTCTGGACCCGACATTGTTTGGTAGTGGGATATGTGTTAAGTTCACCTCTGGACCCATTGCTAGTGTTTGTGTTATATCTGCTTGCCTAGAGTTTGGTACAGTGTCAGATATGCATGATGAAGTTGACGATTGTATTGCTTGAGTTATAGTTTGTTTATCTAAGGCATTGGATGACTCTATGATCGGTTTCATAAATAGTTGGATTGGAAGACCCCCCGACTGGGTAACTAGTAGGGAAACCGGCTCTCCTTCCTAACGATTTATGAAGTTGGTTGAGAGCCGTGCATTAGTATTGCATGATAGTATGAGAACAGTTGACGAGATGTTTATGCTTCACATGTTTATATATGTTGGAGTATTCTGTATTACTTTACTTGTTACGTGTCGTTACAAAAGGTGGCTAGGAGAACTCTAGTCACTCCCCACTGATTGTGGCGTACATGTTTTCATGTAGGTAGGTACATGCAGGTTGGATCGGGGTTCCCTTGAGAGCTAGCGAGTGATGATCCTTTCATCATATGACTTACACGTTTATCGATTAGCTAGACTCTTAGTTTTTGATACAGTTATCTTTTGGTGCCTGTAGGGATGTTCCATCCCAGGCTTTGTATTTATTTTGGTTTCTGTACTTAGAACTGTTATACTTATCTATTTTGTTTATATCAGTTTCAGTTTTCAGTTTCAGTTTTAATTCTTCTCGCATGTTGTTTATGTTTAAAAAGTTTTAATTCCGCTGCATTTTTAGTACTTTGTATGTTTTAATTTTCCGCTTTCGTGAGGGGTTTTACAGTTGGTATCAGAGCATTATTGCTCCCGACGCACTCATGTGACCCCCAACCTTAACTTGACCAAATAAACAAATAATGAATGAGAGATGGGTAGATTTAAGGATTTACATTGTAGTCTATTTGTGAATGCTAATTGCTAAGTTAACACTTGTTTTCTCTTTTGAAGGATGGTGAGAACCACGGCTGCTGAGAACACTATAATGCAAGCACTTCATCAGTTGCTTGAGAACCAGAGACAGCAAGCAGGGACTGTTCCACCTCCTCCACCGCCAGGCAATGAGGCTAATCGTCCTGGTAGCTTCTCTTGGATAGCATCCCAGATGTCCAGGAGCCACGTGAAGACTTATGGAGGCGAGGTTGATCCGGTAGCTCTTACTGAGTGGTTCCGTGAGATGGAAAAGAGCTTTACCATGTATTCGGTGGTTAGAGAGGATAGAGTGTGGCTAGCCACTAACTTTTTGACCCTTGAGGCTGATAGATGGTGGGCATTGACCGGACCGACTTTCACTCTTGACCCTTTGTTCGATTGGGAGGCTTTTAAGGATAAGTTCGAGACGAGGTTTTATCCTAAGGAGCTTAGATCACAGCGACTCAAAGAATTCATGGATTTGAAGTAGGGTAAGATGTCCGTTCAGGAGTTCACCGACAGATTCAACCAGCTTGCACATTTTGCATCGAGGTTTGTCAGAGATGAGGCTGAGAGAGTCTACTTCTACCGTGGGAAGTTAGGACCGCGCATCGAGAGTATGGTTCGTCGTGACTCGACTTCTTTTGTGGAGGTATATGATGATGCTATTTGGGCCGAGAGTTCCATTCGTGCAATAGATGCTGAGACCCAATGTGAACCCCCGCGATTTAGCGGAAAAAATAAATATAAAAGGATACGAAAAATATGAGGTTTTTAAAACTTTTCTTGCAGAATTAAATAACTAACATGCGAAGGTTCAAACTAAAATAAAAGTGCGGAAATAAAAGAAACCATACTAGTTATACAAACATAGTAAAGAGTGTACGGGGAAAATATATCCCACTAATAAAACATAACGTAAGGTAGTCTAGCGATACGAAGTGAAACTAAAGTCCAAGGGTAAGTGCTCGCTAGCCACACGTCTTCCCCAAACAGCACCAACCTACATTCATGAAACATGAACGCCACAGTCAGTGGGGAGTAAATTAGGGTTCTCCCAGCCACTTTACGTCAGAAAACATGTAAACGGTAATACAAAACATCTTATACATATGAACATGTATATAAATTTATAAACAATCATATATATTACCAAACATGAACAACATGATCAATGCGTGGGCGATAAGTTAAAAACATGTGAAAATAGCATGGATCACTATGTGTAAAAGAATTAAAGCCAACATATAAGATAGTATCAAAATCCAGGAAACATCCAAGCAAAGAATACACATAGTTAGAGCGTATAACCACTGCCTCTGACATATCAGAGCGTATAACCACTGCCTCTGGCTACTGGAGTGTATAACCACTGCCTCCAGTTACGGAGCGTATAACCACTGCCTCCGAATACATGAATAGAATGAACGCCGTCAGAGCGTATAACCACTGCCTCTAACATACCAGAGCGTATAACCACTGCCTCTGGCTACTGGAGTGTATAACCACTACCTCCAGTTACGGAGCGTATAACCACTGCCTCCGAATACATGAATAGAATGAACGCCGTCAGAGCGTATAACCACTGCCTCTGACATACCAGAGCGTATAACCACTGCCTCTGGCTACTGGAGCGTATAACCACTGCCTCCAGCTACGGAGCGTATAACCACTACCTCCGAATACTATGTATAGCGTATAACCACTGCCTATATGCCTAAGACATGGCCAGACCTCTCGCTGTAATGCCTTACACCGAACGACACACGGGGACCGGAGCGTATAACCACTGCCTCCGACCAATCCCGAACATAGATAAATTCCCATTGCATGGGTGGCGTTAGTTCATTACAGTGATACATAAATCATGCCACCGCTATCTATTCACATGCAAGGCAACATAACCGTCGCCAACACAATTTTAGGATGACATAACCGTCACCTACACAAACTTAGGATAACATAACCGTTAACCCACTCATTTAAACATACATGAGCCAATAAAAGATGAATAATACAACACTTATATCCGTTCCATGCCAAAAGAGAACACACGGAATTGAATAATGAAATAAAAGTTCTAAACGCATTTTGACATTACAGCTGTCCTCTGCCGTAAAATTCATAATTAATTCAAATAAACTCGAACTGATACAAAGCCAATTGGTTCGGTTTAATAAGACTTTTATCTACAATAGTTGTCAAATAAACATTTCCAAAAGACGAACTTAACAGGGGTTTATTGACTGATCTTTACAGTGTGTCAGAAACCGTCACACGAAATGTATTGCTTCATAAAACGGGTTTAAAAAATCATTTTGGGGCAAAACAAACTCCTACCATCATCTAACCTCTTCAAAGTTTAATTATTGAAAAGGACCAGAATCATTTAAAAGTTTAAAAAATGGTTTTCGAAACAATCTTTGAGCTACTGTCCATTCTGCGAGTATTTCAGCGCACTGTTCGTAAATAATTTATTTTGAACAAACGACATGCAAGAAAATTACGAAATTTCAGAGGTAGACTCTACACTCAAATAAACAGGGGTCTCTTTTCAACATTTTCAAAGGCGGATACTCTAAGATGTCGAAATATATTGTACAAGACAATGGACAGATTTGTCAAGGTGCTGAAACATCATGAATTAACCATTGTGAGCAAAACGCTATGAACTTGAAAGACAATCAAACTAATCATTCTCAATGATCATAAACTCATTTAACCATACAATCCTTAATGAATATCCACAATTAAAAACTCATCCAACACAAGCATGCATGATGAAATTCACCCAAACATATGATTTATTAACCTAATCATGTCACTATTTAATCAAAAACAATCCTAGTATACTAAACATTACTAGCATATAGTCATGCAAACAAAGACGATAAAGTCGAGTAACCCATCACCGTTACCTTTTAGTCTAAACTCTCGGCAATCTCGTATGTATCGCCCTCCGGACCACTTCACTCGAATCCTACAAACAAAAGGAGATGTTAAAAACGGAAGTAACTAGCTTGGGTCAAAGCTTGGATTTCGAAATTAGTAAGGAAGAGGGGGAGATGAAAACTTCTTATTTATACAGGAGGGAAATGACGAGAGGAGAAAAATGGCGCGAGAATCGTCGAAAACGGATAAGAAACGAAGATTTTGTGACCGTTTTACGGTTGAGGTGCACAACAATGGTGTCCTCTTGTTTTTTTTTTGTGTTTTGTGAGTTTCTTCTGAAAAAAAATGAATGATTCGAAGAAGAAGGAAGGTAGAGAATGACCTTGGGCAGCAAGGCAAGGTTTAGTAGTCAGCCATGTGTCCCAAAGGACATGTGGAAAAGAGTATAGAGTAAGCAACGAGCATGGGTCTCGTTAGCGGATGGTCCGTGACAGCCTTTTGTATTTTCGACATAATTTCCTCCACAGAACTCCGATTAACGTGTTTTCGGTTGAGTTGGAAAGCTAAGAAAAAGAGATGAAACTTTTATTTTATAAGCAAGAGCTAAATATGTCTTTAAAATACCTCAAAATTAGTAACAACGACAGAGTAGTTGTTCGTAGTTTAAGGAGTATAGGTTTAAGACGGGCATTTTTAAATATCGTTGTCAAAAACGATAAAATATAGATTGGAATATTATTTATAGGATCATACTTATTATTAAAATAAGATTTTAATAATATAAGATAACTTGGAATTTATCGGGGTGTTACAATCTTCCCTCCTTTTAAAAAAAGTTTCATCCTCGAAACTTGAAGAAGAAAGGGTTTTTACCTAGATGAACAAATACGGATACTTGACTTGCATGGAAGCTTCTGTCTCCCACGTCTCTTCCTCCACTTCACCGCATCTCCAAAGCACTTTCACCAAAGGCACTACCTTGCTTCTTAACTTTTTATCCTTACGATCCAAAATTCTCAAAGGCCGCTCTTCAAAGGCGAGATTCGGCTCTAGATCGGGAATCTCGTGATGAAGAATATGGCTCGGATCGCTCACATACTTTCGAAGTTGAGAAACATGAAAAACATTATGAACCTTGCCCAAATTAGGTGGCAAGTCCAAGCGGTAAGCGACGTCACCAATTCTTTTCATTATCTCGTATGGTCCAATGTACTTAGGGCTTAATTTTCCTTTGACCCCAAATCTCTTAATTCCTTTCATTGGTGAAACCTTAAGGAAAACACGATCACCCACATCAAACTCCAAAGGTCGACGACGGATGTCGGCATAGGATTTCTGACGATCTTGGGCGGCTTTCATCCTTCCACGAATTAACTGGACATGATCAACGGTCTCGGTTAACTGCTCGGGCCCTAAACTACGAACATCACTCGATTGATCCCAACAAATCGGGCTACGACACTTCCTACCGTAAAGAGCTTCATAGGGAGCCATCTTGATCGAAGCATGGTAACTATTGTTGTACGAAAACTCAACCAAAGGTAAGCATTTCTCCCAACTAGCTTGAAAGTCTAACGCACATGCACGGAGTAAATCCTCAAGGGTCTGAATCGTCCTCTCAGTCTGACCATCGGTTGCAGCGTGAAACGCTGTACTCATCAACAAACGACTACCCATAGCCTCCTGAAGGGCCTTCCAGAACCTCGAACAGAAACGGGGATCACGGTCCGAAACGATGTCCTTGGGGACACCATGGTATCTCACAATCTCATCCACGTAAGCCTTTGCAAGCTTGTCCAAGTTCCATGTTTCTTTAATCGGGATGAATCTAGCACACTTAGTCAGACGATCAACTATTACCCAAACGGCATCCTTGCCTCCAACGGTCTTCGGTAATGCCATTACAAAGTCCATAGATATTGATTCCCATTTCCATAACGGAATTTCCAAAGGTTGCAACAATCCACCAGGTCTCTTGTGCTCAATCTTGACCCTTTGACAAGTCAAACACTTTCCCACGCAGTCTACAACATCGCTCTTCATTCTAGGCCACCAAAACTGGAGCTTCAAGTCATTATGCATCTTGTCACCTCCCGGATGAATAGAATATGGGGACAAATGAGCTTCGTCTAGAACCTTCCTTCTCAATGCGAAAACATCAGGGACATACAAACGGCCACGAAATCTGAGGTAACCGCTAGCATCAACCTCGAAATCTTTCGTTTCACCACTAGCTATCTTAGCTTGGAACTTCTTAAAGGTCGCATCCTCGTCCAAATTATCTCGAATCTCGCGGTAAAGCGCAGGCTCAGCAGACATAGCACCCAAAAAGTCGAACCCTCTCTCAACGAACTCCAGGTTTAACTTCCGGAACTCAACACAAAGTTCATCGGGAAGAACACGAACGACGCTCAAGGAATGAGTCGTCTTCCTACTAAGGGCATCGGCCACAACATTAGTCTTACCTTCGTGATAAAGCATCTCCACGTCGTAATCCTTAACCAACTCTAACCAACGACGTTGTCTCATATTAAGGTCCTTTTGAGTAAAGATATACCTCAAACTCTTATGGTCAGTGTAGATTCGACAATGAGATCCAATAAGATAATGTCTCCATATCTTCAAGGCATGCACAACAGCAGCTAGCTCAAGATCATGGGTCGGATAGTTCACTTCGTGAACTCTCAGCTGTCTCGAGGCATAAGCCACCACTTTCCGGTTTTGCATCAATACACAACCTAAACCCATCATTGAAGCATCGCAGAAAACATCAAAGTCAACACCTTCCTCGGGCAAGGTTAATACGGGCGCGGTAGTCAACCTAGTCTTCAATTCTTGGAATGCTTCCTCACAACTCTTGGACCATAGAAACTTGGTTTCCATCTTTAAAAGTTGAGTCATAGGCCTAGCCAACTTGGAGAAATCCTTAACAAATCGACGATGGTAACCAGCTAAACCCAAAAAGCTACGAATTTCACCGACATCTTTCAGACTCTTCCAATCCACGACAGCCTCAATCTTCGATGGGTCCACCATCACACCCTCACTCGAAATTACATGACCAAGGAAAGACACTTTAGGCAACCAAAACTCACACTTAGAAAACTTGGCATACCACTTCTGGCTACGAAGAATCCCTAGGATAATGCGAAGATGTTCGGCATGGTCCTCTTCGGTCTTAGAGTATATCAAGATATCATCAATAAACACTACCACACACTTATCAAGGTAATCACGAAAGGTACGGTTCATCTGGTCCATGAAGATGGCAGGGGCATTGGTTAGATCAAATGGCATAACTTTAAACTCGTAATGTCTATAACGAGTACTAAAAGCAGTCTTGGCTATATCGGTCTCTCGAACGGGGATCTGGTGATAACCCGATCTCAAATCAATCTTGGAGAAGCAAGAAGCACCACGAAGCTGATCAAACAAGTCTTCAATCCTCAGCAACGGGTACTTATTCTTTATGGTAACACGATTCAACTCTCGGTAGTCAATGCAAAGTCTCATGGAACCATCTTTCTTTTTCACGAATAAAACCGGAGCACCCCAAGGTGAGGCACTAGGACGAATGAACCCTTTTCTCAATCATCTCCTCAAGTTGCTTCTTCAATTCCTTAAGTTCAGGAGGAGCCATGCGGTAAGGAGATTTTGCGATCGGTGTGGTTCCGGGCACCAACTCAATAGAGAACTCTACATCTCTCTCAGGAGGAATCCCGGGCAACTCATCGGGGAACACATCGGCGAAGTCGCGAACAACAGGCACTGCATCAAGCTTTGGCGGAGCACCATCGGTAGAAGAAACAACACACAAGAAGGTTTGACAACCTTTCCTTATTAGATTGGAGGCTTTCATAGAAGAGATAAAGCGAATTCCTTCACGGGGACGAGTTCCCTTATATGAGACACGGATTCCAAAAGGACTTTTTAGACACAACTTTTGATCTCGGCATTCGAACCTAGCATGATAGCGGGAAAGCCAATCTATGCCAAGTATGATGTCAAACTCTTCGAGTGGGAAACGGAGAAGGTTTGAGGGAAAAGCCACATTAGCGATCATGATAGGAACATCCATGTATGAGGATGAACAAGAGATGATTTCTCCAGATGGTAAGGAAATAGAAGTCTCCTCACAAGGTGTAGACTTAAGGTTGAGTCTATCCGAACACTTGGTTGATATAAATGACAGAGACGCACCGGTATCGAATAAAATAAGGCAAGCAAGATTATGTACGGAGAACATACCGGCAATTATATCGGGGTGAGCCTCGACCTCGGCTCGGCTCATGACAAAGATGGTACCCTTGGGCTTGGGCTTGAAAGGAGTATGATCTTTCTTTTCGGGGCAATCCTTAGCAGAATGGCTTGGCTTCTTGCAAATGTAGCAAAGGAGAGGTTGAGCCTCACAATCAAATCCCGGATGCCATGGAGCATTGCATCGGAAACAAACACGGCTCTGAGAAGGAGTAGCCTTGCTGGATTGAGGACGAGAGGCTTGGTTGTTAGGCACAAACCTCCGCTTGTTGAAATGGGAAGTAGAAGATGGAGGCACATAGGGCCTTTTTCCTTCGTAAGATGGACGCGAAGAAGTATGAGTAGAGAAAGACTTGATCTCATCTTCAATCGACTTGATCGAAGTCTCCGCCCAAATAGCATCATCGTAGACCGCCACAAAAGAGGTAGAGTCGCGGCGCACCATACTTGCTATCTTCGGAGAAAGCTTGCTTTTGTAGAAGTACACCTTGTCATCTTCCTCCTTGACAAACTTGGTTGCAAAATGAGCAAGTTCATTGAATTTGTCGGTGAAGGCTTGCACCGATAGCTTTCCTTGCCGGAAGTCCATGAATTCCTTCATCCTTTGTTGCTTCAGCTCATTAGAGTAGAACCTAGTCTCCACCATTGCCTTGAAACAGTTCCAATCGAAAGTCGGGTCAAGGGTCACCGTCGGACTAGTCATTGTCCACCATCTATCGGCCTCACGGACTAAGAAGTGAGAGGCAAGTTTGACTTTCTCATTGTTTGGCACATCATACATCGAGAAACCCTTTTCCGTTTCACGAAACCACTCGGTAAGGGCCACGAGGTCGACTTCTCCACCATAAGCTTTGGTGTTGTTCCTCGATAATTGGCTTGCGACCCAAGCAAAGCCACCTTGACGGTTGGCATCATTCCTAGGAGGAGTAGCCTCATGACGATTGAGTTGTTCTTGCTGGTTTTGTTGATTCTGAAGGACTTGCAAAAGAGCTTGCATGATAGCATTTTCGGAGTTTGTCGGCCTCACCATCCTTCTACAATGCAAGAGCAAACGGGTTACCATAGCAGTTAGCAATCACATAAAGACTACAAGCTTAGGTCCTTAGTGTCTACCCAATCTCTCATTTATTATTCAAGTTTTGGTCAAGTTATAGTTGGGGAAAACACGTGTGTGCTTCGGGAGCAACTTAGGCTCTGATACCAACTGTGAACCCCCGCGATTTAGCGGAAAAAATAAACATAAAAGGATACGAAAAATACGAGGTTTTTAAAACTTTTCTTGCAGAATTAAATAACTAACATGCGAAGGTTCAAACTAAAATAAAAGTGCGGAAATAAAAGAAACCATACTAGTTATACAAACATAGTAAAGAGTGTACGGGGAAAATATATCCCACTAATAAAAACATAACGTAAGGTAGTCTAGCGATACGAAGTGAAACTAAAGTCCAAGGGTAAGTGCTCGCTAGCCACACGTCTTCCCCAAACAGCACCAACCTACATTCATGAAACATGAACGCCACAGTCAGTGGGGAGTAACTCAGGGTTCTCCCAGCCACTTTACGTCAGAAAACATGTAATACAAAACATCTTATACATATGAACATGTATATAAATTTATAAACAATCATATATATTACCAAACATGAACAACATGATCAATGCGTGGGCGATAAGTTAAAAACATGTGAAAACTGCATGGATCAACATGTGTAAAAGAATTAAAGCCAACATATAAGATAGTATCAAAATCCAGGAAACATCCAAGCAAAGAATACACATAGTCAGAGCGTATAACCACTGCCTCTGACATACCAGAGCGTATAACCACTGCCTCTGGCTACTGGAGCGTATAACCACTGCCTCCAGTTACGGAGCGTATAACCACTGCCTCCGAATACATGAATAGAATGAACGCCGTCAGAGCGTATAACCACTGCCTCTGATATACCAGAGCGTATAACCACTGCCTCTGGCTACTGGAGCGTATAACCACTGCCTCCAGCTACGGAGCGTATAACCACTGCCTCCGAATACTATGTATAGCGTATAACCACTGCCTATATGCCTAAGACCTGGCCAGACCTCTCGATGTAATGCCTTACACCGAACGACACACGAGGACCGGAGCGTATAACCACTGCCTCCGACCAATCCCGAACATAGATAAATTCCCATTGCATGGGTGGCGATAGTTCATTACAGTGATACACAAATCGTGCCACCGCTATCTATTCACATGCAAGGCAACATAACCGTCGCCAACACAATTTTAGGATGACATAACCGTCACCTACACAAATTTAGGATAACATAACCGTTAACCCACTCATTTAAACATACATGAGCCAATAAAAGATGAATAATACAACACTTATATCCGTTCCATGCCAAAAGAGAACACACGGAATTGAATAATGAAATAAAAGTTCTAAACGCATTTTGACATTACAGTTGTCCTCTGCCGTATAATTCATAATTAATTCAAATGAAATCGAAATGATACAAAGCCAATTGGTTCGGTTTAATAAGACTTTTATCTACAATAGTTGTCAAATAAACATTTCCAAAAGACGAACTTAACAGGGGGTTATTGACTGATCTTTACAGTCTGTCAGAAACCGTCACAAAAAATGTATTGCTTCATAAAACGGGTTTAACAAATCATTTTGGGGCAAAACAAACTCCTAACATCATCTAAACTATTCAAAGTTCAATTATTGAAAAGTACCAGAATCATTTCAAAGTTTAAAAAATGGTTTTCGAAACAATCTTTGAGCTACTGTCCGTTCTGCGAGTATTTCAGCGCACTGTTCGTAAATAATTTATTGTGAACAAACGACATGCAAGACAATTACGAAATTTCAGAGGTAGACTCTACACTCAAAATAAACAGGGGTCTCTTTTCAACATTTTCAAAGGCGGATAGTCTAAGATGTCGAAATAAATTGTACAAGACAATGGACAGATTTGTCAAGGTGCTGAAACATCATGAATTAACCATTGTGAGCAAAACACTATGAACTTGAAAGACTATCAAACTAATCATCCTCAATGATCATATACTCATTTAACCATACAATCCTTAATGAATTTCCACAACTAAAAACTCATCCAACACAAGCATGCATGATGAAATTCACCCAAACATATGATTTATTAACCTAATCATGTCACTATTTAATCAAAAACAATCCTAGTATACTAAACATTACTAGCATATAGTCATGCAAACAAAGACGATAAAGTCGAGTAACCCATCACCGTTACCTTTTAGTCTAAACTCTCGTGAATCTCGTATGTATCGCCCTCCGGACCACTTGACTCGAATCCTACAAACAAAAGGAGATGTTAAAAACGGAAGTAACTAGCTTGGGTCAAAGCTTGGATTTCGAAATTAATAAGGAAGAGGGGGAGATGAAAACTTATTATTTATACAGTCCGGAAACGACGAGAGGAGAAAAATGGCGCGAGAATCGTCGAAAACGGATAAGAAACGAAGATTTTGTGATCGTTTTACGGTTGAGGTGCACAACAATGGTGTCCTCTTGTTTTTTTTTGTGTTTTGTGAGTTTCTTCTGAAAAAAAATGAGTGATTTGAAGAAGAAGGAAGGTAGAGGATGACCTTGGGCAGCAAGGCAAGGTTTAGTACTCAGCCATGTGTCCCAAAGGACATGTGGAAAAGAGTATAGAGTAAGCAACGAGCATGGGGTCTCGTTAGCGGATGGTCCGTGACAGCCTTTCGTATTTTCGACATAATTTCCTCCACAGAACTCCGATTAACGTGTTTTTGGTGGAGGTGGAAAGCTAAGAAAATGAGCTAAAACTTTTATTTTATAAGCAAGAGCTAAATATGCCTTTAAATTACCTCAAAATTAGTAACAATGACAGAGTAGTTGTTCGTAGTTTAAGGAGTATAGGTTTAAGACGGGCATTTTTAAATATCGTTGTCAAAAACGATAAAATATAGATTGGAATATTATTTATAGGATCATACTTATTATTAAAATAGGATTTTAATAATATAAGATAACTTGGAATTTATCGGGGTGTTACACCCGAGCTGCTACTTCAAGTGTGACTTCTCACCAGAGATCAGTTTACCAGGGGAAGAGACAGTTTGTTCCTTCTACTTCTTCGCCTTCTTCTCAAAAGAAGCGGTTTGAGAGGTTCTCTGCTCCGGTTGCTAAGACCATTTTTCACACCGACACAGATGCTAGTGTTTGTCACCGTTGTGGTAAACCATCTCATCCGGGTTTTGACTATTTCAAGAATGCCTATAAGTGTTTCACCTGTAATGGATTTGGGCATCGATCTTATGAGTGTCCTGAGAGGAACACCGCACTTGGCAAGGCTGCCACTGCTGCTGCAGCGACTAAAGGAGGAAAGCCGAAAGGGAAGATCTTTGTGATGACTAGGGCTGAGGCTGAGGCTCATCCAGATATTGTGGCTGGTATCTTTTCTGTCCTTGGCGCTGAGTGCCTTATTTTGTTTGATACTTGAGCTTCTCTTTCATTTATATCAACTCAGTTCGCAGACCGTTTAGCTCTTGAGTCTTCATTGGTTGAGGAGACTTTCATTTCCTTACCTTCTGGAGACGTGCTTTTCTGCTCTTCGTCCCATAGGGATGTTCCGATTATTATTGGTCAAGCCACATTTCCAGCGGACGTACTGAGATTTCCTCTCGAGGAATTTGACATTATCCTCGGTATGGATTGGTTATCGCGATACCATGCTCGCTTCGAGTGTCGCGACCAGAAAATCTGCTTGAGGAGTTCTTCAGGAGTTCGTGTTTCCTATAGGAGAACTCGCCCTAAAAAGGGTGTTCGTGTGATTTCTTCGATGAAAGAATCTCATCTTCTTAGGAAGGGTTGCCAAGCCTTCCTGTGTGTTGTTTCAGCTGCTAAGCCATCGCTACCGAAGCTTGAGGATGTAGCCATTGTTCGTGAGTTTCCCGATGTTATCCCAGAAGACTTGCCAGGGATACCGCCAGAGAGAGATGTGGATTTTACTATTGAGCTTATTCCAGGTACCGGACCGATATCCAAAGCTCCTTACCATATGGCTCCACCAGAGTTGAAAGAATTGAAGCAACAGTTGGAAGAGATGATCGAGAAAGGATTCATTAGACCGAGTGCTTCTACGTGGGGTGCTCCAGTTTTATTTGTTAAGAAGAAAGATGGTTCCATGAGACTTTGCATTGACTATAGAGAGCTGAACAGAGTGACCGTGAAGAACAGATATCCTTTGCCTAGGATAGATGATTTGTTTGATCAGTTGAGAGGTGCTTCTAGGTTTTCTAAGATTGATCTTCGATCGGGTTATCATCAGATTCCAGTGAGAGAGGCTGATATTGCGAAGACTGCTTTTCGTACCAGATATGGGCATTTTGAGTTCGTGGTTATGCCTTTTGGGTTGACTAATGCACCTGCTATTTTCATGGATCAGATGAACCGCACCTTTAGTGAGTTTCTTGACACTTGTGTTGTGGTGTTTATTGATGATATCCTCATTTACTCTAAGACCGATGAGGAGCATGCCGAGCATCTTAGATTGATTCTTGGGATTTTGCGTCAAAAGAAGTGGTTCACGAAGTTCTCTAAGTGTGAGTTTTGGCTTTCTAAGGTTGCATTTCTTGGACATGTGATATCTAGTGAGGGAGTTATGGTTGATCCCGCGAAGATTGAGGCCGTTGTTGATTGGGAGAGTCCCAAGGATGTGGGAGAGATCCGTAGTTTCCTTGGATTGGCTGGTTATTACCGTAGATTTGTTGAGGATTTCTCTAGATTAGCTCGTCCGATGACTCAGTTACTGAAGAAGGAAGCTAAATTTGTGTGGACCGACAAGTGTGAGAGTTCTTTCCAAGAATTGAAGACTAGGTTGACTTCCGCTCCCGTACTTGCTTTGCCAGAGATTGGAGTTGACTTCGATGTGTATTGCGATGCTTCGATGTTAGGGCTTGGATGTGTGTTGATGCAGAGTGGTAAGGTGATAGCTTACTCATCTAGACAGTTGCGAGTTCACGAGGTGAACTATCCGACACATGATCTTGAGTTAGCTGCAGTTGTTCATGCCTTGAAGATGTGGCGTCATTACTTGATGGGATCTCATTGTCGCATTTTCACGGATCATAAGAGTTTGAAGTACATTTTCACACAGAAGGACCTTAATATGCGACAGAGACGTTGGCTAGAGTTGGTTAAGGATTATGACATTGAGTTATTGTATCATGAGGGTAAGGCCAATGTGGTTGCAGATGCGCTTAGCCGCAAGACTTCTCATTCGATGAGTGTTATGCGAGTGTTGCCCGATGAGTTGTGTTCCAAGTTCCGGAAGTTGAGATTAGAGATGGTGGGTAGTGGTTTTGATTGGTTAGCTGCTATGACTGCCGAGCCGTCCTTATATTGGGAGATTCGCCAGAGTTTGCCTTCAGATGCTGATTTCAAGAAGTTTGAGGCTAAGATTTCGAGTGGTGTTGCACCAGACTTAGTGATTGATGCTGATGGTTTCCTTAGATTCCAGTGTAGGATGTATGTTCCAGTTGTGCTAGACTTGAGGAAGAGGGTTCTTGATGAGGCTCACTTGACACCGTATTCAGTTCATCCGGGCGGGGAGAAGATGCACAAGGACTTGAGACTTATATTTTGGTGGCCCGGGATGAAGAAAGACATTTTGGATTACGTGAGTAGGTGCTTGACTTGTCAACAAGTCAAGATAGAGCATAGGAGGCCAGGTGGTTTGTTACAGCCGCTCCCCGTTCCTCAGTGGAAGTGGGAGTGTATATCGATGGACTTCGTGACAGCATTGCCTAAGACAGTGGGAGGCAAGGATGCGATTTGGGTTATAGTTGATAGGTTAACTAAGTGTGCCAGATTTGTGCCTATCAGAGAGACATGGGATATGGACCGTTTAGCCAGGGCTTATATTGCAGAGATAGTCCGTTACCATGGTGTCCCGAGAGAGATCGTTTCCGATCGTGATCCGAGGTTTTGTTCCAGATTTTGGAAGGCTTTACAGGAGGCTATGGGTAGCCGTTTGCTGATGAGTACCGCATTTCATGCCGCGACTGATGGTCAGTCCGAGAGGACTATTCAGACATTAGAGGACTTGCTCCGTGCTTGTGCACTTGATTTCCAGAGTTCTTGGGAGCAGTGTCTCCCGTTAGTTGAGTTTTCTTACAACAACAGTTACCATTCTTCTATTGGTATGGCTCCGTATGAGGCGCTCTATGGTAGGAAGTGCCGTAGTCCGATCTGTTGGGATCAGGCGAGTGACGTGCACGACCTAGGACCGGACCAGTTAGCTGTTACGATTGATCAGGTTCAGCTTATCAGAGGTAGGATAAAGGCCGCGCAGGATCGGCAGAAATCCTACGCTGATGTTCGCCGTAGACCTCTCGAGTTTGAGGTGGGTGACAGAGTCTTCTTGAGAGTTTCACCGATGAAATACGTTAAGAGATTTGGAGTTAAGGGCAAGTTGAGTCCTAAGTATATTGGGCCTTTTGAGATCGTGAAGAGGATTGGTGCTGCTGCTTATCGTTTGGACTTGCCTCCTAGTTTGGGCAAGGTTCATAGTGTCTTTCATGTCTCTCAGCTCCGTAAGTATGTTAGTGATCCGAGTCATGTTCTGCCTAGAGAGATCGAGAACTAAGAGCCGAGTCTTGCTTTCGAGGAGCGTCCCGTGAATATCCGTGACCGACAGGATAGGAAGCTTAGGAGCAAGGTGGTGCCTTTAGTGAAGATCCTTTGGCGTTGCGGTGATGTTGAGGAGCAGACGTGGGAGACCGAGGCATCGATGCGTATCGCGCATCCTTCTCTTTTCGATTGAGGTATAGTTAGTTAGAATTTATCTTCGTTCGAGTTTCGAGGACGAAACTTTTGAAGTTGGGGTGATTGTAACATCCCGTATTTTTATAAAATATATTTTAAGCGTTTTTAATTATTTTAAGTAATAGAATAATATTTTAATAATTTATCGAAAAGTATTTTAAATAAATAGTAAGATCCGTCTTAAGAATCTTAAGTCCTTAAGAAGAATACAAACTTGGTAAACTTAAGTTCACATCTAAAAACCCGTTCAACTTATCCTAAACCGTTTCATTTAAACGGAAAGGACAATTCCTTAAACCCCTTAAGACCCATATGTCGACATTTCCTCTTCATCCTCAAAAACAAATAACAGTAAACACATTCCTCATAAACCTCCATTGATATTCATCTTCTTTTGCTTATTTCTTCATCATCCGTTCATCAAATCAAGGTAATAATAACATTTTCGGAATCCTCATCGAATTTGCAAGCCATCTATCACTTCCGTTTTTCAAATCCTTCACTTCGAAGATCTGACTGTTTTTCCTAAAATCCGTTTTCAGTCCGTAATCTCGTTTTTCGTGCTTGTAGGTGTGGGCTTAGACGACCCGGAAGTGGATAGCTTCATCTTAGAGGAGGATCTTTGAGCCGGATTGCCTTTGAGGTGACGATTACGAGTAACTCGGCCTTTTTGTTAAAATAGCAAGTTTTGTTGTGTTCATGTTAATGTTTCTGATTTTTGTTTAAGTTGGATGATTAATGGACTTAGAAACGTGTTTAGGAATGTTCTTACTTGTTGAATTCATGCCTTGTTGATGTTTCACATGTTCTTAAGTATTTTAAGAAATTCCATGTTTTGCGACGGATACTTGTAATAATCGTTTGAGGATTGTGTTGTGGTTTAGTTGCTGGTAGATAATGATATTGGGTGATTTGTAATAGTGGGTAAACATCATATGTTGTAATTCTTTAAGTTTGATATCGATTTAAGGATGTTTCGATGTTGCTGGAAAAATGCGATTTTCGCATCAGGCTCTCTGCGCCGGTCGACCGACCGGCCGCCGGTCGACCGGCTGGGAAGGCTTCTTGTTGTTTTTGTGAAAATTGAGACTCGTAGGATTTAGAATGCCCAGCCGGCAGACCGGCCGCCTGTCAACCGACTGGGAGTGCATGGTAGTGGATTTTGCGTGTTTTTAAGAAATAGGGTTTGGGATGCCAGCCGGTGGGCCGGCTGCCTGCCAACCAGCTGGTAGCCTCATTTAGTGAAATTTCGTAAGTGGGAATGGGTTCCCAGCCGATAGGCCGGCTGCCTGCCGACCGACTGGGAGGCCTTTGTGTTGTTCTTGTTTTAAAGGCTGAGGAAGATGAGATGGGTTGCCAGCCGGTAGGCCGGCTGCCTGCCGACCGGCTGGGGACCCCTGTAGCTTGTTTTTGACTTGTAATTCGTTGATAATTTTTAATCGGTTGATCGGTTTTGATTGAAACTCGTTCCTTGTATCTTTGATATGTACTTGAGGTCCCCGGAGGATGGGCGACGCTATATTGGGTTCGGGAATGGAGTGAGGATAGAGACCCCCCGGTCGGGTAACCGAAAGGGAAACCGGCTCTCCCTCGTCTTAGTTCCCGGGATCAATTAAGTGTTGTTTAGTGGTTTAAGAAGTTAGAGCTATAGGTTAGTTTTTATCTTTGGATGCTAATGGTTGAGTTGTATGTCGCGTGGTGGGATATGTGTTAAGCTCACCTCTGGACCCACTACGTGTTTTTTATGTCGCGTGATGGGATATGTGTTAACCTCACCTCTGGACCCATTACGTGTTTTGCTTGTGGCGTGTCAGGATATGTGTTAAGCTCACCTCTGGACCTGACACGTGATCGGTTGTCGTACATGGGATATGTGTTAAGCTCACCTCTGGACCCGTTATGCGATAGCTGTGCATTGGGATATGTGTTAAGTTCACCTCTGGACCCAATACTTGTTTGTAGCATTGGGATATGTGTTAAGCTCACCTCTGGACCCTTTGCTTATGGATGATTAGGGATATGTGTTAAGTTCACCTCTGGACCCTTCTCTTGAATTGTATGTATAGGGATATGTGTTAAGTTCACCTCTGGACCCTTTACTTGAGTTGCATGTTGGGATATGTGTTAAGTTCACCTCTGGACCCGACATTGTTTGGTAGTGGGATATGTGTTAAGTTCACCTCTGGACCCATTGCTAGTGTTTTTGTTATGTCTGCTTGCCTAGAGTTTGGTATAGTGTTAGATATGCATGATGAAGTTGACGATTGTATTGCTTGAGTTATAGTTTGTTCATCCAAGGCTTTGGATGACTCTATGATCGGTTTCATAAATAGTTTGATTGAAAGACCCCCCGACTGGGTAACCAGTAGGGAAACCGGCTCTCCTTCCTAACGGTTTATGAAGTTGGTTGAGAGCCGTGCATTAGTATTGCATGATAGTATGAGAACAGTTGACGAGATGTTTATGCTTCACATGTTTATATATGTTGGAGTATTCTGTATTGCTTTACTTGTTACGTGTCGTTACAAAAGGTGGCTAGGAGAACTCTAGTCACTCCCCACTGATTGTGGCGTACATGTTTTCATGTATGCAGGTACATGCAGGTTGGATCGGGGTTCACTTGAGAGCTAGCGAGTGATGATCCTTTCATCATAGGACTTACACGTTTATCGATTAGCTAGACTCTTAGTTTTTGATACAGTTATCTTTTGGTGCCTGTAGGGATGTTCCATCCCAGGCTTTGTATTTATTTTGGTTTCCGTACTTAGAACTGTTATACTTATCTATTTTGTTTATATCAGTTTCAGTTTTCAGTTTCAGTTTTAATTCTTCTCGCATGTTGTTTATGTTTAAAAAGTTTTAATTCCGCTGCATTTTTAGTACTTTGTATGTTTTAATTTTCCGCTTTCGCGAGGGGTTTTACAATATCTCATATGGAGTTTTATTTGCAGCTTTAGTGGGACTTCTGTTTAAGGAGTGAATTGCGGTTTGGAGTGCAAATCTCCAAAATGAATCAGGGAGATCTGTAAGACTCATCATTAATCGAACCATATCGAATAAGGTTCGATTTCTCCTTTCAGAAACACCATTGAGTTGTGGTGTTCCAGGTGGAGTAGGTTGTGATACTATGCCACAATCTTTTAAATGAGAATCAAATTCATTGCTTAGATACTCTCCACCACGATCTGATCGTAGTGCTTTGATCTTTCTATTGGTTTGGTTCTCTACTTCATTTTGAAATTCTTTGAACTTTTCAACTGTTTCACTTTTGTATTTGATTAAGTAGATATACCCATATCTACTTAAATCATCAGTAAAAGTAATAAAGTAGTCATAATTTCCTCTTGCGGTGATTGTCATTGGACCACATACATCGGTATGTATTAGTCCTAACAAGTTACTTGTTCTTTCACCTTTTCCACTAAAAGGTGATCGAGTCATCTTACCAAGAAGACATGATTCACATACTCTATATGATATGTAATCGAATGGTTTGATGATATTAGTCGACACTAATCTCTTAATGTGATTTTCATTTATGCGACCTAGACGGCAATGCCAAATGAACGATTCACTTGGATCACTTGATTTTAGTCTTTTCGTTTGCACATTATGGACATCAATAGATTTTGAGTTGTTAAGGACATAGATCCCATTTACGGAATTTGCTTGGCCTACCATGCACCAAGCCATTTCGATGTTTCACAAAAATTATTCTAGATCATAAATGAAAAACCTTCCATGTCCAACATGGCAACCGAAATGATGTTCTTTGATAAAGAGGGTGTGACACCCCTTGATTTAGCATAAAAATAAACAAATAATTTGCAGAGAAAATACGATACTTTTAAAAACTTTTTGACATATTTATTAAAACTTTTCGCGGAATATCAAAACAACATGCGGAACACTAAAAACTAATGAAAACGTATAAGTTATACAAAATAACTTAAATAGACGAGGGATAAGGTATCCCACGATAACAACATGAATTAACTCTAAACTAAGCGTAAGGGTAATTGTCGAATTATCAACAATGCTTGCTAGCCACACGTCTTCCCCAAACAGCACCAACCTATATTCATGAAACATGAACGCCACAGTCAGTGGGGAGTAACTCTGGGTTTTCCCAGCCACTTTACGTCAGAAAACATGTAAACGGTAATACTAAACATCTTATACATATGAACATGTATATAATGTTGGAGTAATGTCTTCCACAATATGTGCATTTACTTTATAAATATTGTAGGAAATGTTTGGGAATTTATTTATTTATTTATCAGCTGGTCATCGTATATCAGTAATGATTGGCTGACTAGAGTTTGACATTACTGTCGTGTAAACGGCGGTGATCAGTTGATCCCTTTAGGTCACACCTATAGGACGAGGCCCAAAATTGTATTAGGATTAATTATTTATACGAAATAATTATTCTACTAATATTGACTTTATTAGTCAAGATAGTATATTATTTGATGACGGGTTACGAACTCGGAATAAAATAAGTTTTAATTATTTAAATATATGATATTAAATAATAAATTTTTTTATAAATTGTTAATTAGTTATAAATTTATTTGATATGTGTATTAAATATAAAGGGGAATCAATTAGCTATTTAGTTTTACAATGAGTTGTAAAATTAGCTAGTGGACTTAATATTTGCACAATGTATGTAAATAAAATAGTTTTATAATCACTTAATAGTTGAGTAATTATGAGTTGTTAATTGAATTATTAAAAGTTAAATCAATTAAATTAATATTTAATTATGTAAGATAATTAAATATAAGACTTATAAGCATTTGTGGGGGCAAATGTCGAAAATCGGAACTAACCAAAATTAGGCCATGTTGGACCAATTTTTGTAGACACAACAAGTGTCCACCTAAGGGTCAATTGTGCCTAATATTTGTCCTCCAATTTTGCCTATAAATACCCCTAAATTCCATAACATTATTAGGTTGAAAAATTAGAAGAAATTGTTGGTCTTTTAAGTCCATGTTGGATGGTTTCATCAACAATAAAAGACCAATTTTATCTTCTTATTTTCTTCATCCTTATTACATAAAACACATATTTAAACTAGTAATATTATTGTAATAATATTAGTTATTATATCAAATATATATTATTAATACTAGTATTATCTAGTTAATTATACTAGTGTTGTTTTTTTGGCTAGTCTTGGGTGCTACCTTTGGAGGTTGTTTATTATAACAACTTTGTGGAGGATCATCCTTATAATACAAGCACAAGAACTACAATAAGGAAGGAGTCCTTGTTGTGGTGTCCAAAAAGAAAAAAAAATAACCATTAGCTAAGTATGGTTTTCTTATCTTTAACTTTATTTAGACAAAGTTTTACATATTTTTTTTCCATGCATGTAGATTTAGGTATAAATTAATTAAATTGTAATTACCTATATCATAAGATGAGTATAAACTATACCTAAATAACTAACATATAATTTCATAAACAATCATATATATTACCAAACATGAACAACATTATTAATGCGTGGGCGATAAGTCAAAAACATGTGAAAACAGCATGAATCAACATGTATAACAGAATTAAAGCCAACATATGAGATAGTATCAAAATCAAGGAAACATCCAAGCAAAGAATACACATAGTCAGAGCGTATAACCACTGCCTCTGACATACCAGAGCGTATAACCACTGCCTCTGGCTACTGAAGCGTATAACCACAGCCTCCAGTTACGAAGCGTATAACCACTGCCTCCGATTACAAAGCATACAACTATCAAACAACACAGGAATAGAATGAACGCCGTCAGAGCGTATAACCACTGCCTCTGACGTCCCAGAGCATATAACCACTGTCTCTGGCTACTGGAGCGTATAACCACTGCCTCCAGCTACGGAGCGTATAACCACTGCCTCCGAATACTATGTATAGCGTATAACCACTGCCTATATGCCTAAGACCTGGCCAGACCTCTCGATGTAATGCCTTACACCGAACGACACACGGGGACCGGAGCATATAACCACTGCCTCCGACCAATCCCGAACATAGATAAATTCCCATTGCATGGGTGGCGTTAGTTCATTACAGTGATACACATGTCAAGGCAACATAACTGTCGCCAACACAGTTTTAGGATGACATAACCGTCACCTACACAAGCTTACGATAACATAACTGTTAACCCACTCATTTAAACATACATGAGCCAATAAAAGATGAATAATACAACACTTATATCTGTTCCATGCCAAAAGAGAACACACGGGATTGAATTATGGAACAAAAGTTCTAAACGCATTTCACATTACAGCTTTCATCTGCCGTAAAATTCATAATTAATTCAAATAAAATCTAAATGATACAAGGCCAATTGGGTCGGATTAATAAGACTTTTATCTACAATATTTGTCAAATAAACATTTCCAAAAGACGAACTTAACAGGGGTTATTGTCTGATCTTTACAGTGTGTCAGAAATCGTCTCACAAAATGTATTGCTTCATAAAACGAGTTTAACAAATCATTTTGCGGCAAGGCAAACTCCTACCATCATCTAAACTCTTCAAAGTTTAATTATTGAAAAGTACCATAATAGTTTCAAAGTATAAAAATGGTTTTCGAAATAATTTTTGAGCTACTGTCCATTATGCGAGTTTTTCTGCGCAATGTTCGTAAATAATTTATTGTGAACAAACGACATGCAAGAAAATTACGAAACTGTAGAGGTAGATTCTACACTTAAAATAAACATGGGTCGTTTTTCAACATTTTCAAAGACGGATACTCTACGATGTCGAAATAAATTGAACAAGACAATGGACAGATTTTGTCATGGTGCTGAAACTTATCAAATAACCAAAGTAAACCAAGCATTATGAACTTGAAAGACTATCAAACTAATCATCCTCAAAGATCACAACCTCCTTTAAGAATATAATTCTAAATAAATTTCCAACAAAAATATCATCCAACACAACCATGCAACATGGAATTCATCCAAACATATGATTTATGAACTTAATCATGTCATTCTTTAACCAAACACAATTCTAGTATACTAAACAATACTAGCATATAGAACACATGCAAACATAGACTATAAGTCGAGTAACCAATCACCGTTACCTTATAGCTCTTCAATAAGCATGATTTTGACTCAATGTCACTCTGGTTTGCACAACCGAACTAGCTACACATAATTAAACGAGGTTAGCTAAGAGAACCATGCCTTAAAGGCCACGACCAGAGTATATTAAGGAAGAAATTTGATACTTTTATTACCTAGAAAGATGGAGGGGGAGGAGAGGAAGAGATAGGCGCGAAAATAGTCGAAAACCGATAAGAAACGAAGATTTTACGATCGTCTTAAGGTTGAAGGTAAAGAGTGTAACAATGGTGTTTGTGTTTGGGTGTTTTAGCTGAAAAAAATAAGTAAAGGAATGAAGAAGAAGAAAGGAAGTAGAAGGAATGACCTTGGGCAGCAAGGCAAAGTTCTATAATTAGCCAAGTGTCCCTAAGGACATGTGGAAAAGAGTAAAGAGTAAGCAATGAGCGAGTGTCTCGTTTGCGGATGGTCCGTGACAGCCTTTCGTATTTTCGGCATAATTTCCTCTACGGCACTCGTATTGCCGTGTTTTCGGTGGCGTTGGAAAGCTAAGAAAAAGTGCTACAACTTTTATTTTATAAGAAAAAAGCTAGATATGCCTTTAAAATATCTTAAAATTAACAACAAGGACCGAGTAGTTGTTTGCGACTTTAAGAAGTATAAGTTTCAGACGGACATTTAAATATCATTGTCGAAAACGATAAGTTTTAAATGGAATTTTAATTATTGTGAATCATTATTATTACTAAAATAAGATTTTAATAATATATAATGACTTGGAAATTACAGGGTGTTACAATCACCCCACCTTTTAAAAAGTTTCGTCCTCGAAATTTGAAAGCAGAAAAACGGTAAGTTGTAAAGCCACGATAAACAACCAAAGTGTTTACCCAAAATTTGATATTTCAAAACTAAGATTTATTTCAAAGATTTTTAAAAGATTTTCTAAAGGCACAAATCCTTGTTAATGGAACAAGAGGATTCTCGTTGCGCATTCAAGAGTCTGAGATTCCAAATCTAGGAATAGTCCAAAACCAAATCATATCATGCGTCGACAAGCGTAATACGAGTTATTAGACGTCTCTAATAACAAGGCTTACATAAAATCAACGCTAAAACCAATCAAAATTTATAAATCATTTCAAGATGTTTTAAAATATGTCATTTCGAAAGTAAACTTCCATTTTTGAAAACGTGAAATAAGTAAGGTTGTAACAGAAATTAAAGTTTTTCAACAACAAAAGTAAGGTAACACAAATGCGGTTATAAAATATATAAATGGAAAATATTTTGAATATCACTTCAAACAAAACACAAGGATGAAAGCTACATGTTACCAATCAAAGATGGTTGGTTCGGATTATCCAAGAAATCAAAACACAAAGGTCATAAGGAAGCTAACAAAAACAAGGCATCAAAACTAACATCTTCAGGGTTAAAGACGGTACTCAACAAGAGAACAAAGAGGCAAAAGCAACAAAAGAACAAAGGCATGAACAAAAGAGGTTTATGGTTAAGGAGGAAGATAACTTTTCGGATTATGGAAATCACTAACCACTCAATCCATAAATGAGTCATCATCATCATGGTTTCTTACACACCTCAAAACGCAACTCTTTCAATCACACAACTCTCAAGGCTTCCTCAACTCAATTTGGGTCATTCACATCTAGTTCATCCACGATACAAGGTATCACATTACCAAAGGGACTCCACAACTCTCGATTATTACTCAACAATCAACATCCTTCATAGAGCTAGATCCAAAATTACTAACAAGGTCACACACATACCCAACTAACGTTTGCTATTGATCTCCAAACATGGTGAATCACCAAAACAAGGATATTAGACCAGAATGCATCGTACTTCCAGACCTCTAAACAAAAAAAATCTGTCACACTTATATCGACAATCAAAGATATGAACGTGGCACTCTCGGAACTTTACTTACTCTCATACATAGGCCTATGAGATAAACATCCAAAGCATTCTGTCCCAACTAGTCAACACTCATCGACCCAAATCAAGAAAACAACTCTTAGACCTTGACTACCATACTTCATTAACGTAAAATGATCATCCCAAAAGAAAGTTTCATAAAAGTAACAAATTTCACCCAAACCGTCTTTAGGTAACCATCAATACTCTCATAGATAACACCAAAATTATTAGCCGCACGGTTGATATTAATCCACAAGAAGCACTCATATCATCAAACCTTTAACATGAAACGATCAAGATGGCACACTACCTAATATCACCCAACGTCACCAAACGCTAACTCTCTCAATTATGTCCGACAAAACAAGACCAAGGATCCTCTAAGCATATATCACTAGTCCACAAACGAATTAAACCTCACAACTAAACCAAAAGACAGAGGGCAAGGTTCACAAAGGTAAAGATATGACACAAACTCAGAGAAAAACGCGATACAGGAACTTGAGAGAGAGAGATACGTAAGATGACGGGCTAAGAGACTCCAGGCTATGGACTCCAACAATAGTGAAGCCATGAGGAGAAGAATGAGCATTAGAGGTAAGAAGATATATGACATAAAGAAAGGTCAAGTAAGCGTTGTTATGAAAGCATAACTCGACGGAATTAGCATGGAAGAAGAAAGAAGAGGAGAAGCGTTGAGGAAAGGTTATGATTTGGACTGACACAATTCCCAAGGCTCAGGGTTCCCAAAATTTCCACAAGGCTCTTAACTCCTACTTCCCAAATGGTTCGCTTTACTATAAGTTCTTCGAAAAATTAAAGATGTACGATCATCCCAATTTCGACTATTCCATAAAGTTTCAGGTATTTTATGCCTTAAATTCCTCAAACGACATTTCTGTAATACTCCAGGATAAACCATTTTTATACCATTGCTACTTCACAATCTTTATACTCCATAGATTATCAACTCTAAATTTCCTTCAATTCCCAAAACTTTCATTACCCATCGAGTTACTCTATTCTAATCCCACACAATGCGTAAATCCTTATAATTCATTAATACCTCAAAATGTGAACACTAAGAAAATCCACTTTTAACGTTCTCACACCTATATATACGAATCGAAACGTCCTTTAAACATCGCAACCTCGAAATCTCACAAATCTATAAGTTGCACCTTACTACATCAATCAGACATCCAACGACATTATCTTTAGGTAGCTCCTCTAAGGTTACACCACTAATTCCTTTAAATAACTAAAAGAGTAAACTTCAGTCCATTCACCAATGATTACCTTATACATCGTTTCACTACTCATCCATCATTATAAACAATTATTATTCTTAAACGTAACATCCCAAGTATATTTTCATAATTCATTTATACTTGTAACACCTCATTCATACGCTTAAAGCGACACATATTAACCCACTGGTTCTAAATCCCAATTTTGATTCCCAAGGTTAAATTCTTCCGAAGCTACATATACCACTCAAAATTGAATCTAGGAATTTCACCAACCAATTCCACCCACCAATTGGGTAAACAACTAAACATAAGGATCATCAAGACATGGCTTACTGCACTCCCTAAACGTTTTAAGTAACATTACTTTTCAAAATAAGGGCTACGGGTTATCCTCGAACAAAATCCTCAATATCGAACTAAGCTTGGTTACCTACAAAGCGCCATAGGAAAAGGCAAGTAACAAGGATAAGGTTAAGTCGGGAAGTTACGAAAGTATCTTTCGAGTTAAGATAGAAAAGAGTTTGGGAAGGGAGGATATGCATCAAGAAATAAGGAAGAAGGTGATGCATGATGAACAAGGAGTATCTTCGGGGACATGGAAGCATCCTTCAAAGATAGCACGAATCTTCCATCTTCGGTATTAGACAATAATCTTGATCGCCATCCAGGTAAGCTCATACTTCACCAATCCTTGAGCTCAAAAATAAAATCTTTGCCAATTGACAAACATGTTAGACCTAACCAGGAGCAATCACATTACAGACTACCACTGGGTCCTTAAGTCTACCCATCTCTCATTCATTATATTAGGTCAAGTTCAAATTTAAAGTTGGGGTACACGTGCGTGCGTCGGGAGCATTACTGCTCTGATACCAACTGTGACACCCCGCGATTTAGCATAAAAATAAACAAATAATTTGCAGCGGAAATACGATACTTTTAAAAACTTTTCGACATATTTATTAAAAGTTTTCGCGGAATATCAAAACAACATGCGGAAGACTAAAAACTAATGAAAAAGTATAAATTATACAAAATTAACTTAAATAGACGAGGGATAAGGTATCCCACGATAACAACATGAATTAACTCTAAACTAAGCGTAAGGGTGATTGTCGAATTATCAACAATGCTCGCTAGTCACACGTCTTCCCCAAACAGCACCAACCTACATTCATGAAACATGAACGCCACGGTCAGTGGGGAGGAACTAAGGGTTCTCCCAGCCACTTTACGTCAGAAAACATGTAAACGGTAATACTAAACATCTTATACATATGAACATGTATATAATTTCATAAACAATCATATATATTACCAAACATGAACAACATTATCAATGCGTGGGCGATAAGTCAAAAACATGTGAAAACAGCATGAATCAACATGTATAACAGAATTAAAGCCAGCCTATGAGATAGTATCAAAATCAAGGAAACATCCAAGCAAAGAATACACATAGTCAGAGCGTATAACCACTGCCTCTGACATACAAGAGCGTATAACCACTGCCTCTGGCTACTGGAGCGTATAACCACTGCCTCCATTTACGGAGCGTATAACCACTGCCTCCGATTACAAAGCATACAACTATCAAACAACACATGAATAAAATGAACCTCGTCAGAGCGTATAACCACTGCCTCTGACATCCCAGAGCGTATAACCACTGCCTCTGGCTACTAGAGCGTATAACCACTGCCTCCAGCTATGGAGCGTATAACCACTGCCTCCGAATACTATGTATAGCGTATAACCACTGCCTATATGCCTAAGACCTGGCCAGACCTCTCGATGTAATGCCTTACACCGAACGGCACACGGGGACCGGAGCGTATAACCACTGCCTCCGACCAATTCCGAACATAGATAAATTCTCATTGCATGGGTGGCGTTAGTTCATTACAGTGATACACAAACCGTACCACCGCTATCTATTCACATGTCAAGGCAACATAACCGTCGCCAACACAGTTTTAGGATGACATAACCGTCACCTACACAAGCTTAGGATAACATAACTGTTAACCCACTCATTTAAACATACATGAGCCAATAAAAGATGAATAATACAACACTTATATCCGTTCCATGCCAAAAGAGAACACACGGGATTGAATTATGGAACAAAAGTTCTAAACGCATTTCACATTACAGCTGTCCTCTGCCGTAAACTTCATAATTAATTCAAATAAAATCGAAATGATACAAGGCCAATTGGGTCGGATTAATAAGAGTTTTATCTACAATATTTGTCAGATAAACATTTCCAAAAGACGAACTTAACAGGGGGTTATTGTCTGATCTTTAAAGTGTGTCAGAAATTGTCACACAAAATGTATTGCTTCATAAAACGGGTTAAACAAATCATTTTGGGGCAAGGCAAACTCCTAACATCAATTAAACTCTTCAAAGTTTAATTATTGAAAAGTACCTGAATAGTTTCAAAGTATAAAAATGGTTTTCGAAATAATCTTTGACCTACTGTCCATTCTACGAGTATTTATGCGCAATGTTCGTAAATAAATTATTGTGAACAAAAGACATGCAAGAAAATTACGAAATTTTAGAGGTAGATTCTACACTTAAAATAAACATGGGTCTCTTTTCAACATTTTCAAAGATGGATACTCTAAGATGTCGGAATAAATTGAACAAGACAATGGACAGATTTGTCAAGGTGCTAAAACTTATCAAATAACCAAAGTAAACCAAACATTATGAACTTGAAAGACTATCAAACTAATCATCCTCAAAGATCACAACCTCCTTTAACAATATAACTAGTGTAACACCCGTGAAAAATCACGGGATTATGTACACTTATTTCTAAAGATGACTATAAATTTTACTTATTATATAACCAATTTTATTTATTCGAACATGTGTACTTTTTCAAAATAAATAATAAATAATATAATATCATTATATATATTAAAATATATATATATATATATACGAAAATTATAACATTCACATTTTGAGAACTTCAAGTTACGTAAGTTAATAAGCTAACACATCATAATGTTAATAAGAGTCACAAACGCAAGATAAGATTAAAATGAAATAATTAAGACATAGTCAAAAAAGAAAATTATAACATACAAATTTAAATAACTTAAGTTATATAAATTATAAAAAAAAATCAAAATTAAGATAATTAAGTTCTATATTACAGAAAATGAAAATTATAGTCAAAGATTGTGATTATATTAGTTGAATCAAATTGTTAGATTTATAAGACGAATAGTTAGAAGAATGAAAGAACAAATAAATTAAAATAAAAGATAAATTAATTTAAAAAAGGTTCTAATACAAATTAAAATTAATACTGCATCAAATAAGGAAAATCTAACAAAATTATTGTTTATCGAAAATGTCCATGTAAACAACATTAGAACAGACTATATCATAAGAAAGTGTAGGTGAAAATCTTTTTGTTTCAGCCGTGATATCCTATATTCTTCATCTGAGTGAAGTACTAAAGTGTCAAAACAGACTATTCACTAAAAATACAGGAATTGCCAAAGCAACTTAGTATGGATGCTGAGGAGGCTAAAAAGTTACAGGTAGTTATTGAAAATGGTCATGCCTTATATAATCATATGACTAATAATATCACGTGATTACGTGATTATCATGGAAGATTCCAATTATTAAATTAATAATATGTTTACATAA
Organism: Silene conica; assembly: GCA_029255685.2. Taxonomy (NCBI): domain Eukaryota; kingdom Viridiplantae; phylum Streptophyta; class Magnoliopsida; order Caryophyllales; family Caryophyllaceae; genus Silene; species Silene conica. The sequence continues at coordinate 52,950,936 of CM055318.2, forward strand.
CTTGTGAAATTATAAATTATAAAATTAGAGTAGTTATAAATTATAAGTTTTCCATATTAATTATAAAATATTTTGTAGAATAAAAAAATATGAATTACTAAATAAAAACAGTAAGTATGCCAATTTGCACGGGTGGGAATCTTTTTGTTTTTGTTTTTGTTTGGTAATTGGCATGACCAATAATATCACGTGATTACGTGATTACCATGGAAGATTCCAATCATTAAATTAATTAAATATCACAGTTGATGATATGACAGTTATCTTAGTTTTAATTGGTCGAGAAAAAATAAATTTGTGAGAGTTAATGAGAGGGCTTGAAAAGTGATTTTCTAAAACCACATTGCGCCACGTCAGCAGTTTTACATGATTCTTTAATATATATACTAGTGTAACACCCGTGAAAAATCACGGGGTTACGTACACTTATTTTTAAAGATGACTATAAATCATTATATAACCAATTCTATTTATTTGAACCTGTGTACTTTTTAAAAAATAAAAAATAAAAAATATAATATCATTATATATATATATATATATATATATTAAAATATATATATACGGATTTTATAACAAAATTATTAAAAAAAAAATCAAAATTAAGATAATTAAGTTCTATATACTACAGAAAATGAAAATTATAGTCAAGATTGTGGTTATATTAGTTGAATCATATTGTTAGATTTATAAGACGAATAGTTAGAAGAATGAAAGAACAAATAAATTAAAATAAAAGATAAATTAACTTTAAAAGGTTCTAATACAAATTACAATAGAATACTGTATCAAATAAGGAAAATCTAAGACAAATTTAGAGAGATTGAGTCGGTCAAATATTTACATACATGGCTTCTAATTAGTTTGTCGAAAAAATCCTATTTTGTGGAGGATTATTTTTTGGAAATATTACTCGTAAATCCTAATAGTGAAAAAAGTCGTAAATTTCACTTTTATACAAATTTTACTAAAATGGGATCTTAGTAATTAATTTAACTCATTAATAGGGTTTTATTAGAATTTATTTTATATACAATACATATTAATGGAAAACTGTCTTATGCATATAATTCGAAAAAGAGAGTTTTTATGAAAATTGGAAAGTATTTACGTTTAGTAATTAATTTAACTCATTATAAATCTCATTGTCTCATGAACTTAACCTAAATATTAATATTCCGTGATTACGTTGATTAAAAATGAATATTACGTTTAATAAGAATTGACTTAAATTGAAATCATATGATGTTATCAATCACGAATCTTAATATTTAGTAAGAATTGAGTAAAAAAAGAAATATTCCTTTCTATAAAATCAAAGTGGCATATAGTGTGGTATTTAAGAAATATTAGTGACATAACGCAGCTATATCACGCCTCGACAATCACGCATGAAATTATCACGCAAGAAATCTTTCCTTATTAACAATTGATTACGTGACATATTGATTAAAAAAGAAATTTTAATATCACGGTTGCTGACATGGATAATTTTAATTGGCCGAGAATCAACGAAATCTCGTGACCCCAAAATGGAATAATGCCAAATCGCAGGGTACCCAAGTGGAGTTATTCCTAATAACAACTTTTTTGAAGTCCAACATCTTAAAACTTGTCCTTTGAAAATGAAGGGGATTTCAATGGATTGAAGTACTACGTTGTTATTAAACAATCACGCATGAAATTATCACGCAAGAAATCTTTCCTTATTAACAATTGATTACGTGACATATTACTTGACATATTGATTAAAAACAGAAATTGTAATTGCGGAATAATTTTAATATCACGGTTGCTGACATGGCTAATTTTAATTGGCCGAGAAAAATTAAAATTGTGAGAGTGAATGAGAGGGCTTGAAAGATGGTTTTCTGAAACCACATTGCGCCACCTAAGCGCTTTTACCTAATTCTTTAATATATATAATGATTTTTAATGAATTTCCAACAAAAATATCATCCAACACAACCATGCAAAATGGAATTCATCCAAACATATGATTTATGAACTTAATCATGTCATTATTTTTTTTTTGAAGGAAAAAGCCTAAGCTTATTTCGTTAGCGATAAATCATACAGAATAGCATTGTTTACAGAATCTGGAAAGAAATCTATCCACTCCTCTCTACCCGTCTCCTGACCCATATAATGAGCTAGCGCATGAGCTACTGAATTATTCGCCCTACATGTATGAGACCATTGCACCAAACTAAAAGAAGAGCATAAAGAAATAATATCATCAATAACCAAATGAAAAATATTCCGTCCTCTACGATTCGTCTTAAGCGCTTCAATTAATACTAAATTATCACTTTCGAACACCACCCTTAAATGTCCCCTTCGTCTAGATTCGCGTACACCTTCCAAGACTGCTATTGCTTCGGCAATTAACGGATCCCACGTCTCGGTAAAATGAAGCGATAAACCCCAAATCACTGTCCCAACTGCGTCCCTACAAACAGCCCCGATTCCCACCCCCACTCCTTCCTTAGTCCCAGCATCGACATTAATTTTAACGTACTCAAAAGGTGGCATTGTCCATCCTATCTGACCCCTGCCCTCAGTTTGAAATTGCCTGAGTTTAGTCACTCCTTTCAAATCCCAAGAACTCTCCCCTTCCTGCGCAACCTCCATAGTCCTTCGAATAATAGCTTCCGTATCCAGTCTTTGGCCATCAAAAATAATCTTATTACGGTGCTCCCACAACGCCCAACAACCAATCATAAAAAGCCTATACTCCTCCCTGCTCAGTAAACCCCATAGCAATTCCACCCAATCTCGCACAGCCCCTTCACCTTCATCTTCAATTATTGGTACATTCAACCCTTCCCACACTCGGCTAGCCACCCAACAGTCACGGAAAAGATGAATACTCGACTCAATATATGAATAACAAAAATAACAGAAAGGTGACTCACCTCGTAAGCGGTATGCGATATTGACGCCAGTTGCTAGAGCTTCACTGCATAGTTGCCAAAAAAAGAGTTTGATTCGGGGCCAAACCGGAACCTTCCAGAGTCGATTCCAAAAACTTTTCTCCCTCTCCCAACTCGAATTGGAACCAATATTCATACCATTCACGGTCCCAGCTAAAATTCGGTAAGCCGATTTAACCGAATACTCGCCACTCTTCTCAGCCTCCCAATACCAATCATCACTTGGCTGTAATTCACTTAAACGGATATTAAAAATACGGTCCCTTTCAAATGGCAGAAAGATGGCTTCAATTTTAGTCGAATCCCATCCTATACCATCCTCACGAAACAGATCAGCCACCCTCATATGTTCTCGGCCCGGACTGCATGGAGACAGAACTCTCCCCGTCTCTGTTCCTGGAATCCACGCATCCTTCCAAATATAGATGGACATACCGTCTCCCACCCTCCTCTGAAGTCCTTTAAGTCACACCCTCTTTGCTTCCAGTATACCTCTCCAAGTATAACTAGGGTTGTGACCAATTTCGGCCTCAATAACAGAAGAAGTCGGAAAATATTTAGCACTCATGATTTGGGCCCACAACCTATCCGGATGAATGAGTAAACGCCACACTTGTTTACCAAGTAAGGCTAGGTTTGTAGATTGAAAATCACGAAAACCTATGCCTCCTAAATTTTTCGGCCTACACAGTTTATTCCAAGCCACCCAGTATATTCCTTTTCTATTCTCATTATGATTCCACCAGAATTTCGACACCAAACGAGTAAGTTCATGATAAAAATGGACATGAAGTTTAAAAACACTCATCACATAGGTAGGCAGTGAATTGGCCACTGCCTTAATAAGAACCTCCCTACCAGCTCTAGACAACATTTTCCCGCGCCATCCAGAAAGTCTTTTACTGAGTTTATCCCGAATAATGTCCGTTAACACCTTTCTCGATCTCCCAATGACTGTAGGTAAACCAAGATAACGGGATTATTCCGGTACCTCCAACATACCAAGCTGCGAAATGACAGAGTTTCTACGCTCTCTAGACACACCTTTGCTAAAAGAGACCGTGGTTTTATCAATATTAACAAGCTGACCGGACGCTACTTCATACTTGTTCAACAAATTCATAACAACCCCTGCTTCCATAACATTTGCGTTAATAAAAAATATAATATCATCCACAAAAAATAAATGGGAGACAGTCGGAGCCCCAGTAGCTATCCGAATCCCGTGCAAAGAACTAACTTCAACTGCACGCCTTATTAAATTTGACAAAGCCTCAGCACATAAGATAAAAAGATATGGAGAGAGTGGATCACCTTGTCGTAATCCCCGAAACGGTCTAAACTCCGGAGAAGGAGTCCCATTTATAAGTACTGAAGAAGCCACAGTCGAAACACAATCCATAACCCTTTCCACCCAAGCACGATCAAAACCCATTACCCTCAAACAGCGGTCCAAAAAAACCCACTCCACCCTATCATAAGCCTTAGCCATATCAAGCTTAATGGCCATATAACCTTCCCCAGCCGTGGAGCATTTCATATAATGGAACATCTCGAAAGCAATTAAAACTTTGTCTGAAATAAGCCGTCCCGGAGTGAAAGCACTCTGATTTACCGAAACAATATCCCCTAAGAAAACTTTAAGCCTATTGGCCAACACCTTGGAAACTAGCTTATAGACGACATTACATAAACTGATAGGACGGAAATCTTGAATTTTATCCGGCGCTTTCTTTTTTGGAATAAGGACAATATTAGTTTTATTAAAATCCCGCGTCGATCTCTAACCCCGCAAAATAGATAGAGCTGTGGCTAGAACATTGGGACCAATAATATTCCAGTAAGTTTGGTAAAAAAGCGCATTCATACCATCCGGTCCCGGAGCTTTCAACGGATGCATTTGATTGAGAGCCGCTACTACCTCATCCTCTGTAAATTCCTGTCGGAGACCCTCATTCATTGACTCAGAAACCCGACTTTCCAATCCCACCAGAACATCATCGAAATATGAAGGAGAAGAAGAAGCAAAAAGTTCCTGAAAATAAGAATTAGCCACATTAGCCATAGCTACCTCATCCGTCTGCTCAACACCTGCCTCATCCTTTAGCATAACAATCATGTTTTTCCTTTTCCTTTCAGTAGCACGGGAATGAAAAAACTTAGTGTTTTGGTCCCCATCTTTCAGCCAAAGAGCTCTAGAGCGTTGCCGCCAATATATCTCCTCTTGTTTACGAAGACTAGCAATCTCAGCAACAAGCTTTTTCCTCCTCGTAACAAGAGAAGCCGATCGATTCCCTTCGTTTAAGGTAGTAAGTTGTTTCCTTTTTATCTCCATAAGACGCTTAAGCTTAGTAATATTAGTACCCTTCCACGCCTTAAGTTCCGCAGCACAAGCATTAAGGATTCCCACTAAGTCCCCGTTCCCCCTACACACACCACGTTCCACCGCATGACGACACTCCTCACTCTCAGTCCATATTTGCTCAAACCGGAAACCACGCCGCTTCGTCCCCTGTAGATGCTGTCGATTTAAAACAAGCTTCAGAGGAGCATGATCTGACCAATCACGAACAAGATAAAACAATTTTGCAAAAGGAAAAATTTCCAGCCATTGAGTCGTACACATAGCTCTATCGATCATGCTTTTTCTATTTGCATTCCCACTCTAACCATTATCAAAAGAAAAGTTATAACCTTCCCAACTGACATCTCGAAGACCACAAAAATCAACCGCATCCCTAAATTGATTCATCTGCCATTGAGGCCGACTCCCCCCAATCATTTCAGAAGAGAATAAAACTTCATTGTAATCACCTATGCAAACCCAAGGAAGCGAAGATTGTCTCTTAAGCGTACGAAGAAGCTCCCAAGACAAGTGTCTATCCCCCACCGATGGCCACCCATAGAAACCCGTCAGTCTCCATTCCCCGTATCCATCCCGAATAGTAAAATCCATATGGTGAACCGACGCAGACATAAACTCACAATCTATCTCCTTTTTCCAAAGCATGGCTAATCCTCCTGACCGACCCATACTATCAACTTCCATTCCAAAAAACCCTCCAATTTCTCCTTTATACGACACATCTCACGACCACTAAGTTTAGTTTCACAAAGAAAAACAATGGCCGGGGCCTCCCTCCGAATAAGGTCCCGGAGAGCCGTAACTGAGTCGGGGTTGCCCAATCCCCGACAGTTAATGCTTAAAATACTCATGGATCCCGGCGGGGTTGAATAACATCAACCTCCGCCTCAGGTACAAAGACGCCCCCGTCAACCATCTGTTTAATTTTCTTAATTTGAACAGAGTCCTCATCACTTTCTTTTTTTCGTTTATCTCCCACATTGACATAGTTTGGATTAAAAGCATCACCTTCTAATAAACCTATCCTAGCTTGTCGTTTCCAGCTCCTCATAATTCCTTGTTGCACCTCCTGACACTCTACCATTTCCGCCTGATCCCCTTTCCCACTCTCCTCACCATCAGCCACTCCCAAGTCAAGAATAACCCTGCTCCCAAGCTTTGTATCCCCCTGATTGGTCACCAATTCCCTTGTAGAATTACTTTCCACTCCTCTCCCTCCAGCAGAAATACGGTGAGCCTGTAAGACCCCTTCACCCTCGACACCTGCAGATCCCACATCACCCATAAAGCTATTCGCCCCTTGCAAAATCTCCTTCCCAGTTTTCTTATACTTCAGTTCTAGAGATATAGAATTCAGTTGTTCTATCATACGAAAAATATCGTCCGCATTTTGAACTTTATAATCCTCATCAAATTGTCCCCGAAAGTCCCTGATAGCGAACTTATTCACGAAACTCTCCGTCTTTACAAATTTTGATGGTGCTGCCCGAAGCCAATTCCCAAATTTTAATTCAGATTCCTTGTAAAGTCCATCCTCACAATCTTTCTGTCCATGTCCAATCAAACCACAGCCATAGCAAAACGTAGGAAGTCTTTCATATTTAATCTCGAAATTTGTAGACAAACCATTGGGCATCTTCAGTGATATAGATTGTTTCAGAGGAACCCTAATGTCATGGAGATACCTAATTCTGATTGCACGGTCTAGTTCGAAATTAGAACCCGTCTCAAAACTAACAAAAGAACCCAGAGAATCACCAATGCGTTTTTTCTACCGGCTATAGGTAAGTCATAAATTCTTGCCCACAAGGGGAATCGATAAAGGGGAACATCAGTAAACTTACCCAAAAGATTTCGCTCATTAAAACACCATAAAAACCTATCGAAATGCCACGGTTGTCCCTCCAAAACTCTGGCTTTGTCTCTCGCTGCATCGAAACGAAACACAAAAATATTATCCTGAGCATCAATAACATTACCCAGAATAGGCTTGGAAGCACTCCACAGTCTAATCATAGATTCAATAGCCGCTTTAACATTTACACCCTTCGAAGCCCATAATTTTCCTATAAGCATATATGGCTGATCCCAATTTTTGTCCCCTACATCAACATCCCACTCCAATGCCTGACCAGGATAATCCGCTTCCGGATACATCAACTCTTTCCCGTTCCGATGATGGACCCGACTCGAACCTTCCATTAGCACCTACACAAAAAAACAAAAAAACAACAAACGACAACAAACACAACCAGCCTCACGAGGAAAGCCGTGAGAAAGAACCCCGAAAGCGAGGAAAAACTAAGATTAAACTAGACAAGAACCTAGGAAATCCTAGGACGAGAAGGCAGTTTTTTCAAAACAGGGCAGTTTTTTCGCAATAATTTTTTTTTACCACGAAACCTACCTTCTGAATTATTTAACCAAACATAATTCTAGTATACTAAACAATACTAGCATATAAAACACATGCAAACATAGACGATAAGTCGAGTAACCCATCACCGTTACCTTATAGCTCTTCAATAAGCATGACTTTGACTCAAAGCCACTCCGGTTTGGACAACCGAACTAGCTACACATAAATAAACGAGGTTAGCTAAGAGAACCATGCCTTAACGGCCACAACCAGAGTATATTAAGGAATAAATTTGATACTTTTATTACCTAGAAATATGGAGGGCAAGGATAGGAAGAGATAGACGTGAAAATCGTCGAAAACCGATAAGAAACGAAGATTTTACGATCGTCTTAAGGTTCAAGGTAAAGAGTGTAACAATGGTGTTTGTGTTTGGGTGTTTTAGCTGAAAAAAATAAGTAAAGGAATGAAGAAGAAGGAAGGAAGTAGAAGGAATGACCTTGGGCAGCAAGGCAAAGTTCTATAACTAGCCAAGTGTCCCTAAGGACATGTGGAAAAGAGTAAAGAGTAAGCAACGAGCGAGTGTCTCGTTTGCGGATGGTCCGTGACAGCCTTTCGTATTTTCGGCAAAATTTCCTCTAAAGAACTCGAATTGCCGTGTTTTCGGTAGCGTTGGAAATCTAAGAAAAAGAGCTACAACTTTTATTTTATAAGAAAAAGCTAGATATGCCATTAAAGTATCTTAAAAGTAACAACAAGGACCGAGTAGTTGTTTGCGACTTTAAGAAGTAGAAGTTTAAGACGGACATTTAAATATCATTGTCGAAAACGATAAGTTTTAAATGGAATTTTAATTATTTTGGATCATTATTATTACTAAAATAAGATTTTAATAATATATAATGTGAACAGAAAATGGACCCAAAATACTTCAAAATGGGGCTGTTTTTGTGATTTGTTTTTGTCTCGGTTTTGAGTTGTTATTTTGAGGTTTTTATTTGAACAATAGTAAAGGATATGACTTGAACCAAAGGCTCAAGACTAGGATATGACTTAAACCAGAACACGAAGCAAGTTTAAGCCTAAGAGATCATCCAAGATCACGAAGCAAGGACTCACTCTTCTTCATGTACTCGTCCAGAACACGAAGCAAGACGGGAACATGGCTCCAAACACGAAGTAATGGAGTTGTTCAAGCACAAAGCAATGAACTAAAAAGGGTTTTCAAAACCTTCTTTTCTATTTGTTAATTCTTCAAATCTGATTTTTAGAAGGGTGTTAGCTTGCTTTATATAGGCCAAGCCATTACATCCTAACCATACATTACACTTTGATCTAATGGTCTACAAAGAAAGCATAAAAACCTTACAAAAGCCCTAGGTTACACGCTCAAAATGCACAAAAGAAAGAGCAAAACAAACAGCCCCTTACACATTCTGTTTTGAAAGCGACTTGTCCTTTGCTTTTGGGGAGACCAAAACAGAATGCTTTAGTCCTTTTCTCTGCAATTTCAGCCCCATTTCTGATCCCCACATACTTGACACTTCATCCCCTTTGCTTTACAAGATGTCTCAACAAAAGAGGAAGTCAAGATAGCGACACATTTGTGATGGTGTCCAAAACCGGGCTGGGCAGCAGTCTCAGAAAAAAGGTGCATCCTGCAGAGGGCACATCTCATAGCTCACGATGAATTTAGGGACGTATGATAGCTCTTTGGAAAGCTAAATGAGTTAACTTTCACCTCAAAAAAGAATCAACCTCATATCTGGAGTAAATCTGTATTTATTGAAACTTTAGTGCACATAGGTCATGGGCTGTCCAAGAATGCGCAGTCTTCTTGGGACGGCCATAACTCAAGTTATAGACCAGATATTAAGGTGATTCAAAAGCCATTGTTTTGTTAAGATCTTAAGCTTTCTAATGACACAAAGATCAAAAGATTTGCATGCATAAAACGTGAGATATGATGCTTGAAAGTCAGGCCACATTTGGATGCAAACGAAACCATATGAAGGCTCTCCATTTTAGTGCATAATGACTTGGAAATTACGGGGTGTTACAGAGGGTACATAATAACAATCTTTCAAATACAACTCAAAACCACTAGTTAAATGCAGTACGTAGGTTCCCTTTGAAGAAGCGGCTACCCTAGCCTCATTTCCAAGCCTGAGATCCACGTCTCCTTTATCTAGCTTCTCCACACTTCTTAGCCCCTGTAAATGATTACAAAGGTGAGATCCACAACCAGTTTCTAATACCCATGTTGTAGAGGAGGTAAAATTAATGTCAATTACATATATTTCGGATAGAGTCTTACTCTTTGGAGTGATGATTCCATCTTTGATGTCCTCCAAATATCTGGGGCAGTTACGCCTCCAATGGCCAAACTCAAAACAATGGTGACACATTTCAAAAGGTTTAGCACCCCTTTTGCCGGTTGTAGTAGTCCTACTAGCTACTCCCATCATGGGTCGTTTTCCTTTCTTCATCCTCTTAATAAACTTCCTTCCATTCCTAATAGAAAGAGGCGTTCCGCTTGTGCTCCCACTCATCTCCTCATTCCCTTTTGTCTCTAAAGACATCGAGCTCATCTGAGAGACGAGACTATCACAATCATGATCAGACATCATGATGGGTCTAGGTGGAGCAGAAGCGGTTACCAGACAAAGATTTCCATTGTTGTCAATCGTAAAGCGCAATTCTCTAGTCAAATCATCTTCATAGTATTTTTGCCAGTTATCAATGGTGATGGGAGTGAGATTATTGAAAGCATCCATTTTTCAATTACTACGAGAGATGAAGGAAAAATTAACATTTATCGTTTTGTAAACTTGTAAATAATGTTGACAAGTTTTAGCATCTATAAAATGACCTCTATCCAATTTTATAAATGATTCCAAGACCCAAACCAATATCACCGAAATCGTGAACCACTGGAACTCCGACCCAATAATATGGTTTGGTGGGTTAAAACCGGTTCTACAATAGAACTTCTGGTCGATGAAAAATCATTATTTATTCATCTTAGCCTGAAACACATTGACCACTGGTCCTCTATACTTTCGTTGAGTACAAACCAAATTTCAATTGCATCGAGATGCGATCCGCCCACTGGACTGAATCCACCTCATCGCCCCACTTATCCTACGTAATGGGGTTCGTACTGCCCACTGGATTAGCACCACCCCACGAAATAGAAGCTCATGGGTTCTACTATTTGGTATGGCTAATCCTCAGTTGTTTTGTTTAATATAGAGGTCTTGTCAATTTATTATCTATCTCCTTTAAGCGAATTAAATCGGTGAACTCGATAATTATAATTGACACGGTCGTTTTTAACGATTTAAACTAATATACATGTTTATGGCGATTTGGCTATGCATGCAAACATATAAATAAAGCAAAAAATAAAAGCAATAAAGCAATAAAGTCCTAGTATGGCCTTCCTAGTAATAGAAAAAACTAATTAACTATTATAAATTCGGAAACCAACTCCATGGTCCCTTGAACTTCATAGGCACGCCATCCAAGAAAACACCGTCTTGTCGGAACTCCTTTCCGTATGGCACCGTCTTTTGGATCTCCGGAATTACAATAAAATAATACAACTATTCTATTGTAAAACTGAAATCAAATTAAATTACAAAAGCCATGATACGAGATCACATAAATTACAACCGAATCAATATTCCCTTTCATTACGGGTAATATTGATTAAAACTAAGGCCATACTAAGAAAAATTACATAATTCCAAATTATATAAAACATTCAAATATGACATTCATATTAAATAAAATGCAATAATAAAATATGTATGCACATGCTCAATTTTTAATGCCAAATCGCCTTATATCTCATATTTGTATACGGTTTTTACGGATATGCGTGATTTTAACTATTAAAATCACCAAAATTGTAACATCCCGTATTTTCGTAAATTATATTTTAAAGGTTTTAAATTATTTTACGGAATAAAATAATATTTTAAGATAAATTTGTTAAGTTATTTTTAAATATTCCGTTAAGATCCGTCTTAAGAAACCTCAAGTTCTTAAGATGTAATAACTTGGGTAAATCAAACCCGACTCAAAGCGTTCATAACTAGTGACCCAACTCAAATTAAGAAAAAAGGACTACTTAACCCCCCCCCCCCCCCCCCCCCCCCCCACAAATCCCTTATGTCGACATCCTCTTCATCCTCACAACTCATTTTACTGATTCCCAAAATCCTCCATTTTTCCTTTTCCTTCAAAGCTTAAACTCAACATTTTGAGCTCTTCCCAAACCCAAATCTTGGTATGTTATACATTTTCGGAATCCTTGCGAAATTTCCAAGACATCTATCTCTTTCGATTTCGATTTTGTTCAACTTGAAAAAGAGGCTGTTTTGTGTAATTTCCGTTTTAAGCATCTAAAACCCGTTTTCTTTGATGTAGGGGTTGGCTTAGAAGATCCTGAAGTTGATAGCTTTGTCATAGAAGAAGATTTTGGAGCATAATCGCTTTTGAGGTGACGATAATGAGAAACTCGGCCTTTATTATTAAAATAGCATTTTCTTGATGTTTAATGTTGAAGTTTCTGATTTTTATGATGCTTATTGTTGTTTAAGATTTAGAAACATGTTAGGGTTTGATCTTAGATGATATTCACATGATTGGTTTGGTGTTCATATGATTATTTGCTTATTTTCAGATTTCAAGTTCTTAAGACGAATACAAAGTTTGTTTTTCATTTGTGTTTCGATTGTTCAAAAATCATGTTTGATATGTACTTGGGATTGTTATGGGATTATATGTGCTGGTAGGATAGATTTGTGGCTTGAAATCATAGTGTAAAACCATTTGTCGAAAGTGTGAAGGAATTGAGAAAGTGCAGGAAAATCGCGAATTCAGCCTGCCCGTGTAGGGGCGCAGGCTGCACAATCTGGGCGCAGGCTGCGCAATGCCCTTGCGCAGGTTGCGCAATATCGCTGTAACAATTGTTTGGTTTAATTGTTTCGTGATTGTTTTGGGGACTTGTTTCCCAATTGTTTAAGTGATGTTTAAGTGATGCTTATGAATATAATTACTTGGTTTTATATGTATGTTTAGGCTAAGTAAGTTTGGTCAAGCGATTAGCTAATTGCCTCATGTTGATCCTTTTCAATTGTTTGTTGAAAGGTTCCTTTTTAAGTTGTTTAACATGCTTAAGTATCATAGGTCGTGATGTTTAAGGTCATGGTTAATGGGTAGTTAGCAAGCAACGTCTTAGGATGTTGTTTCTTAGCTAAAGTTAGTATTCACTTAATGATAATGGGTAGTTAATCAACAACGTTTAGAAGGTTGTTTCTATTCCTAAGTTAATCTTATCCTAGGTTGTTAATGAGACCTAGTGGACCTAGTTAGATGTTTAGTGACCCTTAGACTTGTGGAAGGAAAGTCTTAGGTTGGTCATAATTGTTGTTGAACTTGGTTATCTCTTGCTTATGTGTGTTTGAGGTCCCCGGAGGATGGGCGACACTATATTGGGTTCGGGAATGGAGAGAGGATAGAGACCCCCCCGTCGGGTAACCGGCTCTCCCTCAACTTAGTTCCCGGGATCAATTAAGTGTTGTTTAGAAGTATAGGAGATTAGAACTAAGGATCTGGTCTCCATATATGTATGCTGTTGTATTGATGCGTATTAAGGTATGCCTTAAGCTGGCCTCTGAGCTTAATACGTGAGCTACTTGTCGCGTGATGGGATATGTGTTAAGTTCACGTCTGGACCCATTACGTGTTTTGTTTGTGGCGTGTCAGGATATGTGTTAAGTTCACCTCTGGACCTGAGACGTGATCGGTTGTTGCATATTGGGATATGTGTTAAGTTCACCTCTGGACCCAGTGTGCGATAGCTGTGTATTGGGATATGTGTTAAGTTCACCTCTAGACCCGATACTTGTGTGTGGCAGTGGGATATGTGTTAAGTTCACCTCTGGACCCATTGCTTGTGTATGTATGTTGGGATATGTGTTAAGTTCACCTCTGGACCCGACATTTGATGGTAGTGGGATATGTGTTAAGTTCACCTCTGGACCCATTGCTTCTGAATGTGATTTTGGTATCTAGGTTGTCTTGAGTTGACCGCTGAACCTTTATACTTGTTGTTTTGCATCTGCTTGCCTAGTACTAGTACAGTGTCAGGTGTAGTGGTTGATATTGGTGGTTATTGTGTTTTGATTTATAGAATTGTTCATCCAAGGCATTGGATGACTCTTTGGCTAGTTTCGTAAATGGTTTGGACTGAAAGACCCCCCGGCCGGGCAACCGGAAGAGAAACCGGCTCTCCTTCCAAATAGTTTCCGAAGTTGGTTGAGAGCCTTGCATAGTATTTGCATGATGATATGAGATTCAGATTTTGAGATTTATATGCTTCACATGTTATGTATATGTTGGAGTATATTGTATGTTTATGTGTTACGTGTCGTTACAAAAGGTGGCTAGGAAAACTCTAGTCAATCCCCACTGACTCTGGCGTACATGTTTACATGTATGTAGGTACATGACAAGTGGTTGGCAGAGGGTTACATGGAGCTAGCGAGCGATGATCCTATTCATCGATTTTGACTTACACATTTGCGTTAGCTAGACTCTAGTTACATTTCAGTTTTGAGTGCCTGTAGGGATGTGCCATCCCAGCTTTTTGTATATATTTATTTTCATTACTTAGACTTATACTTATCTATGTTTCTGTTTATATCTGTTGTTTCAGTTTAAGTTTTAATTCACATCGTTTTTTTTTGGTAAAGGGTAAGTATTATATATAAAAGAGAGTTACAAGTAAGATCTAGAACAGGCTCTGCACGAAAGCCTGATCACGAGAGCTTAAATTACAATGCATACGATTTTTAACTAAACAAATAATCTCCTGCTTAATCATCTTAACAACTCTAGTAGGCCTAACAAGAATATTATCACATCTACTCTTGTTCCGTTGTTGCCATACATGGTAAATAATCGCATTTAGAGCTCCATTTCTGACTGCCCTTTGTAGCTTGGTACCCTTTACTCTAAGTCTTTGCTGTATAGGAATAGTATCCCCAATCCTCATACGTAGCCAAGCAGCTACCTCATGAAGTATCTGCCTACTGTATGCACATTGACAAAACAAGTGTTCTATTGTTTCTGGCTCATTGTCACAGATGCAGCAGTGATCTTCTGAGATGATATGCAACCTCTTCAATCTGACCTTTGTATGCATAGCCTGCTGTTGATGAAGCCAGGCCACAATGCTATGCTTAGGTATAGACCACCTGGACCAAACAAGCTTATGCCATGGAATAGATGGTGCTCTATTCCTCAGCATCTGATAACCTTTGTTGATACTGTAAGCAGAAGCCCCATCCCATGCCCAGAGACCTGTATCCTTTCCTTGTTGCAACCATGTCCTCATAGCACAGATTTTTTTCCAAGACCAGTTTGTATCAAGAGGAGGGCTATACTCCTGCCATGATGTACCTCTCAAATTCACATCGTTTTTATGCATGTTAAAGTTTAAATTCCGCTTAAATTTTGGCATGTTGTATGTTTTATTTTTCCGCTGCGACGAGGGGTTTTATAAAAATTACATAAATCTCATTTATGTCCAAGTTAATCATCCTAACATACTTTAGGAATCGAAATTTATTCCTTACTAATTTTTGATCATGATTCAACTTGATTTTGCATTATTGTTCATAAATTATTTGTATTTACGGGAAAAATAACGAAAAATGGCCTCATTAGTCAATAAAAAATCGAAATTTAAAATTTAAAATTTTAAACTTTCTGGACATTTCTAAAATTTTCAGAAGTTCATAAAATGGTCTCATGCAGAAAGATTTAGTTTATTTCTTAAATAAATCGTATAAAAGGCGTTTTTATGGTTAAAAATCTGATTTAAATTATAAAAACTTGCAACAAATTGCTATAATTTTTAGTATCCTAAAATTACATATTAGAATCTGGAAATGACCAAAAATTCCAGACCATACTCGAAATTTTATTTTTATGACTCAAGAATTACGATTATAAACAATTAACTCATAAAAATTAATAATCATAAAAGCAGAAACTTTTTGATATCCAACTTTTGGATATGATGTTCTTATCATATAAGACATCCATGGGTAAAATTTTATGCCATAATCTCAAGATTAACTATTTTTAACACAATAAGTCATTATATAGCCGATTTAAACCATTAAAATCATAAATCATGCATCATTTGAGAACAAATTCTCAAACTTTTTACACATTCTGTAAATATTGCATGTGACATTGTGTAAAATGTTTATGGAAAAATTCCAACTCTAACTGTTAAAGTCGAATTTGAGTCATTATTAATGAGATTTTACTATAAAAATCATTAATCATGCAAAATTAGTCCAATAAGTCCGAAAATTTTTATAGGTACTTTACATATTGCATGTGACTTCTCATAAAATTTTCAAGGTCAGATTCGAAATATAACCTCCTATACCCATTTTAGCTCATATATGACCATTTATCTCATAAAAATCATAATCCATGCATAATAACATCATTTGTTACGAAAATTTTTATACAACATATAAATTATGCATGTGAGAACATATTAAAAAATCTCGGCCATAAACTATGTTTAACTATTTTTCCCATTATTTGTTGTTTAAAACCGATTTAAACATCAAAAATATACAACTAATAATATAAAATGAAAAATAAAAATCCATAAATTTATTTTTATGTCCTAAAACCATTTTAGAACCAGAAACTTTAACATGCAAAATTATTTTGTGATTTATCATAATAAACACAAAAATGTCGAAATAGATGTGTGTTAATCTGATTAACATAAAACATGAATCCGATCATGCATGCAACAACCGTAATGCTCTGATACCTCTTGTTAGAAATCTAATTTCAGATTTTATACGCATATCTTATATGAGTTTTGTTTCTTTAAGTATAGTCATAAAACTTAATAAGATCTTATGCATGCATGATGATTACATAAGATGAATGAATGTCCTTACATTGGTTTTAGAAGGTTTATACTCAACTTATCACCTATTAATTTGAGTCTTCAAAACCGAATACCCTTATAACGATCTAACACAAAATCGTCTCCAAAGGATGCGTATCAAGGACCCAATCTCAAACCAAAACAATTTTTGTTACTAGAAAAATTGAATTAGTAAACTAGAAATATTAATAATATTAGAGAAAAATTGTTGATTACAGCCTTATAAAAACCACTTTTTGAAACTTACAGCCTTATTAAATATTTTTTGAAACTTATAGCCATAATATTAGTTTTCTTTGAAAATTGACTCAAAACCATGTTTCCGGCCAATTTTGTCATAAAATGACCGATATGCCCTTATTTCTATTGTTGCACAAAACCCTCTCTTTTTTCTCTTCTCCCAAATTTCCCCCAAATTTCCCCTAATCTTGCCCTAATTTTGCAGCGTATTTGAGATTATTCAACAGTAACTATGTATTTGAGATTCGTTATTAACGTAAAACCGTCTAACAGGAAACTAATTGTTTCATCATTTACTTTAAAATTCTTTATAAAATTGTCACACAACAGTCAAGCAAAACCAGATTACTCACATTATAATGAAAATATCAGAACACAGTAAGGCAATTCATGTGACTTATTTACAGTAGAGTTTGTCTTCCGCAATCGGCCTCGTGTAGCCTGAATACTGTCCTCCATTACCACTTCTTTCGGGCTAAGAGACTTGACTGTTCGTTTGTCAGCTCTCGGAGTAGCTGCTCGTCTGGGACTGTTAGGAGCATAAGGCACTGATGCTGCCTTTTTCAGTAAGCTTGGGACAGCAGACATGACAGATGTCTACTCGTCTTCCATCTTGCTAAAATTGAAGAACCCTAGTTTTTTGGAATTTGGGGAAAATTTATGAGCTTAATTTTAACAAAAATTAGTCATACTCCAATGTATAATTAGGATAGAATTTGAAGAAAAGAGGTGAATTCGAGAAGTTGTTGAACAAATGAAGAGTTAGAAAAGAGATTAAGAAAAGAGAAAATTTGTTGAACAAATGGAAATATGGAGGTGGATAATCTGATTTAGATATGAAGATGAAGGTTGAAGAGTATAGAAAACATAAAGGGTGAAGGGTTAAGGGTATTTTAGTCTTAAAAATTCAACTTAAGTCACGAAAAATCTATTTTGGCATTGGTTTTCCGTCGGAGGTAATATTATGGCTGTAAGTTTTGATCAGAAGTAATATTATAGCTGTAAGTTTCAAAAAAAAATTAATAAGGCTGTAAGTTTCAAAAAATGGTTTTTATAAGGCTGTAATCAACAATTTTCTCATAATATTACCCTTAATATTATTAGTATAGAAATGATTTTGCAATACTAGAAAACTATTTTCTAGAGTGAATATGGAGAATATGATATTGTAGTGTTAAGAAAATGCACAAGCATAAAACTTCTCTTATGTATGCATGTAGTGTGTTGTGTACTTATACTAGAAGCAAGATGAGCTTGCTTGCCCATGCACTATAGCCGGCCATCAAGCAACCCCAAGGCCAATGCATGGCCTTCTAATACTTACACAAAGCAAACAATATGCCTTACACACTCTTACACTTTCTTACACACCTAAACTTAGGTTTAGTGTATAATGTACATAATGATTTTGTACATCCAATATCACGGCTGAAACGGGGTTTATAATAGACCCATTTTATCTTTGTCAATTGTGTTAATTTGTAACATGTCACACATGTCCCATAACACATGGACCAAATTGTTAATTATGCAATTTTAACTCTTTAAAATTCATAATTCACAATTTTATAACATTTAAATTATCCCTCTAGTAATTGGAAATAATAATCTTATAAAAATGTAATATCATAATTTTAATTACAACTCTTTGTAATTTTATGATCAACCGCGTTCATTCTCAATTTAATCGTTTCCCAAACGAATAAATAAAACCGTGTAATAAAACTATTTTATCACTTTGACCTTTATTATTATAATCCTATTATAATAATATTCGTCACGTAAAATCATTTCTAAATTTCCAGTTATTAATTAATTCGTATCCAATACGATATTAAATAATTATTCCATTGAGAGGGAATTCCCTAAAGATATGACCTTAAGGGATCGACTGATCACCACCATCATATAACGATAATGTCAAACTCTAGGCAGCCAATCATTATCGGTAAATGTTGATCAGTCGACTTTAAAAGAGTAACATTCCCAGTTGTGTTTCATTCAAATGAGTTTTAATTATGTCAACACACTATTGTCGATGACACTTCCTCCAACAATTTCATTACTTTTACCGATGACATGAGTAGATATGGGTATATCTACTTAATAAAGTATAAAAGTGAAGCGTTTGATAAGTTCAAGGAGTTTCAGCATGAAGTAGAAAACCAATTAAATAAGAAGATTAAAACATTACGATCAGATCGTGGTGGTGAATATTTAAGCAATGACTTTAGAGATCACCTTAAAAACTGTGGGATTGTATCTCAGTTAACTCCTCCTGGCACACCACAATTGAATGGGGTGGCTGAGAGGAGGAATCGAACTTTATTAGATATGGTTCGATCAATGATGAGTCAAACTGAATTAGTGGAGTCATTTTGGGATTTGCTATCTTTTCTGCAATATGTTATTTGAACAGGAATCCTACTAAAGCTACCGACAAAACACCATATGAGATATGGAAAGGGAGGGTCCCTAATCTACAATACTTGAAAGTATGGGGCTGTGACGCTTATGTCAGAAACAAGTGTGACGATAAGCTTGCACCTCGTTCTGATAAATGTACTTTTGTAGGTTACCCTAAGGAAACCCGAGATTATTACTTCTACAATAGTCACGAGAACAAAGTGTTTGTGGCTCGTGAGGCTGTCTTTCTAGAAAAAGATTTTATTTCTAGGAGACAGAGTGGGAGAAAATTTGAACTTGATGAAGTTCAAGAGCTACAAACTGAGGTGACTGCACAGGAAAAAGTCCCTTCTTCGTCAGATCCGGTTATTATTCCCTCTGAACCTAGGAGGTCAGGAAGGGTAAGTCACCAACCTGATAGATACCTTGGTATCATTGAGGAAGATGGTGACTATGAGGTATTACTTTTAGAAATTGACGAACCTAAAACCTACAAAGCAGCTATTGCTAGCTCTGACTCTAAGTTATGGCTTGAAGCCATGCAATCCGAAATGGATTCCATGTATGACAATCAGGTATGGGATCTAGTTGAATTACCTAAAGAAGTTCGACCTCTTCAGTGTAAGTGGATTTTTAAGATTAAAATCGGCATGGATGGACATAAAGATGTCTACAAAGGTAGACTGGTGGCGAAAGGGTTCACTCAGGTTCATGGTTTACACTATGACGAGACCTTTGCACCAGTTGCTATGTTGAGATTTGTTCGGATAATGTTAGCGATTACTGCATTTCATGATTATGAGATATGGGAAATGGATGTCAAGACCGCTTTCCTGAATGGGTTTCTGGAAGAGGAAGTGTACATGACACAACCTGAAGGTTTTGTGGATCCTAAAAATCCTAACAAAGTATGCAAGCTTAAGAGATCCACTTATAGTCTTAAGCAAGCATCAAGGAGTTGGAATCATCGTTTTGATCATGTGATTAAACAGAATGGTTTTTCTCGAAGTGTTGAGGAACCGTGTTTATATATGAAGTTTAGTGGGAGTAAAGTTGTATTCTTACTTTTATATGTGGACGACATACTACTCATTGGGAATGATATAGATATGCTTACTTCTGTTAAGAAGTGGTTAGGAAAGATTTGGGAGAAGCACAGCGCATCTTGGGTATCCGGATCTATAGAGATAGAACCACTATGATATTAACATTGAGTCAAGAAGCTTATATTGATAAAATTCTTGATCGATTCAATATGAAAAACTCTAAGAAAGGTTTTCTGCCAATAGGTAGTGGGATTACTTTGAGTAAATCACAGTGTCCCACGGAACCTAAGGATATTGAACGCATGAAGTCGATTCCATATGTTTCCTCTGTTGGATCGATCATGTATGCTATGATGTGCACTCGTCATGACGTCTCGTATTCTTTGAGCATGACAAGTCGTTATCAGAATAATCCAGGTGAGAGTCACTGGATAGCCGTCAAGAATATTCTTAAATACTTGAGAAGGACTAAAGATTCATTCTTAGTGTTTAGAGGAGAATCTGAGTTACGTTTAAGAGGTTATACGGATGCCAGTTTCCAAACCGATAGGGATGATTTAAAATCCCAGGCTGGTTTTGTCTATATGATAAACGGAGGGGCAGTTTGTTGGAGAAGTTTTAAGGAGTCTGTGACTGTTGATTCTACAACGGAAGCTGAGTACATTGCAGCATCTAAGGCTGCTAAGGAAGCTGTTTGGATTAGGCAATTTTTGGAGGGACTAAGAGTAGTTCCGACCGCCGAGGATCCTATCACTTTATACTGTGATAACAGTGGGGCAATTTTTCAAGCTAAAGAGCCCAAGTCTAGTAACAAGTCTAGGCATGTACTTAGGAAATTTCATGTAATTAGAGATCTAATTGAAAGGAAGGAAATTATAGTCTGTAAGGTTGGGACAGCTGAAAACATCGCTGATCCTTTAACCAAGCCATTGTCTCAAGCAAAACATCATAGTCATGTAGTTTCTATGGGGTTGAGACGAATGACAGAACTACTGTAAATTATACGATATGTAATAATTTTAATATTGTACCAATTATTTCATATATGATAATTAGGGTGTGTTTGGTTCAAACCTAAAAAGTATAAGGTATGGGTTTGGAATGAGCCAAACCCATACCGCGTGTTTGTTTAGCAAATCCGAGGGTTTCATACCCATACCTCAAACCCACGAGGTATGGGTTTCTCATTCCTAGGGAGGGGGGTGGGTATGAGTTTGATACCCATGGGTATCAAACTACAATTATCAAAAATGAGAAAAATAAATATTAACACGTATTGTAAACAAAACATGTTATATAATTATTTGATAAAATCTTTATTTTCATAATTTTATATGATAAAATTATTATTTAAAGTATTAAATTTTACATATTTCAACTTTAAGTTGGTTTCAAACTCATACCACTCACAATTGAAACAAACACAAGGTATCGGGTATGGAGTTCCAACCCCATACCACCCAGGTATGATTCCTGATTCCAAACCCAAACCCATGCGCGAAACAAACGCCCCCTTACATTTATCGTCGTATTTAGTTGTTGTCTAAATTCATATACTTTGTTTTATCCAAATAGGTTGAAATGACAACGTCGAACCCTATTAAGTGAACTGGATTAACATTGTATTTTGTCACTAGTTACTTAATGAGGTGACGTCTCGGAGTAACTAGATTGTAAGGCGATAGATGACATGTTCGACTGTCATATGGTTCTAGTGATGATTGGTCGATTACATAGGTAGATTGTGAGACAATTTGTCGGACAGTGACCGTTTATAGAGTCTTTTTGTTGCTAGGTCGTGGCGAGGATTTCTATTTATTCCTTCGAGTCGATTCTTTTGACTGGAGACTCTTTGCACTACAACAAATCATCTCTTGCGCCACGAATTATGCCACGGGAATTTGTAATTTGTGGCAAAAAATAGCTTAGCCACGGAAAAAATTGTTTCCCCCCTAGAAAATGAAATGGTATGAAAAAGTATGCCACGGGAAAAATATAACCGTGGCAAAAAGTTGCTTTTAGCCACGAATTAAGCTACATTCGTGGCTAAAAAATGTAGTTATCCAGAAAATTAGCCACAGTCGTGGCTAATAATTATGATTAGCCACGAAATAAGCGACGTCCGTGGCTAATAGTTGTTTATAGCCATGAAATAAGCGACGTCCGTGGCTAATAGTTGTTTTTAGCCATGACCGTGGCTAAAAGTGACTAGTGCTAAAAGTGACTAGTTACATCTTGGCTAATTATTTTTATTTATGTTAAATTTTTATGTGGGAATTGGTACCCTAAGTTTTCCTACGTTAAATAAGGGCATTTGCGTCTATTATTATCTACTTATTTAATTTATATATATAATGTGCCAGGTATAACACCGTAACATTTGGGTATGCTATTGTGTCAAGTAATAAATTATTTTTGTTCCCTTATTCCGACGCTAATGCGACTTGTAACCAGTATGACCCAACTCGTATTTGAGCAGCCCTATATTTTAATCCAACTTGTACAACTGACCCACCCGACTTGTAGTGTGCAATAATAACAACAAATACTATAATATGAAGTTTGATCAATTCAGGAAGTTATTATTGTCAAGGGTCACGAGAAATATAAAAACGAGAAATATAAAAAATTAAATCGTAAAATTTGTGACGTTAAAGCGTAAAGTGGTAATTAAACTACTTAAATTTGATTAACTGTGAATGTATTTGACCGTCTTAAGACGGATGTATGTAAAACAAAGCTAATTATTGTCAACGTCTTGCTATTAAGTAAAAAACGTATTCAACTCAAACAAATCTACGCAATCTCGACCCATTTACCATAACACTATCCTATTCAGCGTGAAACAACCGTATTCTATACAAATTTGCGCGAAAGTTTTAGAGGCTAATTCTACGTATAACACAAACCCCAATTCTACACCATAACAAAACTCCAGAAACTCCTAAACTTTATACTACTTCGTTACTTCGTCTTCTTCATTTTTTCTGTCTTCTGATATTCGTTTTTGCCTTCCTACGTATCAGTGCATACACGAAGAACGTACGTGGCATTAGTAAGTCGTTTTATCTCTAGTATTCAATTAAATTACGTTTAATTATGATTTGTGAATTGATTTTTGTCAATTGTGAGATTAAAATTGGGGATTTTGAATTGTGTATTGTGTTTTTTAAACTGCTAATTGTGAATTGGATATGGGCAATTAGTTTAATTATGATTTGTGAATTGATTTTTGTCAATTGTGAGATTAAAATTGGAGATTTTGAATTGTGTATTGTGTTTTTTGAACTGCTAATTGTGAATTGGATATGGGCAATTAAGGATTGAGTGAATTTAAATTAGGACAAATTGAATTTAAGCGAAAAAGCGCTGGCCAGAGCAGTACCGGAGAGTCGTTTCCTTGCATATACGTTGTAAATTGCTCGCTTTTCTTTTAATACTGTATGAGCCTGGTTGACTCTACGGGATTAAACTGATTCAGAGAGGACTCTTTTAAATCACTATAGGTAGAACTTTAGTAGGATTATAATCAGAATTTTTATTTAGAACGGGATCATGAGAGTCATCTCCCCTTAAGAGTCTAGTTTCTTAATTCAATAGAAGAGTAGGCAGGTCAAAGGTTGAGAAAGACGCAGAAATTTAATTGATTGGGAAACCCCTCTCTACTAAACATTTCCAATGTGTGCTAGAAATCCTAATTAATTATAGGCAAGACTTTCCTTTACTACTACTAAGCCTTTTCGAGCCAACCAACTTACAACATAGCAAGACTAGGTATAAAGTAAAACTAGCAGGTAGGGTGAATTTCTTATAAAGTAGAAGTAGCAGTAGAAGTAGCAGGTAGAGTTGTATTACAATTTTATTTTTACGATATTGCTCAATTTTTCTTATTTTACTTATTTAAATTCTTTAGATATGGATAATACGAATATACTGAAGAAAAGGGTTGAATGGATGCAATGCAATAATAGAACAGACGAGTTGTATAGTTGGAGGCAAAGAGTTTCTTGATTTCGCGTTTTCTAATGCGTCTTCAAATCATAGTAGCAATGATAAGAATGAGGAGCC
The DNA here is from genome assembly GCA_029255685.2 of Silene conica. Taxonomy (NCBI): domain Eukaryota; kingdom Viridiplantae; phylum Streptophyta; class Magnoliopsida; order Caryophyllales; family Caryophyllaceae; genus Silene; species Silene conica. The sequence continues at coordinate 52,975,360 of CM055318.2, forward strand.
AACCGTTCCTTGTCCTTGTTATACATGCAATAACAAGCGGCATAAGAAAATAGATGATATATTTGAAGAATTAGTGGTAAATGGTATTGTTCGTGGATATATTCGTTGGGTTTATCATGGTGAATCTAAAACCTCTCTCAAAAGACCTAGGACTGAATTAGGTGGAAATAATGATGATATAATCTCCATGATTCGCGAGTCACGTGATCCTATAATGTTTGTTGATGCACTAGATGAGGAATGCGAGTATACAAATGATGATTGTCATGAAGAAGAGCCTCATAAAAAACATGTCAATGAACGAATTATAGATAAATTGATAAATGATGCACAACTTCCCCTGTATCCTGGTTGTGAAGAATTATCAAAATTGTCTTTTATTTTGAAATTATTCCAAATAAAATGCATGGATGGGATGACAAATAAGGCATTTTCTAGTATTCTAAAATTGTTTAAGAATACGTTGCCGAAAGAGGCTGATGTTCCGTCCTCATATTATGAAGCAAGAAAATTGATTACTGATTTGGGGTTCAATTATATAAAAATAGAGGCCTGTGAGAATGATTGTATGCTCTTTTGGAAAGAAAATATTAATCTTGAAAAATGTTGCATATGTGAGAAAAAGCGTGATATGAGCTCTCCAAAGGTGTTACGTTATTTTCCAATAACTACTAGGTTACAAAGGTTATTCATGTCATCTAAAACGACTCTTGACATGAGATGGCATTTAGAAAGGAGAAAGGATGATGGAGTCCTTAGACATCCCGCTGATAGTGAAGCATGGAAACATTTTGATAAGTTGTATCCATCATTTGCGGGAGAATCTCGAAATGTAAGGTTAGGCTTAGAAAGTGATGGGTTTAACCCATTTGGCGGATTGAGAAGCGATTATAGCATTTGGCCAGTAGTGATAGTTGTATATAATCTACCGCCATGGATGTGTATGAAACAACCTTACTCCATTCTGACTTTACTAATTCCTGGGAAAAGTGCACCTGGAAATAATATTGATGTATATTTAGCACCAATGATTGAGGAATTACAACAATTGTGGGAAGTTGGATCCACAACTTTTGATGTTGTTATGGGCGAATATTTTAACATGCGAGCTGCTCTTATGTGGACTATAAATGATTTTCCTGCATATGCTAACTTATCTGGATGGTCTACTAAAGGTTATAAGGCATGTCCTTGTTGTATGAGTGACACTAACTCTACGCGTTTGCCTAATTGCTCAAAAATTTGCTTCATGGACCATCGTTGTTTTTTGCCTGCTGATCATACATGGCGGTATTATAAAACTTTCAACGGAAAGGAAGAGAGCAGACCATCTCCGGCACAGTTAACAGGGCATGAGATTCTATCACAAGTTCATGATTTTGATGGTATGAAATACGGTAAAACTATTACTCATCCAAAGAGAGATGATAACCGGAAAAAGAAGAGTATTTTTTTTCAGTTACCCTATTGGAGTAGCTTGTTGATACGTCACAATCTTGATGTTATGCACATCGAAAAAAATGTGTGTGATAATATTTTAGGCACCTTGTTGGACATCACAGGAAAAACTAAAGATAGTATAAAAGCAAGACATGATTTGAAATTTCTGAAAATTAGAAAACATTTAGCTCCTAAACTTGTAAATGGGAAATGGCATATGCCACCAGCTCCTTATACATTGTCGAGGGATCAAAAGGAAAAGGTTTGTAAATTTTTGGAAGACATAAAGGTTCCTGATGGATACTCGTCTAACTTTTCCAAATGTATAAATTTAGACAAGCGTAAGATATGGGGACTCAAATCTCATGATTGTCATGTAATTTTGGAGCAACTTCTGCCATTTGCTATCCGTGGAGTATCTCAACCTAAGGTATATAAGGTAGTTTCTAAATTGAGCATATTTTTCAAGGAGTTATGTTCAAAGACATTGAAATTAGAAGTTTTAGATCGCATGCAAGAACACATCATTCTTACATTGTGTGAGATGGAAAAATATTTCTTCCTTCTTTTTTCGATATTATGGTGCACTTGTGTGTTCACCTAGCATTGGAAGCAAAAATAGCGGGACCTGTGCAATATCGTTGGATGTACCCAATAGAAAGGTATGAACTTTTATAACTATTAGAGACAATTTATACAATTTCGTCACTTTGAAATAGACTAACGCTCTAAATATTTTTTCTTAGGCTTTTGCGTAGGTTTTAGTGTTACGTTCGCAATAAGAATAGACCAGAAGGTTCGATTGCAGAAGGATATATCATTGAAGAATGCATGCTTTTTTGTTCAAAGTACTTGGGTGAAATTGAGACAAAATATAACCAAACCGAAAGAAATGCGGATAATGAAACTGATGGTTATAAGGGTTTAGCGATATTCAAACCTTCGGGCATTCCTATTGGTAAAGCTAAAACACGACAGCTTACAGTTATAGAGTTAATGCAGGCTCAAGATTACATTCTTAAAAATTGCGAGGAAGCCGAATCGTATGACTTCTACAGAGATCGAAAATGCTTTACAAGACCTTGCTAGAAAGGGGCCAAGTAGGGATGATGGTTTTGGGAATGCATCTGAATGTTACGCAAATGGAGACAAAGAAATGACTATCGATAATAACGAGTTAATTACTCAAGGTATTTTCCATATTTTGAAGTAGTTTTTTGAAAAAATTATAAGATATGATAAGGTGAATATTTATAGACATCATTCAGTAATTAAGCTTCTTAGCATGATGAGTAGAAACGGATGTGTATATCTAAATTGGAACTGCAATTGATAGCTATGGACCGGAAGTGAACTGTCATTAAACTGCCTACTCGTGTCTTTGTCAGTAGTGGGCCAAAGGCACTATTATTTGGCATTGGAATAAGTGAATTGGTTCACTTATTTCTCTGTTCTTCTTGTATCTTGAAGTAGCAGAATGTAGATCCATTTCTCTGTCAAGTGGGCATTATGGTTTTGGTAATGAATCTGAATTTTACGCAAATGATTTAGTTTTGTTTTTCTAAATCTTATCCTATGATTTCTACAGAGATCGAAAATGCTTTACAAGACCTTGCTAGAAAGGGGCCAAGTGGGGAAGATGGTTTTGGGAATGCATCTGAATGTTACGCAAATGGAGACAAAGAAATGACTATTGTTAATAACAAGTTAATTACTCAAGGTATTTTCCATATTTTGAAGTAGTTTTTTGTAAAAATTAAAAGATATGCTATATTGCATACTAAAATCATATGATACCTATAATTTCTGAATCATATCGTACAAAAATTTAAAAGAAAAATAATCTTGTTATTTAGGTAAGGTGAAGAAAACAAGAGGCCTTGTATATTGTAAAAAGCTTACCGAATTAGCTCCCGGGGAAAAGATTTTTATAGAATTCAATAAAGATGGTATTCCCATTGGTGACTATAGCACAACATTTAGTTATTTTATTGGGGACCAAGTTAGGAATCGGAGTGTTTGTCCAGTACAAGTCTCTGAGTGGGAAGACTACACATCCGAGACACTGGATCACTTGTGGAGATGCATACTGGTAATATGATATGTATATATATATATATGTACTAGTAATATGATTTGTATATATATAATATATTTTTTTTCTTATTGTGTGCTTTTGTACATTTAGGAGAAATGTGATTTTGACAACCCAGAATTAAGAAAAGAAGGGATAATGAAACATGCTAGAGACTTATTTAGAGATAGTAGGCATAAATTGAGGCGTAAGTATATTATTCAGCCAAACTTGACTAAAAAGGAAGATCAGCTGAAAAATAAGCCTAAAGACATGCTTAAAGCGGATTGGAAATATTTGGTTGAACTTTGGCGCACACCTAAATTTCTGGTAATTCAACATATTTGGGTGCTTTTAATTTGATAATTATCTTATTTTCCACATTTCTTAATGATTATAATGGTTCTGGTAAACAGGAAAAGAGTGAACACTACTACATTTTGATTCTATAGCAACACTCAACTATTGTTGCATAATGTCATATAAGTGTTGCTATAGAGTTTATGCAACACTTAATGAAGTTCTGTATAAAGTCTCGTTGCATTAGCTCATTGCAACACTTTATGCAACACTTTTTGAACTATTGCAACACTTTTATAAAGTGTTACATATGTTACTTTTATGCAACACTTTTTTCAAATGCAAAGGCAACATTTTTATTTTCTAATGCAACACTTCTTGTGAAAAATTAGCAACACTTTTTGTAGACAAATGCAATACTTTTTATATTAAAAAGCAACACTTATATCGAACAAATGCGACATCTTTATTTTGAGAACACAACACTATTTACGTCCAAAAACAACACTTATACTAAACAAACGCAACACTAGTTCATCCAAACACAATAGAGAATTGCAATTCTTAATAGTCGTGTATTATTGCATATCATTAAAAAATTACAATAGAAGTATTCAATCTCAAAAATGAATGTCAATTACATTTACAAAAAGGATTAAAAATAGAACTTCAAAAATTCAAAAATTACGTCCAAAATGAATGTCATTCAAAAATTACAATAGAAGTATGCATCCGTCATCATCTGAGATGCAAAACGCAGCCACTCACGTATTCAATCCAAGCTGCTCAAACATTCTGCCAAGTATGCCTATTAAGCATCCAGCCAAATTCTGATTTGCAGTAATACCAACTTAGTGGGCTGATTCCTCTTTGACATTCAATAAGTGCTATATCTAAATTCTTACACGCACACACCCATATTATCAAATGGGTATGCATTTGCTCCAAACAAAATCAATTCCAAAGCTACGAACTTCAGGCCTGTAACAAACCAAAGTACTCTGCCATTCACGTTAACCAAAAAAATCTGCAAAAAAAAACTGGTCTAATTCATTCAAACCAGGAAAGCCAATCATCCAGCAGCCAAACTTACTACTGATCTGAATCCCAACCAGAATAGAAGTTGCTGATCAGCATTCCAGTCTGATCTAAGGACTTCAGGTCATGCTACAGCAGCCAAAATGCATACCCATAGTGTTTACTGAAGATATCAGACCCAACATCATAATACATGCTGCATCTGCTGACCCAGAACACAATAGGCTTGGTAGCAGACCAAAGAAACTGCACTGATGAAATCAACATTAGAGCACCAAGTCAGTCTTGCTTACCCTGCACCCAAAAGACCGCCACAACACGATCCCTGCATCAGAGATTTATGTCAGCCTATCCATATTCACAACCGTCATCCTCTGCCCACGCCTACCAGAAATCGACCTACTGCACGCTGCCACAAGTAATCGCCTGCCCCTGAAGGCTCCTTATTTTCAAAGAATTCGTGCATTCTTGTCTTGATCGGACTGCAGCAACATACCATTTGTCCCTACCACGAGTCTGTAAGTCAATCCCTTTTGCACCTTTGCCCAGAAGCGGAAATTGAGATCCACCGTTAGAGCTCCTGATATTCATGAATTTGAATTAAAAGAAAGAGTGATATAGAAATAGAAATAGAAATAGAAATATAATTAGAAATAGACGGGAGGTGAGGTTGAAAAATACGCGTGATTGATAGTATCAAGCTCCAATAAATGATCTTCGCAGCCATATCCAGTGATTTCAAGCTCAGGGCCGAGACGAATAGAGGCACCGACAGCTTTAGCCAAGGAAATGGATTCCTTAATGTTATTAAGGTTATCATCAAAGTCCATAGCAGCTCAATAGCTTGTGTTGGCCTCCCGGCTTGTGTTTGTTTATTTGAGTCACTTTCTTTTATAACTTCTTCTATCGGATAAATTTCTATTGAATTGTTGTTCAATGAGATGGCTAATGTCGCCAAAGAATTCTTCAGATTGGTGGGGCAGAAGGAAATTGAACATATCTTCTTCTTAGCTCTTAGGATCTGAAATTGCTTGAATATATCAGAAGCTATAATAGTAAGAATGTTTTCTCCTTGTGTAGTATGGTTGTCATCTCCATTCTCGGAACCCTTTTTCTTCTTCTTCTTCTCCTTTTTCCTCTTAAGTCTGCGCTTAGCCTTTTGCTTGGACTCAGCCTCAATCCCACCCTAATGTCATTTACAGCCCTGCCTAAAACATCAACGATCACTAGTAGAAAAATAGTAATTTGCGGCGCCAAAAAAGGGATCAGCTACTCTAAGATAGTGAAGGGTAAAGGCCAGGTTAAATTTTGTATTCCTCACCAACAAAGAGTCTGTGAATGGGCTAAATATCACGGCTGTATATCAAGGCCAAAAGAAGTCAATGCTTGATTGATTAAAAAACTCGGTGCTTACTTGATTAAAAAATTTCACAAAGTCAGCTACTCTAAGATAGTGAAGGGTAAAGGCCCAACATGGCAGTGGTCATACTGACATATATTGTTGTTAATCATAGGTCAAAACTTTAAGCAGAACAAGCAACAGATAAAAGATCACAGTAATTAGGACTCCATTTTGACTATTCGGCAACACTCTCGATTAACTCGATCACAACAGATACATTAACAGTGATACAGTTTTCTGGTATGATATACAACTCAGCATTACTCTTTGTGAAAAGAGTCTCCGTAAATGAATTATTTGTCATTCTAAAAGCTTTATAGGTGGACACCTCAAAACAAAGATAAAAGACACATTCTTTCAGAACCAGGACAACAGGCAAAGAAAGTGACAAACATATAAGTTTGACAATGGTGGTCAATAGTGGTCAAAGACTTCATAAATTAGCAACTTTAAAAATGTACTATGAGAAAATGTTGATTAATAAATCAAAGTTGACATTTATCAATTATCAAATCATATCTATAAATTGGACAATGGTGGTCAAAGACTCCCAAGTTTAAATCAGTAGAACATCAAAGTCAACAAAATCAAATTGCACAATTCACAATATAAATTGAACGATTTAAACAGTTAGAGTAATCCACTTACAGTTCCAGACTGCTGATGTATGTTTCGTCTCGCCCAATTGATTTGATACAACCCTCGTCCCCAGTCTACCTGAGGTAGTGGTGGAGGTCGTGGAGGAAGTCTAGTTTCATTTCCATTTGCATGCGTGTCATGTGGTTCAGACTCTTCCTGTTCTGTGTGCAACAGTTCATGATTTCTTGACACAAAATGAGGTAAAATTTCATGATGTCCCCAGTCATCAGGAGCATCAGTTTGCCTATCCACATAAGACTGTATTAGCCGGTCTAGGTTCTCACGAAAATCACTGTCAAGAAGACAGAAGACTGCATTAGCCGGTCCAGTATTATACGAGAATTATTGAATGTGGAAAATCCGAAAATGGATCTTGGATACTGTAATGTACCTCCATTATTGTGTCAGCACTGAAGTCTTTCCTCCATTGGATCATGTCAGACCGCATTTGCTTACCTTTCTCGATATCAAACTTTCTGGCTTTCAAGAACCTGTCAGATTATACATCATTCTGTTAACATCTAATCAGACTGAATACTCTCGAGTAATACAGGTCCTCATATGACTACTGCTCTGAGACAGTCTCGTGACCGCCTTACAAAAACTAACTGCTCAAGAAAATGTCAGACGGATAAAATTAAAAACAATTGAAATTCCTAGATCAACTCGAAACAAAGAGATGCACTTGAGCAACATATGGTAATCATCATGCTTAGAAGGTAAAAGTTCATCCAAAATAAGTAATCAGGTTTTTTCCACATAGCCGCAACCACCATTGGATCTGTACATTCTAAGCATCAACCAAAGAGATTTACCAACAACATAAAATACTCCATTTTCAATAACAATTCATATTCCTATAAATTCTAAGTACACCTCACTCCCTTACCACCTCCCTTCAATGTAAAAAAAACCCAGGAGAGGCTAACCTGCATGTTAAATGCCACAATTTGAGCACCGTGGTACCAGGCAACCATGTGTAGAAAGCAGATGGTAAAAATTGCAGTGGAAAAAAGGTCTGGAAACCAATACCAGTGCAGTAATCACACCATGTTGGGTTTGGTAGTCTCGTGTAGCAGCCATCACAGGTTTCTGGGATGCAGCAGCCAAGTAATTTTGGGACTAGCTGTCTGATGCGGGACTGATGTTGAGACTGTCCATCATTTGACAGTATGCTGCACTTACAGTAGCAACATTCGTCAGTATAGAACCAAATCCATGAAAACAAAATGCGTTCTAACAAGAAATAGTTGTAAACAATTAGGGATCAAAATTGCAGAACCTTTAGTCAGCTATGTTAACCGAGATAATCTGCAAAGATAGAACATATCTGGGGTTATGACTCATGAGGTATATATAACGCTTACGGTCAACTATGTTATTTAAAACTGGGGTTTCCTTACATATCCTTCCATCAATGCCAGAAAGAAATACATCGTTCAATCATTTATTTACATTTGATTAAAATCTTCTCACAATTCGTAAGAAAAACCCAATTAATCATTTGACAAGTACGGTTGTATAAACGAGTGCTTATTAGTTATTATTTGAAATTGAAATCGATCACAGGAATGCAAAACGCTTACCATTTTAACAATCCGACAAACTCCAATATCACAAACTGCAAGTACAAACAAGTTCATCAACAAATCAGATTATGCATACAAACCCTGTTACATTCTTTCATTGTTATTAATCAGATTATGCATATCAGGCATTATTGTCTTACCTTTCGTCAAAAAAAAAGCTTCATACGAATCTACGATAATTAGGCATTAAAACGAAAGGCAGAGCTTCATACGCATAGATGAAACAACAATACGAATAGATGAAACAACAATTGAATTGAAATAATAACATTGTCACAATACGAATATGATTATATGCAGAGACGAATAGATAAACAACAATTGAATTGAGATAATAACAAAATGATAACAATAATTGAAATTGAAGTATCATACCTATCAAAAATCCCAATCAATTATAATGAACGAATATGAATTTCTCCGGCTGAGAAAGAATCAAAGTTGAAATAGGATGAATATCGCGTGAATCAAACCGCTGATGGAGTTTTTTTTGGGTTTTTTTTTCTGGGAATGATGATGAAGGAAGGACGCGGGATGAAGATGATATGAGTACTGTAGAATTATTGTTTTAAGCGTGTATAATTAGTATTATTAGCTAGGGTTTAATTAGCTTAGGGTGATTAGGCGCTTAATTTTTTTTACCAAATTTCATTATTGCGCTTAAACGAAAGTGTTGAATTGTTTTACCCAAATTTCAATTTGTTTTCTTTTTTTATTTTAATTGAAAAGTTTAAGCGCTTAAACGAAATTAATTAGAAAATTTTAGAGATACATATATATTAGGGTTTAAAATTGATTATATATATATATATATTTATTTATATATATATATATATATATATATATATATATATATATATATATATATATATATGTGACGAAAGTATTGCACAAGTGTTGCTAGAAAATGCAACAATTGTATAATAATGTTGCAATTAAAGTAATATATTGCAACACTTACCTTTAAGTGATGCATTATGTAGGTAATAGGCAACATTTTTAAATAAAGTGTTGCATAATTAAGTAAAATTGCAACACAACGCGTAAGTGTTGCACACGAAATGTTGCATTAGGTCTCTTTTTGTAGTAGTGGAAAAAGCTAAACGAAGCAGGTCTTTTCAGAAAATGCCGCATTATACTGGCTCTAAAAGTCACGCACGGGTTAAAGAGGATATTGTAAGTATTTTTACATTTTATGTATTGCAAGTCCCCATTTATTTTTTAGCTGGAAATAAGCAGAGATCTCTCTCTGGTTAAAAATGGTTTGTTGTCGAGGATACTCCCCAATTATTTTTTAGCTGCTCTTTAAATAGATATCTCTGCTTGAAAATGGAACCAATGGACTGGAGTCTAGAATCCTCCACTGGTTTTGTTATACTAGTATAACAGGGGTATAAATGCAAACAAGATGCATCTTTTACCGCTACTTTCTGCTTTCAGATTTTCACTGCTGTTTTCAAGGCGCAGAGTAGTTGTTTCAAGATTTTATATCGTCTTGTTGTTATATTTTGGGCTTAAAGTGCGTTTTTGCTACTGTATTCTGGTTTTTGTATTGTCTTGCTACTATTTTTTGGGGTTCAAGTGTATTTTTGCAGCTATTTTTCAGTTTTACATCATCTTGCTGCTGTTTTTTTGTAGTCCAAGTCGGTTTTTTCTGCTGGTCGTTAAAATATCTTGTTGTCCAGATCCCTGTTTCTTAAAGAATAGCTCGAACTTGTTTTTGCTTAGCCTTTCTCTTGCCTTTGCATCTATCTCCAAAGTTTTGGTCTATGAGGCTATTTTTCATTCAGGGGCCAAGCATACTAACAAAGAAGAAGCTGTTTTACTACTCCTATAGAGTTTAGGATAGGATAGGAAAGAGTAGTACATTCTAATATAAGAAGAGATTCAGTTCTAGTTGTAGCAGATTAAGAAAGCTTCAGTTATACGTATAAAAGAATATAAAGATATTGGACATTAATTTAACTTGGAATTTCTACTACTCCTATCTGCATAAAACATTGGGACTTGGCATATTCCATTACTAAACTGAGCTCAGAGGACACTTCTTTATTATATTCATATATAAGAAAAGAAGATCCAGGGTTTCAATTCTCCTTCACCAAGACTCAGTGATATAACTTGTTTTGTTTTTCCTCCTCTTTTTTCGGGTCTTTGCTGCGGGGGAGGAAACTATAATGTATTACAGTCCCTCTGGACGAGCCTCTTTTCTTTCTATTTCTTTCTACTTATATACGCAAGTTCCATTGTAGGACCTACGTTAAAAGGTAAGCTATTTCAGACTAACGAAAGATCCTGAGTGATGTTTTATGGGTTTTAAGTCTGCTTTTGCGCTGCTTTCTGATGTATATTGTTGTATTCAAGGCGTTTATGCTTTCTAAATTTTAAGTATTGTTCCATTATTGTTTTTGGGTTTTTAACTTCCAATACCGTAGGGGATTTCTATGAAGGGATAAAATTATTGATATTATTGTGTTATAATTGTAGAAGCTGAAAAATGGAGGAAAATGTTCAAGAGTTGATATGTTACTGGAAACTCGTCAAAGGACATCAGAGAAGTCTGTCGATTCTCCTAATTTAGCTTGTAACATGCATGCAATAGTAAGGAAACATAATATCACTTTATTTTGTAATTTTTACGAAAATAAATCACTATCTAAATCATTTTCATTATTGCAGAATGAAGTAAAAAAGCTAAAGAATGACAGAGATGAAGGACTTAATCAAAAGACAGATGATGAAATTATCGCAGAAGTCCTTGGAAAAGACAGTCATGGATATTTGCGTTGTTATGGACGTGGTAAAAGTATCACAGAATATTTTGGAGTAAAACCTTCTCGGTTGGATCTTGCTAATGAAGTTATGTTAGTTAAGAGAGCCACGACAAATACTTTGGAAGAAGCTAAAAAAGAGGTAGAAGTTGCTAATAAAAATGCTGAAGAAGCTCGGAAAGATGCTGAAATAGCAAAAAAAGAAGCCGAAGCAGCAAGAAATGAAGTTGATGAAAAAATTGCAGCTAATAACAAAATTTGGGAGGAGAGGTTTGCTCAGTTGATGAAGTTACATGGTATAGGATCGTCTCGTCAAGGTTTGTACAAACTTTACATTTTTTTAGAAAATATAATAAGTAATCTCATAAAATCATAATTAGGTGGAAAGGATAGAAAAAGTAGTTATCTCCGTCTTAATACTAAAACGAAAATAGGTCAGATATTCTTCAATATGGTTTTATAAGATAAATTTTACGTTTTTTTTTTATGAAATTTACATTTGTTTAATTTAGTCGATATAAGTATATAATTTAGTCAATATGGTTTTATAAGACATCTTGCATTGAATGAGAGATAACTTTGGACAAGAGAATCTGTGGCGCACACTTGTGTCAGACAAGTGGGAGATTTTTTGATTAGTGTCCTCCACAATAGTGCGTCTACATAATAAATCTCTTAGAAGGAATATGTCAGGGATTTATTTTACATATATGTTAGCTGGTCAACGTTAATCGGTAATGATTGGCTGACTAGAGTTTGACATTACTGTCGTGTGACGGCGGTGACCAGCTGATCCCTTTAGGTCACACCTATAGGATGATGCCCAAATGGAAAAAGTAAATATTTGTATTAGATACAATTAAATTAAATCCTTGTATTACAGGACTTTTAAATAAGTCATGTGAATATATATTTGATGACAAGTTACGAACTTGGGCCAAGGGGATTTATTATTTAATTATTTGATAATTAATTATATAAATTTCTACGACATGCGTATATGTTTGAGGCGGAGATAAATAACTATTTAAACTTACAAGAGATTGTAAAATTAGCTAATAAGGGTTTATAGTTTATATTTTATGCTGATAAAATAGTCTAATAAGAACTTAATTGTTAAGTGGTTCTTAATTGTTAATTTGTATTATTTAATTGTTAAATGATCAAATTAATAATTAATTATATAAGATAATTAAATATAAGACTTATAAGCATTTGTGGGACAAATGTCGGAAATCGAAATGGACCAAAATGGGTCCATTTGAACCATAATATACAAGGTCTTATAAGACATTTTTTGTCAGAGTTTGGTGGTGTAAACACATGGCATGTTCCCATGAATTGTTTGCATTTCAAACCCCTATATATACTCCTCATTATACACTTAAATCCTCTTAATTTTTTAAGAGAGAAAAATCCTCATAATAATATATATATATCATAATATTATTAGTGTAATAATATTATCACATAATACAAGGTTTACTACTAAATTTACCTAGTTAGTAACTTAGTAGTTTTTGGGATAATCTTGGGTGTATCCTTAGGAGACCACCTTTTTGGTGGTTAGTAGTCTTGGAGGATCTTTCTTATTCCATTGCTCAAGAACAACAATAAGGAAGGAGTCCTTGTGTTGTGCCCATTATCTTGCTTTTACAATGTAAGAATTTTTTATCTTAAGATGGTTTAATACCATCTTTTATACTTTTGTATGCATGCATGTAGATTTAGACCATTTTAGATTATATTGTAATTTTAAGATCACAATATGAGTATTAATATGGTCTAAATAACTAACATATAGTTTTGTTTTAATTCACCTCGTTTTTATCTTGCATATTAAGGTTTAAATTCCGCGTAAATTTTGGCATGTTTGTATGTTTTACTTTTCCGCTGCGACGAGGGGTTTTACATCTAATATGAACATCATGGCACACGCTGTTTGATGCCCGTCGTTGTGGGTATCAACGATAAAATTTATAATTCCTAAACTTTAACTATACATAGTGAAAGTCAGTGTCGAACCACAGAGAGGTGGGGAATGTTTATTGTTTGATGTCAATGTTTTTGGGTAACAAAAGTGGGGGTTTATGTTGATTATCACTAAGTCTAGAAATAAAGATAGAAATAAAACAAGAATTAAGAATGAAATAAACTATGATAAAAGAGATGCTAGGATGTTCGGGTAATAAATAGCTACGATAGTATATATCCTAAGTCAACATGTATTGCAGTCGCGTAAGGGGTGTAACATATCCTTTCGGTCTATGGTACCTAATAGCTCCTTTCGGCCTATGCTATTAGTTCCTAGGTCTCACAATTATTGGGTGTCAACAATAAGGGTGATTCCTAATTTCTAGGTCACATACCTTTCAGTCTTAAGTAACCTAGCCGTCTTAAGGCGTAAACCAATGCCCTTCCCGTATCTTTCAAGCTTGGGTAAGTCATTACTAATATCCTACAAGTCTCATTTCCGTCTCATTGTAAGTTACTATGGTCGACGAAGTAAAACGAAACAGAAAACATACGCGAGTCGGTCGACCGACCAGCGAGTCCAGTCGGTCGACCAATACTTCAGTCCACCGACCAGCTAGTCCGGTCGGCCGACCTAGGGCCTGCTACAGTCGGTTTCGGGAATTATACTACTACGCATATTACTCCCTACATCCTAACATATATAATTAGCTACTCGTGAATATTGAAACGACAATGAAAACAGTAGTAAACATGGAATTCATAATGAACATTAATCTAAACATGCAAGAACAATAAAGGCTTTGGGATTCTCATCTAAACCGGATACTAGCAATTCTAGGAAAAGAACAATATTGAAACTGAAATTGAGAGAAGAATTACCGCAGTAGGAATTAGGGCAGAAAGATCAAAAGCTTTATTGATTCCGTGGAAAGATTAACGGACAAAGAACAAAAACTAAAAAAGTGTTTGAATAGTAAAACTAAATTAAGAACTTGATAACTAAAACTTGATTCTAAATTACTGGATTAAGAACTGAATACTAGATGGTGTCTTAGATGAAAACTTCCTCCTGCTCTAATCACGAATTAGGTCTTAAATAAGAATTACAAAGCTTTCCTTAATGACCTAATCACGCGAATGGGCTTTGCGGAAATTTCTGGGTCTGCGCGGAGGTCGACCGACCAGGTGATGAGGTCGGTCGACCGCTTGACGGGCTTGGTGGACTTCTGATTTTTATGATAGCAGTCCTCAGGTCGACCGACCAGAGTAGTAGGTCGGTCGACCTACTTTCCTGTACGTCAGTCTTGATTCCGCTTTGGTTTGACTTTGTGATACTTGGGTCGCGCTTTGAGTTGACTTTTCCTCGTTCCTTGGTCATGAAAAATCCCGAGGGCATAAATTTGGTATAAAATCGTCCCTTTTCCGCATAATTCTGCAAAAGAGCATAAAAATACGAAAGTAGACAATTGTTGGGAAATAAAGGCTAAAACATAGTAAATGAGCGACAAAATGCGTGTAAAAATAGATGTAAAACATCATAAAATAGACACGCATCACTGTTCACCAAAGTTGTCGGGAAAGGAATAACCAGATCCACTCTAGCCGTATTTCTAGCCATCCAAATAGAATAATGAACACCTACATAACACTCACCTGTAAAGACTCTCTGCAAACCAGATATCCTTGTAACCTTAGAGAACCACTTCACCATATCCTGATGATCAAACTGAATATGGAGCTTATCCTTCAAAAGATCAATGCATTTCAAAGTGTAAACACACTGATAGAAAAGATGGAAATGATTTTCTGCTGCACTTCTACAACAAATAAAACATTTAGTGTCCTTTCCTATTCCCAATTTGACCATTCTATCCAAAGTAAGAAGTCGTTTATGTTGTGTTGCCAAGAAAACAAACCTATGTTTCGGAACATTCAACTTTTTCCAGCATAAAAATCTCCAGGTAATCTTAGGATTCTTGTTCCTCAGCCAGTTATATCTAGAAGAAACAGAGTAGTTCTTATTGCTATTAAGCCACTTATCATTCATATAGCCAACATTGAAAACATCTTTTATCGCTACAATTTTCTTCCAGGACCAACTACAATCAAGAGGAGCAACATAATCCTTCCTATCAGTACCTTTCATATCGACATGATTAACCCATTTTACCATAGATGATCCCTCTTGGTAGCTAGCCAGTTAGTATATTTACCAAACAGAGCTTTATTCTAGATGCTTGCATTGTGAATACCTAGGCCATCTTCTTCTTTAGGCAAACAACATTTCTCCCAACTGAAATTAGAAGATCTACGATAAACATCACTCCCTCCCCATAGATAATTTCCGCAAATAGCTTCCACCTTCTTGATAATACCATCAGGAAGAAGGATAATAGAAGCCCAATAAGAATGGAGAGTAGAAAATACATATGTAACCAAAATAAGTCTACTAGAATAAGCCAAATGCTTAGAACCAAAGTGTAATACCCCGTATTTTCATAGTTCGTAATAATGAGTTGCTTTATATTATTATCAAGACGAGGTATAATTATATATTATTTGATACATATTTGCTAGTTGTTATAATAATTATATTTAGTAAATTATGTGGACTTATAATACTGTTTACCTTCATAATCATATTTAATTTATATTTAAATTATATTATTATATCTACTCGTTAATTTTAAGTTAGGGGTTAAGAACGGGATTTAGAGATATATGTTCTCGAGATGCATGATGGGATATTAGACTCAGTTATGATTGATGATACGAATTCTTGAGCAAAGAAATCGTCCGCGGAAGCTTCTTGGAAATCTTTAGAACAATCTTGAATGAATTAGTGAAATAGGCAATGTATGGAACGATCTTGATTGAATCTTGATGAATGATGATGATGAATGATGATCGGCGGTGGTGATGTTGTCGTGATGGTGGTAGTTTGTCGATGGTCTTGGTAGTGGTGGTGGTTGTTTTTGTAGTTGTGACGGTCTTGAGGTGAATTCCCAAGGTAGACGGATATTTGTTTGCCCTAGACCTATAGGATAAACAATGGTGATTTACTCCCTAGACCTATAGTTTGTAAATCGTGTTAATATTTGAAACGCGACAAATACCAACGGTTCGGATCAACACTCGATGAGTCCTTGGATTCTTTAAGTATGCCTTAAAAGAAAACTTGTAAATTTTTATAACTTTCAATAATTAACTGAATAACAAGAAGAACCATGTGCCATATTTATAGGTAAGGCTACACGGTCAAACCACACGCCCCAAACGAGTCAACAATTGAAATCAGGCTCGGAATGGAAGTCCTAAAACCTATCTTTGTAAAACCCCTCGCGAAAGCGGAAATAATAAACATACAAAGTACTAAAAATGCAGCGGAATTAAAACTTTTTAACATAACTAAACATGCGAGGCGTCCTACTACAAAACTGAAACATAAATAAGTACATAAGTACAATATAAAAGCAGCCCGGGATGACACATCTCTACAGGCACTCAAGAACTGAAATGTAAATCTAAAGTCTAGCTAACGTAAAAGTGTAAGTCAATCGATGAAGGATCATCGCTCGCTAGCTCCATGCAACCCTCTGCCAACGACCTGTCATGTACCTACATACATGTAAACATGTAAGCCACAATCAGTGGGGAGTGACTAGAGTTCTCCTAGCCACCTTTTGTAACGACACGTAACACAGAAATACAAACAAAATACTCCAACATATATAAACATGTGAAGCATATAAATCTCAATATCTGAATCCCATATCATCATGTAATTACTAATGCAAGGCTCTCAACCAACTTCGGAAACTATTTGGAAGGAGAGCCGGTTTCCCTACCGGTTACCCGGTCGGGGGGTCTTTCAGTCCAAACCATTTACGAAACTGACTAAAGAGTCATCCAATGCCTTGGATGAACAATAACAAAGTCAAAGTATCATACTCATCACTATCAACATCTATATCTGACACTGTACCAACTCTAGGCAAGCAGATAAAACTCAGCAAGTATAAGGTTCAGCGGTCAACTTAAGACATAACCTACATACCAATGATTCAGCAAGTATAAAGGTTCAGCGGTCAACTTAAGACATAACCTACATACCAAATTCACAAGCAAGGACTCAGAGGCCAACTTAAGGCATAGACCTGCCAATCAGCAAGACACTAGACTTAGAGGCGACATCACAACGCATGGACTAGCATCCAAAAGTAAAGAACTCAGAGGCCAACTTAAGGCATGTCCCTTCACTACATCACAAGACACTAGACTCAGAGGCCAGCTTAAGGCATGTTCTAGCATTAAATCCTTAGATCTACCCATCTCTCATTCATTATTTGTTTATTTGGTCAAGTTAAGGTTGGGGGTCACAAGTGTGCGTCGGGAGCAATAATGCTCTGATACCAACTGTAAAACCCCTCGCGAAGCGGAAATAAATAAACACACAAAGCACTAAAAATGCAGCGGAATTTAAACTTTTTAAACATAACATCATGCGAGGTGAATTAAAATTGAAACTGGAAACTGAAACTGATATAAACAAAATAGATAAGTATAACAAATCTAAGTACAGAAACCAAATATATACAAAGCCTGGGATGGAACATCCCTACAGGCACCAAAACATGAACTGTATCAAAAACTAAGTGTCTAGCTAATCGATGAAATGTAAGTCATATGATGAAAGGATCATCACTCGCTAGCTCTCAAGTGAACCTCATCCAACCTGCATGTACCTACATACATGAAAACATGTACGCCACAATCAGTGGGGAGTGATTAGAGTTCTCCTAGCCACCTTTTGTAACGACACGTAATAAGTAAAGCAAAACAGAACACTCCAACATATATAAACATGTGAAGTATAACAATATCTCATTAACCGATCATCATCTATCATGCAATCACTAATGCACGGCTCTCAACCAATTTCGGAAACTATTTGGAAGGAGAGCCGGTTTCCCTACCGGTTACCCGGTCGGGGGGTCTTTCAATCCAAACCATTTACGAAACTGACTAAGGAGTCATCCAATGCCTTGGATGAACAATAACAAAGTCAAGGTACTGTAAACATCACTATCATCATACATATCTGACATTATACCAACTCAAGGCAAGCAGATATAAAATTCAGCAAGTATAAGGTTCAGCGGTCAACTCAAGACATAACCTAAATACCAATTATTCAGCAAGTGTAAAGGTTCAGCGGTCAACTTAAGACATAACCTAAACACCAAAACATTCAGCAAGCAAGGACTCAGAGGCCAACTTAAGGCATGGACCTGCCAATCAGCAAG
Source organism: Silene conica (assembly GCA_029255685.2). NCBI lineage: Eukaryota > Viridiplantae > Streptophyta > Magnoliopsida > Caryophyllales > Caryophyllaceae > Silene > Silene conica. Next base: position 52,993,896 of record CM055318.2, read on the forward strand.
ACACTAGACTCAGAGGCGACAACACAACGCATGGAGTAGCATCCAAAAGTAAAGGACTCAGAGGCCAGCTTAAGGCATGTCCCTTCACTACATCACAAGATACTAAAATCAGAGGCCAGCTTAAGGCATGTTCTAGCATCAAACATCTGCACTTCGGGCAAGGTGTCAGTTCCTTAGCTACCCCGTTGTGCAGCTGCTCTACTCGTCAGACTCAGAGGCCAACTTAAGGCATGTTCCAACGCGATCACAATCAAACATGTCTGGACTCAGAGGCCAGCTTAAGGCATGTCCTAGACACGACAAACAAACACATATAGGGCTCAGAGGCCAACTTAAGGCATATCCCCATATATGACAAACAACTCATGTATTAAGTTCAGAGGCCAGCTTAAGGCATAACTTAATACGCATCAATACAATATCATCCAAAGTGTATGAACTAATATATAGTTCTACTTTCTTAACTTCTAATCAACACCTAATTGACCCCGGGAACTAAGTTGAGGGAGAGCCGGTTTCCCTTTCGGTTACCCGACCGGGGGGTCTCTATCCTCTCTCCATTCCCGAACCCAATATAGTGTCGCCCATCCTCCGGGGACCTCCAACATACATCAAAGGTACAAGGAACGAGTTTCAATCAAAACCGAATAAGCCTTTGAAAGATATAAGCAAAACAATGGGAACAGGGGCTCTCAGCCGGTCCAAGACCGTCTGCCGGTCCACCGGCTGGGAGTCCCTTCCCATGCCAAAGCAACCGTCTGAAAAACAAGAGAAGAGGCTCTCAGCCGGTGGACCGTCCGCCGGCCAGCCGGCTGGGAGTCCCTTCCCCAATAGCCAACTTCAAAACTTAACACGAGGAGTGACTCTCAGCCGGTGTACCGGCTGCCGGCCTGCCGGCTGGGAGTCACTTCCTATGCCTTTTCCAAAACTCGCAAAACACCAAGAAGGATCCTGAGCCGGTCGACCGGCGGCCGACTGACCGGCTCAGAAACCTTTCCTCAATTTCTGAAAAATATAAAAAAATCAACACAGCGACTCTGAGCCGGCCGACCGGCTGCCGGTCAGCCTACCGGCTCAGAAGCCGCTGTACGCAAAATCGTAAGTTCTCTAACAAATGCAAATCAACTCAAATCGATTCCAAACCTCTAATTTAACAACAACAAATGTTTACCCACCACATATAAACACTAAATACACTATCTATCAGCAATTAAACCCACACACAATCCTCGATAAGAACATGGTTTGTATCCGTCTTAAGCATAGATTTCTGAAAAACTTATCAATAAACATATGGAACATCACCAAGGCATGTAATCATCAATTAAGAACATCCCTATCATGTTACTAAGTTCAAACAACCACAATAACATTAAGACACAGAAACTTAAACCAATTCAAGCAAGAAAAGTGCTAATTTATACAATAAGGCCGAGTTTCATATTATCGTCACCTTAAAAGCAATCCCGCTCAAAGCTCCTCCTCTACTATAAAGCTATCCACGTCCGGGTCTTCTAAGCCCTCACCTACAACACGAAAAACGAGTTTAAAGGACTGAAAAGCGACTCCTACAAAAACAGCCTCATTTTCGAAATGAGGGAAATGGAAAACGGAAGTGATAGATGGCTTGCAAATTCGATGAGGAATCCAAAAATGTAATTATTACCTTGATTCGGTGAACGGATGATGAAGAAAAATGGATTAAGAGATGAGGATTTATGGAGGTTTTGTGAAATATGAAATGTAATTTGTTTTGTTTTGAGGATGACAATATGTCGACACAATGGGGTTTATGAGGGGTTTATTTGTTGTCCTTTCCGTTTAAATGAAAACGGGTTGGAATGAACGGTTTTTAAGTTAGGAAATCAAGTTGCCAAGTTTGTATTCGTCTTAAGGACTTAAGGTTCTTAAGACGGATCTTACTATTTATAAAAATACTTTCCGATAAATTATTAAAATATTATTTTATTACTTTAAAATAATTAAAACCCTTAGAATGTATTTATTAAAATACGGGATGTTACATGCTCATTACCCATTAACCATGACTTTAAACATCATAACAATGTTACTCAAGCATCTTAAACAACTTAGGAAGAAACCTTACAACAAGTGATTTAAGGATTAACATGAGGCAATTAGCTAATCACTTTACTTAGCCTAACATACATTCTAAACCAAGTAAATATACTCATAAACATAGCATAAACATCACTTAAACAATTGGGAAACAAATACCCAAAACAGTCGCGAAACAATAAAAACACACGAAGTTACAGGCCATTTGCGCAGCCTGCGCATTGGGGTTGCGCAGCTGCGCCTCACTAGCGCAGCCTGCGCTCTGACTTGCGCAGCCTACGCCCCTGCACGGGCAGGCTGTTTCACGGGATTTTCCTGCAATTCCACAATTCATCCAAACTTTCGACAATGATTCTATACTATGATTTCAAGCTATAAATCCTTCCTACCAGCACATATAATCCCATAACAATCCCAAATATGCATCAAACATGATTATTGAACAATCAAAACACAATTTATGAACAATCTTTGTATCCGTCTTCAGAGCATGAAATCTGAAAAATGAGTAAACAATCATATGAACACCAAATTAAACATGTGAATGTCACTTAAAATCAAACCTAACATGCTTCTAAGTCCTAAACAACAACAAACATCATCAAAATCAGAAACTTTCATCATAAACACCAAGAACATGCTATTTTAAAAATAAAGGCCGAGTTTCTCATTATCGTCACCTTATAACTTCTTAAACCAACATGAATCCGACTCCAAGCTACTCCTTTTGTCCAAGTCCGCGCTAGAAACACAACAAACATCCGTAAACCTCGAAAAACGTGACCTTAGGGTCACGGTCAGAATATAAGACGGAATTATTTTGGGTAAAAACTTACCTAGAAAGATGGAGGGCGAGAAGAGGAATCCGTGGCCGCGAAAATCGCCTCAATCGGATAAGAAACGAAAATTCTATGAGAGTTTTAAGATTGAAGGAGGAGGAAATCAAAAATGGTGTTTGTTTGTTTTATCAAATCTGAAAAATGAAATGAAGGAGGGAGGTAGAAGATGGTGGGGTTAGGGTTTTGTGAGGAAAAAGAGGGAAAATGGGTTCATTAATAAGTTAGGCCCATAAGACAAGTTTTAAGACGGTTCAAGCTAAGCACACCGACTTAAGGTAACTATAAACTTAAGACGATATAAATATTTCCGGACTATGAAACTAAATTGCCAAGATGTAAATTACGCAATTAAATGAAATATTATTTAAATCCTTTTAAATATTCTCACATAAATTAATCAGTTATTTAAAAGAAATTCCAAAATTTACGAAATATAAATTATTTCTCGAACTTGGACTTAAAATCATTAAGCTTCCAAGTCCCGAAATATTGGGATGTTACAATCTTAATGGATTACATATAATCCTTATTAAAATAAAACCCTATCTTAGGAATTAAAAGAATTAAATAACTAATCCTAATAACCCTAGGATAACTAACTAATAAGATAATAACTAATTTGTAACAACCTTATAACAAACTAGTAACTACCTTAACAAACTAAATAACAAACTTTAACAACCTTAATAAAATAACTAACTTAATAAATATAACAAAGAAATTGAAAATACTCCAATGCCTAATAGGAGTCCAAGATGGCCGAGCAATCCTCCATCCATGACCGAGCACAAGTCTTGAAGCCCGAGCAACACCTAGCCCATGACCGAGTACACGGCCGGTCGTGGGCCGTGCATCCAATATTGAACCGTCCATCCACGCCTTGCCTTCTTTGGACTTGATTCGTTTCTTGATTTTATTTTATTGGCCCAAGGTCTTAAAGCCCAACGAACCTTAATTAGACGAAATACTAACCACAAGATAATCACAGTAAAAATAGCTAATATAATTTGCCTCCTCGACCTTTGCTCATGATACCGAATTGACGCCCTATCCATATTCGGATCATCCCCTCCTCCTTTAAAGAGAATTGACCTCAATTCTTGATGTTTAAAATTCAAGAACCTTTGATAACGGGTTATATTTCCTGCACAAATGAACAAGGATTTATTCGTTAAGGAAAAACTGTTGTGGTCGCGCTTCCTAGCACCTACCAGCGACACCACTACTCCTTCCTCCTTTACTTCGTGCCTCTTCGCCTATAGCAAACCATCAACTACTAACCCTAGTCGTATAGGGCTACCCTTCACTCTAGCATTCCCGTCCTCTCACGGTCATAGGTCCTCGCCAAACTCGACTCCCAGACCAACCTCCTCATATCATCGAACCAACCCTAATGGGATTACAAAGAATCCTTATTAAAATAAAACCCTATCTTAGGAATTAAAAGAATTAAATAATTAATCCTACTAACCCTAAGATCAATAACTAATAAGATAATAACTAATTTGTAACAACCTTGTAACAATCTAGTAGCTACCTTAACAAACTAAATAACAAACTTTAACAACCTTAATAAAATAACTAACTTAATAAATATAACAAAGAAATTTAAAATACTCCAATGCCTAGTAGGAGTCCAAGATGGCCGAGCAATCCTCCATCCATGACCGAGCACAAGTCTTGAAGCCCGAGCAACACCTAGCCCATGACCGAGTACACGGCCGGTCGTGGGCCGTGGATCCAATATTAAACCGTCCATCCACGTCTTGCCTTCTTTGGACTTGATTCGTTTCTTGATTTTATTTTATTAGCCCAAGGTCTTAAAGCCCAACGATTCTTAATTAGACAAAATACTAACCACAAGATAATCACAGTAAAAATAGCTAATATAATTTGCCTCCTCCACCTTTGCTCATGATACCGAATTGACGCCCTATCCATATTCGGATCATCCCCTCCTCCTTTAAAGAGAATTGACCTCAATTCTTGATGTTTAAAATTCAAGAACCTTTGATAACGGGTTATATTTCCTGCACAAATGAACAAGGATTTATTCGTTAAGGAAACATTGTTGTGGTCGCGCTTCCTAGCACCTACCGGCGACACCACTACTCCTTCCTCCTTTACTTCGTGTCTCTTCTCCTATAGCAAGCCATCAACTACTAACCCTAGTCGTATAGGGCTACCCTTCACTCTAGCATTCCCGTCCTCTCACGGTCATAGGTCCTCGCCAAACTCAACTCCCAGACCAACCTCCTCATATCATCGAACCCTGATGGGGTTATGTTTGCCTCACGTACTTCTAGACCAACCGTGGTCATGCCCGTGCTTGCCACGATCTCCTTTCCTTCCTGCTTAACCAAATCAGCCCCTAACACCTCCTCAACCTCCTCATCTTCCCTAGCAATAGCAAAAACTGAGTTGGTTAAATGAGTGTTCTTCCCCGAGTTGGCTCTCATCAACCCCACATCCTTGGGACCCATAGGTTTAAGGAAAATTCTTTTTTCTCCGTCCATACGTTCGTACTCATTCACCCTTCCTCTATGTAAAACATCCCTATCAAATTGCCAAGGACATCCTATAAGAATGTGACAAGGATCCATGGGTACTACATTGCATAGCACCTCATCCTTATACGAACCCAATGTAAGGCATATGGCTTAGGATGTTTTATTTTAGTTAAGGCTAATTTAGACATCATCTCCTCCGAGGCTACGTTGGTGCAACTTCCCCCATCTATAATCGTACTACACCATTTATCCTTCACAAGACACTTGGTGTGAAATATGTGATTTTCTTGAAACAAATAGAATTCAAGAGCCGAAGCTCTGATACCACTAATGATACGAATTCTTGAGCAAAGAAATCGTCCGCTGAAGCTTCTTGGAAATCTTTAGAACAATCTTGAATGAATTAGTGAAATAGGCAATGTATGGAATGATCTTGATTGAATCTTGATGAATGATGATGATGAATGATGATCGGCGGTGGTGATGTTGTCGTGATGGTGGTGGTCCGTCGGTGGTTTTGGTAGTGGTGGTGGTTGTTTTTATAGTTGTGACGGTCTTGAGGTGAATCCCCAAGGTAGACGGATATTTGTTTGCCCTAGACCTATAGGATAAACAATGGTGATTTACTCCTTAGACCTATAGTTTGTAAATCGTGTTAATATTTGAAACGCGACAAATACCAACGGTTCGGATCAACACTCGATGAGTCCTTGGATTCTTAAAGTATGCCTTAAAAGAAAACTTGTAAATTTTTATAACTTTCAATAATTAACTGAATAACAAGAAGAACCATGTGCCCTATTTATAGGTAAGGCTACACGGTCAAACCACACGCCCCAAACGAGTCAACAACTGAAATCTGACTTGGAATGGAAGTCCTAAAACCTATCTTAATGGATTACAAATAATCCTTATTAAAATAAAACCCTATCTTAGGAATTAAAAGAATTAAATAATTAATCCTACTAACCCTAAGATCAATAACTAATAAGATAATAACTAATTTGTAACAACCTTGTAACAATCTAGTAACTACCTTAACAAACTAAATAACAAACTTTAACAACCTTAATAAAATAACTAACTTAATAAATATAACAAAGAAATTTAAAATACTCCAATGCCTAGTAGGAGTCCAAGATGGCCGAGCAATCCTCCATCCATGACCGAGCACAAGTCTTGAAGCCCGAGCAACACCTAGCCCATGACCGAGTACACGGCCGGTCGTGGGCCGTGGATCCAATATTGAACCGTCCATCCACGCCTTGCCTTCTTTGGACTTGATTCGTTTCTTGATTTTATTTTATTAGCCCAAGGTCTTAAAGCCCAACGATTCTTAATTAGACAAAATACTAACCACAAGATAATCACAGTAAAAATAGCTAATATAATTTGCCTCCTCCACCTTTGCTCATGATACCGAATTGACGCCCTATCCATATTCGGATCATCCCCTCCTCCTTTAAAGAGAATTGACCTCAATTCTTGATGTTTAAAATTCAAGAACCTTTGATAACGGGTTATATTTCCTGCACAAATGAACAAGGATTTATTCGTTAAGGAAACATTGTTGTGGTCGCGCTTCCTAGCACCTACCGGCGACACCACTACTCCTTCCTCCTATACTTCGTGCCTCTTCGCCTATAGCAAACCATCAACTACTAACCCTAGTCGTATAGGGCTACCCTTCACTCTAGCATTCCCGTCCTCTCACGGTCATAGGTCCTCGCCAAACTCGACTCCCAGACCAACCTCCTCATATCATCGAACCAACCCTAATGGGGTTATGTTTGCCTCACGCACTTCTAGACTAACCGTGGTCATGCCCGTGCTTGCCACGATCTCCTTTCCTTCCTGCTTCACCAAATCAGCCCCTAACACCTCCTCAACCTCCTCAACTTCCCTAGCAATAGCAAAAACTGAGTTGGTTAAATGAGTGTTCTTCCCCGAGTTGGCTCTCATCAACCCCACATCCTTGGGACCCATTGGTTTAAGGAAAATTCTTTTTTCTCCGTCCATACATTCGTACTCATTCACCCTTCCTCTATGTAAAACATCCCTATCAAATTGCCAAGGACATCCTATAAGAATGTGACAAGGATCCATGGGTACTACATTGCATAGCACCTCATCCTTATGCGAACCCAATGTAAGGCATATGGCTTAGGATGTTTTATTTTAGTTAAGGCTAATTTAGACATCATCTCCTCCGAGGCTACGTTGGTGCAACTTCCCCTATCTATAATCGTACTACACCATTTATCCTTCACAAGACACTTGGTGTGAAATATGTGATTTTCTTGAAACAAATAGAATTCAAGAGCCGAAGCTCTGATACCACTAATGATACGAATTCTTGAGCAAAGAAATCGTCCGCAGAAGCTTCTTGGAAATCTTTAGAACAATCTTGAATGAATTAGTGAAATAGGCAATGTATGGAATGATCTTGATTGAATCTTGATGAATGATGATGATGAATGATGATCGGCGGTGGTGATGTTGTCGTGATGGTGGTGGTCCGTCGGTGGTTTTGGTAGTGGTGGTGGTTGTTTTTATAGTTGTGACGGTCTTGAGGTGAATCCCCAAGGTAGACGGATATTTGTTTGCCCTAGACCTATAGGATAAACAATGGTGATTTACTCCTTAGACCTATAGTTTGTAAATCGTGTTAATATTTGAAACGCGACAAATACCAACGGTTCGGATCAACACTCGATGAGTCCTTGGATTCTTAAAGTATGCCTTAAAAGAAAACTTGTAAATTTTTATAACTTTCAATAATTAACTGAATAACAAGAAGAACCATGTGCCCTATTTATAGGTAAGGCTACACGGTCAAACCACACGCCCCAAACGAGTCAACAACTGAAATCTGACTTGGAATGGAAGTCCTAAAACCTATCTTAATGGATTACAAATAATCCTTATTAAAATAAAACCCTATCTTAGGAATTAAAAGAATTAAATAATTAATCCTACTAACCCTAAGATCAATAACTAATAAGATAATAACTAATTTGTAACAACCTTGTAACAATCTAGTAACTACCTTAACAAACTAAATAACAAACTTTAACAACCTTAATAAAATAACTAACTTAATAAATATAACAAAGAAATTTAAAATACTCCAATGCCTAGTAGGAGTCCAAGATGGCCGAGCAATCCTCCATCCATGACCGAGCACAAGTCTTGAAGCCCGAGCAACACCTAGCCCATGACCGAGTACACGGCCGGTCGTGGGCCGTGGATCCAATATTGAACCGTCCATCCACGCCTTGCCTTCTTTGGACTTGATTCGTTTCTTGATTTTATTTTATTAGCCCAAGGTCTTAAAGCCCAACGATTCTTAATTAGACAAAATACTAACCACAAGATAATCACAGTAAAAATAGCTAATATAATTTGCCTCCTCCACCTTTGCTCATGATACCGAATTGACGCCCTATCCATATTCGGATCATCCCCTCCTCCTTTAAAGAGAATTGACCTCAATTATTGATGTTTAAAATTCAAGAACCTTTGATAACGGGTTATATTTCCTGCACAAATGAACAAGGATTTATTCGTTAAGGAAACATTGTTGTGGTCGCGCTTCCTAGCACCTACCGGCGACACCACTACTCCTTCCTCCTTTACTTCGTGTCTCTTCTCCTATAGCAAGCCATCAACTACTAACCCTAGTCGTATAGGGCTACCCTTCACTCTAGCATTCCCGTCCTCTCACGGTCATAGGTCCTCGCCAAACTCGACTCCCAGACCAACCTCCTCATATCATCGAACCAACCCTAATGGGGTTATGTTTGCCTCACGCACTTCTAGACTAACCGTGGTCATGCCCGTGCTTGCCACGATCTCCTTTCCTTCCTGCTTCACCAAATCAGCCCCTAACACCTCCTCAACCTCCTCAACTTCCCTAGCAATAGCAAAAACTGAGTTGGTTAAATGAGTGTTCTTCCCCGAGTTGGCTCTCATCAACCCCACATCCTTGGGACCCATTGGTTTAAGGAAAATTCTTTTTTCTCCGTCCATACATTCGTACTCATTCACCCTTCCTCTATGTAAAACATCCCTATCAAATTGCCAAGGACATCCTATAAGAATGTGACAAGGATCCATGGGTACTACATTGCATAGCACCTCATCCTTATACGAACCCAATGTAAGGCATATGGCTTAGGATGTTTTATTTTAGTTAAGGCTAATTTAGACATCATCTCCTCCGAGGCTACGTTGGTGCAACTTCCCCTATCTATAATCGTACTACACCATTTATCCTTCACAAGACACTTGGTGTGAAATATGTGATTTTCTTGAAACAAATAGAATTCAAGAGCCGAAGCTCTGATACCACTAATGATACGAATTCTTGAGCAAAGAAATCGTCCGCAGAAGCTTCTTGGAAATCTTTAGAACAATCTTGAATGAATTAGTGAAATAGGCAATGTATGGAATGATCTTGATTGAATCTTGATGAATGATGATGATGAATGATGATCGGCGGTGGTGATGTTGTCGTGATGGTGGTGGTCCGTCGGTGGTTTTGGTAGTGGTGGTGGTTGTTTTTATAGTTGTGACGGTCTTGAGGTGAATCCCCAAGGTAGACGGATATTTGTTTGCCCTAGACCTATAGGATAAACAATGGTGATTTACTCCTTAGACCTATAGTTTGTAAATCGTGTTAATATTTGAAACGCGACAAATACCAACGGTTCGGACACACTCGATGAGTCCTTGGATTCTTAAAGTATGCCTTAAAAGAAAACTTGTAAATTTTTATAACTTTCAATAATTAACTGAATAACAAGAAGAACCATGTGCCCTATTTATAGGTAAGGCTACACGGTCAAACCACACGCCCCAAACGAGTCAACAACTGAAATCTGACTTGGAATGGAAGTCCTAAAACCTATCTTAATGGATTACAAATAATCCTTATTAAAATAAAACCCTATCTTAGGAATTAAAAGAATTAAATAATTAATCCTACTAACCCTAAGATCAATAACTAATAAGATAATAACTAATTTGTAACAACCTTGTAACAATCTAGTAACTACCTTAACAAACTAAATAACAAACTTTAACAACCTTAATAAAATAACTAACTTAATAAATATAACAAAGAAATTTAAAATACTCCAATGCCTAGTAGGAGTCCAAGATGGCCGAGCAATCCTCCATCCATGACCGAGCACAAGTCTTGAAGCCCGAGCAACACCTAGCCCATGACCGAGTACACGGCCGGTCGTGGGCCGTGGATCCAATATTGAACCGTCCATCCACGCCTTGCCTTCTTTGGACTTGATTCGTTTCTTGATTTTATTTTATTAGCCCAAGGTCTTAAAGCCCAACGATTCTTAATTAGACAAAATACTAACCACAAGATAATCACAGTAAAAAAAGCTAATATAATTTGCCTCCTCCACCTTTGCTCATGATACCGAATTGACGCCCTATCCATATTCGGATCATCCCCTCCTCCTTTAAAGAGAATTGACCTCAATTCTTGATGTTTAAAATTCAAGAACCTTTGATAACGGGTTATATTTCCTGCACAAATGAACAAGGATTTATTCGTTAAGGAAACATTGTTGTGGTCGCGCTTCCTAGCACCTACCGGCGACACCACTACTCCTTCCTCCTTTACTTCGTGTCTCTTCTCCTATAGCAAGCCATCAACTACTAACCCTAGTCGTATAGGGCTACCCTTCACTCTAGCATTCCCGTCCTCTCACGGTCATAGGTCCTCGCCAAACTCGACTCCCAGACCAACCTCCTCATATCATCGAACCAACCCTAATGGGGTTATGTTTGCCTCACGCACTTCTAGACTAACCGTGGTCATGCCCGTGCTTGCCACGATCTCCTTTCCTTCCTGCTTCACCAAATCAGCCCCTAACACCTCCTCAACCTCCTCAACTTCCCTAGCAATAGCAAAAACTGAGTTGGTTAAATGAGTGTTCTTCCCCGAGTTGGCTCTCATCAACCCCACATCCTTGGGACCCATTGGTTTAAGGAAAATTCTTTTTTCTCCGTCCATACATTCGTACTCATTCACCCTTCCTCTATGTAAAACATCCCTATCAAATTGCCAAGGACATCCTATAAGAATGTGACAAGGATCCATGGGTACTACATTGCATAGCACCTCATCCTTATACGAACCCAATGTAAGGCATATGGCTTAGGATGTTTTATTTTAGTTAAGGCTAATTTAGACATCATCTCCTCCGAGGCTACGTTGGTGCAACTTCCCCTATCTATAATCGTACTACACCATTTATCCTTCACAAGACACTTGGTGTGAAATATGTGATTTTCTTGAAACAAATAGAATTCAAGAGCCGAAGCTCTGATACCACTAATGATACGAATTCTTGAGCAAAGAAATCGTCCGCAGAAGCTTCTTGGAAATCTTTAGAACAATCTTGAATGAATTAGTGAAATAGGCAATGTATGGAATGATCTTGATTGAATCTTGATGAATGATGATGATGAATGATGATCGGCGGTGGTGATGTTGTCGTGATGGTGGTGGTCCGTCGGTGGTTTTGGTAGTGGTGGTGGTTGTTTTTATAGTTGTGACGGTCTTGAGGTGAATCCCCAAGGTAGACGGATATTTGTTTGCCCTAGACCTATAGGATAAACAATGGTGATTTACTCCTTAGACCTATAGTTTGTAAATCGTGAAAATATTTGAAACGCGACAAATACCAACGGTTCGGACACACTCGATGAGTCCTTGGATTCTTAAAGTATGCCTTAAAAGAAAACTTGTAAATTTTTATAACTTTCAATAATTAACTGAATAACAAGAAGAACCATGTGCCCTATTTATAGGTAAGGCTACACGGTCAAACCACACGCCCCAAACGAGTCAACAACTGAAATCTGACTTGGAATGGAAGTCCTAAAACCTATCTTAATGGATTACAAATAATCCTTATTAAAATAAAACCCTATCTTAGGAATTAAAAGAATTAAATAATTAATCCTACTAACCCTAAGATCAATAACTAATAAGATAATAACTAATTTGTAACAACCTTGTAACAATCTAGTAACTACCTTAACAAACTAAATAACAAACTTTAACAACCTTAATAAAATAACTAACTTAATAAATATAACAAAGAAATTTAAAATACTCCAATGCCTAGTAGGAGTCCAAGATGGCCGAGCAATCCTCCATCCATGACCGAGCACAAGTCTTGAAGCCCGAGCAACACCTAGCCCATGACCGAGTACACGGCCGGTCGTGGGCCGTGGATCCAATATTGAACCGTCCATCCACGCCTTGCCTTCTTTGGACTTGATTCGTTTCTTGATTTTATTTTATTAGCCCAAGGTCTTAAAGCCCAACGATTCTTAATTAGACAAAATACTAACCACAAGATAATCACAGTAAAAAAAGCTAATATAATTTGCCTCCTCCACCTTTGCTCATGATACCGAATTGACGCCCTATCCATATTCGGATCATCCCCTCCTCCTTTAAAGAGAATTGACCTCAATTCTTGATGTTTAAAATTCAAGAACCTTTGATAACGGGTTATATTTCCTGCACAAATGAACAAGGATTTATTCGTTAAGGAAACATTGTTGTGGTCGCGCTTCCTAGCACCTACCGGCGACACCACTACTCCTTCCTCCTTTACTTCGTGTCTCTTCTCCTATAGCAAGCCATCAACTACTAACCCTAGTCGTATAGGGCTACCCTTCACTCTAGCATTCCCGTCCTCTCACGGTCATAGGTCCTCGCCAAACTCGACTCCCAGACCAACCTCCTCATATCATCGAACCAACCCTAATGGGGTTATGTTTGCCTCACGCACTTCTAGACTAACCGTGGTCATGCCCGTGCTTGCCACGATCTCCTTTCCTTCCTGCTTCACCAAATCAGCCCCTAACACCTCCTCAACCTCCTCAACTTCCCTAGCAATAGCAAAAACTGAGTTGGTTAAATGAGTGTTCTTCCCCGAGTTGGCTCTCATCAACCCCACATCCTTGGGACCCATTGGTTTAAGGAAAATTCTTTTTTCTCCGTCCATACATTCGTACTCATTCACCCTTCCTCTATGTAAAACATCCCTATCAAATTGCCAAGGACATCCTATAAGAATGTGACAAGGATCCATGGGTACTACATTGCATAGCACCTCATCCTTATACGAACCCAATGTAAGGCATATGGCTTAGGATGTTTTATTTTAGTTAAGGCTAATTTAGACATCATCTCCTCCGAGGCTACGTTGGTGCAACTTCCCCTATCTATAATCGTACTACACCATTTATCCTTCACAAGACACTTGGTGTGAAATATGTGATTTTCTTGAAACAAATAGAATTCAAGAGCCGAAGCTCTGATACCACTAATGATACGAATTCTTGAGCAAAGAAATCGTCCGCAGAAGCTTCTTGGAAATCTTTAGAACAATCTTGAATGAATTAGTGAAATAGGCAATGTATGGAATGATCTTGATTGAATCTTGATGAATGATGATGATGAATGATGATCGGCGGTGGTGATGTTGTCGTGATGGTGGTGGTCCGTCGGTGGTTTTGGTAGTGGTGGTGGTTGTTTTTATAGTTGTGACGGTCTTGAGGTGAATCCCCAAGGTAGACGGATATTTGTTTGCCCTAGACCTATAGGATAAACAATGGTGATTTACTCCTTAGACCTATAGTTTGTAAATCGTGTTAATATTTGAAACGCGACAAATACCAACGGTTCGGATCAACACTCGATGAGTCCTTGGATTCTTAAAGTATGCCTTAAAAGAAAACTTGTAAATTTTTATAACTTTCAATAATTAACTGAATAACAAGAAGAACCATGTGCCCTATTTATAGGTAAGGCTACACGGTCAAACCACACGCCCCAAACGAGTCAACAACTGAAATCTGACTTGGAATGGAAGTCCTAAAACCTATCTTAATGGATTACAAATAATCCTTATTAAAATAAAACCCTATCTTAGGAATTAAAAGAATTAAATAATTAATCCTACTAACCCTAAGATCAATAACTAATAAGATAATAACTAATTTGTAACAACCTTGTAACAATCTAGTAACTACCTTAACAAACTAAATAACAAACTTTAACAACCTTAATAAAATAACTAACTTAATAAATATAACAAAGAAATTTAAAATACTCCAATGCCTAGTAGGAGTCCAAGATGGCCGATCAATCCTCCATCCATGACCGAGCACAAGTCTTGAAGCCCGAGCAACACCTAGCCCATGACCGAGTACACGGCCGGTCGTGGGCCGTGGATCCAATATTGAACCGTCCATCCACGCCTTGCCTTCTTTGGACTTGATTCGTTTCTTGATTTTATTTTATTAGCCCAAGGTCTTAAAGCCCAACGATTCTTAATTAGACAAAATACTAACCACAAGATAATCACAGTAAAAATAGCTAATATAATTTGCCTCCTCCACCTTTGCTCATGATACCGAATTGACGCCCTATCCATATTCGGATCATCCCCTCCTCCTTTAAAGAGAATTGACCTCAATTCTTGATGTTTAAAATTCAAGAACCTTTGATAACGGGTTATATTTCCTGCACAAATGAACAAGGATTTATTCGTTAAGGAAACATTGTTGTGGTCGCGCTTCCTAGCACCTACCGGCGACACCACTACTCCTTCCTCCTTTACTTCGTGTCTCTTCTACTATAGCAAGCCATCAACTACTAACCCTAGTCGTATAGGGCTACCCTTCACTCTAGCATTCCCGTCCTCTCACGGTCATAGGTCCTCGCCAAACTCAACTCCCAGACCAACCTCCTCATATCATCGAACCCTGATGGGGTTATGTTTGCCTCACGTACTTCTAGACCAACCGTGGTCATGCCCGTGCTTGCCACGATCTCCTTTCCTTCCTGCTTAACCAAATCAGCCCCTAACACCTCCTCAACCTCCTCATCTTCCCTAGCAATAGCAAAAACTGAGTTGGTTAAACGAGTGTTCTTCCCCGAGTTGGCTCTCATCAACCCCACATCCTTGGGACCCATAGGTTTAAGGAAAATTCTTTTTTCTCCGTCCATACGTTCGTACTCATTCACCCTTCCTCTATGTAAAACATCCCTATCAAATTGCCAAGGACATCCTATAAGAATGTGACAAGGATCCATGGGTACTACATTGCATAGCACCTCATCCTTATACGAACCCAATGTAAGGCATATGGCTTAGGATGTTTTATTTTAGTTAAGGCTAATTTAGACATCATCTCCTCCGAGGCTACGTTGGTGCAACTTCCCCTATCTATAATCGCACTACACCATTTATCCTTCACAAGACACTTGGTGTGAAATATGTGATTTTCTTGAAACAAATAGAATTCAAGAGTCGAAGCTCTGATACCACTAATGATACGAATTCTTGAGCAAAGAAATTGTCCGCAGAAGCTTCTTGGAAATCTTTAGAACAATCTTGAATGAATTAGTGAAATAGGCAATGTATGGAATGATCTTGATTGAATCTTGATGAATGATGATGATGAATGATGATCGGCGGTGGTGATGTTGTCGTGATGGTGGTGGTCCGTCGGTGGTTTTGGTAGTGGTGGTGGTTGTTTTTATAGTTGTGACGGTCTTGAGGTGAATCCCCAAGGTAGACGGATATTTGTTTGCCCTAGACCTATAGGATAAACAATGGTGATTTACTCCTTAGACCTATAGTTTGTAAATCGTGTTAATATTTGAAACGCGACAAATACCAACGGTTCGGATCAACACTCGATGAGTCCTTGGATTCTTAAAGTATGCCTTAAAAGAAAACTTGTAAATTTTTATAACTTTCAATAATTAACTGAATAACAAGAAGAACCATGTGCCCTATTTATAGGTAAGGCTACACGGTCAAACCACACGCCCCAAACGAGTCAACAACTGAAATCTGACTTGGAATGGAAGTCCTAAAACCTATCTTAATGGATTACAAATAATCCTTATTAAAATAAAACCCTATCTTAGGAATTAAAAGAATTAAATAATTAATCCTACTAACCCTAAGATCAATAACTAATAAGATAATAACTAATTTGTAACAACCTTGTAACAATCTAGTAACTACCTTAACAAACTAAATAACAAACTTTAACAACCTTAATAAAATAACTAACTTAATAAATATAACAAAGAAATTTAAAATACTCCAATGCCTAGTAGGAGTCCAAGATGGCCGAGCAATCCTCCATCCATGACCGAGCACAAGTCTTGAAGCCCGAGCAACACCTAGCCCATGACCGAGTACACGGCCGGTCGTGGGCCGTGCATCCAATATTGAACCGTCCATCCACGCCTTGCCTTCTTTGGACTTGATTCGTTTCTTGATTTTATTTTATTAGCCCAAGGTCTTAAAGCCCAACGATTCTTAATTAGACAAAATACTAACCACAAGATAATCACAGTAAAAATAGCTAATATAATTTGCCTCCTCCACCTTTGCTCATGATACCGAATTGACGCCCTATCCATATTCGGATCATCCCCTCCTCCTTTAAAGAGAATTGACCTCAATTCTTGATGTTTAAAATTCAAGAACCTTTGATAACGGGTTATATTTCCTGCACAAATGAACAAGGATTTATTCGTTAAGGAAACATTGTTGTGGTCGCGCTTCCTAGCACCTACCGGCGACACCACTACTCCTTCCTCCTTTACTTCGTGCCTCTTCGCCTATAGCAAACCATCAACTACTAACCCTAGTCGTATAGGGCTACCCTTCACTCTAGCATTCCCGTCCTCTCACGGTCATAGGTCCTCGCCAAACTCGACTCCCAGACCAACCTCCTCATATCATCGAACCAACCCTAATGGGGTTATGTTTGCCTCACGCACTTCTAGACTAACCGTGGTCATGCCCGTGCTTGCCACGATCTCCTTTCCTTCCTGCTTCACCAAATCAGCCCCTAACACCTCCTCAACCTCCTCAACTTCCCTAGCAATAGCAAAAACTGAGTTGGTTAAATGAGTGTTCTTCCCCGAGTTGGCTCTCATCAACCCCACATCCTTGGGACCCATTGGTTTAAGGAAAATTCTTTTTTCTCCGTCCATACATTCGTACTCATTCACCCTTCCTCTATGTAAAACATCCCTATCAAATTGCCAAGGACATCCTATAAGAATGTGACAAGGATCCATGGGTACTACATTGCATAGCACCTCATCCTTATACGAACCCAATGTAAGGCATATGGCTTAGGATGTTTTATTTTAGTTAAGGCTAATTTAGACATCATCTCCTCCGAGGCTACGTTGGTGCAACTTCCCCTATCTATAATCGTACTACACCATTTATCCTTCACAAGACACTTGGTGTGAAATATGTGATTTTCTTGAAACAAATAGAATTCAAGAGCCGAAGCTCTGATACCACTAATGATACGAATTCTTGAGCAAAGAAATCGTCCGCAGAAGCTTCTTGGAAATCTTTAGAACAATCTTGAATGAATTAGTGAAATAGGCAATGTATGGAATGATCTTGATTGAATCTTGATGAATGATGATGATGAATGATGATCGGCGGTGGTGATGTTGTCGTGATGGTGGTGGTCCGTCGGTGGTTTTGGTAGTGGTGGTGGTTGTTTTTATAGTTGTGACGGTCTTGAGGTGAATCCCCAAGGTAGACGGATATTTGTTTGCCCTAGACCTATAGGATAAACAATGGTGATTTACTCCTTAGACCTATAGTTTGTAAATCGTGTTAATATTTGAAACGCGACAAATACCAACGGTTCGGATCAACACTCGATGAGTCCTTGGATTCTTAAAGTATGCCTTAAAAGAAAACTTGTAAATTTTTATAACTTTCAATAATTAACTGAATAACAAGAAGAACCATGTGCCCTATTTATAGGTAAGGCTACACGGTCAAACCACACGCCCCAAACGAGTCAACAACTGAAATCTGACTTGGAATGGAAGTCCTAAAACCTATCTTAATGGATTACAAATAATCCTTATTAAAATAAAACCCTATCTTAGGAATTAAAAGAATTAAATAATTAATCCTACTAACCCTAAGATCAATAACTAATAAGATAATAACTAATTTGTAACAACCTTGTAACAATCTAGTAACTACCTTAACAAACTAAATAACAAACTTTAACAACCTTAATAAAATAACTAACTTAATAAATATAACAAAGAAATTTAAAATACTCCAATGCCTAGTAGGAGTCCAAGATGGCCGAGCAATCCTCCATCCATGACCGAGCACAAGTCTTGAAGCCCGAGCAACACCTAGCCCATGACCGAGTACACGGCCGGTCGTGGGCCGTGGATCCAATATTGAACCGTCCATCCACGCCTTGCCTTCTTTGGACTTGATTCGTTTCTTGATTTTATTTTATTAGCCCAAGGTCTTAAAGCCCAACGATTCTTAATTAGACAAAATACTAACCACAAGATAATCACAGTAAAAATAGCTAATATAATTTGCCTCCTCCACCTTTGCTCATGATACCGAATTGACGCCCTATCCATATTCGGATCATCCCCTCCTCCTTTAAAGAGAATTGACCTCAATTCTTGATGTTTAAAATTCAAGAACCTTTGATAACGGGTTATATTTCCTGCACAAATGAACAAGGATTTATTCGTTAAGGAAACATTGTTGTGGTCGCGCTTCCTAGCACCTACCGGCGACACCACTACTCCTTCCTCCTTTACTTCGTGCCTCTTCGCTATAGCAAACCATCAACTACTAACCCTAGTCGTATAGGGCTACCCTTCACTCTAGCATTCCCGTCCTCTCACGGTCATAGGTCCTCGCCAAACTCGACTCCCAGACCAACCTCCTCATATCATCGAACCAACCCTAATGGGGTTATGTTTGCCTCACGCACTTCTAGACTAACCGTGGTCATGCCCGTGCTTGCCACGATCTCCTTTCCTTCCTGCTTCACCAAATCAGCCCCTAACACCTCCTCAACCTCCTCAACTTCCCTAGCAATAGCAAAAACTGAGTTGGTTAAATGAGTGTTCTTCCCCGAGTTGGCTCTCATCAACCCCACATCCTTGGGACCCATTGGTTTAAGGAAAATTCTTTTTTCTCCGTCCATACATTCGTACTCATTCACCCTTCCTCTATGTAAAACATCCCTATCAAATTGCCAAGGACATCCTATAAGAATGTGACAAGGATCCATGGGTACTACATTGCATAGCACCTCATCCTTATACGAACCCAATGTAAGGCATATGGCTTAGGATGTTTTATTTTAGTTAAGGCTAATTTAGACATCATCTCCTCCGAGGCTACGTTGGTGCAACTTCCCCTATCTATAATCGTACTACACCATTTATCCTTCACAAGACACTTGGTGTGAAATATGTGATTTTCTTGAAACAAATAGAATTCAAGAGCCGAAGCTCTGATACCACTAATGATACGAATTCTTGAGCAAAGAAATCGTCCGCAGAAGCTTCTTGGAAATCTTTAGAACAATCTTGAATGAATTAGTGAAATAGGCAATGTATGGAATGATCTTGATTGAATCTTGATGAATGATGATGATGAATGATGATCGGCGGTGGTGATGTTGTCGTGATGGTGGTGGTCCGTCGGTGGTTTTGGTAGTGGTGGTGGTTGTTTTTATAGTTGTGACGGTCTTGAGGTGAATCCCCAAGGTAGACGGATATTTGTTTGCCCTAGACCTATAGGATAAACAATGGTGATTTACTCCTTAGACCTATAGTTTGTAAATCGTGTTAATATTTGAAACGCGACAAATACCAACGGTTCGGATCAACACTCGATGAGTCCTTGGATTCTTAAAGTATGCCTTAAAAGAAAACTTGTAAATTTTTATAACTTTCAATAATTAACTGAATAACAAGAAGAACCATGTGCCCTATTTATAGTTAAGGCTACACGGTCAAACCACACGCCCCAAACGAGTCAACAACTGAAATCTGACTTGGAATGGAAGTCCTAAAACCTATCTTAATGGATTACAAATAATCCTTATTAAAATAAAACCCTATCTTAGGAATTAAAAGAATTAAATAATTAATCCTACTAACCCTAAGATCAATAACTAATAAGATAATAACTAATTTGTAACAACCTTGTAACAATCTAGTAACTACCTTAACAAACTAAATAACAAACTTTAACAACCTTAATAAAATAACTAACTTAATAAATATAACAAAGAAATTTAAAATACTCCAATGCCTAGTAGGAGTCCAAGATGGCCGAGCAATCCTCCATCCATGACCGAGCACAAGTCTTGAAGCCCGAGCAACACCTAGCCCATGACCGAGTACACGGCCGGTCGTGGGCCGTGGATCCAATGTTGAACCGTCCATCCACGCCTTGCCTTCTTTGGACTTGATTCGTTTCTTGATTTTATTTTATTAGCCCAAGGTCTTAAAGCCCAACGATTCTT
Organism: Silene conica; assembly: GCA_029255685.2. NCBI lineage: Eukaryota > Viridiplantae > Streptophyta > Magnoliopsida > Caryophyllales > Caryophyllaceae > Silene > Silene conica. The sequence goes on from CM055318.2 coordinate 53,014,744, forward strand.
AATTAGACAAAATACTAACCACAAGATAATCACAGTAAAAATAGCTAATATAATTTGCCTCCTCCACCTTTGCTCATGATACCGAATTGACGCCCTATCCATATTCGGATCATCCCCTCCTCCTTTAAAGAGAATTGACCTCAATTCTTGATGTTTAAAATTCAAGAACCTTTGATAACGGGTTATATTTCCTGCACAAATGAACAAGGATTTATTCGTTAAGGAAACATTGTTGTGGTCGCGCTTCCTAGCACCTACCGGCGACACCACTACTCCTTCCTCCTTTACTTCGTGCCTCTTCGCCTATAGCAAACCATCAACTACTAACCCTAGTCGTATAGGGCTACCCTTCACTCTAGCATTCCCGTCCTCTCACGGTCATAGGTCCTCGCCAAACTCGACTCCCAGACCAACCTCCTCATATCATCGAACCAACCCTAATGGGGTTATGTTTGCCTCACGCACTTCTAGACTAACCGTGGTCATGCCCGTGCTTGCCACGATCTCCTTTCCTTCCTGCTTCACCAAATCAGCCCCTAACACCTCCTCAACCTCCTCAACTTCCCTAGCAATAGCAAAAACTGAGTTGGTTAAATGAGTGTTCTTCCCCGAGTTGGCTCTCATCAACCCCACATCCTTGGGACCCATTGGTTTAAGGAAAATTCTTTTTTCTCCGTCCATACATTCGTACTCATTCACCCTTCCTCTATGTAAAACATCCCTATCAAATTGCCAAGGACATCCTATAAGAATGTGACAAGGATCCATGGGTACTACATTGCATAGCACCTCATCCTTATACGAACCCAATGTAAGGCATATGGCTTAGGATGTTTTATTTTAGTTAAGGCTAATTTAGACATCATCTCCTCCGAGGCTACGTTGGTGCAACTTCCCCTATCTATAATCGTACTACACCATTTATCCTTCACAAGACACTTGGTGTGAAATATGTGATTTTCTTGAAACAAATAGAATTCAAGAGCCGAAGCTCTGATACCACTAATGATACGAATTCTTGAGCAAAGAAATCGTCCGCAGAAGCTTCTTGGAAATCTTTAGAACAATCTTGAATGAATTAGTGAAATAGGCAATGTATGGAATGATCTTGATTGAATCTTGATGAATGATGATGATGAATGATGATCGGCGGTGGTGATGTTGTCGTGATGGTGGTGGTCCGTCGGTGGTTTTGGTAGTGGTGGTGGTTGTTTTTATAGTTGTGACGGTCTTGAGGTGAATCCCCAAGGTAGACGGATATTTGTTTGCCCTAGACCTATAGGATAAACAATGGTGATTTACTCCTTAGACCTATAGTTTGTAAATCGTGTTAATATTTGAAACGCGACAAATACCAACGGTTCGGATCAACACTCGATGAGTCCTTGGATTCTTAAAGTATGCCTTAAAAGAAAACTTGTAAATTTTTATAACTTTCAATAATTAACTGAATAACAAGAAGAACCATGTGCCCTATTTATAGTTAAGGCTACACGGTCAAACCACACGCCCCAAACGAGTCAACAACTGAAATCTGACTTGGAATGGAAGTCCTAAAACCTATCTTAATGGATTACAAATAATCCTTATTAAAATAAAACCCTATCTTAGGAATTAAAAGAATTAAATAATTAATCCTACTAACCCTAAGATCAATAACTAATAAGATAATAACTAATTTGTAACAACCTTGTAACAATCTAGTAACTACCTTAACAAACTAAATAACAAACTTTAACAACCTTAATAAAATAACTAACTTAATAAATATAACAAAGAAATTTAAAATACTCCAATGCCTAGTAGGAGTCCAAGATGGCCGAGCAATCCTCCATCCATGACCGAGCACAAGTCTTGAAGCCCGAGCAACACCTAGCCCATGACCGAGTACACGGCCGGTCGTGGGCCGTGGATCCAATATTGAACCGTCCATCCACGCCTTGCCTTCTTTGGACTTGATTCGTTTCTTGATTTTATTTTATTAGCCCAAGGTCTTAAAGCCCAACGATTCTTAATTAGACAAAATACTAACCACAAGATAATCACAGTAAAAATAGCTAATATAATTTGCCTCCTCCACCTTTGCTCATGATACCGAATTGACGCCCTATCCATATTCGGATCATCCCCTCCTCCTTTAAAGAGAATTGACCTCAATTCTTGATGTTTAAAATTCAAGAACCTTTGATAACGGGTTATATTTCCTGCACAAATGAACAAGGATTTATTCGTTAAGGAAACATTGTTGTGGTCGCGCTTCCTAGCACCTACCGGCGACACCACTACTCCTTCCTCCTTTACTTCGTGCCTCTTCGCCTATAGCAAACCATCAACTACTAACCCTAGTCGTATAGGGCTACCCTTCACTCTAGCATTCCCGTCCTCTCACGGTCATAGGTCCTCGCCAAACTCGACTCCCAGACCAACCTCCTCATATCATCGAACCAACCCTAATGGGGTTATGTTTGCCTCACGCACTTCTAGACTAACCGTGGTCATGCCCGTGCTTGCCACGATCTCCTTTCCTTCCTGCTTCACCAAATCAGCCCCTAACACCTCCTCAACCTCCTCAACTTCCCTAGCAATAGCAAAAACTGAGTTGGTTAAATGAGTGTTCTTCCCCGAGTTGGCTCTCATCAACCCCACATCCTTGGGACCCATTGGTTTAAGGAAAATTCTTTTTTCTCCGTCCATACATTCGTACTCATTCACCCTTCCTCTATGTAAAACATCCCTATCAAATTGCCAAGGACATCCTATAAGAATGTGACAAGGATCCATGGGTACTACATTGCATAGCACCTCATCCTTATACGAACCCAATGTAAGGCATATGGCTTAGGATGTTTTATTTTAGTTAAGGCTAATTTAGACATCATCTCCTCCGAGGCTACGTTGGTGCAACTTCCCCCATCTATAATCGTACTACACCATTTATCCTTCACAAGACACTTGGTGTGAAATATGTGATTTTCTTGAAACAAATAGAATTCAAGAGCCGAAGCTCTGATACCACTAATGATACGAATTCTTGAGCAAAGAAATCGTCCGCAGAAGCTTCTTGGAAATCTTTAGAACAATCTTGAATGAATTAGTGAAATAGGCAATGTATGGAATGATCTTGATTGAATCTTGATGAATGATGATGATGAATGATGATCGGCGGTGGTGATGTTGTCGTTATGGTGGTGGTCCGTCGGTGGTCTTGGTAGTGGTGGTGGTTGTTTTTATAGTTGTGACGGTCTTGAGGTGAATCCCCAAGGTAGACGGATATTTGTTTGCCCTAGACCTATAGGATAAACAATGGTGATTTACTCCTTAGACCTATAGTTTGTAAATCGTGTTAATATTTGAAACGCGACAAATACCAATGGTTCGGATCAACACTCGATGAGTCCTTGGATTCTTAAAGTATGCCTTAAAAGAAAACTTGTAAATTTTTATAACTTTCAATAATTAACTGAATAACAAGAAGAACCATGTGCCCTAGTTATAGGTAAGGCTACACGGTCAAACCACACGCCCCAAACGAGTCAACAACTGAAATCTGACTTGGAATGGAAGTCCTAAAACCTATCTTAATGGATTACATATAATCCTTATTAAAATAAAACCCTATCTTAGGAATTAAAAGAATTAAATAATTAATCCTAATAACCCTAAGATCAATAACTAATAAGATAATAACTAATTTGTAACAACCTTGTAACAATCTAGTAACTACCTTAACAAACTAAATAACAAACTTTAACAACCTTAATAAAACAACTAACTTAATAAATATAACAAAGAAATTTAAAATCCTCCAATGCTTAGTAGGAGTCCAAGATGGCCGAGCAATTCCTCCATCCATGACCGAGCACAAGTCTTGAAGCCCGAGCAACCCCTAGCCCATGACCGATTACACGGCCGTTCGTGGGCCGTGCCATCCAATATTGGACCGTCCATCCACGCCTTGCCTTCTTTGGACTTGATTCGTTTCTTGATTTTATTTTATTAGCCCAAGGTCTTAAAGCCCAACGAACCTTAATTAGACAAAATACTAACCATAAGATAATCACAGTAAAAATAGCTAATATAATTTGCCTCCTCGACCTTTGCTCATGATAACGAATTGACGCCCTATCCATATTCGGATCAATTGATGCGTGATGGGCTTGGACTCGGGTTGGGATTGTGAGAAACATGTAATGCACAACCCAACCCAATGATATTCAAAAAAAAACCCTAAACCTAAAGCCTAACCATCGACATCCCAATACCATTTTCTAAACTTAGAGAGAGGGAGAGGAAGAAGAGTGTCGAGCCTTTCATTGGATTGGAGATTTCTCACCATTTGCAACCTAATTCGATTTCCCTATTTGTAAGTCGATTTCATTTAACTGTTTATACTGTTTTAATGTCTTCTTCTTCCAAACGTTTGAAAAGAGAGTCCTATTTATTTTAAGTCTAGTTTATGCATATAAAATTTCATAGTCAGAATCCTTATGGTTTGTCCTGGGTGATTTATTTATGAACATGTCGCTGAAAAGTCCGCGAATCTGATTTGGTTGTGGAAAATGGTTTGGAAACCTAGTTTATATGTCGATTCAATTTTGGGTCTTTTTTATAAATAATATTTGTAAAGTCTAGATGTTAATAGGATTTGGAATTATTGAAAAATAATGTTCTAAACTCGTTTTATGAATTAATACTTTTTATGTGACGGATTCTGTCAGCTTTTGGAAATTAATCTGAAAACCCTAGATAAGTTTGGAATTTGAGAAAACTACGTTAGAAATTATTTGTAGATAAGACTCATGGGGTTCTCATACAATTGGCCTTGAATCAATTCAATTTTTCTCGAATTAGTTATATATTTTATACCGAATCTATCAGGTGTTGGAAAATCAGGAAGAGTCGTGTTTGTTCTTTAAGTTGATATTCCTATTAAGTTATGATGAGTCTAGGTTATGTGCATGATTAATTATTTTATTAGGTGGTAATTATACATAATTATGGTATATAGGTGATGGATATGTGAAGAATCGTAATTAATTTGAATAATTGATATATTATATTAGTGGCGTAATTGTATTAGTTAGTAATTAAGTACATTATTTTGTTAGGTGTTGAGTATGTGATGAAGTGATTCTGCTGATTGGATGTTAGCTGCTTGATGGGATTATAATGCTCACCACGTAGGATACACTGACCTTATACTCTATGACGTGTTATGAATGGATGTGATATTGTGTGTTACGGTTGCTGAGTATGATTGATATGATGATATTGGTTGGATTGATTGTGGATTATTGGTAAGGGCATGAGCATTTCATTATTTGATAGCATGATTGAATATGCATTAGATACGGATTCGAGATGATGATATATTATTAGGCCCAGACTAGTTCTGCAGGACTAGACCTGGTGACCTCAGCTGTTATGCTGGTGTTCGGCGACGGCCGATGATACTCTGCCGGGAGGTTCGGTATGGGTTGGTGCAAGGGTTTGAGATTGAGAATGAGATTGAGCTCGAGCATGTCATGACATTTGCATATCATATTTGTTGCATTATTTATTTTTGTGTTATCCTACTCAACCGCGAGGTTGACAGTGTATTTGTATTCACCTACTATGATCCGGAATGGGAAGTAGACTTTTCAGGTCAAACACAGATGGACTAGGAAGTGGGGCTTGGAGAGAGACATGGATTGAACTTACTTAGCTATAGTTCACATAATCTCACTTGTAATAGTTCACTTGTTATCATTTCAGTTGTTTTAAGAGTTTTGGTTTTGGACTATACTTTGTATCAGTTTTCAGTTGAACATTTAATAACTTAAAGTACTGCAGTTCTTTCACTGTGATTATCTACTGCCTTGGTTTAACCAAGAAGGTAACAGTCCTATTTACTCTGGAAGTCCTAGAACAAGCTCCTAAGTAAATGGGGGTGTTATAAAGTGGTATCAGAGCGAACGATCCTCAGGCCTAAATGTAACATCCCGTATTTTCATAAAATATATTTTAAGGGTTTTTAATTATTTTAAGTAATAAAATAATATTTTAATAATTTATTGGGAAAGTATTTTAATAAATAGTAAGATCCGTCTTAAGAACCTTAAGTCCTTAAGACGAATACAAACTTGGCAACTTAAATTCATATCCTAAAACCCGTTCGTGTTACCAAACCCGTTTTCCTTGAAATGGGAAAGGACAATTATAAACCCCAACATGTCGACATATTGCTCTCTCAAGAAATAAGAACACTATAAACTCATTTTCACAAAACCTCCTTAAATCTTCATCTTCTTTTCCAAAATCCGTCATCATCCGTTCACCGAATCAAGGTAATAAATACATTTTCGGAATCCTCATCGAATTTGCAAGCCATCTGTCACTTCCGTTTTTCTTTTCCTCCAATTCAAAAATTGGGCTGTTTTCATGGAATTCGTCTTTGAGTCCTTAAAATCCGTTTTTCGTGATGTAGGTGAGGGCTTAGAAGACCCGGACGTGGATAGCTTCGTTGTTGAGGAGGAGCTTTGAGCGGAATTGCTTTTAAGGTGACGATATTGAGAAACTCGGCCTTATTGTATATATTAGCACTTTTCTTGTTTGAATTGGTTTAAGTTTCTGATTTTTAATGTGTTGTTGTTGTTGAACTTCGTAACATGATAGGAATGTTCACATGAGATGATTACATGCTTAGATGATGTTTCATATGTTTATTGTTCTATTTTCAGAAATTAGTGCTTAAGACGAATACAAATCATATTCTTATTGAGGATTGTTTGTGGGATTAATTGCTGATAGTTAGTATATTTGGTGATTTTATGTGATGGGTAAACTTCATATGTTGCAATTTTAGAAGTCTTGAATTGATTAGAAGAGATTTGATTGTTTTGAGAAAATGCGATTTTTGCGAACAGGTGACTCAGAGTCGGTGTGTTAACTTTTGAATGCTCAGAAATCTGAGGAAGGTTTCTGAGCCGGTCAGTCGGCCGCCGGTCGACCGGCTCAGGATCCTTCTTGGGTGTTTCAAGTTTTGCAAAGGGCATGGGAAGTGACTCCCAGCCGGCAGGCCGGCAGCCGGTACACCGGCTGAGAGTCACTCCTCGTGTTTAAGTTTTAAAGTTTGGCTATTGGGGAAGTGACTCCCAGTCGGCTGGCCAGCGGACGGTCCACCGGCTGAGAGCCTTTTCTCTTGTTTTTCAGACGGTTGTTGGGCATGGGAAGGGACTCCCAGCCGGTGGACCGGCAGACGGTCTGGGACCGGCTGAGAGACCATGTTCCCATTGTTTTGTTTATAACTTTCAAAGTCTTATTCGGTTTTGATTGAATCTCGTTCCTTGTACCTTTGATGTGTGTTTGAGGTCCCCGGAGTATGGGCGACACTATATTGGGTCTGGGAATGGAGAGAGGATAGAGACCCCCCGGTCGGGTAACCGAAAGGGAAACCGGCTCACCCTCATCTTAGTTCCCGGGATCAATTAAGTGTTGATTAGAAGTTAAGAAAGTAGAACTATAGATTAGTGCATAGACTTTGATGATATTGTATTGTTGCGTATTAAGTTATGCTTTAAGCTGGCCTCTGAACTTAATACGTGAGTTGATTGTCATATATGGGGATATGCCTTAAGTTAGCCTCTGAGCCCTATATGTGTATGAGTGTCGTGTCTGGGATATGCGTAAAGCTGGCCTCTAAGCCCAGACATGTTTGTTTGTGATCGCGCTGGAACATGCCTTAAGTTGGCCTCTGAGTCTGACGAGTAGAGCAGCTGCACAACGGGGTAGCTAAGGAACTGACACCTTGCCCGGAGTGCAGATGTTTGATGCTAGGACATGCCTTAAGCTGGGCTTTGAGTCCTTTACTTTTGGATGCTAGTCCATGCGTTGAGATGTCGCCTCTGAGTCTAGTGTCTTGTTGATTGGCGAGTCTATGCCTTAAGTTGGCCTCTGAGTCCTTGCTTGCTGAATGTTTTGGTGTTTAGGTTATGTCTTAAGTTGACCGCTGAACCTTTACACTTGCTGAATGATTGGTATGTAGGTTATGTCTTAAGTTGACCGCTGAACCTTATACTTGCTGAATTTTATCTGCTTGCCTTGAGTTGGTACGGTGTCAGATATAGATATTGATATTGTTGATATAGATGTTGATATTGATGATATGGATGTTTTGACTTGTTGTTGTTCATCCAAGGCATTGGATGACTCTTTAGTCAGTTTCGTAAATGGTTTGGACTGAAAGACCCCCCGACCGGGCAACCGGTGGGAAAACCGGCTCTCCTTCCAAATAGTTTCCGAAGATGGTTGAGAGCCGTGCATTAGTGATTGCATGATAGTTGGTGATCAGTTATTGAGATATTGATATACTTCACATGTTTATATATGTTGGAGTGTTCTGTTTGTATTGCTTGTTACGTATCGTTACAAAAGGTGGCTAGGAGAACTCTAGTCACTCCCCACTGATTGTGGCGTACATGTTTTCATGTATGTAGGTACATGCAGGTTGGATAGGGTTGGATGAGAGCTAGCGAGTGATGATCCACTTGTCATCAAATGACTTACACTTACGAGTAGCTAGACTCTAGTTTGATACAGTTGTTATCTTTTGGTGCCTGTAGGGATGTTCCATCCCAGGCTTTGTATATATTTTGTTTTCCGAACTTAGAACTGTTATACTTATCTTTTTGTTTATATCAGTTTCAGTTTCTGTTTCAGTTTTAATTCACCTCACATGTTGTTTATGTTTAAAAAGTTTAAATTCCGCTGCATTTTTAGTACTTTGTACGTTTTATGTTTCCGCTTTCGCGAGGGGTTTTACACTAAACCAAATGAATAATAATGGAAGTAGGAAGAGTCAAATAAAATGAACCCCAGGCAAGTAATAGTTAGGAGCCCTAGGTTTGGGATGAGTTAGGGGCTTCCTCAAACCAAGCCACTGACCCTTTCAGTTTAACCTGGAAACCCTTGAGTGATGCAGAGAGTGGGTAGTAAGGAATAAAGGAACAAACCTTGTCTATATTGTGCTAACATTCTTACAGGAGAAGAATGAGGTAAGTGATAATGTGAATTATGGTTAATGATGTTATTGGAAGAATACAGTTGATATTGAGATGATGGTTGATCTGAATGATTGAATTGAAATTTTAAGAGTATGAATGTATATTTATTGAGCAATAGTTAGCGTGATGTGATCGTATGATTATAGTGTTCTGAAATGTACATACGATTGTCTGGTTACAAAATGACTATAATAAATACCTGTAGTTTCGATGTTTAACTCCTTGTTGTGGATGAGTTATTTTGTTAATCTTATGATTATATGTTATAGCCACTTGTAGAATTATACCCTACGGTGTCGGTTCTAATACCCCATTAGTGTCAGTTTTCTAGCGACGTTATTGCTGGGGTCACATAATGCTTGTGTCGGTTGTAAAACCGCCACCGTAGCTTACCTTACGGTGTCGGTTGTGCGTTAAAACCGTCACCATAGGTTACACTATAGTGTCGGTTGTGAGTTCCAAACCGCCACCATAGGGGTCTAAACCGCCACAATAGGGTAAGTTATGATGTCGTTTTTGCGTCTACAACCGTCACTATAGGGTAAGCTATGGTATCATTTTTGCGTCTAAAACCGTCTCCATAGGGTAAGCTATAGCGTCGGTTGTGAGTCCCAAACCGCCACCATAGGGGTATAAACCGCCACAATAGGGTAAGTTACGGTGTCGGTTTTGCGTCTAAAACCGTCACCATAGGGTAAGCTATGGTGTCGGTTTTGCGTCTAAAACCGCCACCATAGGGTAAGCTATAGTGTCGGTTTTCCGTCTAAAATCGTCACCATAGGGTAAGCTATGGTGTCGGTTGTGAGACCCAACCCGTCACCATAATGTAAGCTATGGTGTCGGTTTTGAGTCTAAAACCGTCACTTTCTTGTATGCTACGATGTCGGTTGTGAGTTAAAAAACGTCACCTTATGGTATGCTATGGTGTCGGTACCAATATAAGAACCGTCGCTATATATATATATATATATATATATATATATATATATATATATATATATATATATATATATATATATATATATATATTTTAAAAAAATAGCTAGCTAATTTTGACAGCACCTCCCCTAAATCGATGCTAGCCAAATATTAATATTGATGGAAGAATACCTAAAAAAAAAATTTAATCAATTACCAACAAAATAATGCTTCATACAATAGCTTCGGAATAACCATACATCTCATATTCTCATCCAACAATACAATAACACTATTATGTTTCCCAACGACGCATAATCCGAGAAAACAAGCAACGAGTATCCTCAGCAATAACCTCAACCAAGCAACAAATAAAAATCCAATAATTTAATCTAAACTACATGTTCTCGAAACATTTTGTAGCCCACGCCTCTTTAACTTCATTCATATCTTCAACTGACATGGTTGAATCTTCAATAGTCTACATTTAAGAAAATCAATGATGAGATGCTTTTGTTTAAAAGGAAAATTAGTATTACAACAAATAATATAAAGAACAAATTAAAAAGATGCAATTGAGCTAAAGCTAGAAAGGCAGGGGAGTAATAAGTAATAAGCAGAAACAGATGCAGCATAAAAACATGCTCAGACACACAAGTATTACATAGGTTACTCAAGTTCTTTACTCGTACACTTTGGAATATGTACATATAACCGTTGTTAAGTGCTAAAATCACTGATTCCACAATATATGTCAAGACATGGCTCCGATAAAACGCTCAAGAATCATTAACAAATTTATCACACTGGTCAAGTTACGACTCTTATGAGCACTTAAACTAAAAATAGTTAGGTGCTTAAGTCTCAACTGAAAACAAATATACTTGCTTGCCCATCCATCCAACAAACCAAACAAGGAATATTTTAATCAAACGTAAACAAATGAAAAAAAACAATGAATTAAAAGGCAACCTAAACTGTCAGAGAAGGGAGGGAGTTCTGGGTCTCAAGGTGGATACAATATGGAACCGGTGGCTTACTTTTCCTAAGTAATGGGAAAAGGACTGAAACATGCCACTGAGAGACTTTACTTAGACAATACTAAGATTCGCTGTCATGAATGTAGGGAGTTAGGATGGGCAGTTGGTCAGATCTATGTGCGACAGTGTGAGCATACTAAGAGAAATTAAGGAGTGCACCCTACATGTATTATACAATCAAAGCGTCTTGCTTGTGACGGCCACCCGTCATAAGCTGAGATAATACCCTCTCATAATAAAGCAAGTGGAAGGGCAAGTGAGGAGGAAATGAAGCACCCGGTGAATAGTGCTACATGCATATTGTGAGAGGGGCACTATCTTTTGACGGATAGTGCCCGTCTTCAATGCGAATTTATGTTGAACAATAAACCAAATTACAAAGACATTATTTCTCGCTCAAAACCAATCATAGTGAAACTATGATCCTTGATCAATTCAACAGCAATCAAATACCATAAGCTTACTGTTTATAAGCATAAAAGGTATCATCAGAAAAAATTATAACAAATCTGATGCGGAACCATCGTTAATTCAATCCCAAGAAATATTATTAAGCAAGGATATGAGTCATATTAATCAAAGTTACAAGATAGGATCAACTTCCGTTCTTAGGATCGCTTGGGAAGGGATCGAACCCTTGGGGCGTGCGAATTGAAGGGGCACGAAATCCTAGGTGATTAGGGTTTGGGGACTTTCCTTCTTGTTTCCTAGTTGTTATTTAATTAATTAAGTTTGTTACTAGTTTGTTACAACTAGGTTGTTAAGGTTGTTACAAGGTAGTTACAAAGTTAGTTATAAGTTTGTTATTAAGTTGTTAGGGTTTGTTACTACAACTTAATCTTTTATTTGTTATTTTATCTTTTAGAATAAATAAGGATTATCTTTAATCCATAAGATAGAAATAGAAAACCTAGAGGAAATAGAGTACACGGTTGGGCGAAGCATTGGGAACCGTGTAGGGTTCTATTGTTTTCCTATTTCGATTCTAGTTTGTGACGGATGACCTTACTATAAATAGGCATCCTTAGTTGTTTGTTTTATTCATTCAAGTGATAAATTAAAAACCTTTTTGTTAAGTTTTACTTACAAATCTAAAGTATCTGTGTGAGCTTTAAACCCGAAGTATCTGTGTGAGCTTCAAAATAATTGAGAGAGTATCTGTGTGAGCTTGATCAATTATCCTATCCATCGACAATCATAAATCATTCATCAAATCGTTTCACAAATCTTTCAAGTATTAAGTGATGTGCCTTATTACGTCATCAACAATCTTTATTCAAGAAGATCAAGAAACACCAAGAAACGCCACCACCGTTGACCACCGTCCACGGCGAGCCACGTCACCACCACCATCCGTTCCTTCGTTCATCATTCGTTCATTCTTTCATCGTTCTTGGTTATTTTTCGTTCTTTATTCGTCCAAGATTGTATTATTTTATTAGTATTTTTATTCCGCTGCAACATACGTATTTTTGTTGATCGTCTTAATTGATTATCACCCCAAATACGCATCAAAATCAGGGTTTGGGGCCTCAGAGACGTACCACTTACATACCAATAAATCCATATAGCGACTTTATGAGGCATCAACCAGAAATAGAGCATATGATCAGGAGCAACAGAAGAATCCACTCTTTTGGCTTTCAAGATTGCACAGAAATGTTCTCCAACTTGTGGATGCTGGATGGAGATGACGACAGACAAATCATCATCAGGCACTGTGGCCTTGATGTTCCAATTTCCCGTCATATCCTGTACGATTCCAAATGAGCCACACTTTAAATGACTTTGTTATGAAGAGAGAGATCTGTGTAGAGTACTAGAGTGGCATGGTAGCTAACAATTGGCTGGTTTCATGTGCTTACTTTGTTGTACAGCTGTCGTTCTGGCTAATGTTAATAATTTGGGCTAAATGATGGTATTCAGGTCACATATAGCAACAGAAAATCATGTACCAGAGGCTATACGTATCTTCACTGTTGCCACAATGGATGTTGTGCGCTCTGTAATTAATCAGCTAATGAAGCCAACTCCTGAAATGGCAAATGAGATAAATGTTCAGCACAGTTACTTGTTATTACTGATTCGATTAGGGTCTTACTGTTTTAGTTGAGTGATCATAACACTAAGGTTTGTTTAAATTGGCTTGGCAATGAATAGCAAGCGGAAGTGCATATAAAGAGAAGGATTAGAATAGGGCGACTAATAGATGATCTAACTAGAATGGGGATGAATGAATCCATTGTAAGAAGAGCGCTTCTGGTAATGTACCTCAGAGATGAAGTCGAGTACGAAAGAGAAAGACGTGTTATTGTTCGTAAAGCCCGATCTCTCTTTTATGCAGGCCACTACTATATCCATTGCACTCTCCTATGACAAGTTGTACATTGTGTTGTCCTCCAAACGGTGCTGGTGACTTGACTCTCAATTTTTTCTTTCTTAATAGTGAAAATGTAGTCCGAATCTCGTCTTACTAATGCTTTTAAGTTTTTTTAAGGTTCAAATTCCAACTTGAAAGTTGCTACCTGATGAAAATTACAAGGGTACAAGTCTCTTGTAAAACCGTTATATTGTACAATCAAGTGATCAACCCATTCATCAAAAGTCATATATGATTAGGCGGATTTAAAAGTCTGGTGGCGACGTAATATCTGTAATCTCATCAGATTCACATCAATCGACACTTACTAAGCAGTTTGCGGTAGTAATATCCCTAGAACAGAGTTGTCAACTTCCAGATTGTTATTATGGTTCTGGAATCTGGAGTAGGGGTTAGTGAAGGACTAAATCATTACGCCATTAGTAGTATTGACGAGAATATATGATAAAAATCACGAAAATTTCTGGCAAAGAGAGAGTAAAGTATATTCAGTCTATCCTCACACTACCCTGGCACAAGAAAAGGGAGAGTGGAAGTTCACTTCATAAAACTACACACAAAGTTCTAAAGAGAGATTACACAAGGAGTAAAACCGTATTTGCTAAAGCAGCACACTTGCGTGTAATGAATCAGATTGGAGAACCAAAAGTTTTACTAAGATTGTAGTTACATAAACTTTAACTATACTGATCCCTCAATCCTCCATTTTGTGCAACAGCTTAAGTTCAAATGATTCATGAGATAAACTGACTGAAAATAAACATTCAAAGAGGAGACAAATACCGTATATCGGACTCGCCCGCGCAATGCACTTCTTCAATCTATTGTTAGTGCCTTCAAAATCATTACAGTAATACACACTCAGTGGATTTTACTCATACCCAACACTAGCTAGTATTGTCAAAAGCTAGCTGCAATGTAAGGAAAAGTCTAAAATTTAGAAAACCAAACGAACAGAAAATTCATATTCTCAGAAAATACAAAAATTTCTTCAATACACACTTCCAAGTCGTGCAAAATGGACGAAACATCATACTTGTGCAACGCAATTAATTTTCTTAGCTACAACTACAATCTACATGGTGCTTGCACAAGTTCAGTAGCCTCCATCAACACATTGTTACATACTAAACCCAAGGATTATCTAAGAGACAGCAACAACAAATGAAAATAACAAATGACAGCACAATGACAACATAAATTTGCTACTGATTTAATCGACTAACCCACATTCCCTTCTCAAATCCCAGAAATTTTAATGACTCAGCATCACTACTAAACTTTGTACTGTTTTAATTGACTAACCCACATTCCCTTCTCAATATCCCAGAAAATTCAATGACTCGACATCACTACTAAAGGAATCATCAATGAACGAACTGCTGATTACGAATTGCTGATATGCATGGGTTTGTTTTGCAGTTAGAATATTAGGATTTTGAGGTAGGAGTGAATTAAGAAGCGGTGGTTTGTTTTATTATTTGCAAGAAAGACGCGCGTTAAACATAGTAACAGTTTAGTTCAACACAAAGACTTCCTCAGTATATATGTCTATTATAATTAAAACCGTCACAAATTTTATACGGTGACGTTTTTTGATAAAAAAACTGTTGTTTTTTATCACTACTTTTAGTGTCGATATTAATGTCGGTTATAATTAAAACCGTTACAAATGATTTATAGTGACAGTTCTGACTTACAACCGACACAACTAATTTATTTTATCGTGACGGTTCTTTAATAAAACCGTCACAATAGACTCCCTATAGCCTAAAAAAATCCTTCCCGCCAAATTTTTTTTCCCTTTTATGTCATTTCTATTAGAACCGTCACGATAGCTGCGACACGATAGGGGTTTTTTGCACCAGTGAGCAAACCATGTCTAGCGATATGCGGAATGTGTTGCTCTAAGCCATGAATGTTACATAGTTTTGTGTTACATAGATCGTACATAAAAATTTACATCCCAATTTCTATTTATACACAATTAGTTTAGTTATAAAGCTGGTATTCAATAAGTGGCACCTTGGTGATTCCTAGTTTATATTTATGTACTTCAATATGTTGTGATTGTTATGATGGTAGGAACCAAATCATTTATTTATACACATATAACTATTAAATTTTTTCGTTGATTCTACTTTTTCATTTTCGCAATCTTTACCGTTTTCTAGATGACAATTATTGTTTAAAATGATGAATATATGTTAATATGGCGCAATGTGATTTTCATGCTTCAAATGATATGTCAATATGTTTGGAAGAAGGATGTTTGTTTTAAATGTGATAATGTGGAGTAATTTTAAAGGAACCAAAATTGTAATAAATTTTCAGAATGTTACCTTGTTTGTACGGGTTGCCATTTAAAACGTGTTGCCTATATGAATATGAAAATTTTATGTATGCTAACTTTCTGAATTAGTTTTCCGATGCTTTTTGTTTTATGTTAATACGAGTTATATTTCGCGAGAAATAAATATTTTAGGCGACAGTGGTCAGATTGTTACTGCACAGTTATGTTTTGACTCATGTTTTTGCAAAAGAAATCATTTAAAACATGGTTATTATTTATGCATAATTATAACTCCACTGTTTAGATTGTTCATTTATGTTTCCAAAATGATAAGCCATGTAAAATCTTAATGAGTCGTTATTTAATTGTGATTTTCGGAAGTTGTCCAATTTTCTGTCTAATTGATGTAAAGTTTCTGTTCAGACCAATTGAGTTATAAAAATTGTTATAAATAATTCCCTTAAGATATGCATTTGATTCTTTTTCCTATGATTATTTAATTCCTTATATTTTCTAAAACTAAATGATGCCCGTCGTTGGGGGCACCAAAGATAAGATTTATAATTTCCTAGCTTTGACTATAGATAGCGAAAGTCAGGGTCGAACCACAAAGAGGTGGGGAATGTTTATTGTTTGATGTTAATGTTTTAAGGTAACATAATTGCGGGTTTGATTGATTGTTACTAAGTCTAAAGGCAAATAAGAAAATAAAACGAATAAATAGAGACGAGAATAAAACTATAATAAAAGAGATGCTAGGATGATTGGGTAACAAATAGCTAAGGTAATATAAATCCTAAGGTCAACATGTATTGCAGTCGCGCAAGGGGTGTAGCATATCCTTTCGGTCTATGGTACTTAATAGCTCCTTTCGGCCTATGCCATTAGTCCTTAGGTCTCATAATTATTGGGTGTCAACAATAAGGGTGATTCCTAAATCCTAGGTCACATACCTTTCAGTCTTGAGTAACCTAGTCGTCTTAAGGCGTAAACCAATGCCCTCCCCGTATCTTTCAATCTTGGGTAGGTCATTACTAACATCCTACAAGTCTCCCTTGGGTCTCATTGCAGGATACTATAGTCGACGAAGTGAAACGAACAGAATACAAATGCGAGTGAGTCGACCGACCAGCTAGCCCAGTCGGCCGACCACATCGGTCGACCGACCCATTAGGCAGGTCGGCCGATCAAGGCTCTGCTACAGTCGGTCTCGGAATCTACACTACCTACGCATATTCATCCCCTACATCCTAACATATGAAATTAGCTACTCA
The DNA here is from genome assembly GCA_029255685.2 of Silene conica. Classification (NCBI taxonomy): domain Eukaryota; kingdom Viridiplantae; phylum Streptophyta; class Magnoliopsida; order Caryophyllales; family Caryophyllaceae; genus Silene; species Silene conica. The sequence continues at coordinate 53,031,693 of CM055318.2, forward strand.
TGATTACTAAAACAACAATGAAAACGGGAAAAAACATGGAAATTATAATGAATATCAATCTAAACATGCAATCACTAATAAGGCTTTGGGATTCTATCTTAAACCGAATACAATAATTCTAAACTAACAATAAAAGAACTGAAATTAAGAGTAGAATTACCGGAAATTGGAATTGATATGGAAAGGAACAAACTTTATTGATGAATGCTTGAAGGATTGACGAACAAACTAAAAGGTGTTTGAGAATTATTGAAAGATTACAAAAGCGAAACTAATTTCTAAAACTTCAAACTCAATGGAAACTGAATGATAGAAAAACTAGATTAGAAACTGAATCTAAAACTGGATGCCTAAACCCTAATCATGCCTCTTGCTTAAATAGGCGGACAATTAGAGTTTCCTAATGACTCTAACACGTTATCGGGCTTCCGGAAAGCTTCTAGTCTGCGCAGAGGTCGGTCGACCTGTTTACGGGGTTCAGAGATTTCTGGGCTTTCCATAACAGAGGCTTGGTCGGCCGACCCAAGTAGTAGGTCGGTCGACCCTAATTCCTGTAGGATTGCTTTGATTCGTCTTGGTTTGACTTCTTGGCACTTGGTAAATGTTTTGAGTGGACTTTCCTTCGTTCCTTGGTTATGATAGATCCCGAGGGCATAAGTTTGGTATAAAATCGTCCCTTTTCCGCATAAATCTGCAAAAGTGCATAAAAATACGAAAGTAGACAATTGTTGAGAAATAAAGGCTAAAACATAGTAAATGAGCGACCAAATGCGTGTAAAAATAGATGTAAAACATCATAAAATAGACACGCATCACTAAAATAGCTCACAAAATGACGGGACAGTTATTTAATTATAATTTTTGAAAGTTGCAGCGTGATGTATAATTGTTGAAATGGTAAAGTTTTAAATATAAAAGTCTAATCAAATATGAATTCTGTAATGTAATCATGTAATACCCTGATATGACATTAGTAGCATGAACAGTAGGCATATGATATGAATATGAACTTTATTATATGATAATATAATCTTATTTATTTCGGTGAGTTCTATATAAAGTAGTTTCAATTATACAGACGCTATTACATTCTATTAATATGACCTCAAAATAATTATGTGGTGTTCATATGTGATGTTAAAATCATGTTCTTCAGAGAAAAGTCTTGACAAGTGGTAGAATGAAATTTAACTGGTAAACTTATTATCATGATGTCATGAGTAAAAGCTATATAACAATCTAATTGTTATAATTAATTGTGATTATTTTGAACAATGTGAATCTTGTCGATGTTCTTTCATATATTAATGGTATATGTTTGACTAGTTCCCTGCGATTATAATCTCTATAACTTCTTCATGTATATTGTGATGCCACAAAGTGAATTGCATATTGCTATGTTTAAAATCTGATCACAATATGTTGAATTATTAATTGGGTGACGTGTGAATTATGTGAGTGCTAGTCTTGTGAATTCGTTTTATTTTATCGCTAATTTTATAATTTATGGGTTACAATTGACAGGAATAATGTTTTAGTGAAGGAGAGTTAGAATATCACTGTGTAGTCTTGCTTGCATATGTGGCTTTGAAAAAAATTGTCATTTGTTTCGTGTTTATACATTGCCACTAACTACAATTTCATTGTTTTGAGAGTTTCAAAATGTTCTCAAAGTGATAATCCATGTTAAGACGTGATGTGTTGATAATCATAGTTATTTTTTTGCAACATGACAAATTCAGTAGCTACGTGTTGATGAAATCCTGCCTGAATATTAACTTGTTCCGCAATATATAGACAAGAGTTAATTAACTGCGACTTTGCAAGTTATATTTATTACTAGTGTTATGTTAAATGATGTAACGTGAGTAGATGCAATAAGCTATTGATGCCCGTCGTTGAGGGTACCAAAGATAAAATTTATAATTCCTAACTTTAACAATAGATAGTGAAAGTCAGGGTCGAACCACAAGGAGGTGGGGAATGTTTATTGTTTGGTGTTAATGTTTAAAGGTAACAAATTTGGGGGTTGATTGTGTTGATTACTATATCTAAGGCAAAGATTAAAATAAACAAATAATAAAAGATGAGAATAAAATATAATAAAACGGATGCTAGGATGTTTGGGTAATAAATAGCTAAGGTAGTATAAATCCTAAGGTCAACATGTATTGCAGTCGCGTAAGGGGTGTAACATATCCTTTCGGTCTATGGTACCTAATAGCTCCTTTCGGCCTATGCTATTAGTTCCTAGGTCTCACAATTATTGGGTGTCAACAATAATGGTGATTCCTAAATCCTAGGTCACATACCTTTCAGTCTTAAGTAACCTAGCCGTCTTAAGGTGTAAACCAATGCCCTTCCCGTATCTCTCAATCTTGGGTAGGTCATTACTAACGTCCTACAAGTCTCCTTTCAGTTTCATTGTAGGATATTATAGTCAACAAGAAAAGACGAAACAGGATTCATGCGCGGGTGGTCGACCGACCATCTATTCCAGTCGGCCGACCACAGCCTCGGTCGACCGAGCCACTATTTGAGTCGGCCGACCGCGGCTCTGCTACAAGTCGGTCTCGGAATTTCTACTACCTACGCATATTCATCCCCTACATCCTAACATATGAAATTTAGCTACTCATGGTTATTAAGACGATTATGAAAACGGGGTTAAACATGGTAAACATAGTAAATAATCTAAACATGCAAGAATTAACAAAGCTTGAGATTCTGACTTAAACGAATGTAATAATAATAAGAACAATAATAAAGCTAGATTAAAAGAGTAATTACCAGAATTGGGATTAAGGCAGAAAGGAACAAACTTTATTGAATGCTTGGGAATTATTGAAAGAACAAAACTAAAACTGGAATAAAACTAGATCGTAACTTCTTCTAAATAAAACTTGATATTAATCGATGAATCCCTAAACCCTAATCACAAGATTAGTTTATATAGGGCCAAAAATTAGAGTTTCCTAAAAGACTTCTACTTCTAATTACTTTCCGAAAAAGCGTTCCTAGGCTTCGCTGAGGTCGGTCGACCACTTTGGTGGGTCGGTCGACCTCTTTTACGGACTTAATTGAATTCTTGGCCTTTTCTTCAAGTTTTGGTCTTTCTAGAAATTAGGCCTGGTCGGCCGACCCGTTTAGTTGGTTGGTCAACCGCTTCCCGTAGAGAATCCTCGGTTTTCTTCTAGCTTTGACTTTTGGTACTTAAATAAAGATTCCAGTTGACTTTCCTTCGTTCCTTAATTATGCAAAAGATTCGAGGACATGAATTTGGTGCTAAATCGCCCCTTTTCCGCATAAATCTGCAAAAGTGCATAAAAATACGAAAGTACACGATTGTTGGGAAATAAGGGCTAAAACATAGTAAATGAGCGACCAAATGCGTGTAAAAATAGATGAAAAACATCATAAAATAGACACGCATCAAATTCCCCAAACCAAACCCTTGCTTGCCCTCAAGCAAGAAATAGACTCGATCTTAACTAATGGAACGATTTCAATCTCAGAGCGAAATTTACATGTAAGCCTATACCAATGCCAAATACAAAATGAGAAAGTATTCAAATCATGCAAACGAGTTATGGTGTCGTCAAACTTGCAACACTAGAGACTATAGAGACTTTATACCATGGACTCTCGCGGTACGCTCGAGACACTCATGAAGCAAAGGGTGAGTATATGTAAAAGATAGAAAGAAGTATTTTGTCATGACACTCACCTAACTGCGACCTATGAAAACATGCCTGCAATCTAACATGAACAAAAATTCTACAACCATGTATAACAATCTCATTTAAGTGGCCTAGATACATGCAATTGATGTAATGAAAGATATGTGAGGTAAAAGGTAAGAAGTGGTTAAGATGTTTTTAGGATATGTGGGGTTAGTAGCCAAGCTAGTAAAACCGGTTCCCAACAACATATTTCACAACTCTTGATATTAAGAAAGTGCTCTTTTGTAGCACAACTCTCACATTATATATAAGAAAGGACTCCCAAATATTTTTGAATGAAGTACGGGAGTGATAACACATAAAAGAAAGGGAATTTGGAACGAATTTTTTTTTTCATTCTGATGCTGACAGGCGGTCGACCGACCCATAGAGGCGGTCGGTCGACTGACTTTCTGTGCTTTTTGCTTTTTTTTTTCGTTTATTTCCTTTTTTTTCTTTTTTTTTTCTATTTCTGTTCTTTTTCTTTCTTTCTTTCTTTTTCCTTCTTTCTTTTCTCTTTTTTCTCATGATAGCATACAAACCAAGATGCCTCAAAAAAAATAAACCAAAGACCACAAATACTAGCTTGGAAGGGTAGGCTAAGTATGGGATGTAGTTTTGGGGGAATAAAAAGGCAATTTTGGCTATGTGAAGCTTATGGGTAAATAAGAGAAAAGGATCCCTAATGCACGTATCAAGACTCACAAAACGAGAAAGTAAGACAAGAATATAGCAATTCAAGTTCATGTTTATGCATATTGATGTAACATGTTCCAAGGGGAGTACTACTCACATCCTAGACAACTGGTTTAAAAATGAAACCAGGAAATAAGCTCTAAACCTTAGAATGTATAGTAGGTTGCCAAGGTATAAGTCAAGTCTCAAGATATACAAATTGACAAAAACTCGTAGATATGCAAAAGACTCTTATACTAAAACAAGTTGACAAGGCAATGTAAAAGCATAGACATGTAAGATAGCTAAATCATCCTTGAAATACTCTCGTTCCGACTCGACCTATATGCTAAAATAAACGTGCATTTTTTTTTTGGAATTTTTGAATTTTTTCATTTTTTTTGGATTTTTGTATATATAAGGAAAATAAGGAAAAGAACAATGCAAGACAGAAATGCAATAAACGTGTGACAAAATGCAATGCATGTGACTCGAAACCATTCCCCAAACCAACCCGCACAATGTCCCCATTGTGCATTAGCCTAAGTAAAGGTTTCACAAAATTAAAGAAAAGATGCAAGTAAAATAAAAACTAAGGAAAAACTGGAAAGAACTCACTGGATTTATAAGCGTAAGAGAAAAACCTCCCCAAACCAGCGTAAGCTGGGAGGTTTTGGTGGCTAGCAATGCCACTAAAGTACCAAAGAACTGTTGCACGAACTCCGAGGAAGAAACGAACTGACTGCGACGGACAGGCAGGTCGACCGACCTATAAAGTAGGTCGACCGACCTTCCTGCAGAGTACATGAATCTTGGCAATACAGCGACTAGGTCGACCGACTGGTGTATCTGGTCGGTCGACCCTCTGTGTCCCAGCGGTCTTCGTTTCTTTGTAAAACCTGAAAACAAGAAAAATAAATGCGCCCAACAAATGCGCGAGATTCCAGAAACAAGTCTTAAAGTCTTAACTACGCAAGCATAAAGGAAAAAGTTCTAAAACTAAACCAAATTAAAAAGTCTCACACAACAAAAAGTAAATTGTCTTAAAACTGAAACTTAAAACAATTATCCGCTAAAGATGCGGAAAATATCCGACCACGGCTTTTGACGACACGCCGTAGTCTCCACAGTGTTTGCTTGTGTAGCAAAACACATCTTCTTTCCGCCGTCGCAAAGCATATGCGACGACCTCTCCTCTTGAGCCTGCCTCCTCTTTTTCTTCTCCTCCCGATCTATGACATCCGGGTTTTCATCTTCTCTATAGCTTAGACATCCCATTCCTCCTCTCTGGACTATGATTTCCTTCACTTTGGGTTTCCCCAAACCAATTCCTGCACTAGTCACAATAGAAGTGTCCTCCATATTGCTCCCAATCTGGGGCGGAGGTGTAAAAACAGATGTAGGAATAGGCAATAAAGTAGGAGAAGTAGTGATGACCTCATACTTCTTTTCAGAAGTGATAGCATTACAAGTGATGGGGGTCATAGCATCCTTCTTCCTATAAGATAGGTCATATATAATAGAATGCTTTCCTACTTTGAAGGTCAAAGTCCATGTGCCTACATCTATAATGGCTCCTGCGGTGTGGAGGAAAGGTCTTCCTAGTATTATAGGTATATGGGCATCCTCTGGGATGTCCAAAACTACGAAGTCAACTGGGAAGAAAAACCCGTCAATACGCACAGGGATGTTTTCCAACACCCCTATAGGGTCCATAGATGTTCGATCTGCCATCTGGACAGTCATACTGGTTACTGCAAATTCGGTCATTCCTAATTTTAAGGCAACGCTTAGGGGCATGACACTTATACTGGCACCTAAGTCGCATAAAGCCTTCTTAACTGGGAAGGTTCCTATATTGCAGGGGACAGAAAAACTACCAGGGTCCTCTAATTTGTGAGGGGCAATGACATGCGATAAAAAACTAGATGACTCTTCAGTGAGGGCCACCGACTCAACCTTTTCTAGAGACCTCTTTCTTGACAAAAGCTGTCTCATAAATTTAAGATAGGAAGGAACTTGTTGAACTAATTCTAGAAACGGGACTTGAACATTTAATGAACGAATCACATCCTTAAATTTGTCAAAAGATACCTGATCCTTCGAAGGTACGAGTCTTTCTGGGAAAGGAGCGGCTGAGGACTCAGTATTCGCAGCCCTTTTCAGAAACCTAGGGGTCTTGTCACCCCGGAAAAGAAAATCCCTTAAGTTATTTGGCAATTTTGGAAGAAAAGGGGCTTCTGGTTCTGCCTCAGCGGTCGGTCGACCTTCTTCCTCGGTCGGTCGACCGCTCTCCTGTTCAGCGAAAATTTTCGGGTTCTGCTCTGTGGTCGGTCGACCTAGATCTTCGGTCGGCCGACCGTCTTCACTGCTGCTCGGCTGTTTTTCTTTCTCGCTCCCTACTTTAGCTCCACTTCGTAGGGATATGACGTTCATAGTCTCTTTTTTCTTGTCCGTTTTGGTCGGAAGTTGACCCGGAGCCCTAGTATCATTCTTGCCCGCGATTTGAGCAATCTGAGACTCTAACATCTTCATCCCTGCCTCTCTAGCCTGAGACTCCTTCTGAACCAACCCAATAAGATTCTGGATAAGAGTGTCGGTGTTGGGTGGTGGATTTGAAGGTGGTTGAGGGTTGAAGGGTGGTTTTTGAAAACCTTGCTTATGTGGGGGGATATATGTGGAATTTTGCTGAGGTTGCATATGTTGTGGGTTAAGAACATTCTGGCTTGTCCACCTCAGGTTGGGATGGACATTATTATTATTTGGGTCATAAAAATTGTTCCCACGATAGTGTTGAAAAGCGGCACATGTTTCATTGGATGAAGTACTGAATTTTGACACGTGCCCTTCTCCACCGCACCTCTCACAAGTAAAGGGTCTGTCTTGAACGGCGTTCACCTGATAAATACCGCCCTTGCTTCCACTTCCTAGATCGAATTTCCCTCCAGCCTCTAATTTTTCCAACTTGGCTGTCAAGGCCTCAATAGCTGCCAGGTTGTATTCGGACTTCCTTTGATTTCCTCTGGAAGTTCCATGCTCAGCACGGTGCACAGCAACATCTTCTATCAATTTGAGACCCTTAGTCTCTCCTGAATTATCTTGGAATCTCCCATTAGCTGCAGCATCTAGATAAGCCATGTTGTCATCATAGAGGCCATTGTAGAACTGGTTACAAAGAAACCATTGTTCGAATCCGTGATGTGGTATGGATCGAACAAGCCTCTTGAACCTGTCCCACGCCTCACTAAAGTCCTCATTGGGGCCTTGCTTGAAATTTGTAATCTGCGCCCTTAAAGCATTAGTCTTTGATGCGGAATAGTATTTTCTGTAGAATGCTAAGGCTAGGGTGTTCCAATCTGTGACTCCCGCAGCAGTGCGGTCTAAATCTCTGTACCATTCTCTCGCAGCGTCCCTAAGAGAGAAGATAAACATGGTCTGCTTAATCTGGTCCTGCGTCACTCCTTCTGGGGGTGCAATAGAGCATATGTAATCTGTGAAGATTTCAATATGCTTTGCAGCATCCTCATTGGTCGAGCCTCCAATTTGGTTTCTTTCAACCATAGTAATATAGGCAGGCTTGGCCTCGAATGGCTTCCCAGTACCTGCAGGTAAAGTGAACCCTTTGTATAGGTCCTTTGCCTGAGGCATAGAGTGACTGGCAATAGTATCTTCCTCTGCCATATTTTCTTCTTCTTTCGGAAAAATTGGAAAGTAGGTAAAAGGTGGTGTTTTTGGTGAAAGTGGATTGATCGGTGAATTCGGTTGTGAAGGTGGTGTTTTTGGTGAAGATGGTAATGATGGTTGTTCGAATAAGTCTTCTTGAAATAAGGAAGATGGTGAACCTCCTTCCTGATTTGCTAGAAGTTGCTTTCTCCTTTCTCTAAGAGTCCTCTCAAGCTCGTGGTCAAGTGGTAGGAGTTCTCCTTGAACTGACCTGCGCATAAGATGGAAACTACAAGAAAATGGTGAGAAGGTTTAAGGAACAAAAAGTTCCTTAAACAAAGAGAAACAAAAACAAAAAAACAATAAACACTGGCGTCACCTCCCCGGCAACGGCGCGAAAATTTGATGCCCGTCGCTGAGGGTACCAAAGATAAAATTTATAATTCCTAACTTTAACAATAGATAGTGAAAGTCAGGGTCGAACCACAAGGAGGTGAGGAATGTTTATTGTTTGGTGTTAATGTTTAAAGGTAACAAATTTAGGGGTTGATTGTGTTGATTACTATATCTAAGGCAAAGATTAAAATAAACAAATAATAAAAGATGAGAATAAAATATAATAAAAGGGATGCTAGGATGTTTGGGTAATAAATAGCTAAGGTAGTATAAATTCTAAGGTCAACATGTATTGCAGTCGCGTAAGGGGTGTAACATATCCTTTCGGTCTATGGTACCTAATAGCTCCTTTCGGCCTATGCTATTAGTTCCTAGGTCTCACAATTATTGGGTGTCAACAATAAGGGTGATTCCAAAATCCTAGGTCACATACCTTTCAGTCTTAAGTAACCTAGTCGTCTTAAGGTGTAAACCAATGCCCTTCCCGTATCTCTCAATCTTGGGTAGGTCATTACTAACGTCCTACAAGTCTCCTTTCAGTTTCATTGTAGGATATTATAGTCAACAAGAAAAGACGAAACAGGATTCATGCGCGGGTGGTCGACCGACCAGCTATTCCAGTCGGCGGACCACAGCCTCGGTCGATCGACCCACTATTTGAGGCGGCCGACCGCGGCTCTGCTACAAGTCGGTCTCGGAATTTCTACTACCTACGCATATTCATCCCCTACATCCTAACATATGAAATTTAGCTACTCATGGTTATTAAGACGATTATGAAAACGGGGTTAAACATGGTAAACATAGTAAATAATCTAAACATGCAAGAATTAACAAAGCTTGAGATTCTGACTTAAACGAATGTAATAATAATAAGAACAATAATAAAGCTAGATTAAAAGAGTAATTACCAGAATTGGGATTAAGGCAGAAAGGAACAAACTTTATTGAATGCTTGGGAATTATTGAAAGAACAAAACTAAAACTGGAATAAAACTAGATCGTAACTTCTTCTAAATAAAACTTGATATTAATCGATGAATCCCTAAACCCTAATCACAAGATTAGTTTATATAGGGCCAAAAATTAGAGTTTCCTAAAAGACTTCTACTTCTAATTACTTTCCGAAAAAGCGTTCCTAGGCTTCGCTGAGGTCGGTCGACCACTTTGGTGGGTCGGTCGACCTCTTTTACGGACTTAATTGAATTCTTGGCCTTTTCTTCAAGTTTTGGTCTTTATAGAAATTAGGCCTGGTCGGCCGACCCGTTTAGTTGGTTGGTCAACCGCTTCCCGTAGAGAATCCTCGGTTTTCTTCTAGCTTTGACTTTTGGTACTTAAATAAAGATTCCAGTTGACTTTCCTTCGTTCCTTAATTATGCAAAAGATTCGAGGACATGAATTTGGTGCTAAATCGCCCCTTTTCCGCATAAATCTGCAAAAGTGCATAAAAATACGAAAGTACACGATTGTTGGGAAATAAGGGCTAAAACATAGTAAATGAGCGACCAAATGCGTGTAAAAATAGATGAAAAACATCATAAAATAGACACGCATCAAATTCCCCAAACCAAACCCTTGCTTGCCCTCAAGCAAGAAATAGACTCGATCTTAACTAATGGAACGATTTCAATCTCAGAGCGAAATTTACATGTAAGCCTATACCAATGCCAAATACAAAATGAGAAAGTATTCAAATCATGCAAACGAGTTATGGTGTCGTCAAACTTGCAACACTAGAGACTATAGAGACTTTATACCATGGACTCTCGCGGTACGCTCGAGACACTCATGAAGCAAAGGGTGAGTATATGTAAAAGATAGAAAGAAGTATTTTGTCATGACACTCACCTAACTGCGACCTATGAAAACATGCCTGCAATCTAACATGAACAAAAATTCTACAACCATGTATAACAATCTCATTTAAGTGGCCTAGATACATGCAATTGATGTAATGAAAGATATGTGAGGTAAAAGGTAAGAAGTGGTTAAGATGTTTTTAGGATATGTGGGGTTAGTAGCCAAGCTAGTAAAACCGGTTCCCAACAACATATTTCACAACTCTTGATATTAAGAAAGTGCTCTTTTGTAGCACAACTCTCACATTATATATAAGAAAGGACTCCCAAATATTTTTGAATGAAGTACGGGAGTGATAACACATAAAAGAAAGGGAATTTGGAACGAATTTTTTTTTTCATTCTGATGCTGACAGGCGGTCGACCGACCCATAGAGGCGGTCGGTCGACTGACTTTCTGTGCTTTTTGCTTTTTTTTTTCGTTTATTTCCTTTTTTTTCTTTTTTTTTTCTATTTCTGTTCTTTTTCTTTCTTTCTTTCTTTTTCCTTCTTTCTTTTCTCTTTTTTCTCATGATAGCATACAAACCAAGATGCCTCAAAAAAAATAAACCAAAGACCACAAATACTAGCTTGGAAGGGTAGGCTAAGTATGGGATGTAGTTTTGGGGGAATAAAAAGGCAATTTTGGCTATGTGAAGCTTATGGGTAAATAAGAGAAAAGGATCCCTAATGCACGTATCAAGACTCACAAAACGAGAAAGTAAGACAAGAATATAGCAATTCAAGTTCATGTTTATGCATATTGATGTAACATGTTCCAAGGGGAGTACTACTCACATCCTAGACAACTGGTTTAAAAATGAAACCAGGAAATAAGCTCTAAACCTTAGAATGTATAGTAGGTTGCCAAGGTATAAGTCAAGTCTCAAGATATACAAATTGACAAAAACTCGTAGATATGCAAAAGACTCTTATACTAAAACAAGTTGACAAGGCAATGTAAAAGCATAGACATGTAAGATAGCTAAATCATCCTTGAAATACTCTCGTTCCGACTCGACCTATATGCTAAAATAAACGTGCATTTTTTTTTTGGAATTTTTGAATTTTTTCATTTTTTTTGGATTTTTGTATATATAAGGAAAATAAGGAAAAGAACAATGCAAGACAGAAATGCAATAAACGTGTGACAAAATGCAATGCATGTGACTCGAAACCATTCCCCAAACCAACCCGCACAATGTCCCCATTGTGCATTAGCCTAAGTAAAGGTTTCACAAAATTAAAGAAAAGATGCAAGTAAAATAAAAACTAAGGAAAAACTGGAAAGAACTCACTGGATTTATAAGCGTAAGAGAAAAACCTCCCCAAACCAGCGTAAGCTGGGAGGTTTTGGTGGCTAGCAATGCCACTAAAGTACCAAAGAACTGTTGCACGAACTCCGAGGAAGAAACGAACTGACTGCGACGGACAGGCAGGTCGACTGACCTATAAAGTAGGTCGACCGACCTTCCTGCAGAGTACATGAATCTTGGCAATACAGCGACTAGGTCGACCGACTGGTGTATCTGGTCGGTCGACCCTCTGTGTCCCAGCGGTCTTCGTTTCTTCGTAAAACCTGAAAACAAGAAAAATAAATGCGCCCAACAAATGCGCGAGATTCCAGAAACAAGTCTTAAAGTCTTAACTACGCAAGCATAAAGGAAAAAGTTCTAAAACTAAACCAAATTAAAAAGTCTCACACAACAAAAAGTAAATTGTCTTAAAACTGAAACTTAAAACAATTATCCGCTAAAGATGCGGAAAATATCCGACCACGGCTTTTGACGACACGCCGTAGTCTCCACAGTGTTTGCTTGTGTAGCAAAACACATCTTCTTTCCGCCGTCGCAAAGCATATGCGACGACCTCTCCTCTTGAGCCTGCCTCCTCTTTTTCTTCTCCTCCCGATCTATGACATCCGGGTTTTCATCTTCTCTATAGCTTAGACATCCCATTCCTCCTCTCTGGACTATGATTTCCTTCACTTTGGGTTTCCCCAAACCAATTCCTGCACTAGTCACAATAGAAGTGTCCTCCATATTGCTCCCAATCTGGGGCGGAGGTGTAAAAACAGATGTAGGAATAGGCAATAAAGTAGGAGAAGTAGTGATGACCTCATACTTCTTTTCAGAAGTGATAGCATTACAAGTGATGGGGGTCATAGCATCCTTCTTCCTATAAGATAGGTCATATATAATAGAATGCTTTCCTACTTTGAAGGTCAAAGTCCCTGTGCCTACATCTATAATGGCTCCTGCGGTGTGGAGGAAAGGTCTTCCTAGTATTATAGGTATATGGGCATCCTCTGGGATGTCCAAAACTACGAAGTCAACTGGGAAGAAAAACCCGTCAATACGCACAGGGATGTTTTCCAACACCCCTATAGGGTCCATAGATGTTCGATCTGCCATCTGGACAGTCATACTGGTTACTGCAAATTCGGTCATTCCTAATTTTAAGGCAACGCTTAGGGGCATGACACTTATACTGGCACCTAAGTCGCATAAAGCCTTCTTAACTGGGAAGGTTCCTATATTGCAGGGGACAGAAAAACTACCAGGGTCCTCTAATTTGTGAGGGGCAATGACATGCGATAAAAAACTAGATGACTCTTCAGTGAGGGCCACCGACTCAACCTTTTCTAGAGACCTCTTTCTTGACAAAAGCTGTCTCATAAATTTAAGATAGGAAGGAACTTGTTGAACTAATTCTAGAAACGGGACTTGAACATTTAATGAACGAATCACATCCTTAAATTTGTCAAAAGATACCTGATCCTTCGAAGGTACGAGTCTTTCTGGGAAAGGAGCGGCTGAGGACTCAGTATTCGCAGCCCTTTTCAGAAACCTAGGGGTCTTGTCACCCCGGAAAAGAAAATCCCTTAAGTTATTTGGCAATTTTGGAAGAAAAGGGGCTTCTGGTTCTGCCTCAGCGGTCGGTCGACCTTCTTCCTCGGTCGGTCGACCGCTCTCCTGTTCAGCGAAAATTTTCGGGTTCTGCTCTGTGGTCGGTCGACCTAGATCTTCGGTCGGCCGACCGTCTTCACTGCTGCTCGGCTGTTTTTCTTTCTCGCTCCCTACTTTAGCTCCACTTCGTAGGGATATGACGTTCATAGTCTCTTTTTTCTTGTCCGTTTTGGTCGGAAGTTGACCCGGAGCCCTAGTATCATTCTTGCCCGCGATTTGAGCAATCTGAGACTCTAACATCTTCATCCCTGCCTCTCTAGCCTGAGACTCCTTCTGAACCAACCCAATAAGATTCTGGATAAGAGTGTCGGTGTTGGGTGGTGGATTTGAAGGTGGTTGAGGGTTGAAGGGTGGTTTTTGAAAACCTTGCTTATGTGGGGGGATATATGTGGAATTTTGCTGAGGTTGCATATGTTGTGGGTTAAGAACATTCTGGCTTGTCCACCTCAGGTTGGGATGGACATTATTATTATTTGGGTCATAAAAATTGTTCCCACGATAGTGTTGAAAAGCGGCACATGTTTCATTGGATGAAGTACTGAATTTTGACACGTGCCCTTCTCCACCGCACCTCTCACAAGTAAAGGGTCTGTCTTGAACGGCGTTCACCTGATAAATACCGCCCTTGCTTCCACTTCCTAGATCGAATTTCCCTCCAGCCTCTAATTTTTCCAACTTGGCCGTCAAGGCCTCAATAGCTGCCAGGTTGTATTCGGACTTCCTTTGATTTCCTCTGGAAGTTCCATGCTCAGCACGGTGCACAGCAACATCTTCTATCAATTTGAGACCCTTAGTCTCTCCTGAATTATCTTGGAATCTCCCATTAGCTGTAGCATCTAGATAAGCCCTGTTGTCATCATAGAGGCCATTGTAGAACTGGTTACAAAGAAACCATTGTTCGAATCCGTGATGTGGTATGGATCGAACAAGCCTCTTGAACCTGTCCCACGCCTCACTAAAGTCCTCATTGGGGCCTTGCTTGAAATTTGTAATCTGCGCCCTTAAAGCATTAGTCTTTGATGCGGAATAGTATTTTCTGTAGAATGCTAAGGCTAGGGTGTTCCAATCTGTGACTCCCGCAGCAGTGCGGTCTAAATCTCTGTACCATTCTCTCGCAGCGTCCCTAAGAGAGAAGATAAACATGGTCTGCTTAATCTGGTCCTGCGTCACTCCTTCTGGGGGTGCAATAGAGCATATGTAATCTGTGAAGATTTCAATATGCTTTGCAGCATCCTCATTGGTCGAGCCTCCAAATTGGTTTCTTTCAACCATAGTAATATAGGCAGGCTTGGCCTCGAATGGCTTCCCAGTACCTGCAGGTAAAGTGAACCCTTTGTATAGGTCCTTTGCCTGAGGCATAGAGTGACTGGCAATAGTATCTTCCTCTGCCATATTTTCTTCTTCTTTCGGAAAAATTGGAAAGTAGGTAAAAGGTGGTGTTTTTGGTGAAAGTGGATTGATCGGTGAATTCGGTTGTGAAGGTGGTGTTTTTGGTGAAGATGGTAATGATGGTTGTTCGAATAAGTCTTCTTGAAATAAGGAAGATGGTGAACCTCCTTCCTGATTTGCTAGAAGTTGCTTTCTCCTTTCTCTAAGAGTCCTCTCAAGCTCGTGGTCAAGTGGTAGGAGTTCTCCTTGAACTAACCTGCGCATAAGATGGAAACTACAAGAAAATGGTGAGAAGGTTTAAGGAACAAAAAGTTCCTTAAACAAAGAGAAACAAAAACAAAAAAACAATAAACACTGGCGTCACCTCCCCGGCAACGGCGCCAAAATTTGATGCCCGTCGCTGAGGGTACCAAAGATAAAATTTATAATTCCTAACTTTAACAATAGATAGTGAAAGTCAGGGTCGAACCACAAGGAGGTGAGGAATGTTTATTGTTTGGTGTTAATGTTTAAAGGTAACAAATTTGGGGGTTGATTGTGTTGATTACTATATCTAAGGCAAAGATTAAAATAAACAAATAATAAAAGATGAGAATAAAATATAATAAAAGGGATGCTAGGATGTTTGGGTAATAAATAGCTAAGGTAGTATAAATTCTAAGGTCAACATGTATTGCAGTCGCGTAAGGGGTGTAACATATCCTTTCGGTCTATGGTACCTAATAGCTCCTTTCGGCCTATGCTATTAGTTCCTAGGTCTCACAATTATTGGGTGTCAACAATAAGGGTGATTCCTAAATCCTAGGTCACATACCTTTCAGTCTTAAGTAACCTAGCCGTCTTAAGGTGTAAACCAATGCCCTTCCCGTATCTCTCAATCTTGGGTAGGTCATTACTAACGTCCTACAAGTCTCCTTTCAGTTTCATTGTAGGATATTATAGTCAACAAGAAAAGACGAAACAGGATTCATGCGCGGGTGGTCGACCGACCAGCTATTCCAGTCGGCCGACCACAGCCTCGGTCGATCGACCCACTATTTGAGGCGGCCGACCGCGGCTCTGCTACAAGTCGGTCTCGGAATTTCTACTACCTACGCATATTCATCCCCTACATCCTAACATATGAAATTTAGCTACTCATGGTTATTAAGACGATTATGAAAACGGGGTTAAACATGGTAAACATAGTAAATAATCTAAACATGCAAGAATTAACAAAGCTTGAGATTCTGACTTAAACGAATGTAATAATAATAAGAACAATAATAAAGCTAGATTAAAAGAGTAATTACCAGAATTGGGATTAAGGCAGAAAGGAACAAACTTTATTGAATGCTTGGGAATTATTGAAAGAACAAAACTAAAACTGGAATAAAACTAGATCGTAACTTCTTCTAAATAAAACTGGATATTAATCGATGAATCCCTAAACCCTAATCACAAGATTAGTTTATATAGGGCCAAAAATTAGAGTTTCCTAAAAGACTTCTACTTCTAATTACTTTCCGAAAAAGCGTTCCTGGGCTTCGCTGAGGTCGGTCGACCACTTTGGTGGGTCGGTCGACCTCTTTTACGGACTTAATTGAATTCTTGGGCTTTTCTTCAAGTTTTGGTCTTTATAGAAATTAGGCCTGGTCGGCCGACCCGTTTAGTTGGTCGGTCGACCGCTTCCCGTAGAGAATCCTCGGTTTTCTTCTAGCTTTGACTTTTGGTACTTAAATAAATATTCCAGTTGACTTTCCTTCATTCCTTAATTATGCAAAAGATTCGAGGACATGAATTTGGTGCTAAATCGCCCCTTTTCCGCATAAATCTGCAAAAGTGCATAAAAATACGAAAGTACACGATTGTTGGGAAATAAGGGCTAAAACATAGTAAATGAGCGACCAAATGCGTGTAAAAATAGATGAAAAACATCATAAAATAGACACGCATCAGCTATGTTCTTAGACTGTGATTATTATATATCTTGTGAAATATGCCGTTACTCCGTGTTTGATTTCGCTATTTTAAATTTTGCCTATTATCATTCTCTAAACCTTATGTGCTGAAATATGCATTTTACCTGTATAATATGATTACTAATATGAAAGGTTTTAATTTGTCAAGTATGAACTATGAGTTAGTGGTATGTCTACATTGACGTAAATGTGTTAATTTTGTGTCAAAATTGCCAAGGGTATATGAGTGTTAGTTACCTTGATTTTGACTGTGTAGCATGAAATTGATAAGTATGTTTTGTCTAGGTACGCAGTGTAGCACGGACACTTCTCCTAATTATCCATCCCATGTACGACACCGTGTCCGACACTCGGACACCCGACACTCGTTCGACACATGGCTAAACATATTATAGTTTGGACGAGGAATAAAATTTTAAAAAAAGATCGATTAAACGATGAGTTTGAGTTGAAAAATGAGAATTAGATATAGTAAAGGTCGAATTGTAACTTTACTTGTTTAGATTTAGTTTCAAATACATGATAAAAATGAAATTATACGTTATTTATAACCATAATATATATATTTTATTATATTTAAATGCTGTGTCCCGTGTCCTAAATTTCATGGGATGACGTGTCCCGTGTCCCGTGTCAGTGTCGTGTTCGTGTCCTTGTCCGTTTTGATGCTACCTAGTGTTTGGTTTCTTAAAAGTCGGATGCTAGTTGCCCAGTATAGAGTAATCAATTTATCGGATGATTGGCGTCTATTGTTTCGACGAGCTTCTAGAGCATTGGATGTGTTATTTTATAATGGGATTACGAGGACGTAACCATGTCTTAAGGAGGATAGGATTGTAAAATCTTAATGATTTATGATATGGCTAATTGGTATGTCGTGATTGTTTGACGGAGATTGACTATACTTGAAAATCCTGATCATTACTTCTGTTATGCATTATATTGCGGTTCGTTAAGTATCCTATAATTTTGCTATAGGTTAAACTTTGGGGACAAAGTTTTCTTGAGGGTAGAATGTAACATCTCACGTTTCAAAGCCTATATAAGTGCTACTTGTGTTTGTTTCATGCTCGTTAGATGTTTCGTTACCGTTACGAGGTGGTGAACTTCGGGACGGAGTTCATTTTAAGGAGGGAAGACTATAATACCACGTATTTTCATAGTTCGTAATAATGTGTTGCTTTATATTATTTGATACGTATTTATTGGTTGTTATAATAATTATATTTAGTATATTATGTGGACTTGTAATACTATTTACCTTCATATTCATATTTAATTTATATTTAAATTATATTATTATGTCTACTCGTTAATTTTAAGTTATGGGTTAAGAACGGGATATAGAGATATAAGTTCTCGAGATGCATGATGGGATATTAGACTCGGTTATGATTGATGCGAGATAGGCTTGGACTCGGGTTGTGATTGTAAGAAACATGTAATGCACAACCCATCCAATGATATGCAAAAAAAAAAACCCTAAACCTAAAGCCTAACCATCGACATCCCATTTTCTAAACTTAGAGAGAGGGAGAGGAAGCAGAGTGTCGAGCCTTTCACTGGATTGGAGATTTCCTACCATTTGCAACCTAATTTGATTTCCCTGTTTGTAAGTCGATTTCATTTAATTGTTTATACTGTTTTAAAGTCTTCTTCTTCGAAAAGTTTGAAAAGAGAGTCCTGTTCATTTAATTGTTTATACTGTTTTATTGTTATTTGTAACTTGTTCCAACGCCTTCTTCAAACTATCCAAGAATCTTGGATCTTCAAAATTCATGTTGCCCAGAATGGATTTTCTTGAAACAAATAGAATTCAAGAGCCGAAGCTCTGATACCACTAATGATACGAATTCTTGAGCAAAGAAATCGTCCGCGGAAGCTTCTTGGAAATCCTTAGAACAATCTTGAATGAATTAGTGAAATAGGCAATGTATGGAACGATCATGATTGAATCTTGATGAATGATGATGATGAATGATGATCGGCGGTGGTGATGCTGTCGTGATGGTGGTGGTCCGTCGGTGGTCTTGGTGGTGGTGGTTATTTTTGTAGTTCTGACGGTCTTGAGGTGAATCCCCAAGGTAGACCGATATTTGTTTGCCCTAGACCTATAGAATAAACAATGGTGATTTACTCCCTAGACCTATAGTTTGTAAATCGTGTTAATATTTGAAACGCGGCAAATACCAACGGTTCGGATCAACACTCGATGAGTCCTTGGATTCTTTAAGTATGCCTTAAAAGAAAACTTGTAAATTTTTATAACTTTGAATAATTAACTGAATAGCAAGAAGAACCATGTGCCTTATTTACAGGTAAGGCTACACGGTCAAAGCACATGCCCCAAACGAGTCAACAACTGAAATCTGACTCGGAATGGAAGTCCTAAAACCTATCTTAATGGATTACATATAATCCTTATTAAAATAAAACCCTATCTTAGGAATTAAAAGAATTAAATAACTAATCCTAATAACCCTAGGATAACTAACTAATAAGATAATAAGTCATTTGTAACAACCTTGTAACAAACTAGTAACTACCTTAACAAACTAAATAACAAACTTTAACAACCTTAATAAAATAACTAACTTAATAAATATAACAAAGAAATTGAAAATACTCCAATGCCTAGTAGGAGTCCAAGATGGCCGAGCAATCCTCCATCCATGACCGAGCACAAGTCTTGAAGCCCGGGCAACCCCTAGCCCATGACCGAGTACACGGCCGGTCGTGGGCCGTGCCATCCAATATTGGACCGTCCATCCACGCCTTGCCTTCTTTGGACTTGATTCGTTTCTTGATTTTATTTTATTAGCCCAAGGTCTTAAAGCCCAACGAACCTTAGTTAGACAAAATACTAACCACAAGATAATCACAGTAAAAATAGCTAATATAATTTGCCTCCTCGACCTTTGCTCATGATAACGAATTGACGCCCTATCCATATTTGGATCAATTGATGCGAGATGAGCTTGGACTCGGGTTGTGATTGTGAGAAACATGTAATGCACAACCCAACCCAATGATATGCTAAAATAAAACCCTAAACCTAAAGCCTAACCATCGACATCCCAATACCATTTTCTAAACTTAGAGAGAGGGAGAGGAAGAAGAGTGTCGAGCCTTTCACTAGATTGGAGATTTCTTACCATTTCCAACCTAATTCTTTTTTTTTGGTGTAAATGTGAGTAGTATATATTTCATTCTAGAAACAAATATAGATGAGAGGCAAAACTAGAACAAAACTTTAGAAACCCATCACAGTCTAAGGCAACCAGGGGGCTTACAACATAAACAAACTAAGTACTATTCCTTGTCATACTCATGTGTTGCTGCATACTATCAAGTCTTTGCTTCACCAATGCTTCGATCTCCAGAGCCACCTTTTCAGGCCTTTCCAGAACATTATCAAGTCTGGCCTTATTTCGTTTCATCCACACTAGGTAGCAGTATGCATTGAATAGCACAGCCTGTATACCTTTGTCCTTCTTGTCAGAGTAAGTCTATCTAGCCTCATAGAATTGAGGTATCGTACTTCCACTCCAATTCTCCAGGTAATTTTTGTTTTTTGTGCTGTAAACACACTCCTGCAAGAGGTGTTTTCCATTTTCAACCCCAACCCCACACAAGCAGCATTGCTCATCACTGCTGTAGCCAGTTTAAATAATTTCTCCTTTGTATTGATTCCATTGTGACAGAAAAGCCATGTTATCATAGAGTGTTTTGGTACAGACCAGTTGTGCCATACTATAGGGGACCATTCCATGATTTGTTGAGTTCCTTTCAGCCATTTATACCCCTCTGAGATAGTGTATCCCTTATCTGTGATAGTCCAACTGTTTGCTATGTAGCATGGTTTGAACTTTTCTTTAGTTTTGCATATCATCCTCCAAGTCCATGCTACATCCAGAGGTGGAGTGTAGTCATGCCAGTCTGTACCCTTTAGGTAATTCGTATTGATCCACTTCACCCATAGTTGAGGCCTCTGCTCATAGAGCCAATACACCAGCATTCCCACTGCAGCAGTATTCCAGGTGCTGGCTTGTTTGATATTCAGGTCTCCTTCTTTCTTTGTTCTTGTTACTTTATCCCAGGCAACCAAAGGTACCCTCGTATATTCATAATTACCCTCCCAAACAAAGTTTCTACAGATGGCTTCCACTCTCTTAATCACCCCTTTAGGTAGAATGAAGATGGAGGCCCAGTAGCTATATAGCGTATTCAGCATTGAATTAATAAGCACCACTCTCCCAGTATAAGAGAGCTTTCTAGCACCCAGGTTTCTTATTCTGCTGACCATTTTCTCAATGATTTTTGCACATTCCTGTTTGTTTGGCTTCCTGGTCTGAATTAGGATCCTTAGGTAGGTGAAAGGTATAACCCCTTCAGTGAATCCAGTGACTTGCAGTATATCATTCTTGAGGTCATGCTTCATACCAATAAAATACATGTTTGATTTCGAGGAGTTTAGTTGCAACCCAGTTGTTTGAGAGAAAGTGGTGAGGGTTTTGGCAAGCAACATGATAGATTAGGGTTCCCCTTTGCAAAAGAGCATTAAATCATCTGCAAAGATGAGATGAGTCAGTTTCATAGCTTTGCACTGTGGGTGGTAACGAAAATGCCATTTCTCAGTGGCATATTTGATGAGTCTGCTTAAGTATTCCATACATAAGGTGAATAAGAGTGGGGACATAGGTTCACCCCGTCTTAACCCCCTTTGTCCCTGAAAGTAGCCAAACTGAGATCCATTGAGAGCTAAAGTAAACTGGGGAGTACTAATGCATTCCATGATAATACTTTTAAAGTGAGCAGGGAATTTCAGATGGCTCAGAAGGTCGTCCCCATATTCCCTTTCCACAGAGTCATAGGCTTTTTGAAGGTCGATTTTGAATAAACACCTGGGAGACACATTTTTCCTGTTGTATTGTTGCATAATATCTTGGCATATGAGTATGTTTTCAGTGATGGACCTTCCTTGGATAAATGCACCCTATGTTTCATTAACCAAGTCTAGTAGCACTTTAGCCATTCTATTACATATGGCTTTAGAGATGATTTTATATAGCATGTTGCATCATGCTATTGGCCTGAACTGTTGTACAGATTGGGATCTGTCACATTTAGGAATCAAGGTCAGAGTAGTAGCATTAATCTGGTGGAGCAGCTTCCCAGTGTGGAAGAAATCTTTGACTGCAATGCAACGTCTGGACCAATGATGTCCCAAGCTTGTTTAAAGAACCCACTAGTGTACCCATCAGGTCTAGGGGCCTTCTCATTTAGAATTGAGAACACAATATCTTTAACCTCAGCATCAATGATAGGTTGTGAGAGTATATCATTATGGACTCCTGTGCAATAAGGCCCCTTCTGGATAACATCCCCCCTAACTTTAGTAGTTCTCTTGCTGCTGCCCAGCTGATTCTGGTAATACTCAAGGAATGCACCCTGAACCCCCGTAGGAGTACCATGGCTATTTCCCCTCATGTCAATGATTTGGCTCACTTTATTATGTTGATTTCTGTGTTTGATGGCTCTATGGAACTGTGCAGTGTTAGCATCCCCATGTTGTAGCCAATTCAGTTTTGCCTTTTGCCGTAGAAAACTGGATTCTGCATTCTTCAAATGTCTAGCTTGTTCAGCCATCTCCCTTTCCTGCCGGATCAATGTAGCATTAGTATAGTCAGCCTGCAGTTGGACTTAAATGGATAGTAGATTGGCCATGCTTTCGACAACACATAGTTCAATGTCAGCAAAGGATTTTTTATTGAGAAGTTTAAGATCATATTTCGGTAGTTTCATCTTTTTCACAATCTTAAACAAGGAGGTGCCCCAGATATCCTTCTGCCACCCATTCTGCACAATTTTGAGGAAGTTAGGATGTTTCCCCCACATATCAAAGAATTTAAATCTTGCTTTTCGATGTTGTTCATCACCATCAATGGCAACCACACATGGTGTATGGTCAAATTATCCTTCAGGAAATAGTGTGCTCTATAGTCAGGCATGTTTGATATCCGTGAGCCATTGATAAGAAACCTGTCAATGCAACTATAAATTCTTTTCACTGGTTCTTATTTATTATTCCAAGTGTAATACACCCCCGTACACTACAAAAAAACGCTTTATTTGCGACGGAATATTTGTGACGGACAGAAGTTCTGTCGCAAAAATGTGTTTGGGACGGAATTTGTGACGGAAATTTTTTTTGCGACGGATTTTGCGACGGACCCAAAATTCCAAGACCCGCGAAGTGAAAGTCAAATGGCGGGAAAGTTTGCGACTGAAAATCCATCGCAAATATTGACTTTTGCGACGGAAATTCTGTCGCAAAATATTGACCAGACTTGACCAAAATTTGGCCCAGGGTCAAACTTTGACCACATTTGCGACGGAATTTCCGTCGCAAATCTGGTCAAAGTTTGACCTGGACCAGATTTGCGACGGAATTTCCGTCGCAAAAATTAATTATACAGACCCCGCGGGTCTTATTTTTCCCCAAATCAATTTCATTCTTAACCCTAAATCGCGATTTACTCCTTCCTTCTTCACCCCACGCTTAAGTCAACCACCACACCACCACCACCCCACCACGCCGCCGGCCTCCACCCACTGGCCACCACCCACCGCCGCACGTCCTTCTTCTCCTTCCTCCTTCTCCTTCCTTCCTCCTCCTTCCTCTCCTTCTTCTTTCTTCTCCCTGCCACCTCACCGCCGCCACCACCTCACCGCCGCCACCTTGCCGCCGCCACTTCCTTCTTCCTTCTCCATTTCTCCTTATGTATGTATACTAACTTTCGTTATTTATATACCGTCTTAATTATTTTTTGGTGAAATGTAAAAAATATATTGAAGCTCAAGAAGGAAGGATAGTCCTTCCTTACAAAGTCCCTTACATCATCAATTTATCAATCCAAGCCTTATCCTTGGGAGGGATATGGCCTTTACATCTATGCTCAATTGTCATACTAATATCATTCTTTATAGTTTTAAACACAATCTCTGGTCTCAGTATAAGGCTATCCATTCTAGCTTTGTTCCTTTGCCTCCATATATGATAAACAGTTGCATTAAGAATAGCATTCAACACTCCTCTTTTCAACTTTGAACCTCTTCTGCTCAGGCACCATTCTGCTAAGTGAGTTCTTGGCATCAAAAGTCCCGTCCAAGTTCTAATAGACTGCAAGATTAGTGAACTATAGGTACAGTCAAAGAACAGATGGGAATTCTGTTATGTGGCAGCCCCACAAATGCAACACAAGTCATCTTGTGTTATTCCATATTGAGCCAACTTGTCTTTGGTCTTTAAGGCTTTGTGATGGTACATCCAATTGATTATAGTGTGCTTCTTTACTGTCCAGGCATTCCAGATCAATCCTGGCCACTGCAACTCAGGGCTTGCTGGTCTGAGCTGATCATAGACTTTGCTGATAGAATACTGAGTATGGCTTCCAAGCCAATCTGTAGGCAGAGTTCTGAGCCTGTCTTAATCTTACAAATCTTTTTCCAAGTCCAAGCAACATCCAGAGGAGGTGAGTATATCTGCCAGTCCTGCCCTTTAAGGTAGATATGACTAACCCATTGCACCCATAACTTATCAGCCCTTGCATGAACCCACCAGGCTAACTTTCCCACAGCAGCTTGGTTCCAGAATGCATCATTTTTGAGTCCTAGACCCCCTTCTTTAGTGGATTTACATACCTTTTCCCATGCCACTGGTGGTACCCTCTTGTAATCCACCCCTCCATCCCATAAGAAGTTCCTGCACATGGCTTCCAATCTGTGAGTCACTGAAGATGGCAGAATAAAGATTTGAGCCCAGTATGAATGCAGAGTTTTCAGGACAGCTTTGAAAAGGACTAGTCGTCCAACATATGACAACTTCCTGGCCCCTATTGCCCTGACTCTCTCCATAACTTTATCTATTATGGGTTTGCAATCCCTTTCATTCAGCTTCGTAGGCTTGATAGGTACCCCAAGGTACTTAAAAGGTAAGGTGCCCTCAACACAGCCTGCTACTTGGAATATATCTGCCTTCACTGTCTCTTGAACCCCATTAAAGTAAACATTTTTTTTAGTTGGGCTCATTTTCAGTCCCGATGCCTCTGAGAATGTTGCAAATGATCTAAGGAGAATCATGATAGACGTTATATCTCCTTTACTGAATAAAAGGAGGTCATCTGCAAACATAAGGTGTGAAAGCTTCATAGTTCCACAAAGAGGGTGATATTTGAAGTTCATTGTGCTTGTGGTATACTGTAGAATTCTGGACAGGTATTCCATAAACACTGTAAACAAAAGAGGGGATATTGGGTCTCCTTGCCTGAGCCCTCTCTTGCCTGGGAAAAAACCAAAAGTGTTGCCATTAAGGCACAGAGAAAATGCAGTGGTTTTGACACACTCAATCACAAGCCTAGTGAATTGATTTGGAAAGTTGAGAGCCTCCAACATCTGTTCCAAGAAGTCCCACTCAACAGTATCATATGCCTTTTGTAAGTCAATTTTGAATAAGCACCTTGGAGACACTGTCTTCCTCCCATAGAGTCTAATAATATCCTGACAAATCAAGATGTTCTCCATAATACTTCTACCATGTATAAACCCCCCTTGTGTAGGAGAAATGATATCAGGTAAAACTTTAGCAAGCCTAGTGCATAGTAATTTGGAAATGAGCTTGTAAACAACATTACAACAGGCTATGGGACGAAACTGGGTCACATTCTGGGGATAATCAATTTTAGGAATGAGTGTGACATTGGTGGCATTAAGCTGCTTTAGTAACTGGCCTGTATGAAAGAATTCATGAACTGCTTTGCATACATCCTTCCCTATAATGTCCCAACTGGCTTTAAAAAACTTATTTGTGTAGCCATCTGGGCCTGGTGCTTTATCATCAGGAATGCTAAAAAGAGTGTCTTTGATTTCAGCATCAGAGATAGGTTGGTTCAAGAGTTCCCAGTGTCTGTCATTACAAATGGATCCTTGTTGTACAATATTTCTGAACACTGGTTTGGTAGTGGAACTAGTCCCAGTAGCTTCTGATAGTACTGCAGGAAGCTATCTTGTATGCCATGAACATCAGTATGTATGTTACCTACAGTATCTGCCAACTGATAGACTTTATTCTTTCTCCTTCTAGCCCTTAGCAAGCCATGAAAGTAAGAGGTATTGGAATCCCCTTCCTTTAGCCAGTGTGCCTTAGCCTTCTGTCTCAGAAAAATAGTTAACTGATTGTGCAGCTGACTGTAATGAGCATGGGCATCATATTCTTGTTGCATCAGAGTGAGCTCTCCTGGTTGATGAATCAAAGCTTCCTAACACAGCTTCAATTTCAGTCTAGCAATATCAGTGGCCTTCTCAATATCAGAAAAATGCTCTTTATTCAAAGTTTTCAAAGGCTGTTTCATAGCCTTCAGCTTCTGCACTAGGAGATACATCTGAGTCCCATATCCTGCAGTCCTCCAATGCTGGGCCACTAGCTGAGTGAAAAGCTTGGCTTCACACCACATGTTCATGAATTTAAAAGGCCTGTGCCTAGTATTTGCCTCCTCTCCATTCACCATGTTTTTAAGGATATATGGGTTATGGTCAAAATATCCTTCAGGGATATAATTGGCCTGCATATTTGGCAAAATTCTGTCCCATTCAGCATTTGAGAAAACTCTGTCCAATCTAGTATAAACTCTATCAGCTGGTTTTTGCTTATTTGTCCAAGTATAGAAAGAACCTATAGTAGGGCATTCCTCCAATTGACAATAAGCAATACATTCTTGAAAAGGAGTGGCCTCAGCTAAGGAAAAGTTGCCTCCTAATCTCTCCTCTGGTTGCATAACACAGTTGAAGTCACCACCTATGGCCCAAGGTCCATGGATCCCATCTGCCAGCCTAGTTAAGTTTGACCACAACTCCTCTCGTTCTGTAATCCCATTGAAGGCATACACCATGGTGATATAGACCTGAACTTGGCTAGGAATATGCTTGACATATAGATGTATGTATTGCGAATTGTATTCCAGAAAATCTACATAGTATTCAGTATGTTTCCACCCAACCCAGATCCTCCCACCAGGATGGGTATGAGTATTTGAGCTAATACTCCAGTTATGAAAAATAGTCATAGCTTGATGATGATTCTGGGGCTTGATTTTAGTTGCTAACAAAGCAAATAAACCTACATTATTTTGAAGCAGTAAATTATTTATGTCTTTCTGCTTATCTAATCTATTCATACCACGAACATTCCATATTCCAATAATCATTGAATAATGATTGGGGTAGATGGCCTATTAGCACTGTGGCCAGTGCTAACATTCATACTCAGCACACTTTTATAGGATGGACTAGAGGGTTTTCCTGCTAAGTCTGCCATAAAACTTGTGGGCATACCATACAAAGGTTCTCTTTCTGCATCACTTTCCTGCTCTGGAGCATTAGCTGGCTTTGAAATGGATGCTGGTGGCACAATTGTAATAGGTGGGAGGGGTGGTCTAGCACCTACAGGGCCCACCTTCCTCCTCCACACTTGTTTGGTCTTTGGTGCCTGAACCTTCTTCCTGCAATTAATGGCTAAGTGTCCCATAATCTGGCATTGAGTACATCTGCTCGGTGTCCATTCATACTCCACTCCTATATTCATAAGGACTCCTTTTTCATCCTTAACTTTGATATTAGAAGGGAATTGTTGGTTAACTTGCACTTCAATCATGATACGGGCAAATCCCAGTCGTGTTCTTCTTTCAGTGGCATCATACCTCTTCATGAACTTCCCTACCTTTCCTACAATCTTTGGTATACTAGCTCCCCACATTTTGAGAGGCAGGTTATGTAATCTAATCCATTTTGGTACAGATTTGACTTTCTCCTTCTTCAATTCCACATCTGGTTGCCACTTTTTTATTATGACAGGTTTACTGTCAAAAAGATGTATCCCTGCAGCCAAAACTTGTTCTTGCATTTCTTGTGTTCTGAATCTAACAAGGAATACTCCATTATGCATAAAGGAGATTGTCTCTATGTCATGATGTTTCCATATCCTTCGCAAATAGCCTTCAAACACAGGCCATGGAGGATTGGATCCAAGTACAAATCCATAGATGGCAAATTTCCAGAAGTCAACTTCTTCCTGTACGTCCTCCTCTGTTATATCAATAACTTCTTGGTCATCATCTAAGAATTCCATGATCCTCTTGCCATGCCTATCATACCAATCTCCCATATTATCCTCTATGTTATCAGGAACAACATTGTCAGTAGTCTCATCTATGGTTTCAGCAGTACCGTCCTTATTAGTTTCACAATCTGCATACTCATTAAAGTCCAATGTTGCAATCCCTGAGATATTTGTCATGCTACCATACTTGACTGCCTCATCAATGTCAGGACCTTTTTCCGCCGTGTCTTTCCTCCCACGCCCCTTAGCTCCCATCGTCTTCCTATTCGTGATGTTACGGAGTAGTGTTGGTGAAGAGTCCATAGCCATAGTGCACAGGATCTTCAAAGTCAACGCCGTCAAAGTCGTCGTCAATTCGCCATATTAGAGAGCGTTTAGGGTTTATTATACATAGTTATTTGATTATTTACCGTCTTAATTAGTTATGTTTAATCCGTCGCAAAATTCCGTCGCAAATTCTGTATTATTGTTTTTTATTGTTATTATGAATAGTTAGTTTAGTTTAATTGCTATTTGATTAGTTTAGTTAGTATTGTTAGGTGATTAGTAATATTAGGTTAGTAGCTAATTTCGTCCCAAATCGGTCGCATATTGTTGTTAAGATGTTTATGACGAATGATTTTGATATAAAATTGGGTTAATTGATGGCAATAATACAAACTATGTCTATCCTGCTCAAATTAATATAAACTATACAATAACCCAAAAAAATACCAACTTGACCATCATTTAACTTTTATCACTTCGATTATCTTATTGACTTGTTTTCACCGGTAACGTTTATTAATTTGTAGGTTACCTTTTATTTTTGAATTATTATTTTCTTAACCACTCTTTAAAACTCCTCCTCATGTCCTCCATTATTTTACAGCAGCAACAATCTTCTGCCTCTCTCAAATTTTTTCTTTCCCTTTTTTCTTTCCCTTTTTTCTTCTTTATTTTCTTTACCCTTTAATTGCTCCACCATCATTTTGTTTTTAATTCTTTTGTGGTGATGTCTTCTTCGTCTTATACCTCCTCCTTTAAAAAAATGCGAACAGAATTCATCAATATCAACAATGTGGCGATGTTCAATTTTTAGGGTTTCTTGGTAATGATTCAATTTTTAGGATTTTCTGGGTAATGATTCAAATGAACCTAATTAATAAACAATTGAAATGATTTCAAAAAGAAAAGAGAGCATAATTAATGTTAACTTATTCATTGGTTCTGCAACAATGACAGCCAAGTAAGGTGAATATTATGCTTTCTACCGGAGGTAAACAAATGGCAATGATGATGACGATAAATAATAGAACTGCGGATGATTTTTTTAGTGTTTAATTTCTGGGCGGGATAAAATGGCGATGATGATGATGAAGATGAATAATTGAAGGGAGGGTGATTTTTAGGGTTTAATTTATGAGCAAGATAGAAATGACGATGATGATGAAGATGGATGATTGAAGGAAGGGTGATTTTTATGGTTTAATTTCTGGGTATGATTTAGGTAAACAAATTGAAGTAAATGGGAAAAATTAGGGGAAGAGTCACTTATGGCGAATGGGTGACCTGTTTATCAGGTTTCCTGTAACTTAAGGCGTTTAAAGTTAAATGATGGTTAAGTTGGTATTTTTTTGGGTTATTGTATAGTTCATATTAGTTTGAGCAGGGTAGGTATAGTTTGTATTATTGCTATCAATTAACCCTATAAAATTTGCATTGTTGTTGATTGTTAGTGTTGTTGATTTGTTTAGAATATTCTTGAATAGTACCCGTTCAATAATTACACATTAGGTGTAATTGTTGAATAGTCCCCGTTTTGGGACTGTCTTTGAATCTTTCATGCCATTTAGGTAGTAAACATTCTTATATTTTCATGATTGTAATGAAACAAAAATTGGGCAACACCTCCTTATTGTTCTTCAAATACATTCTATATAATGTATTTGGAGAACAATAGGGAAGTGCTGCCCAATTTTTGTCTCATTACAATCAAGAAAATATAAGAGTGTTTACTAATGGCATGAAAGATTCAAAGATGGGTTTAGGCTGGAGAGATAAGGACCCCAGACCAATATATCAAATTGTTTTTTTTTTGCAGGTTGGTGTTGGTGTTGGTGTTGGTGTTGGTGTTGGTAGTTGTTGTTGTTGTTGTTGTTGTTGTTAGTTGATGTTGTTAATTAGTAGTTAATTAGCTAGATAGTTGTTAACTAGTTGTTGTTGTTAGTTGTTGTTATATATATGTAGTTGTTGTTATTTAGTTGTTGTTGTTAATTAGTTGTTGTTATTGTTTGTTAAAATATGTAGATTTACTATGAAGAGATTAGAAAGAAAATGGATATATGAAAGGTTGGATTCTAGGAAAAAAATAAGGCAAGATTTCGTAATTGGTGTTAATGAATTCATTAACTATGTTAAGCAACAAGACGAATTCATTAGAAATAGAGAAATTAGGTGTCCATGTTCTAAGTGCAAGAATACAAAGTATTTAGTTGAACAAGAAGTACGGAAACACCTTGGTTTGAGAGGGTTTTGTGATAACTATTACGATTGGGTGTGTCACGGAGAGAAATTCTCCGTTGAGGAAGAGGGAAGCTCATCAATGCACTCCGACAATCCTTATAGGGATATGGTAGAAGATGCGTTACGCGATAACATTGATCAAATTAGGGAAGATGCTCTTAACGCCGAGGTGGTCGATGAATCTCCAAATCCTAATGTACTAGCTTTTTTCCAAATGTTAAAACATGCCGAACAACCTCTTTATGCAGGAAGTCGTATGACATTGCTACAGTCGGCTCCAAGGTTGATCACTTTAAAATGTGAATTCAACTTAGCTGAAAAATGTGTAGATGGTTTTGCGTCATATATCGGAGATATGATTCCTGAAAATAATCTTATGACACTTAACTACTACGAAACCAAAAAAGTTCTTAAAGCTCTTCAACTTCCCCATGAAAAGATAGATGCCTGTTCGGGAGGATGTATGATTTTCTGGATGGACGACGCTCAACTTGATAAGTGCAGAAAATGTGGTACGAATAGGTACAAATTAGAGAAAAATGCAAATGGCAAAAGAGCTCCCGAAAAGTTCTTAACTTATTTTCCATTAGGACCACGGTTGCAACGCTTTTATGCCACAAAGCACATCGCGGGCGAAATGCGTTGGCATTATGAAAACCCTCGTGTTAGTGGAACAATGTCTCATCCAAGTGACGGGGAGGCTTGGAAACAGTTTGATCGGCTGCATCCTGATTTTACATCTGAGCCTAGGAATGTCCGTCTTGGACTTTGCACTGATGGTTTCGCAACGTTTAGTCAATTCGGGAAGCAATATTCATGTTGGCCGGTGATACTTACTCCATACAATTTACCACCCTGGCTCTGTATGAAAAGACAGTTTATGCTCTTAACATTACTTATTCCCGGTCCCCACAATCCAAAGAAAAACCTTGACGTCTATTTGCAGCCTCTTATTCACGAGTTGAAGCAATTATGGGAGACGAGGATCTTAACCTATGACCGCTCATTGAAGCAAAACTTTGATCTTAGAGCCGCACTCCTATGGACGATCAACGACTTTCCTGCATATGGCATGTTATCTGGTTGGACAACTGCTGGTGAGCATGCATGTCCATATTGTATGAAAAATGAGACCAAGTTAGTTTGGCTACAACATGGCAAAAAATGGAGTTGGTTTGATTGTCATAGACAATTTTTAGAAAGTAATCATGTTTTTCGCAAGGATAAGGTGCATTTTAGGAAAGGGAAAGTTGAGAACGATGTTGCTACGAAGAGGTTAACAGGCAAAGAAGTCAGGGATTGTGTCAAACATTTACCGAAAATTGTGGATGGATCTGACCGTGAACTCAATTTGCTTAAAGGGAAACGGATTGGGTGGTGGAAACAAAGCATTTTTTGGGAGCTTCCCTATTGGAGCACGCTACTAATTCGACATAACCTTGATATCATGCATATTGAGAAAAAAAATTTCGAGCAAATAATTCACACTGTCATGGACGTGAAAGGAAAAACAAAATTAGACTCAAATGCAGAGAAAGACATGTTACTTCTTTGTTCAAGTAAAAGAAAAGGGGATTCGGTCATTTTGAAAAAGGAACAAAAGAAGGTCCTATGTGAATGGGTATACAAACTGAAGTTTCCCGACGGTTATGCTTCAGATTTGAGAAGGTGTGTCGATATGAATGTACTGAAGATACACGGTTTGAAAAGTCATGATTGTCACGTCTTCATGGAGCGATTACTCCCAGTTGCTTTGAGACATCTTCTCCCAAAAAATGAGTGGAATGCCATAACTGAAATTAGTCAGTTTTTCAGAGATTTGTGTACTTCATCAGTACAAATTGAAAAAATTACAAGTCTCGAAAATAACATTGCGGAGATCATCTTCAAATTAGAGAAAATCCTTCCACCTTCTTTTTTCAACTCAATGGAACACCTACCTATTCATTTGCCATATGAAGTAAAAGTGGGTGGTCCTGTGCAATATAGGTGGATGTATCCTTTCGAGAGGTAATGTCATCATCCTTATTTAATACTTTATATTACGTAATACATATATATCATCATATTTTTCATTCTAAATTAATTTGTTTGTAGGTTTTTGAATCATTTGAAAAAGAAAATCAAAAATAAAGCTCATGTTGAAGGGTCTATATGTAATGCATATTTAATTGAGGAAATAGCAAATTTATGTTCCCTATACTTTGAAGATCACATAGACACCAAGGCAACGGACCTTGACGTTGGTTCAAAAAAGCCGACACAATCTAACTTGCCTGAGATATTTCAAGATCATGATGGCACTACCACTGGAAAGTGTCGTGAAAGGTTTTTGGAGGATAACGAATATGAGCGTGCACACCTCTACGTTTTATCTAACTGCGATTCTGATGAATTGAAACGCAACGAAGTTTAAGTGGTGAATCTAAATTCTGATATTTGAAACGTACTTTATTAGTTGTTCAAAAATTAATAATTCCCCTAATTTGAATATAGGTTGTTTGAAAATTTTATCATGAGAGAACATCCTGAATGTGTCGTAGGCAATGATGTTTGGGAAAAATATGAAACAAGATTTCCCAGATGGTTTAGATCTCAGGTTATTAATATAGAAGATCCAGTTCTAATTGCCTTAGATCTCAGGACGAGATTGTTCCTCCTCAGCCTCAGCCGCCTACACATCGAGTACACCTCTATCCGACTGATTATGATGGTGGCATGTGGTAAGTATCTCATTTGTTTACTTATTGATTGTATATATATATTGATTATAATATGATTACTTGTTGACTATATTATTTTGAAATTTAACTCTTTTTCAGGTTCAGTGACAAAGACGTTTCCGATCTCGTAACCTTGACCATTATTTCGAACTACAAGGAATTTGCGCCCAACTGGTCACTTGCGTCGGATGCGATGAAGAAAGAATGGTGGGATTGGTTTGAGGAATTTGTTAACTGTTACCTATTTCTATTTTATTATTTATTACCTATTTTTCGTTTCATTATTTTTTAAATATATTTTTTTTTGAAACAGCAACATGTTACCTTTCATGCTCGTGACAGAGATGCGGTTAAGGCGGCTTGGACCAACATGATGAAAGAGCGCCTACGCAAAAAGATCCACTACGCTGCCAAGAAAACTGCGGAGGAAAGGCCGTCTTGGATACCGGCCGATATATTCGAACAGATTCTGGCTAGAAAGAATGATCCAAAGTTTCAAGACACATCCGGGAAAAACAAAGCCAATAGGATGTCTGGAAGTACCGAAAAAGGCAAGGCCTTAGGTACTCACATTATGGGTCGTAAAAACACCCTACAGATGATGGATGAAATGGTAATTTCATAGTTTTTACTTCACTTTTTCTCGTCTTGAGTAATTTTTAAACAATTGGCAAACTTTGACAATCTTGAGTGTTTTTTTAACAAGTGTCGTTCGATTTAAATTGCAGGCTGGACAAGATGGGAGGGATGTACCATCCGCCTTGAAGTTGCTGGAGAAGACGAAGAAGCATGCCAAGAAGGGATGGCTTTCAACGAAACCCAAAGAACTCTTTGTAAGTTATCAGAAACTTTTCTTTATGTTTTAGTAATTTGCTTCAGTAATTAATTAACGTATACTAATCAAACTTTATTTTTGTTTTGTAGGAAAAAGTTTTTTCAAGAAAGACAAAAATGATAAGTGAAGCGATACCGGAGCAGGATATCGACGACAACGAGATCTACTTCGAAGAACACGGCGGTTTTAACAAGAAAGGGTTGATACTTGGTATGGGAAATGCAGCACCAGTTATTTACGAACGTTGTCGTCACTCAAGTGCTGGGAACCCATCATCATACACCCCAGGTTTGTATTTTATAGTATATTAAAGATTAAGACTAACCAATTATTTTATCGTTTACTGAATGAATATAATACCATGTTTGACTATTAATTGCAGGTATCGTCAGTAGAGTTTTTCGAGAGAATGCTCAGCTAAGAGAACGTGATCTCGAGACATCTCAAAGGCTGAAGGCAATTGAAGAGTTCTTAAGTCAACGGGGGGAGTTCACTACTCAAAGTTGCAACCCGGGAGGCTTTTCTCAGCCGAGACGCGACTTCGATGATGACGGCGGCGACAATGCTAGGGCGGCCAGCCATTTCGTCACCCCACAGCCCACTGACACCACCGTTAGATTGGTTTTATTAGGTTGATTAGTTGGTCTACCGCGGATTATGTTTAGTTTTTAGTTGGATGAACATATGTAAAACCTTCATTTTAGTTATGAAAAGACCTTTTAAAAACCATGTCTCCGACAAGTTCTTTGTTGCTGGGTTGTTTTTGCTGAAATATGCAGGTTTGGAGAGCTTACAAAAGGGTAAAATGAGCCATTTAATTGAAATGAGGAGCTGAAAAAACAGCTGAAACCGGAAAGTACTACAGGAATTTGCGACGGAAATGTCTCGATTTGCGACGGAATTCCGTCGCAAATGTTGACCATAAGTCAAAGTCAGTCAACATTTGCGACGGAATTTCCGTCACAAATGTCCCCTTTTGCGACGGTATCCGTCGCAAATGTTGACTGACTTTGACCCTCTGGTCAAGGCCAGTCAACATTTGCGACGGAAATTCCGTCGTAAAAGAGGACATTTGCGACGGAAATTCCGTCGCAAATGTTGACTGACTTTGACCAGATGGTCAAAGCCATTCCGTCGCAAAACTTGGTCAATCCGTCGCAAACTTTTTGCGACGGAAAAATCCGTCCCAAATTATCTTTTTGCTACAAAAATAAAGGACAGACACTGTCCGTCGCAAATGATGTTTTTGCGACGGATTTCACCTTGTTTGCGACGGACCTGTCCGTTGCAAATAGGGCATTGTTTTGTAGTGGTAGCAGTAATGTCCTCCATATCACAATCATTCAGACAGTTAATGAAATCATCCATATCCTCCTGTTTTGTATTGCCCCCAACCTCTCATTAGGGTTTTAACTATGTTGAAGTCTCCTGCCATAGCCCAAGTTCCCCTAGTTTGCAGAGCTATTGTCCTCAATTGATCCCATAGAATCTTTCTGTCATTTCCATCATAGAAGGCATAGATGTATGTAAGATAGAAAGTAGTATGGGTGCTTCTATCTGTCACCTTGGCATGAATAAACTGGGGTTGAGTGTTACGAATCCACACATCAAAATGAGTTGGTTTCCATATAAGCCAAACCATTCCTCCACTATGTTGATGGCAACTATTAGCCACACTCCAGCCAGCACACATAAGTTGCATCACATTATTTATCTTGTCTCCCTTTATTTTAGTTTCCAGTAATCCACAAATACTCACACCTTTATTGTATAAAAACAACTTATATTTTTTTGTTTATCTACATTATTCATCCCTCGGACGTTCCAAAAACCTATTTTATAACTCATTAGGTTCAGGTTGGGGTGGTGGATCATCCTTTTCATTACCTGGCAAACCAGTAGCATTATTCTCTAATTCGATTTCCCTGTTTGTAAGTCTATTTCATTTAATTGTTTATACTGTTTTAAAGTCTTTTTCTTTCAAACGTTTGAAAAGAGAATCCTGTTTATTTTAAGTCTAGTTTATGCATATAAAATTTCATAGTCAGAATCCTTATGGTTTGTCCTAGGTGATTTATTTATGAACATGTCGTTGAAAAGTCCGCGAATCTGATTTGGTTGTGGAAAATGGTTTGGAAACCTAATTTATATGTTGATTCAATTTTGGGTCTTTTTTATAAATAATATTTGTAAAGTATAGATGGTAATAGGATTTGGAATTACCGAAAAATAATGTTTTAAATTTGTTTTATGAATTAATACTTTTTATGTGACGGATTCTGTCAGCTTTTGGAAATCAATCTGAAAACCCTAGATAACTTTGGAATTTGAGAAAACTACGTTAGAAATTATTTGTAGATAAGACTCATGGGGTTCTCATACAATTGGCCTTGAATCAATTCAATTTTTCTCGAATTAGTTATATATTTTATACCGAATCTGTCAGGTGTTGGAAAATCAGGAAGAGTCGTGTTTGTTCTTTAAGTTGATATTCCTATTAAGTTATGATGGGTCTAGGTTATGTGCATGATTAATTATTTTATTAGGTGGTAATTATACATAATTATGGTATATAGGTGATGGATATGTGAAGGATCGTAATTAATTTGAATAATTGATATATTATATTAGTGGCGTAATTGTATTAGTTAGTAATTAAGTACATTATTTTATTAGGTGTTGAGTATGTGATGAAGTGATTCTGCTGATTGGATGTTAGCTGCTTGATGGGATTATATTGCTATCCTAGTAGTATACACTGACCTTATACTCTATGACGTATTATGAATGGATGTGATATTGTGTGTTACGGCTGTTGGGTATGATTGATATGAGAATGATATTGGTTGGATTGATTGTGGATT
This sequence comes from Silene conica, assembly GCA_029255685.2. Classification (NCBI taxonomy): domain Eukaryota; kingdom Viridiplantae; phylum Streptophyta; class Magnoliopsida; order Caryophyllales; family Caryophyllaceae; genus Silene; species Silene conica. The sequence goes on from CM055318.2 coordinate 53,068,406, forward strand.
ATTGGTAAGGGCATGAGCATTTCATTATTTGATAGCATGATTGAATAATTATATCATTGCATTCATGAGCATGGCATATGCATTAGATACGGATTCGAGATGATGATATATTATTGGGCCCAGACTAGTTCTGCAGGACTAGACCTGGTGACCTCAGCTGTTATGCTGGTGTTCGGCGACAGCCGTTGATACTCTGCCGGGAGGTTTGGTATGGGTTGGTGCAAGGGTTTGAGTTTGAGAATGAGATTGAGCTCGAGCATGTCATGACATTTGCATATCATATTCGTTGCATTATTTATTTTTGTGTTATCCTACTCAACCGCGAGGTTGACAGTGTATTCGTATTCACCTACTATGATCCGAAATGGGGAGTAGACTTTTCAGGTCAAACACAAATGGACTAGGAAGTGGGGCTTGGAGAGAGACATAAATTGGACTTACTTAGTTATAGTTCACATAGTCTCACTTGTAATAGTTCACTTGTTATCATTTTAGTTGTTTTAAGAGTTTTGGTTTTGGACTATACTTTGTATCAGTTTTTAGTTTAACATTTAATAACTTAAAGTACTGTAGTTCTTTCACTGTGATTATCTACTAACTTGGTTTAACCAAGAAGGTAACAGTCTTATTTACTCTGGAAGTCATAGTACATGCTTCTAAGTAAATGGGGGTGTTACACAAGGCTTCTAATCCTTGCCACAATTCTGTTAATAAGTTTCTGCCCCTCAAATTTAGAAATTTTCTTAGAAGAAGAGGGCACTCCAAAATACTTAAAAGGCAAAGTACCAATTCTGAAACCAGATATTTGAACAATATCCTCCACAACTTCATGCCTAACCCCATTGAAATAAATGTCAGACTTATCCTTATTAAGGGATAATCCAAAAGCAGCAGAAAACGTAGAAAAAGCCCTCAACATCCACATTATAGAATCTACATTGCCTTTGCAGAACATTAGAAGATCATCTGCAAATAATAAATGATTGAGTCTGATATGTCCACGTACACATAGGATGATATCTGAAAGACTCTTGCTGAGCAACAATAGTAAGGATCCTTGAAAGGTATTCTTATAGGAGCCAGTGTCGTCCACAGTTAGTGTGGTAACATGTATAAATCTCTTAAAGGTTCACAACGTATATTTTGTATTATTATTAGTTGATTAATGTTTATCGATAACGGGTGGCTTGCTAGAAGTTTGATGCTATTGTCATACAGATGACGGTGATCAACTGGTCCCTAAGAGTCACACCTAAAGGATGTAATCTGAGAGATATGATTAGATGAAAATGTAATCATATTGATACCTTATACGACTAAACGGTTAGTCAATGTAATGATGATACGATTATTTAATAATGATTAAATAATATTAGCTGAGATGGATTAAAATGTTAATTCGTAATTTAATGTAAAATGTTACATTTAATCAGTATGTGTAATGTAATTATTTAATAAAGATTGAACAATTTAGTTAAATATAAACGGTTATATTTAATTAGTAAATTATAAATATACAATATTTATAAGATAAACATTATACAAAAGAGAGGATAAAAACCGATCTTATACTGATAAAATTGGTTGAGCCGAGCGGAGTAGTGTTCGGTCAGTATAGGTGTGGTACTCGGTTAGTTCTGAGTTTGTAGCAGTTTAGGTATATTCAAATACGGATTTAAGAAATCCTATCTAAACTCTGCAAGGTGGTTAAGGTTATGTATAAGAGTTATACTTATTAACAAACACACATACATTAAAGAGTTCCAAAACAGACATGATACTCCCTCCTCTCTCTATTTCATCATTTTCTCGGAGCGTCTTGGGTGCAACAATTAGTAGGATATTTATTTTGATATTTGTTCTTAGGCCTCTTGCAAGGACCAAAGGTTAATTCTTGTTCCCAATCCTTGTATCTCGTATTTCGTTATAATCCTGCATATAATTTATAAAGTATTGGGATATATACAGATATTTTCCACAAGTGGTATCAAAACATTAGGTTTACCAAATTTATTTTTGTATGATTTTCATAAACGTTTTTGAAACAAAAAGAAAATTACCGTTCACGGCGGTACATACGGCTGTACTGTTCACGAAAAAAAATTGTCTTTTTTTTTTTTTTTCGAGCAGCCTGTGTTTATTTTTTTATTTCGGCTAATTTTTTTTACGGGGTGTTTCATCTTGTTTTTTTTCTTGTTATGTATTATAAGGATAATGTATACATGTTGTGAAAAAGTTCACAAGTTTTGATACCCAATTATTTTAAACGGTTTAAAATAATGTTGGATTAATTCATATTATACGATAATATGAATGCGTTTTGTTTGATTAAAGTTATGTGATTAATTAAGGAATTATCACATAATTTAGTCATTATTAAATGGTGGTTAGGGTAAATTACTCTACATAATTACGGAATTATGCCTTGAAAGTTTAATTTAATTAGTTGATGTTAGGAATCATATTTCATATTATAAGCTCATATCTCATATGAGTTTTGTTTCTTTAAGTTTTGTCATTAAAACTTAACTAGATCTTATGCATGCATGATGATTACATAAGAAGGATGAATGTCCTTACATTGGTTTTAGAAGGTTTATACTCAATAATCACCTATTATTGAGTCTTCAATAAACCGAACTACTCTTACTACGATTTATATTGAAACCGTCTCCAAAAGCTCTTATCAAGGACCTGATCTCAAACTAAAAACAATTTTGTTACTAGAAAATTAAATTTATTATACTAAAAGTAATAATAATATTACTCTTAATATTATTAGTATGAGAAATGAATTACTCTACTTAGAAAACTATTTTCTAATAATAATGAGAATGAGATATTTGTAAGATGTGTGTTGTGAGATAGAATGAGCTAGTAACAACCACCAACATCTAGTACAATCTCATGCATGTAGTGTGTAGTATATATTGAGCAACATAAGCTTGTCCTACAAGCCTTATGGCCGGCTATAGCAAGCCAAGAGAGCCAATGTATGGCTTTGTTCTTCTTACACAAACACTACAACAAAATGACACTTGCGCCACGATTTATGTCACGGGAATTCATAACTCGTGACCTAAATTTGCTTAGTCACGGGAAAAAAAGTCCCCTTCCTTCAAAATTAATTGGTAAAAAAATTTATGTCACGGGAAAATATATCCGTGACAAATAATTGTTTTTAGTCACGAATTAAGCCATGACCGTGGCTAACAAATGCGTTTAGTCACGCATCAAGTCACGAACGTGGCTAATAATTATTTTTAGCCACAATGTCGTGGCTAATTATGATTTATTGTCACATGTAAATTAACCGTGACTAATTAGTGTGTTTAGCCACACTGAATTCTTAACGTGGCTAATTATGATTTATTGTCACAGCTAAATTATCCGTGACTATATTGCTCTTAGCCACACACTGAATTCTTACCGTGGCTAATTGTGATTTATTATCACAAGTAAATTACCCGTGACTAATTATTGCTCTTAGCTACGCACTGGATTTTTACCGTGACTAATATTTTTGATATGTTAACAAATAATGGTACAAAATTATTAGTGCAACATGGTGTGTACTGTGACACCAAGATGATTGCGCCGTATTATTACGAGATGTGAACAATATTCCTACTTAATGTTCTTCACTATTGACGTAAATGATCTTATTATGATTATTCTTATTATTGGATTTAGTCTGTCACAAGTGAGATTTTGTGCAATTTATTATGATTATTCTTATTAACACTACTGACTTGAAAATGAATATGATTATATGAATAAATGATTGTTGTTTAATAATTTATTTTGCTTTATTTTCGTTGAATGCTGCTTTACTTTAAGTATACGTTTAATTATGTAATGACAATTTTGTAATTTCAAAGCTACTTACCTAGTTACTAAATTTATTAAATTCCGCAACTAGCCCGACAAAAAACACTACAGCAAATTGACAGTTGCGCCACGATTTATGCCACGGGAATTTATAATTCGTGGCTAAATTTTGTTTAGCCACAGGAAAAAATTTATTCACTATTTTAGAAAAAATTTATGCCACGGGATAATTTTTCCCGTGGCAAAAAGTCAATTGCGCCACAATTTAGGTTACAGTCGTGGCTAATAATCATTTTTGCCACGAACAATGTCACACCCATGGTAAATATATTTATAATTCTTTTTTTGTTAAATTTATAATATTGAATAACATTATTTAGAGACTGCATCACATTTAAAAGAGAAAGTATGTCCAATTAAATAACTAACTTATTAACACTTATCATTGAGAAGTCTGAAACTAATATATTGTTAAATAAGGTTTTTATTAGAAAATTGATTTACAACTTTATTTGTAAAATATTTCTACAAGAACTTGAATTCGAGATGTTAAATTGGAAAAAAAAGTGGGGAAGTTTTTAAGGAGAAAAAAAGAAAAGACCATTAGATTTAAAATGATTAAATAAAAAAAAGTAGTATAAAAAATTAAATTCAAAATGATTTCCAACAAATCATTGAATAAAATGGAAAAAAAACATATTGATAAAATAACCGATATAAAAAAATCAATATAGAAAACATTTTAATTATTGAAAATGAGCGTATCACACCGAAAAGTAAAATGGAAATTAAAATAATATATTTATATGTGTAAATAATGTGAAATTTTGTTGACAAAAAGAAATATCAAGAATAATGAAAAGAAATCAATTTAGAGAAAACAAAAATTTATACGATATTTTCTGTGTTTTTTTTTGGCAAAAACTGATTATTTTCGAGTTAATAATGTCTTGGTCATTTATTTTAGTAATAAAACTCGGTCATTGATACCTATATGTAATCATTATTCAAAATGATCATTACTTAGTAAAAAGTGATTAAACTTTTCGTTACAAATGCGACGATCTTACAAATAGTATTTGTGTGGAAAAATATATGAAAAAATGGATAAAAGAAAAATAAAATAAAAATGCCGACAAATGAAAAAAAATTAAAAAAAATGTATTAGGGAAAAAAATATAAGGAAAATGTGATTAAATAGTTTGGAGAAAATGGTTTTGTTGACTCGGGAAAAAAATGACCCGAGCATCATTAATCGTGAGGTCAACATTGAAAACTCGAGTAATTTGAGAAAAATAATATTTTTTTTGCAAAAATATGTAAATCATTTAATATTTATTCGCAAAAATAATAGTGAAGGTAATTTAGAAAAAAAGGAAGATAATTTAAAAAGGTTTCAAAGTGTTAACTATATCAACAAGTAAGCTTAAGTTTCATTTTCGGTAGCTCATCATAAGAACTCCACTGTTAAGCGTGCTCAGGTGAGAGTAGTCTTGGGATGAGTGACCTCATGGGGAGGATATACGATTCACAAAAGTGAATGACTTGTGATTGTAAGTAACGAGTTGAGATAACTAACCAAGCAAGGATTAAAACTTGACAAAATCCCATATGTAACCAAATGTGTTTGATAGTGTGGTGGTCGCTCACCTCATCCCTTAACCCTGAGGTCAGGGGTTCGACTCCTACCCATGGGAATGGAGCAACTCTTTGGCAAGCAGTTTACCTCTTCGTGAGAGAGCCCGCGGCGAGGGGATTATACACCGTTGTCGACACGGTGGACACCCCGGTTTAGACCGAAAAAAAAAAACGATTCCATAAATGAAAATATTTTCATTATACGTAAAAAATAATATATTACATTTTGTTTATTTATTTTTTATTTTTTTGTTTGTCACGGGAATAATTTTGGTCACGAGAATTAATTTTTGGTCACGGCAATTATTAGCCACGTGAGAATCTGTGGCTAAAAATATAATTTTAGCCACGTTAATGTTTTTCCCGTGACTATCTGTTAGCCACGGCCACTTGGGTCACGGAAGGTATTTCCGTGACAAAGAGCTTTAGCCACGGGAAATTAGTACTTGCGCCACGAATTTAGTCGTGGCCCAAGTGCTTAATTGTAGTAGTGAAAGCATGAAATATGCCTTACACGATTCTTTATGTGTTAGACACATAATCATTTTGTTCATTCTTACACACAAACTGTAAAACCCCTCGTCGCAGCGGAAAAATAAAACATACAACATGCCAAAATTTACGCGGATTTTCAAAACTTTAACATGCATAAAAACGAGGTGAATTAAAACTGAAACTGAAACAGCTGATATAAACAGAAACATAGATAAGTATAACTGTCTAAGTACTGAAAGTAAAATATATACAATAGCCTGGGATGGCACGTCCCTACAGGCACTCAAAAACTGAACCAAAAGTCTAGAGTCCAGCTAACGCAAATGTGTAAGTCAAAATCGATGAATAGGATCATCGCTCGCTAGCTCCATGCAAACCCCTCTGCCAACCTGTCATATACCTACATACATGTAAACATGTACGCCAAAATCAGTGGGGAGTGACTAGAGTTCTCCTAGCCTCCTTTTGTAACGACACGTAACATAGAAACATACAATATACTCCAACATACACGTAGCATGTGAAGCATATAAATTCAATATCTATGATACGTGCCTATTTTATGCATTTTATTTATTCTTTTGGCACGTATTTTCTTACGTTTTCATGACATTTAGTTGCTATTTCTCCCGAAACGGTTTACTTTGGCATTTCTATGTTTATATGTAGGAATACGCGGAAGTGAGCAAAACTGAACCTTATTTGCCTTTCGGAAGCTGTTTTGAGTACTTTTACGAAGCGAGGATCCGGATTGCATGTCCGAGTATTGTTATTGGGCCTGATTAAAGCTGGAACGGACAAGAAGCGGTCGACCGACCCGCATCATAGGTCGACCGACCGAAGCCCAATTCCTGACCTAAGCCAATTTCGCATAAAAGCCCAGCAGCACTTAAAGCGGTCGACCGACCCGCATCATAGGTCGACCGACCAGAGGCTTACCCGAGGACTTTTGTTTCGTGTTTATACTTTCCTAATCTTGTAATTATTCTTATTTAAGGAGACCTAGACTCTTCAATTAGGGCACGAAATATTATTATCAAGCACTTTATGTTAGAAGAACTCCATAGTTAGAGATTTGGTACCAAGCTTTCATCTTTGTTCCTAGATTTTCCAATTAAGTTGTAAGTTGCTACAATTCAATCTTCCCTTTTTATTTAAATCTTGTTATTCATCTTTTGTTATTTCTTAATTCATGTTTTCCCTTTTATTGTCATCTTTAATTATGTTGATTCCTTTGATGTTCTTAGTTATTGTTAGTTTCATAATTAAAAGTATGCATAGCTAATTCTTGTGATTAGGAATTAGGGGAACCAAGGTAAAGACTTGATTTTGATAAGTTTAATGATTGAATTACCAATCCCCCATTGTCGTTGGTGAACTAATCCTTAAGATTGAAAGATTAATAGGATTAGTTTAACAACAACTTTGGGATTGCCCTTAAACGAAAGTTTAGTGCTTTTCTAGGAACCCTAAGACCGTAAGGATTGGGTAGAATTTTGACCTAAAGGTTTATTCTTTGTTCCTTGGGATTGTGTTATTTGATTATTTTACCCTTCATTGACTTGTTTTAACCATGGGGAATCAAAGTTCCTAATCTCCTTTTACCTTATTTTATTTCTCTTGTTTATTTTGTCCTTTTAGTCATTAGTTTAAATCTCAAATCAAATCCTCCTTTTTGGTTACTTGCAATAGACTTTAAATTCACAAACATAATTAACCTTGTCTCTCTGTGGTTCGACCCTTGACTTATCCTATCTAAGTTTAAGCTGAGGTTTTATAAATCTTATCTTTGGCACCCCTCAACGACGGGTGTCAATCTATATCTCAAGTCAACATGCAAATACGATGCAAGGCTCTCAATCAACTTCAGAAACTATTTGGAAGGAGAGCCGGTTTCCCTTCCGGTTGCCCGGCCGGGGGGTCTTTCAATCCAAACTATTTACGAAACTAGCCAAAGAGTCATCCAATGCCTTGGATGAACAGTTCTATAAATCAATACACTATATCCATCATAATCAATCAACAAGTATAAAGGTTCAGCGGTCAACCTAAGACATAACCTAAATACCAAAACATTCAGCAAGTATAAAGGTTCAGACGCGACATCTTAACGCATGACCTAGATACCAAATTCACATTCACAAGCAAGGACTCAGAGGCCAACTTAAGGCATAAACCTGCTAATCAATAAGACACTAGACTCAGAGGCGACATCTCAACGCATTGATAACATCCAATAAGTAAAGAACTCAGAGGCCAACTTAAGGCTGTTAGGTTTATTAGTTACTCATAAACTAAAATTTTAGTCATACTAAACTAATACTTTAATTAACCCTTTAATTAACATATTATTAAGATCTTATGCATGCTAAAACAAGCGGAAATAAGGAGATTTCGACCCTTACATATGGTCCGAATATAAAGCAAGGATGATCCTCCTAGTACCCAAATAAGAATACCTCCTTTGGATGCACCAAGACAACCCCTTGAATGATCCGAAATCTCGAGTAGGCTAGCACAAGAAAACGGATTTCCTTAAACAACTCTAATCTCTCTAATTAGAATGTTATCGCAATACTACTATTAGTATGTATTATTATCTTATAATACTTGGAGGTTTTTGTATATTTCTCTCTAGAAAATATTTGCTTAAGGATTAGAATGAATTTTGATGTGAAAACATTTCACATGAGTATAGTGGTGGGTGTAAGGGGGCACGGCTATGGGAAGCACAAAAGAGAGCATTTTGCCTTACCCATGCTCATAGGGTGGCTCTAGCTTATATTCTCCATGTGCATATTTAAGGCATGTTTAGTGATTGTCTCCCATGCAAAAAACATAACACAATCCCTTAAACACCCACCCATAAAACCGGTGCACTTATCTCATAAGATAAAATGGACTTCCATTTTATCAATTGTTATTTTGTACAATTGTATAATCGTGTGTGACATACATTATGTCACATTTATAAAACAATTGTATTTAATTTAAAATGCATATTTATCAAATAAACATCATTAGTAAATTAAATATATAAAGTTTAACAATTAGTACTTCGTAATTACTTATAAAATGGTCGTTACAATAATCGTCAATACGATGTACAACACTTGTAATAATTATCAACCCGATTCATTCGAATTTCGATATTTTAAAATATCGTTTATTGTTTAATAATTGACACGTTTCAATTTTAAACATAAATCTTACAATAAGATTTAACCTCTAATTTCTCGATATACGAGTTTAAGGAATATGATCAAATCGTATCAATTATACATTTGATCACTTTATCAATTAAGGGAATTGTCCTAAAGGGGTGACCTAAAGGGATCAACTGACCACCACCGTCATACGACAGTAATGTCAAACTCTAGCTAGCCAATCATTATCGATTAATGTTGGTCAGTTGACTAATATAATTTCGTATCATCCCTTGCGCATTCTTGTCATGAGATTTAATTACGTGATCGCACTATTGTTGAGGACACATTTCCCAACAATGTCCCACTTGTCCTCGACAAGTGTGCGTCACCAATTCTCTTGTCCTATTACAATCTCCCACTCAATGCAAGATGTCTCTCTGAGGTCGTACTTGCATTCGATCATATCATGAGTGGTTTCCTCGATCTGGAGAATAACTGTTTGACCGGAATTATCTACCATAGATACCTTCCGAGCGTGGCCACGCATTTCCAGTTAACTTCTCCTCGAGTGGCCCTGAGATTTGAACAACCCTGACAAGGGGTGGACAATTTCTATCGCACTACTTCCTTCAACTAGTCACAGTCAGTCACAACCCAAAGCAATCCCATTTGACTCCAGTTACGAAAAGTCGTAGAGAATGGATCAAGGTTATGCCTAAACTGTACTATCTTGGGAGAGTAGTCTTTAGTCTAAGAATTGACTCACAAGAATACTATAGCAGCTCTTGCCACGACCCGGCTATAAAATTTCCAGAACTCTATAAGCGGTCACTATGCCCGACAGAGTGTCTCTTGCAGTCTGCGTATGTGATCGACTAGTCATCACATATGACTCTATGGCACTTGAACTTGCCATCAATCGCCTCACATTCTAGTCGCTTTGAGATGTCACCTCATGTAAGCGGCAAAGGGCTATACTAAGTCAATCCAGTTCACTTATGGGGTTCAATATTGTCTCTTACAACCCATTTGGATTTTGACAAAGTATCTTTCATCTTGAGTTAATTATAACTCAAATGACATTGTCATGCAAAAACAGTCAATACTATTTCATTGCATTTGATGCACGATCATCTATTTGTATTAGTGTTATGCGAATAAACCCTTTTATTCATGATTGCACAACTTACAAATTTTGGTCTCCTTCCGACTCATATTATCCCACATAATATGATCTTATTTGAGCACATATCTAGAACCCATTCTGAATTTTGAGTTTCCTTTCCTGAGGAAAGCTCCCACTGTTATCTTATAACTCGTGACGTATTGATATACTAGAGGGATTAAAGAATCACTCGGAATTATCTAGTCACTTATGTGCTGAAATCCATATTGCAGTTATTAGTGATTTCATCACTCTTACTATATTCAAACATCTTGGCTATTTCATCAAGGTTATTCATATCTAACCATTTTTATTTCTAATGGGCGACCTTTTATTATCAATATAATAAAACTTCCCGTAAAGCTCCATCATCGTATGATATAAGGTATTTGATCATCTAGAATTGAAAACCTCTTATTCTTTACACTTTAAATAATCACCCATCCTCTCTAAATGGTAGGCTTAATTCTTTTAATGAACATTGCTCCCACTAAAATCAATATTACTCGATCTCTTAAATGAACCTTTCATTTCTTGCATGTTAATCTTTATTTATCACTTGAATCATGTTAACCTATAGTGATCTATTTTCATTCAATCGACGTCACATGAATTCCAAACATCAGTTTTCGATACAACATATACTACTGTCGAGAGAACTGAGATGATTCCTCCTCTATTATTTTATAATTTTGAGAATATAATTATTTCAAGGAACCGATTTCCTTCCGATTTCATACGGGGTTCCATTATATCCTCTCTTTGAAACAATGAACATAAGGAACCTTTCCTCGTGTGTCCTCCCGTAGTTTCTTCAATTCATTCATTTAGGGTTCTTCTTAAGACTCCCATGTAGGAATCTTCTCTAAGATCCTTTATTTACATCATTGTTTTGCGAGCGAAATATTTTCTCCCACTCTATCCTTTTAACAATAACCTTTATTCGTATAAGGATAGCTATTTCGATTAACCAATGCATATGAATGTTTGAAGTTTTATAGGTGTGATGTATACATTCTCATTTTCATTTAAAATGATCATCGTATAATGAATTAATGATTTCTTAACTTGATTGAAGGTATCTCATGGGGTGTAGTTCTCCGTTTTAATCAACACTTTGATTATATTATATTGATTGTATCAATGTTTATTTCGTGACAAGATCACTATTATTCATGTTTTAACAAGGTATGCAATTTTATTTTAGAAATCAAGACATTGATTAAGAACAAAAGTAGTGACTCGGGTTGAAAACCAAGTCACCAATATCCAAAATTACAACCATTGTTTTAGGATTTTAATCCTTGTCTTACAAGAAAATAAATTGTTCCATAAATAAAATGCAAAATATGAAAGAAGACGATATGAAAATTAGAGCCTAGCTCTTCAAGTCTTCGATCAATTGGATGCTACCGTAGCCATCCAAGTAAGGAACTTCATGCTTCCTTCTCCTTGCCCTTATCTTTATAAGGTGCCCCTTTAAAACAATTTAAAAAGGGGGTGATAGTCAAGAACTTGTATCGCCATACAAAAGTTAACAAAATAACATGAAAGTAAACGAGAATTTCAACCTACTGCAAGAGCCTTTCCATCTTTGAGATTGGTCAAGTATTTGGGGCAATTCCGTTTCCTAAGACTTAACCTCGTGCAATAAAGGCACTTGTCTTCATCCTTTGAAGATGAGGTGGAAACGCCTTTCGAAAAGGTCTTTTCTTTGGCCGGTTTGGGTAGGAACGTTTTCTTGCCCTTGCCTTTGGATGCATTCCTCTTGAAGTTGCATTCCTCTTGGATGAAGTCCCATGTTTCTCTCGGCTTGGACAAGCATCTTATGCAATTCATCCAATGTGGTCTCTTGATTTCGTATGTTGAATTCACCCGGAATTAGCATACGATTTCACCTTATTGAGCGAGTGAAGAACTCGGTCAATGATGAGAGAGTCGGGAACATCAACTCCTTGTACTTTTAGAGTCTCCGCTAACTCAACTAATTTGAGTACATGAGGGCTTATCTTTTGTCCTTCCTTCAAGCAAACGTCGAAGAAGGCGGAAGCCGCCTCATATTGAATCACCCTTGGGGTTTGCGAAAACATGGTCGCAAGATTGGTGTATATTTCATACGATGTGGTCAACTTGATCATACTCCTTTGGAGATCCGGCTCCATGGAGAAGATGAGCACATTTTTAAGAGCGGAGGACTCTTTCATGTAGGCTTCATAGGCCTCACGATTTTGGACCGATGAACGAGCGGTCGGAGCGGGAGGAGCGGCTTCGGAAAGGTAACGACTCTTATCGACACCTTGAGCGGCCAAAAGTAATTGCGCATCCCAATCCTTAAAATTGGAACCATGCTTATCGAGTTTGCAACGGTCCATAAAAGACCGAAGCCATGAAACGTTAGTGAGAGGTGGAGCGTTGGTTGCCATTGATGATGTTGAAAAATTAAACTACAATAAAATGAAGGAAATAAAACAATATCATTTTAAAATTCATAATTTAAACTAAAAACTTAAACAAGTTTAGTATATTTACTTAATGATCTCTTACCCAATTAAGTAAACAATCCCGAGACCCAAACCCATACTAATCCGGGCACGGTGTAGCCGATTCAACCCGTATCGGTATAATTTGGTGGATTAACCCTTTAATCAGTTCTACCTTAGAACTCTCGGTCGACAATTTTCTTAAAATCGTCTTTAGCCCGAACTTATTGCAACTACGGTTACGAATACTTTCGTTGAGATCAACCAAATTTCAAGGTGTAATCTTATTACCCCACTTACCCAACGTGACAATTTTAGTACCCCGGTGTAGCCGAGCCTACGTTCTTGTGAAGAAGGGATTCATGGGTCCGTAATTTTTGGTAAGGCTAAGTCTCAATATTTATATGTAAGAGATCTAGTCAAATTATTATCTATCTCCGTTTAAGTGAACTAAGTCGGTGAATTATCGATAAAATAAATGACTAGGTCGTCTAAATCGAAAAATGCATGATACGATGCATGACGATTTGGCTATGCATGCAAATATATAAAAGCAAATAAAAGCATAAAGATAAACCCTAGTATGGCCTTTCCTAGAAAAGAAATAATAAAAGTACAAATTCGGAAACCAACTCCTTTGGTCCTTTGAACTTCACACGGCACGCACTTCGAGGTAAACACCGTCTTTGTCGGAACTCCTTTCCGAATGGCACCGTCTTCAAGGAACTCCGGATTTTACAAAAATTAGAACTTTTATAGTCTACTTTATACATTATAAAATAGAAATAAATTACAATTGGGTGATACGAGATCACAAAATTACAACCCAATCGGTAACCCCTTACATTACGGGAAATACCGATTAAAAAACTAAGGCCATACTAAGTAAATTACATAATTCCGAAAATTACGTAAATAAATCATGACATTCATAATAAAATATGCAATGCTTATGAATATATGAACTACAATGCAAATCCTAAGCCAAATCGTCCTATTTAAATATCAATTATATAAATAGTTATCATTTACCTCGGTTTATGGAATCGCGTGTTTTAACGTTTAACAACACTATGCATTATATGAATCGGTATTCATACTTAAGTTAATCATCCTAACTCATATAGGTTTCAAAATTTAGTCTTACTCAAACTTTGAACATGACTTAACTTAACATATTTAATATTGTTCGGTATTACTCGGTTTTACGGGAAAAATAATATAAAAATCCAAAAGAGTCATAAAAGTTTCGAAAAATTAAAAATTCAAATTTTGAAAATTCCAGAATGTTCTTAAAATTTCAGAACTTTAAAAATATTAGCATTTAAACGGTTTTAACATTATTTCGAAAATAATACGTAAAACGAGCATTTTAAGTCGGAAAATTCAATAATTAACTCCATAAATGCAAATAAAATACTAAAAATATTTTTACACTTTCCAAAACACTTTAAGAACATAAAATGGAAAGAACAATAAATTACACACTGCCCAAGAGCCGAAATTTTAAATGCATGACTCTTTTTATTTAGTTTTAAATGCAACTTTTAACAATTTAAAATTAAATCAAATCTGAAACTTTTGGCTCCCAAGAATATTTCCATGATGAACATATCATATATGACTATTATGGGTTAAATCTTTCGGCCATTTTAACAACTATTGCAAATTTCAACGATTTTCGTCATATATCGTACGATTTTAACCTTTAAAATTATTTCTCAAGCATAAAATAAGATAAAAATCTCGAAATTTTTATACATGCTGGAAATAATATATATGACATCATGTTAAATTTTTATGGCCAAATTCCAACTTAAACTATTAAAGTCAAAATTATGTCACTAATTACCCGATTTTTACATTAAAAATCTATAATATTGCAATATTTGAGATAAATTTCTGGAAAATTCAACATAAAATTTAAATATTGCATGTGACATCCTCATAAATGTTTATAGTCAAATTCATAATATAACTATTTTAACCCATTTTTATTCATCTTATTGCATTTTAACACTTAAAATTCATATCACACGTTTTATAAGTCCATAATTTACGAATATTCATATTCATATTATAGAAAATACATGTGATAACATACTGAAAAATCTCGGCCAAAAGATGATTTTAGCTATTTTTCCCAAAATAAACGACTTTAACCATTAAAACTTTATAAAAAACCGAGATTTAAAATACCATTAATCAATATTCATGCAAAATATATTCCAAATATTCTAAAACATTTTAGAAAACAGTAGGTAATCATGCTTAAATTATTTCGTGCATATCTTATATCAAACGAAAATTCAAATTTTATTTTGTTATCACTATAACTCCGTAAAAACGTAAACGGAAAGCATGCAAACAATCTATTGCTCTGATACGAATTGTTAGGTTTATTAGTTACTCATAAACTAAAATTTTAGTCATACTAAACTAATACTTTAATTAACCCTTTAATTAACATATTATTAAGATCTTATGCATGCTAAAACAAGCGGAAATAAGGAGATTTCGACCCTTACATATGGTCCGAATATAAAGCAAGGATGATCCTCCTAGTACCCAAATAAGAATACCTCCTTTGGATGCACCAAGACAACCCCTTGAATGATCCGAAATCTCGAGTAGGCTAGCACAAGAAAACAGATTTCCTTAAACAACTCTAATCTCTCTAATTAGAATGTTATCGCAATACTACTATTAGTATGTATATATTATTATCTTATAATACTTGGAGGTTTTTGTATATTTCTCTCTAGAAAATATTTGCTTAAGGATTAGAATGAATTTTGATGTGAAAACATTTCACATGAGTATAGTGGTGGGTGTAAGGGGGCACGGCTATGGGAAGCACAAAAGAGAGCATTTTGCCTTACCCATGCTCATAGGGTGGCTCTAGCTTATATTCTCCATGTGCATATTTAAGGCATGTTTAGTGATTGTCTCCCATGCAAAAAACATAACACAATCCCTTAAACACCCACCCATAAAACCGGTGCACTTATCTCATAAGATAAAATGGACTTCCATTTTATCAATTGTTATTTTGTACAATTGTATAATCGTGTGTGACATACATTATGTCACATTTATAAAACAATTGTATTTAATTTAAAATGCATATTTATCAAATAAACATCATTAGTAAATTAAATATATAAAGTTTAACAATTAGTAATTCGTAATTACTTATAAAATGGTCGTTACAATAATCGTCAATACGATGTACAACACTTGTAATAATTATCAACCCGATTCATTCCAATTTCGATATTTTAAAATATCGTTTATTGTTTAATAATTGACACGTTTCAATTTTAAACATAAATCTTACAATAAGATTTAACCTCTAATTTCTCGATATACGAGTTTAAGGAATATGATCAAATCGTATCAATTATACATTTGATCACTTTATCAATTAAGGGAATTGTCCTAAAGGTGTGACCTAAAGGGATCAACTGACCACCACCGTCATACGACAGTAATGTCAAACTCTAGCTAGCCAATCATTACCGATTAATGTTGGTCAGTTGACTAATATAATTTCGTATCATCCCTTGCGCATTCTTGTCATGAGATTTAATTACGTGATCGCATTATTGTGGAGGACACATTTCCCAACAAAGGCAAGTCTCTTTACTACATCACACGACACTAGACTCAGAGGCCAGCTTAAGGCATGTTCTAGCATCAACATCTGCACTCCGGGCAAGGCATTATCACCCTAGCTACCGCGTTGTGCAGCTGCTCTACTCGTCAGACTCAGAGGCCAACTTACGGCATGTTCCGACGCGATCACAAATAAACATGTCTGCGCTCAGAGGCGACATCTCAACGCATACCCCAGACACGACAACCATACACATATAGGGCTCAGAGGCGACATCTAAACGCATACCCCTATATATGACAAGAAGCTCACGTATCAAGCTCAGAGGCCAGCTTAAGGCATACCTTGATACGCATCACTACAACAGCATCCAAATATTGTAACTAGATCCTTAGTTCTAATGTCTTATACTTCTAAACAACACTTAATTGATTCCGGGAACTATGTTGAGGGAGAGCCGGTTTCCCTTTCGGTTACCCGACCGAGGGGTCTCTATCCTCTCTCCATTCCCGAACCCAATATAGTGTCGCCCGTCCTCCGGGAACCTCAAACACACATACAAGGTACACGGAACGAATCTCAAACAAATCGGACCAACCCAGCATATATAACACCTATGTAACTCAATGGCAAGCATAGATTTCAACAATATGGGCATATTAAGATCATCACTAGTATTCGTCTTAAGCATATCAAAACTAAAAATGAGCAATTAATCATATGAACATCAACTAAGCATGTGAACAACATATATGAGTAAACCCTAACATGTTTCTGAGTCTAAACAACCACCAGAATACCCAAATTCAGAAACTTCCACAATCAAAATCAAGAAAACATGCTATTATAACAACAAAGGCCGAGTTTCTCATTATCGTCACCTCAAAAGCGGTTATGCTCCTAGGTCCTCTTCAACAACGTAACTATCCACCCCAAGATCCTCTAAGTCCTCTCCTACAACAAAGAAAACGGTTTTTAGAAGCTAAAAACGGAATCCACCAAAAACAGCCTCTTTTTCAAGTTGCACGAAATCAAAATTGAAAGAGACGGATGTCAAGGAAATTTCGCAAGGATTCCGAAAATTTATAACATACCTTGATTCGGATTTGGGAAGAGCTTGGAAAGTTGATTTTTAGATTGAAAAGGGAAGGAGAAATGAGAAAACTAATATAACAGTGTTCTTATTTTTGGAGGAATGAAAATGTCGACAAAAGCATTGGGATTAGGGTTTTAAGTAGTCCTTTTCCCTTAAATGAAACGGGTTATTTGTTGTGAACGGGTTTTATGAGTCGGGTTAAGGCTTTGCCAAGTTATTACATCTTAATGACTTAACAATTTATCTTAAAATATTATTTTATTCCGTAAAATAATTTAAAACCTTTAAAATATAGTTTACTAAAATACGGGATGTTACAATCACCCCAACTTTCAAAAAGTTTCGTCCTCGAAACTTGAACGAAGATAAATCCTAAGTAAACTATACCTCAAACGAAAAGAGAAGGATGCGTAGCGCGCATCGAAGCCTCGGTCTCCCACGTCTGCTCCTCAACGTCGCCACAACGCCATAGGATCTTCACTAGGGGCACCACCTTGCTCCTCAACTTCCGGTCCTGACGATCCAAAATCTTCACGGGACGCTCCTCGAAAGCAAGACTCGGCTCTAGGTTCTCGATCTCTCTATGAAGCACGTGACTAGGGTCACTAAAGTACCTGAGGAGCTGTGAAACATGAAAGACACTATGAACCTTGCCCAAACTAGGAGGCAAGTCCAATCGATAAGCAGCAGCACCAATCCTCGTGACGATCTCGAACGGCCCAATATACTTAGGACTCAATTTGCCCTTGACACCAAATCTCTTGACGCCCTTCATCGGAGAAACTCGATGGAAAAGTCTGTCACCCACCTCAAACTCGAGAGGTCTACGACGGACATCTGCATAGGATTTATGCCGATCTTGTGCGGCCTACATCCTACCTCTGATAAGTTGAACGTGATCAATCGTCGCAGCCAACTGATCAGGTCTTAAGTCATGCACGTCGCTCGACTGATCCCAACAGATCGGGCTACGGCACTTCCTACCATAGAGCGCCTCACACGAAGCCAGACCAATACACGAGTGAACACTGTTGTTGTACGAAAACTCAACTAACGGTAGACACTGTTCCCACGAACTCTGGAATTCAAGTGCACAAGCACGAAGCAAGTCCTCTAAAGTCTGAATCGTCCTCTCGGACTGTCCATCAGTCGCGGCATGAAATGTTGTACTCATCAGTAGACGGCTACCCATAGCCTCCTGTAGAGCCTTCCAAAATCTGGAACAGAAACGCGGATCTCAATCAGAAACAATCTCTCTCGGGACACCATGGTAGCGAACTATCTCTGAAATATAAGCCCTGGCTAGGCGGTCCATATCCCAAGTCTCATGAATAGGTAAAAATATGGCACACTTGGTCAATCTATCAACCACAACCCAAATAGCATCCTTGCCTCCAACTATCTTAGGCAATGCAGTCACGAAATCCATCGAAATACACTCCCATTTCCACTGAGGAACATGAAGCGGCTGTAACAAACCTCCAGGTCTCTTGTGCTTAATCTTGACTTGCAGACAAGTCAAGCATCTACTCACATAATCCAAAATCTCTTTCTTCATCCCTGGCCACCAAAATAGAAGTCTAAGGTCCTTATGCATCTTCTCGCCACCCGGATGAACAAACCTACATGTGACATTCTCATAAATTTTTATAGTCAAATTCATAATATAACTATTTTAACCCATTTTTATTCATCTTATTGCATTTTAACACTTAAAATTCATATCACACGATTTATAAGTCCATAATTTACGAAAAATCATATTCATATTATAGAAAATAGATGTGATAACATACTGAAAAATCTCGGCCAGAAGCTTATTTTAACTATTTTTCCCAAAAATAATCATTTTTAACCATTAAAACATATTAAAACCGAGATAATACCAATAATCAATATTCATGCAAAATATATTCCAAATATTCTAAAACATTTTAGAAAACAGTAGGTATTCATGCTAAATTAATTTCGTGCATATCATATATCAAACGAAAAATCCAATTTTATTTTGTTATCACTATAACTCCGTAAAAACGTAAACGGAAAGCATGCAAACAACCTAAAGCTCTGATACCAATTGTTAGGTTCTATTAGTTGCTCATAAACTATTTTTAGTCATACTAACATAAACCTTTAATTAACTTTTAATTAACATATTAATAAACTCGTTTATAAGATCTTATGCATGCTTAAAAGCGGAAATAAGGAGAGCATTTGAACCGTTACACACGGTCCAAATAATTAGCAAGGATGATCCTCCGAGTACCCAATATAGAATACCTCCTTTGGATGCACCAAGATAATCCCTCAAACAACCGAGACTTGAACGAGCTAGCACAAAATCGGTTTTCTCCTTAAACTTATTCTAATCACTCTTATTAGAATGTAATTTAAATACTACACTTAGTATGATTTTATTATCTTATAATATAAGTTTAGAGGTTGTAAAATTTCTCTCTTCTTGTGTGTATATTTCGGCCAAAAGGAAGAAGAAAAGAAGTAGAATGAGTATGACATATATCTCATATATATATCAAGTATGCTTTTAATAAGAAAATCATATTTTCATAAGCATGCTTATGGGGGAGAGGGTAGCCGGCTTAGGGAGTCTCAATAGGAGACATCTTCTCTTCTCAAGGCATATAGGGTGGTTACTAGGTTAGTGTTCTCAAGACAACACATTAAACATAATGATTAAGGGTGTATTTAACAATTAAAACACCTCACACCCACCTTCACCATAACCGGCTACTAAGTCCATAAAATGGACTTAATTTTACAATTTTGTCAATTGTATAACTTGTATAAAATGTGACATCTAATATGTCACATGGCAATACAATATAATTATTTTATCATAAAATAAACATATAAATATTTATCGTATAAATATTATAATCAAATAAATCCTATTTATTAATTGACAAGTAATTCGAAATTTCAATTGTAAAATGATTATTTATAATTATTGTCAATACGATTTACAACCTTTGTAATAATTATAACCCAATTCATTCTAATTACGATATTATAAAATATCGTTTTAATGTTTAACAATTGACACATTTCAATTTTAAACATAAATCTTACATTAAGATTTAACCTCTAATTTCTCGATATACGAGTTTAAGGAATATGATCAAATCGTATCAATATACATTTGATCACTTTATTAATTAAGGGAATTGTCCTAAAGGTGTGACCTAAAGGGATCAACTGACCATCACCGTCATACGACAGTAATGTCAAACTCTAGCTAGCCAATCATTACCGATTAATGTTGGTCAGTTGACTAATAATTCGTATCATCCCTTGCGCATTCTCGTTATGAGATTTAATTACGTGATCGCACTATTGTTGAGGACACATTTCCCAACAATCTCCCACTTGTCCTCGACAAGTGTGCGTCACCAATTCTCTTGTCCTATTACAATCTCCCACTCAATGCAAGATGTCTCTCTGAGGTCGTACTTGCATTCGATCATATCATGAGTGGTTTCCTCGATCTGGAGAATAACTGTTTGACCGGAATTATCTACCATAGATACCTTCCGAGCGTGGCCACGCATTTCCAGTTAATTACTCCTCGAGTGGCCCTGAGATTTGAACAACCCTGACAAGGGGTGGACAATTTCTATTGTACTACTTCCTTCAACTAGTCACAGTTAGTCACAACCCAAAACAATCCCATTTGACTCCAGTTACGAAAAGTCGTAGAGAATGGATCAAAGTTATGCCTAAACTGTACCATCTTGGGAGAGTAGTCTTTAGTCTAAGAATTGACTCACAAGAATACTATAGCAGCTCTCGCCACGACCCGGCTATAAAATTTCCAGAACTCTATAAGCGGTCACATTGCCCGACAGAGTGTCTCTTACAGTCTGCCTGTGTGATCGACTAGTCATCACATATGACTCTATGGCACTTGAACTTGCCATCAATCGCCTCACACTCTAGTCGCTTCGAGATGTCACCTCATGTAAGCGGCTAGGGGCCATACTAAGTCAATCCAGTTCACTTATGGGGTTCAATATTGTCTCATACAACCCATTTGGATTATGACAAAGTATCTTTCAATTTGAGTTAATCATAACTCAAATGATGTTGTCATGCAACAATAGTCAACACTATTACATTGCATTTTGATGCATAATCATCTATTTGTATTAGTGTTTTGCAAATAACCTTTATTCATGCGAATAACCTTTATTCATGATAGCAAAACTTACAACTTTTGGTCTCCTTTATTCTCATATTATCCCGTATAATATGATTCTATTTGAGTACATTTCTAGAACTCTTTCTAGATTTTGAGTTTCCTTTCCGGAGGAAAGCTCCCACTGTTATCTTATAACTTGTGACGTATCATTATACTGGAGGGATTAAAAATCACTCTCTACAGTCACTTATGTACTGAAAACTTTATTGTAGTCTATTTATGATTTCATCATTCTAATAATTTTCATTCATCTTGGCTATTTGATTATGGTTTTATTCATCATTTATGAATAACGTATCCAACCATTCTAATTTCTAATGGGCTACCTTTTATTATCCATATAATAAACCTTCCCTTTTAAAACTCCATCATCATATGATACACATTATTTTATTCATCTAAATTGAGTACCTCTTATTCTTTACTCTTAAAGAATCACCCATTCTCTCTTAATGGTAGGTTTCAATTCTTTGATGAATATCGCTCCCACTAAAATCAATATCTCTCGATATCTTAAATGAACCTTTCATTTCACGCATGTTAAACTATTACTCGAATCATTATCACTATCACTATCCCTATAGTGATCTGTTTCCATTTAATCAATCATTACCTTCTTATAATGTCTTCGTTTCCTCGAGACGTAAATGACATGATAATTTCTTTATAACTAACTTGAGAGGATTGAGATGATTTCTTCTCTTTTATCTTATAAACTTAGAAAAATCATTTATTAAGGAACCGGTCTTACCTCCCGTATAGATAGATGATTTCTCCTCTATGATCTTATAATCTTTAAAAAATCATTATCTCAAGGAGCCGATATTCCTTCCGAATTCATACGGGGTTTCATGTCTCCTCTCTATGAAACAATGAACATAAAGAACCTTTCTTCGAGTGTCCTCCCGTAGTTTCTTCAGTGTCCTCTCGTAGTTTCTTCAATTCATTTAGGGCTCTTCTTAAGACTCCCAAGTAGGAATCTTCTCTAAGATCCTATATATTATCATTGGTTTGTGAGCGAAATATTTTCTCCCACTCTATCCTTCTAACAACAACCTTTACTTGTTAAAGGATAGCTATTTCGATTAACCAATGTATTTGAATGTTTGAAGTTTGATAGGTGTGATGAATACATTCTCATTTTCACTTAAAATGAAAATCTTATAATGAACTGATATAGTCTCATTTTGATTGAATCTATCTCATGGGGTGTAGTTCTCCGTTTTAATCAACTCTTTGATTATCTTATACTTGATCGTATCAATATTTATTGCGTGATTAAATCACTATTATTCATGTTTAAACAAGGCATGCAATTTATTTGAGAAATCAAAACATTGATTAAGAACAAAAGTAGTGACTCGGGTTGAAAACCAAGTCACTAATATCCAAAATTACAACCATTGTTTTAGGATTTTAATCCTTGTCTTACAAGAAAATTAAATTGTTCCTTAAATAAATGCAAAATATGAAAGAAGACGATATGAAAATTAGAGCCTAGCTCTTCAAGTCTTCGATCAATTGGATGCTACCGGAGCCATCCAAGTAAGGAACCTCATGCTTCCTTCTCCTTGCCCTTATCATTATTAGGAGGCGCCCCTTTAAAACATTTTAAAAAGGGGTAAGTATCAACACATTTGTATCACTATACATAAGTTGATAAATGACATGAATCATAACGAGAATTATTACCTACGGCGGTTGCCTTCCCATTTTTGAGATCGCTTAAGTATTTGGGGCAATTTCTCTTCCAATGACCGATCCTCGTGCAATAATGACACTTGTCTTGCTCTTTAGAAGACGAGGTGGAAGCGCCTTTCGAAAAGGTCTTTTCTTTGGTCGCCTTGGGCTTGAACGTTTTCTTGCCCTTGCCTTTCGAGGCATTCCTCTTGAAGCTCGTTTTCCCTTTCTTTTCGATGTTTAAAACATCCTTGGTGGAACTTTCATGAAGTCCCATGTCCCTTTCGGCTTGGACTAGCATCTTATGCAACTCGTCTAACGAGGTCTCTTGGTTTCGCATATTGAAATTCACCCGGAATTGAGCATACGCCTTAACCTTATTGAGCGAGTGAAGAACTCGGTCAATGATAAGAGAGTCGGGAACATCAACATCTTGAGCTTTTAGAGTCTCCGCGAGCTCAACTAGTTTGAGCACATGAGGGCTTATCTTTTGCCCTTCCTTGAAAGTAATGTCAAAGAAGGCGGAAGCCGCCTCATATTGAATCACCCTAGGAGTTTGCGAAAACATGGTCGCAAGCTTGGTGTAAATTTCATACGATGTGGTCAACTTAATCATACTCCTTTGGAGATCCGGCTCCATGGAGAAGATGAGCACATTTTTAAGAGCGGAGGACTCTTTCATGTAGGCTTCATAGGCCTCACGAGTTTGGACCGACGAACGAGCGGTCGGAGCGGTCGGAGCGGCTTCGGATAGGTAACGACTCTTATCGTCACCTTGAGCGGCCAAAAGCAATTGCGCATCCCAATCCTTAAAATTGGAACCATGCTTATCGAGTTTACAACGATCCATAAAGGATCGAAGCCATGATACGTTAGTGAGAGGTGGAGCGTTGGTTGCCATAGTCGATGTTGAAAATTAAACTACAATAATAAAAGGATAAACAACATCATTTTAAATTCATAATTTAAACTATAACTTTTAACAAGTTTAGTTATATATATTTACTTAATGATCTCTTACCCAATTAAGTAAACAATCCCGAGACCCAAACCCATACTAATCCGGGCATGGTGTAGCCGATTCAACCCGTATCGGTATAATTTGGTGGATTAACTCTTTAATCGGTTCTACTCTTAGAACTCTCGGTCGACAATTTTCTTAAAATTATCTTTAGCCCGAACTTATTGCAACTACGGTTACGAATATTTTCGTTGAGATCAACCAAATTTCAAGGTGTAATCTTATTACCCCACTTACCCAACGTGACAATTTTAGTACCCCGGTGTAGCCGAGCCTACGTTCTTGTGAAGAAGGGATTCATGGGTCCGTACTTTTTGGTAAGGCTAAGTCTCAATATTTATATGTAAGAGATCTAGTCAAATTATTATCTATCTCCGTTTAAGTGAACTAAGTCGGTGAATTATCGATAAAATAAAAGACTAGGTCGACTAGGTCGAAACATGCATGATACGATGTATGACGATTTGGCTATGCATGCAAACATATAAAAAGCAAAAATAAAAGCATAAATAAACCCTAGTATGGCCTTTCCTAGAAAAGAAATAACAAAGTACAAATTCGGAAACCAACTCCTTTGGTCCCTTGAACTTCACGCGGCACGCACTTCGAGGTAAACACCGTCTTGTCGGAACTCCTTTCCGAATGGCACCGTCTTCAAGGAACTCCGGATTTTACAAATATTACAACTTTTCTAGTCTACTTTATACATTATAAAATAGAAATAAATTACAATTGGGTGATACGAGATCACAAAATTACAACCGAATCGGTAACCCCTTACATTACGGGAAATACCGATTAAAAACTAAGGCCATACTAAGTAAATTACATAATTCCCAAAATTACGTAAAATAAATCATGACATTCATAATATATAATATGCAATGCTTATATTAATATGAATTAACATGCAAACCCTAAGCCAAATCGTCCTATTTAAAACGCTTATTTAAATAGTTATCGTAAACCTTGGTTTATGGAATCGCGTGTTTTAACGTTTAACAACACTATGCATTTTATGAAACGGTTTTCATCCTTAAGTTAATCATCCCAACTCTTATAGGATTCAAAATTTAGTCTTACTCAAACTTTGAACATGACTTAACTTAATATATATCAATATTGATCGGTATTACTCGGTTTTACGGGAAAAATAATATAAAAATCCAAAAGAGTCATAAAAATTTCGAAAATTCAAAATTCAAATTTTGAAAAATCCAGAATGTTCTTAAAATTTTCAGAAAGTTAAAATATTAGTATTTTACACGGTTTTAACATTATTTCGTAAATAAGACGTAAAACGAGCAATTTAAGTCGGAAAATTCAATAATTAACTTCATAAATGCAAATTAAATACTAATAATATTTTTATACCTTCCAAAACATTTTAAGAACACAAAATGGACAGAAAATTATGTGTGGAATAAAACGCGTATTCATCCCAAAATTACAGGATTATAATGAAATATGCAATTGTGAATATCGTCATAAGATTAAAAACATGAGAAAAGAAGTACAACCTTTAGTCCTCGCGCAAAAGGCCTAAGAACAGGAATTAATGCAAATTCCCTCCTATAACTTGCACCCAAGACTTTGTCTGAGACGAGGCCGCGTGTGCTAGAAATCCTCTCCAATTGCCTTGCAATATAGGGAGAGCCCTTGAGGTTTTAGATGTGAGATCTGAGGTTTTGGGAGAAGAATGCTCTCAAACCCTAATTTTACTTGAGAATTATTTAACAGTATGCCAAGAGTGGTCTACATAAGGAGAGGGACTCTCCTTATGTAGCTCTCCAATTCGGCCGAAATTAGGGTTTGGGTAGGAGTGGGCTTCCACTCTTACCTTATCCCAATACGTGATTCGACCCAATTGCTTAAATATATTTCGCGGGTTTATGATTATAAATCGTAACATGTTATCAGATATTAATACAGTCGATATATTAATAATGGTCTGATAAAATACGATATTATATAATTACCTAAATTAATACAACTGATTATATTAATTCGCGAATACAATATTTAATTAAATATAACCGTTTATATTTAATTTACGAATTAATCTTGTAATCCGTATTAGCTAAAATTATTTAATCCGTATTAAATAATAATTCTCAACATCTTATTGACTAATTTAATAGTCAATACCTCTGACTAACTGTTTAGTCATATTCGGCAAAATGTGACTGTATTTTCATACCTTCACATCTCTCAAACGTGTCCTATAGGTGTGACGTATAGGGACCAGTTGACCACCGCCATCCGTATGACAATAACGTCAAACTTATCTAGCAAGCCAACCGTTATTGATAAACGTGGATCAACTGGTAATAATACAAAAGTATGCCCTTGTGATCCTTAAAGAGATTTAATAAGTCATTGTACTTAATTGTCAAGGACACCAGCCCCAACAATCTCCCACTTGTCCGTACAAGGGTATGTTCAATGACGTTATCACACTACATGTGGAGGACACAATCTCCAACAAACTCCCACTTGTCCGTACAAGTGTAGGTGCGATAACCGAATCTCATATCCTTTTAAAATTTCTCCCACTCAATGTAAGACAATTTGCAAATCCGTATTCGCAAAGGTCGTATCTCACAAGCGATCTGTATCAAGAGTGGTTTCCCCGACTAGAGAGTAACTTAACTGATAAAACGAATCTGTATTCGAGCATGGCCATGCATTTCAGTTACTACTCCTCGAGTGGCCCTGAGAAATGATAAAATCCTGATAAGGGTTTGGATATTTCCCTCAACTCGAATCCTGCCGATATCGCCCAGCATGAAATAACCCAGAAAAAATCCTCTTGGCCCCTGTTACGGTGACCGTGGGAAAGAAACCAAAGTTACCCAAAATCTGTCTTAATCTCAGGAAGCAGTTGAAAGTCAAAAGACTCGACTCTAAGGAACACTATGGAGGTCCTATCCACGACCTGGCACCCAATGTTATAAAACATTTAGGACTCCATAACGATGTCACGGGGTGTCCTACGAGATATCCGTATAACTCGCCTTTGTGATTGGTCAGTCATCCACGTGACTTATGGCTCGTTGAACCCACCATCAACCAACGTCACAAAATGATTACCTGAGTTATCAGCTCAAGTGGGTAATCAAGGACCAAAACGATGTAATGTTAATCAGTTCACTTTGTGGTGTTCAAAATTGGCGTACAATTCCACATGAGAAACAAAACATTTTATATCATAACAATAAGGTTGAATAGAGTACACGAGAAAATGAATTATTACATGAATTCATAAAAGAGTACTACAACTTAGGAACACATCCAATTCCCATGGAATGAATGTGCCCTTCATGCTTATCACGTGGTAATGCTTTTGTGAGAGGATCAGCTATGTTGTCATCCGTAGCGATCTTTTCAATGAAAATCTCCTTTTGCTCCACGTAATCTCTGATTAGATGAGCTTTCCGTTGTACATGCCTAGCCTTGCTGCTAGACTTATGCTCCTTAGCTTGGAAGATGGCACCGCTATTGTCACAATAGACGGTGATTGGGTCATTCGAACTAGGCACTACTGATAGTCCTTGTAAGAATTGACGCATCCATATTGCTTCCTTAGCTGCTTCTGAGGCGGCATAGTACTCGGACTCAGTCGTAGAATCTGCTGTAACACTCTGTTTAGAACTTTTCCAGCTGACAGCAGCGCCATTAAGAGTAAAGACAAATCCAGACTGAGATTTCGAGTCATCTCGATCTGTTTGGAAGCTAGCATCTGCGTAACCTGTGGCGCAGAGCGTCGAGTCGCCTCCAAAAGTCAATCCCCAATCTTTAGTCCTCCGTAGGTACTTAAGAATGTTTTTCACGGCCATCCAGTGTTGTTCACCTGGATGAGCTTGGAATCGACTTGTCATACTCAATGCATATGCAACGTCAGGACGTGTGCATATCATGGCATACATGATCGATCCTATTGCCGAAGCATAAGGAATCCGACTCATGCGCTCTTTCTCTTCCACTGACTTAGCTTCTTGAGACTTGCTCAAGTGAAGCCCAGGAGTCATAGGAAGGAACCCCTTCTTGGAGTTCGTCATACTGAATCTCTCCAGAATCTTCTCTATATAAGACTCCTGACTGAGAGACAACATCCGTCGTGATCTATCCCTGTAGATACGGATGCCCAAAATTCTTTGTGCCTCTCCCAGATCTTTCATCTGGAAGTGGTTTTTCAACCATGCTTTAACCGAAGATAAGAGAGGTATGTCATTCCCAATCAAGAGTATGTCATCGACATACAGTACTAGGAATACAATCTTACTCCCACTCGACTTGATATAGAGACATGGTTCCTCGACTGATCGAATGAACCCATTCTCTTTTATCACTTGGTCGAAGCGATGATTCCAACTCCGCGATGCTTGCTTAAGTCCATAGATGGAACGCTTAAGCTTGCAAACTTTCTTAGGATGTGCTGAATCGATAAAACCCTCGGGTTGTACCATGTACAACTCTTCCTCCAAATAACCGTTTAAGAAGGCGGTTTTAACGTCCATTTGCCATATTTCATAATCGTGAAATGCGGCGATCGCTAAGATAATCCGAATGGAACGTAGCATGACTACGGGTGCAAAGATCTCATCGTAGTGCAAGCCTGGCACTTGGGTGAAACCTTTAGCAACTAGTCTAGCCTTATGGATATCTTGTTGTCCTTCCACGGCATGCTTTATCTTGTAAAGCCACTTGCATTGAAGGGGACGTACCTTTGCAGGTAGGTCCACAAGATCCCACACGTTGTTCTCATACATGGAGTCCATCTCGGATTGCATGGCTTCTAGCCATAGCTTTGAGTCAGAACTGGTCATGGCACCTTTATAGGTTGTGGGTTCATTACCCTCTAGGAGTAAGACGTCATCTGTATCGTGTTCCTCGACCATACCAATGTATCTGTCCGGTGGAATAGAGACTCTTCCCGACCTCCTAGGTTCCTCAGGGATATCTACCGCAGCCTCGGTTGGAGGTACTGTTTCCTCCAATGGTTGCTCGGTAGTTGGTCCTTGAACCTCCGATAACTCGAAGGTTCTATTACTCGACTTGTTCTCGAGAAATTCTTTCTCCAAGAACGTCGCACTAGCCGCAACAAAAACACGTTGTTCGGTAGGCGAGTAGAAGTAATGACCAAACGTTCCCTTTGGATAGCCTATAAAGTATGTCTTGACCGATCGCGGGCCGAGCTTATCCTCGTGTCTCCACTTGACATAAGCCTCGCAGCCCCAAACCCGAATAAAGGACAAGTTGGGGACCGTTCCCTTCCATAGCTCGAATGGAGTCTTGTCAACAGCTTTAGACGGACTTCGGTTAAGAATTAGAGCGGCTGACAAAAGAGCATAGCCCCACAATGAATCAGGCACAACGGTGTGACTCATCATGGATCGAACCATATCAAGTAAAGTTCGATTTCTCCGTTCGGACACACCATTTAATTGTGGTGTTCCAGGTGGAGTCAACTGTAGTACGATCCCACAGTCTTTTAGGTGTTGATCAAACTCGCGTGAAAGATACTCACCACCACGATCCGAGCGTAGTGCTTTAATCTTTCTACCCAGCTGGTTCTGTACCCGATTCTGGTATTCTTTGAACTTGTCAAAGGATTCACTTTTGTGCTTCATTAAGTAGACATAGCCATATCTACTTAAATCATCCGTGAAAGTGATGAAATACCTATAGCCATCTCGTGCGTTGATCGACATAGGGCCACATACGTCCGTATGTATGAGTCCTAATAGGTCGGCAGCGCGCATTCCAACACCTTTGAAGGAAATACGAGTCATTTTGCCGATGAGACATGATTCACACGTGCCATATGATTCGAAATCAAAGGGCGAAATAGCTCCATTCTGTATGAGCTGTTTAACGCGTTTCTCATTTATGTGTCCCATACGACAATGCCATAGGTAAGTTTGATCTTTGTCACCTACCTTTATTCTTTTATTATTCACATGTAATATCTCGGTAGTTTGATCTAAAACATAAATTCCATTCATGGAAACTGCCTTGTCATAAATCATATTGTGCAAAGAGAAAATACAGCTATTATTCTCTATTACAAATGAAAATCCGAGTTTGTCAAGTGCAGAAACTGAAATAATGTTTTTGGATAAACTAGGAACATAATAACAGTTATACAAAAATAACTCGAATCCACTTGGAAGCTGGATTACGTATGTTCCCTTCGAGACTGCAGCCACACGTGCTCCATTCCCGACACGCAGGTCCACCTCACCCTTGATTAGGGGTTCTTGGTTTCGGAGGCCCTGCACATGATTACATAGATGAGAACCACAACCAGTATCAAGTACCCAAGTTCCGCAACTTGCGTGGTTAATCTCAATCATGTGAATAAAAGAAGAAGAAGACATACCAACAGGGGTAACGCGGCCTGCCTTAATGTCCTCGCGATACACGGGGCAGGAGCGCCTCCAATGCCCAGTCTTGTGGCAATGGTGACATTCCATGCTTGTATCCTTGCTCTTTGTCTTGCCCTGTGAGTTACTCGACTCACCTGGCCCACTCTTAGCAAATCCTGGTTTCTTGAACCTGGGCTTGCCTACTGCTAGGTCGCCCTGAGCTTTAGCCTTCCCTTTACCTTTCCCCTTACTGGAGATCATGAGAACATCTTGCTTAAGACTCCCACTCAACTTAAGATCCTTCTCAGTCTGTACGAGAAGGGAGTGGAGCTCATGGGGAGTCTTCTTCATGTCGTTCATGTAGTAGTTGGCCCTAAAGAGGGCGAACCCATCATGAAGCGAATGAAGCATGCGATCAACGATGATGTTCTCACTGATCTTGCAGTTTAGGGACTCCAGTTTCTCGATATTCTCAATCATGTTGAGAATATGTGGGCTAACAGCTTGGCCCTTCTGGAGTTTCGCCTCAAAGAAGCGACAGGTATGCTCATAAGAAACGATTCTCGGAGCCTTGGAGAATTCGTTAGTGAGCGTGGTGAAAATCTTGTTTGCACCATGGGTTATGAAGCGTCTTTGCAAATTGGATTCCATTGCATAGATGAGTACGTTCTTTATCGCACCCGCTTCCATAACGAAATCGCTATGAGCGCGAATTTCGTTGGCTCTAGCTCCAGTTCCTGGGTGTGGCGGAATGGGCTCAGTTAAGAACTTGAGCTTTCCGTCAGCAATGGCAGCATTCCGTAGTGCTGCCTCCCAGTCAGAGAAGTTTGACCCATCATTCCTCAGTCTAGTTGACAGATTCATGGAGTCCATGAAGGCTTTTAGCCAGGATTCACGTGCTAGCTTGGCACTTGGCATTGGGTCTTCACCAGCCATTTTAGTTTTACAGCAGTTTTATTGAACGTGTTCTACACTGAAAAGGAAGATAAAACAAAACCATATAAGCAACTTATTGTTGTGATTTAAGTCTATATTAAATTGAATTTAAACTCGTAGACTCAAGCATTTATATAATTGATCTCCCTCAAGAATTATATAAACGATCCCAAGACTCAATTTCCGTATATTGATAAGCCCACAGTTTGGCTAATTCCAATCGTTGGAACTCTTGGTCGATAGATTTCCGTAAATCCTATCTATTAGTCCATCTCAGTCACTGGAATATTATCGAGTGACCATGATGTTGAGATAAAATAAATCATCTGTTCCCACTTACCCGACGTAGAAGGGGTCATATTATGCCTACCGACGAAGAAGGGATTCATGGGAGGCTGATTTATAAAGACTAATCTCAATTTTTGGTTATACGAGGAAGACCCCATCAACTTTATTTATCCATATATAAGTGAACTAAAAACTAGCAATTGCGTGAATGAATTAAATAAAGTGATGGCTTTTAAATGACATGTGACATCTGTATTGTCACAGAAAACTAACGCGAGACCTCTACATGAGTCAGTTTTCAGGCATGATATAGGTGGTTTGGTTTTTAGGCGGAATATGATGCAAGCTATTATCGATGAAAGCGTAAAGATAAATGCAATAAACGCAAATAATAGTCCTAGTGTGGCCTATCCTACCAAAATAAACATAAAACAACTTGGAATCCACCATTGGACCCTAGAAGCTTGTCTTGATGTTCTATCTTGGTCCTTGCAGCGGGAGTGAGCATCCGGTCTCCGTCTTGTCTTTGGTCTTCACAAAATTACTAATTTAAATTACAAAAGTAATCCTAGATACATTCTAATTTAAATACAAAAGTAATTACATGGCAAAAACCCAAAACGGAGATTCAAGATCTCAAAATTACAAGCAAGATCGTGTCCCATCATTACGGTAACACAATCTTCTAAGGCCACACTAAGTTACAACCGTTTGCAAAAAATTAAATACGTTATTGAAAGCATTCAAGGCATTCACAAGACGATAAATAAAATGCATCAACTAAATAAAATTTATACATGACATAATACTGTTATTATGATAAATTTATACCAAACCACCTTTTAGGATTAAAATTAAGTGACTATACCGTTTTAATCACCAATTTTAATTAACATATAATCCATTATTTTAAACCGTTTTAAAACAATATGTATCAAACGAGGGTGAACCGTTTCACTAAATAATATACTATTTCCGTATACAGTATATTATTTTAAGCCATGTGAAAATAAGAAAACGAGTTATTTTCGAAAATAAATACCCCGAAACGAGAGCACTCGATCGAGTTACAGGAGCACTCGATCGAGTGTCAGGGTCACTCGATCGAGTGCAGCATGGCTCGATCGAGTGGCTCGTAAAATTGCAAATCGCTGCACTTTTAAATTAAAACGAGTTTATAACTTGGATTTAAAACTTGTAAATCATATATAAACAAGAACAAAAGATTCACATATTGCTAAAAATATCGATTAATTAACAATATGCAAATTAGAATCGAAGAACAAGATCGATTTCTCACAAAAACTCACGCACGGCAGCCTGGTACGAGGGCACTCGATCGAGTGTCACAGGGACTCGATCGAGTGCCTACGACAGAAGGTACGGTTTTCAAAATTTTAAAGCTTATGAAAGACACAATTGTAAAATTTTCATGGCCTAAGGCTCTGATACCACTTGTGGGGAATAAAACGCGTATTCATCCCAAAATTACAGGATTATAATGAAATATGCAATTGTGAATATCGTCATAAGATTAAAAACATGAGAAAAGAAGTACAACCTTTAGTCCTCGCGCAAAAGGCCTAAGAACAGGAATTAATGCAAATTCCCTCCTATAACTTGCACCCAAGACTTTGTCTGAGACGAGGCCGCGTGTGCTAGAAATCCTCTCCAATTGCCCTGCAATATAGGGAGAGCCCTTGAGGTTTTAGATGTGAGATCTGAGGTTTTGGGAGAAGAATGCTCTCAAACCCTAATTTTACTTGAGAATTATTTAACAGTATGCCAAGAGTGGTCTACATAAGGAGAAGGACTCTCCTTATGTAGCTCTCCAATTCGGCCGAAATTAGGGTTTGGGTAGGAGTGGGCTTCCACTCTTACCTTATCCCAATACGTGATTTGACCCAATTGCTTAAATATATTTCGCGGGTTTATGATTATAAATCGTAACATGTTATCAGATATTAATACAGTCGATATATTAATAATGGTCTGATAAAATACGATATTATATAATTACCTAAATTAATACAACTGATTATATTAATTCGCGAATACAATATTTAATTAAATATAACCGTTTATATTTAATTTACGAATTAATCTTGTAATCCGTATTAGCTAAAATTATTTAATCCGTATTAAATAATAATTCTCAACATCTTATTGACTAATTTAATAGTCAATACCTCTGACTAACTGTTTAGTCATATTCGGCAAAATGTGACTGTATTTTCATACCTTCACATCTCTCAAACGTGTCCTATAGGTGTGACGTATAGGGACCAGTTGACCACCGCCATCCGTATGACAATAACGTCAAACTTATCTAGCAAGCCAACCGTTATTGATAAACGTGGATCAACTGGTAATAATACAAAAGTATGCCCTTGTGATCCTTAAAGAGATTTAATAAGTCATTGTACTTAATTGTCAAGGACACCAGCCCCAACAATCTCCCACTTGTCCGTACAAGGGTATGTTCAATGACGTTATCACACTACATGTGGAGGACACAATCTCCAACAAATTAAATGGCACATTGCCCCATAGCCGAAATTTTAAATGCATGACTCTTTTTATTTAATTTTAAATGCTACTTTTAACAAATTAAAATAAAATCAAATAAAATCAAATCTGAAACTTTTGGCTCCCAAGATAATTTTTATGATGAACATATCATATATGACTAATATGGGTTACATTTTTCGGCCATTTAAACAACTTTTGCAAATTTTAACGATTTACGTCATATATCGTACGATTTTAACCTTTAAAATTATTTCTCAAGCATAAAATAAGATAAAATTCTCGAAACTTTTATACATGCTGGAAATAATATATATGACATCGTGTTAAATTTTTATGGCCAAATTCCAACTTAAACTATTAAAGTCGAAATTATGTCACTAATTACCCGATTTTTACATTAAAAATCTATAATATTGCAATATTTGAGATAAATTTCTGGAAAATTCAACATAAATTTTAAATATTACATGTGACATTCTCATAAATTTTTATAGTCAAATTCATAATATAACTATTTTAACCCATTTTTATTCATCTTATTGCATTTTAACACTTAAAATTCATATCACACGATTTATAAGTCCATAATTTACGAAAAATCATATTCATATTATAGAAAATACATGTGATAACATACTGAAAAATCTCGGCCAGAAGCTTATTTTAACTATTTTTCCCAAAAATAATAATTTTTAACCATTAAAACATATTAAAACCGAGATTTAATATACCAATAATCAATATTCATGCAAAATATATTCCAAATATTCTAAAACATTTTAGAAAACAGTAGGTATTCATGCTAAATTAATTTCGTGCATATCATATATCAAACGAAAAATCCAATTTTATTTTGTTATCACTATAACTCCGTAAAAACGTAAACGGAAAGCATGCAAACAACCTAAAGCTCTGATACCAATTATTAGGTTCTATTAGTTGCTCATAAACTATTTTTAGTCATACTAACATAAACCTTTAATTAATTTTTAATTAACATATTAATAAACTCGTTTATAAGATCTTATGCATGCTTAAAAGCGGAAATAAGGAGAGCATTTGAACCCTTACACACGGTCCAAATAATTAGCAAGGATGATCCTCCGAGTACCCAATATAGAATACCTCCTTTGGATGCACCAAGACAATCCCTCAAACAACCGAGACTTGAACGAGCTAGCACAAAATCGGTTTTGTCCTTAAACTTATTCTAATCACTCTTATTAGAATGTAATTTAAATACTACACTTAGTATGATTTTATTATCTTATAATATAAGTTTAGAGGTTGTAAAATTTCTCTCTTCTTGTGTGTATATTTCGGCCAAAAGGAAGAAGAAAAGAAGTAGAATGAGTATGACATATATCTCATATATATATCAAGCATGCTTTTAATAAGAAAATCATATTTTCATAAGCATGCTTATGGGGGAGAGGGTAGCCGGCTTAGGGAGTCTCAATAGGAGACATCTTCTCTTCTCAAGGCATATAGGGTGGTTACTAGGTTAGTGTTCTCAAGACAACACATTAAACATAATGATTAAGGGTGTATTTAACAATTAAAACACCTCACACCCACCTTCACCATAACCGGCTACTAAGTCCATAAAATGGACTTAATTTTACAATTTTGTCAATTGTATAACTTGTATAAAATGTGACATCTAATATGTCACATGGCAATACAATATAATTATTTTATCATAAAATAAACATATAAATATTTATCGTATAAATATTATAATCAAATAAATCCTATTTATTAATTGACAAGTTGATGCGTATTTGGGGTGATAATCAATAAAGATAATCAACAAAAATACGGATGTTGCAGCGGAATAAAAATACTAATAAAATAATACAATCTTGAACGAATAAAGAACGAAAAGTAATCAAGAACGATGAAAGAATGAACGATGGGTGGCCGGTGATGGTGGCCGTCGATGGTGACGTGGCACGGTGGTCACGGTGGTGGTTCTTGAACGGTTTCTTGATGTTCTTGAAATAAGATTGTTGAATCTTGATGACGTAATAAGGCACAGCACTTAATACTTGAAAGATTTGTGAAACGATTTGATGAATGAATTATGATTGTCGATGGATAGGATAATTGATCAAACTCACACAGATATTCTCTCAATTATTTTGAAGCTCACACAGATACTTCGGGTTTAAAGCTCACACAGATACTTTAGGGTTTTTTTTGTAAGATAAACTTAACAAGAAAATTTGTTTATAATTTGATAATAAGATGAATAAAACAAACAACTAAGGATGCCTATTTATAGTAAGGTCATCCGTCACAAACTAGAATCGAAATAGGAAAACAAAAGAACCCTACACGGTTCCCAATGCTCGGCCAAACCGTGTACTCTACTCCTTCTAGGGTTTCTATTTCTATCTTATGGATTA
The DNA here is from genome assembly GCA_029255685.2 of Silene conica. NCBI lineage: Eukaryota > Viridiplantae > Streptophyta > Magnoliopsida > Caryophyllales > Caryophyllaceae > Silene > Silene conica. The sequence continues at coordinate 53,105,337 of CM055318.2, forward strand.
AAGATAATCCTTATTTTAATCTAAAAGATAAAATAACAAATAAAAGATTAAGTTGTAGTAACAAATCCTAACAACTTAATAACAAACTCATAACTAACTAATAACTAACTTTGTAACTATCTTGTAACAACCCTAACAACCTTGTTGTAACAAACTAGTAACAAACTTAATTAATTAAATAACAAACTAGGAAATAAGAAGGAAAGTCCCTAAACCCTAATCACCTAGGTTTTCGTGCCACCTCTACTCGCACGCCCCAAGGGTTTCAATCCCTTCCCAAGCAATCCTAAGAACGGAAGTTGATCCTATCTTGTAGCTTTGTTTAATGTGACTCATATCTTTGCTCAATAATATTTCTTGGGATTGAATTAACGATGGTTCCGCATCATTCTCTCCCTCTTTTTGAGAATTGGCCTCCAAGTCTGTGTCATCTAGATAAGGAGATAAATCACCCACATTGAATGTGGCACTTACACCCCCATACTCACTTGGTAATTCAACTTTATAGGCATTTGATCCATAGCATTCAAGAACCTTGAACGGTCCATCCGCGCGAGGCATAAGCTTGTTCTTCCTCTTAGACGGAAAACGTTCCTTTCTCAAGTGTAACCACACAAGATCTCCTTCTTTAAACACCGGTTGTCTTCTATGTTTATTTGCTTTCTCTTTATATTTAGCATTGGCCTTCTCTATTTGAGCTTTAACTTGTTCACACATCCTTATAAAGGTGGCTTGCCTCTCCTTTGCCTCAAAACTAATAACTTCTTTCTTTGGGATAGGTACAAGATCAATAGGTAAATACGGATTCACCCCATAGACAATCTCGAACGGTGCACGCCCCGTGGTGGCCGAAGGAGTACGATTGTACGCAAATTCCGCATGAGCTAACTTGATATCCCAATCCTTGGTACTCTTACTGACCAACCCACGTAATAAACTCCCGAGCGTCCTATTCGTGACCTCGGTCTGACCGTCCGTTTGCGGATGGTGGGAGGTGCTAAATAAAAGTTTAGTACCAACTAATCTCCACAAGGTCTTCCAAAAATAGCTAAGAAATTTAACATCCCGATCCGATACAATGGTGAGTGGTATTCCATGTAATCGAACAACTTCTCTATAATAAAGATCAGCTACCTTTGTTGCATCATCCGTCTTATGACCCGGTATAAAGTGCGCCATTTTAGAAAAACGATCTACCACAACCATAATAGAATCTTTACCGCGTTGAGTACGTGGTAATCCCAAAATAAAATCCATACTAACCTCATTCCATGGTTGAACTGGTACGGGAAGAGGTGTATATAATCCCTTGTTGAACGTACTCTTCGATCTTTGACAAATTACACACTTGCCAATAATATCTTGAACATCTTTACTCATCTTAGGCCAATAAAAGTGTTCTCCTAACATCTCATTTGTCTTTTGAATGCCGAAGTGCCCTGCTATAGCGCCTCCATGCGCCTCTCTTACAAGTAATTCTCTCATCGACCCCTTAGGAATGCACAAACGGTTTCCCTTGAATAAGTAGCCGTCTTGCGTGGTGTATAATCCTTCCGGATTCAAAATTTCCTTTGAAAAATCGGGATCCTCTTTATATAGTTCTTTAATATGCTCAAAACCAAGAATCCTTGCATCTAATTCAACCAACAAAGAATGTCTCCTTGACAATGCATCCGCTACTATGTTTGAACTACCTGTCTTGTACTTTGAAGAGAACGTAAAAGATTGTAGGAACTCAACCCACTTAGCATGTCTTGGATTTAATTTTTGTTGCCCATGAATATGTTTTAAAGCTTCATGATCCGAATGTAGTATAAAAGGTCTAGGACGTAAATAATGTGCCCAATGATCCAAAGCTCTTACAATCGCATAGAACTCATTGTCATAGGTGGAATAGTTTAACCTAGCACCGTTCAACTTCTCACTGAAATAGGCAATTGGCCGTTTTTCTTGCACCAATACTGCGCCGATTCCTACCCCACTTGCATCGCATTCAACTTCGAACAACTACTAAAATCTGGTAAGGCAAGTACGGGATTCGAACAAAGCTTCTTTTTTATTTCCTCAAACGCCTTTTGGGCGTGTGATGTCCATACGAACTCTCCTTTTTTTGTTAACTCCGTAATAGGGGCCATGATAGAACTAAATCCTTGAATAAACCGCCTATAAAACGATGCTAAACCATGAAAACTACGTACCTCCGTGGTTGTTTTAGGAATAGGCCAAGCTTGTATTGCTTCAACTTTTGATGGATCCATGCTCACTCCCTTCTCACCCACGATGTATCCCAAAAAGACCACGCTTGCTACCATGAACGTGCACTTCTCTAGTTTCCCATATAATTTTTGCTTTCTAAGCATCTCAAATACCGCTCTTAGATGTGTCTTGTGTTCTTCTTTACTTTGGCTATACACAAGAATATCATCTAGATAAACAACCACAAATTTATTTAAGAAAGGCCTTAATACCTCATTCATTAGCCTCATGAACGAACTAGGAGCGTTGCACAACCCAAATGGCATAACGAGCCACTCGTACAACCCTTGCTTCGTTTTAAAAGCTGTCTTCCATTCATCTCCTTCCCTAACCCTCATCTGATGATAACCACTTCTTAGATCTAGTTTAGAAAAAACCTTTGATCCTGCGAGTTCGTCGAGCATATCATCTAACCTTGGTATAGAAAATCGGTATTTAATTGTGATGTTGTTGACGGCGCGACTGTCAATGCACATCCTCCAAGTTCCTTCCTTTTTTGGTACCAATAGAGCTGGTACTGCACATGGACTTAGGCTTTCTTGTACATAACCTCTATCCATCAATTCTTGGACTTGTCTTTGTAATTCTTTTGCCTCTTCCGGATTACAACGATAAGCGGGTTTATTAGGTAACGCTGCTCCTGGAACAAGATCGATTTGGTGCTCTATCCCTCGTAGTGGTGGTAGTCCGTCGGGTAGCTCCTCCGGAAACACATCCTTGAACTCCTCCAATAAACTTCGCACCTCACGCCGACCCTCCTCCTCGCCACTCTCACGGCTTCCTACGTCCCTTACTACCATCATGAACGTTGGTTCTCCGTTGGTGATTGCCTCTTCTACTTCTTTCCCCTCTATTATCATCTCTTCTATGTCTTTCTTAGGTTCACTGTTTTTCTTTGGAACCCATGGTTGAAGATCAAATATTGTTTTTCCTTTGGGCACGCTATAAACATTGGTTTTTCCGTTGTGTTTCACCTTTCGATCAAACTGCCATGGTCTTCCCAATAGAATATGACTAGCACTCATAGGCACAATATCGCACCATACTTCATCTTCATACGGACCAATCTTGAATGGAACTAGGACTTGTTGGTTTACGTTAATTCCTTCTTCTCCATCAAGCCAATATAGTTTATAAGGATGTTTCTTATCAATCTTGGGTAGTTGTAGTTTCTCAACTGCCTCTTCGGACAATAGATTAGTACAAGAACCGCTATCAATGATCATAGTACACACCTTACTCTTTATCTTGCACTTTGTACGAAAAATCCTCTCCCTTTAACGATTTACGTCATATATCGTACGATTTTAACCTTTAAAATTATTTCTCAAGCATAAAATAAGATAAAATTCTCGAAAATTTTATACATGCTGGAAATAATATATATGACATCGTGTTAAATTTTTATGGCCAAATTCCAACTTAAACTATTAAAGTCGAAATTATGTCACTAATTACCCGATTTTTACATTAAAAATCTATAATATTGCAATATTTGAGATAAATTTCTGGAAAATTCAACATAAATTTTAAATATTACATGTGACATTCTCATAAATTTTTATAGTCAAATTCATAATATAACTATTTTAACCCATTTTTATTCATCTTATTGCATTTTAACACTTAAAATTCATATCACACGATTTATAAGTCCATAATTTACGAAAAATCATATTCATATTATAGAAAATACATGTGATAACATACTGAAAAATCTCGGCCAGAAGCTTATTTTAACTATTTTTCCCAAAAATAATAATTTTTAACCATTAAAACATATTAAAACCGAGATTTAATATACCAATAATCAATATTCATGCAAAATATATTCCAAATATTCTAAAACATTTTAGAAAACAGTAGGTATTCATGCTAAATTAATTTCGTGCATATCATATATCAAACGAAAAATCCAATTTTATTTTGTTATCACTATAACTCCGTAAAAACGTAAACGGAAAGCATGCAAACAACCTAAAGCTCTGATACCAATTATTAGGTTCTATTAGTTGCTCATAAACTATTTTTAGTCATACTAACATAAACCTTTAATTAATTTTTAATTAACATATTAATAAACTCGTTTATAAGATCTTATGCATGCTTAAAAGCGGAAATAAGGAGAGCATTTGAACCCTTACACACGGTCCAAATAATTAGCAAGGATGATCCTCCGAGTACCCAATATAGAATACCTCCTTTGGATGCACCAAGACAATCCCTCAAACAACCGAGACTTGAACGAGCTAGCACAAAATCGGTTTTGTCCTTAAACTTATTCTAATCACTCTTATTAGAATGTAATTTAAATACTACACTTAGTATGATTTTATTATCTTATAATATAAGTTTAGAGGTTGTAAAATTTCTCTCTTCTTGTGTGTATATTTCGGCCAAAAGGAAGAAGAAAAGAAGTAGAATGAGTATGACATATATCTCATATATATATCAAGCATGCTTTTAATAAGAAAATCATATTTTCATAAGCATGCTTATGGGGGAGAGGGTAGCCGGCTTAGGGAGTCTCAATAGGAGACATCTTCTCTTCTCAAGGCATATAGGGTGGTTACTAGGTTAGTGTTCTCAAGACAACACATTAAACATAATGATTAAGGGTGTATTTAACAATTAAAACACCTCACACCCACCTTCACCATAACCGGCTACTAAGTCCATAAAATGGACTTAATTTTACAATTTTGTCAATCGTATAACTTGTATAAAATGTGACATCTAATATGTCACATGGCAATACAATATAATTATTTTATCATAAAATAAACATATAAATATTTATCGTATAAATATTATAATCAAATAAATCCTATTTATTAATTGACAAGTTGATGCGTATTTGGGGTGATAATCAATAAAGATAATCAACAAAAATACGGATGTTGCAGCGGAATAAAAATACTAATAAAATAATACAATCTTGAACGAATAAAGAACGAAAAGTAACCAAGAACGATGAAAGAATGAACGATGGGTGGCCGGTGATGGTGGCCGTCGATGGTGACGTGGCACGGTGGTCACGGTGGTGGTTCTTGAACGGTTTCTTGATGTTCTTGAAATAAGATTGTTGAATCTTGATGACGTAATAAGGCACAGCACTTAATACTTGAAAGATTTGTGAAACGATTTGATGAATGAATTATGATTGTCGATGGATAGGATAATTGATCAAACTCACACAGATATTCTCTCAATTATTTTGAAGCTCACACAGATACTTCGGGTTTAAAGCTCACACAGATACTTTAGGGTTTTTTTTGTAAGATAAACTTAACAAGAAAATTTGTTTATAATTTGATAATAAGATGAATAAAACAAACAACTAAGGATGCCTATTTATAGTAAGGTCATCCGTCACAAACTAGAATCGAAATAGGAAAACAAAAGAACCCTACACGGTTCCCAATGCTCGGCCAAACCGTGTACTCTACTCCTTCTAGGGTTTCTATTTCTATCTTATGGATTAAAGATAATCCTTATTTTAATCTAAAAGATAAAATAACAAATAAAAGATTAAGTTGTAGTAACAAATCCTAACAACTTAATAACAAACTCATAACTAACTAATAACTAACTTTGTAACTATCTTGTAACAACCCTAACAACCTTGTTGTAACAAACTAGTAACAAACTTAATTAATTAAATAACAAACTAGGAAATAAGAAGGAAAGTCCCTAAACCCTAATCACCTAGGTTTTCGTGCCACCTCTACTCGCACGCCCCAAGGGTTTCAATCCCTTCCCAAGCAATCCTAAGAACGGAAGTTGATCCTATCTTGTAGCTTTGTTTAATGTGACTCATATCTTTGCTCAATAATATTTCTTGGGATTGAATTAACGATGGTTCCGCATCACAAGTAATTCGAAATTTCAATTGTAAAATGATTATTTATAATTATTGTCAATACGATTTACAACCTTTGTAATAATTATAACCCAATTCATTCTAATTACGATATTATAAAATATCGTTTTAATGTTTAACAATTGACACATTTCAATTTTAAACATAAATCTTACATTAAGATTTAACCTCTAATTTCTCGATATACGAGTTTAAGGAATATGATCAAATCGTATCAATATACATTTGATCACTTTATTAATTAAGGGAATTGTCCTAAAGGTGTGACCTAAAGGGATCAACTGACCATCACCGTCATACGACAGTAATGTCAAACTCTAGCTAGCCAATCATTACCGATTAATGTTGGTCAGTTGACTAATAATTCGTATCATCCCTTGCGCATTCTCGTTATGAGATTTAATTACGTGATCGCACTATTGTTGAGGACACATTTCCCAACAATCTCCCACTTGTCCTCGACAAGTGTGCGTCACCAATTCTCTTGTCCTATTACAATCTCCCACTCAATGCAAGATGTCTCTCTGAGGTCGTACTTGCATTCGATCATATCATGAGTGGTTTCCTCGATCTGGAGAATAACTGTTTGACCGGAATTATCTACCATAGATACCTTCCGAGCGTGGCCACGCATTTCCAGTTAATTACTCCTCGAGTGGCCCTGAGATTTGAACAACCCTGACAAGGGGTGGACAATTTCTATTGTACTACTTCCTTCGACCAGTCACAGTTAGTCACAACCCAAAACAATCCCATTTGACTCCAGTTACGAAAAGTCGTAGAGAATGGATCAAAGTTATGCCTAAACTGTACCATCTTGGGAGAGTAGTCTTTAGTCTAAGAATTGACTCACAAGAATACTATAGCAGCTCTCGCCACGACCCGGCTATAAAATTTCCAGAACTCTATAAGCGGTCACATTGCCCGACAGAGTGTCTCTTACAGTCTGCCTGTGTGATCGACTAGTCATCACATATGACTCTATGGCACTTGAACTTGCCATCAATCGCCTCACACTCTAGTCGCTTCGAGATGTCACCTCATGTAAGCGGCTAGGGGCCATACTAAGTCAATCTAGTTCACTTATGGGGTTCAATATTGTCTCATACAACCCATTTGGATTATGACAAAGTATCTTTCAATTTGAGTTAATCATAACTCAAATGATGTTGTCATGCAACAATAGTCAACACTATTACATTGCATTTTGATGCATAATCATCTATTTGTATTAGTGTTTTGCAAATAACATTTATTCATGCGAATAACCTTTATTCATGATAGCAAAACTTACAACTTTTGGTCTCCTTTATTCTCATATTATCCCGTATAATATGATTCTATTTGAGTACATTTCTAGAACTCTTTCTAGATTTTGAGTTTCCTTTCCGGAGGAAAGCTCCCACTGTTATCTTATAACTTGTGACGTATCATTATACTGGAGGGATTAAAAATCACTCTCTACAGTCACTTATGTACTGAAAACTTTATTGTAGTCTATTTATGATTTCATCATTCTAATAATTTTCATTCATCTTGGCTATTTGATTATGGTTTTATTCATCATTTATGAATAACGTATCCAACCATTCTAATTTCTAATGGGCTACCTTTTATTATCCATATAATAAACCTTCCCTTTTAAAACTCCATCATCATATGATACACATTATTTTATTCATCTAAATTGAGTACCTCTTATTCTTTACTCTTAAAGAATCACCCATTCTCTCTTAATGGTAGGTTTCAATTCTTTGATGAATATCGCTCCCACTAAAATCAATATCTCTCGATATCTTAAATGAACCTTTCATTTCACGCATGTTAAACTATTACTCGAATCATTATCACTATCACTATCCCTATAGTGATCTGTTTCCATTTAATCAATCATTACTTTCTTATCATGTCTTCGTTTCCTCGAGACGTAAATGACATGATAATTTCTTTATAACTAACTTGAGAGGATTGAGATGATTTCTTCTCTTTTATCTTATAAACTTAGAAAAATCATTTATTAAGGAACCGGTCTTACCTCCCGTATAGATAGATGATTTCTCCTCTATTATCTTATAATCTTTAAAAAATCATTATCTCAAGGAGCCGATATTCCTTCCGAATTCATACGGGGTTTCATGTCTCCTCTCTATGAAACAATGAACATAAAGAACCTTTCTTCGAGTGTCCTCCCGTAGTTTCTTCAGTGTCCTCTCGTAGTTTCTTCAATTCATTTAGGGCTCTTCTTAAGACTCCCAAGTAGGAATCTTCTCTAAGATCCTATATATTATCATTGGTTTGTGAGCGAAATATTTTCTCCCACTCTATCCTTCTAACAACAACCTTTACTTGTTAAAGGATAGCTATTTCGATTAACCAATGTATTTGAATGTTTGAAGTTTGATAGGTGTGATGAATACATTCTCATTTTCACTTAAAATGAAAATCTTATAATGAACTGATATAGTCTCATTTTGATTGAATCTATCTCATGGGATGTAGTTCTCCGTTTTAATCAACTCTTTGATTATCTTATACTTGATCGTATCAATATTTATTGCGTGATTAAATCACTATTATTCATGTTTAAACAAGGCATGCAATTTATTTGAGAAATCAAAACATTGATTAAGAACAAAAGTAGTGACTCGGGTTGAAAACCAAGTCACTAATATCCAAAATTACAACCATTGTTTTAGGATTTTAATCCTTGTCTTACAAGAAAATTAAATTGTTCCTTAAATAAATGCAAAATATGAAAGAAGACGATATGAAAATTAGAGCCTAGCTCTTCAAGTCTTCGATCAATTGGATGCTACCGGAGCCATCCAAGTAAGGAACCTCATGCTTCCTTCTCCTTGCCCTTATCTGAAACAAAATTGTTTCATTTTAACTCATTTCTAAACCAAGAGAAAGCCCTCCAAAGAATGGTTATCAATTTGTTGGGGTTTGACATTATTTTCTGAAAATAACCATGAAACAGGCCCAACTTTGAAGATTCGTATCTAAAGTTCTACTTAAGCATTCCATGTGATTAAAGACGCATTTGAAAGATCAATATGCCAACTAACTATGAGAGTTTGAATAGGGCCAAAAGCTATTTTATTTTGTGAGGAATGCAATTTCAAAGTAAGACAGACCGAGCTGTAATGTTCAGCAATTTCAGAATTCCTGGTCTGTTTTCAAATGGCTATATCTGAAGATTGGCATGGTAATTTTTTGAGTTCTTTAGCTTTCCAGAATCTTGATGATGTCTACTAACCTATCGAGTTGGAATCAAGCGAAAATTCCAAACAGATTTTGCACAACAGCCTCTCAAAGACTGTCACGATTTCATGCTAAGTGCTGAAACTGTAAATAACTTGTCAGATTTCTGGTCTGTTTTCAAATGCTTATATCTGAAGATTGGCATGGTAATTTTTTGAGTTCTTTAGCTTCCTAGAATCTTGAGGATGTCTACTAACCTATAGAGTTGGAATCAAGCAAAAATTCTAAACAGATTGTGCACAACAGTCTCTCAAAGACTGTCACGATTTTGAATGCAACACTGTTTCTATTTTGACCAGTCAGTACTCAAGGATCGATATCTCAAGAATGGCTTAATCAAACGGAGTAATTCTTTTTGGAGAGTGAAGCTAACTCAATTCTCTTTAATTCAAGCTATCATTTGCATGATTAGGACATCTGAGTTTGGAGCTACATGTTTTTGAAGTTGCTGGTAGGAAATTGCTGAACTGGGTACATCTTGGTTTGCGTGTTTAGGACCAATGCAGCTTTAAAGAAACGACTGTTCCACAAGTTAATTAATCTATTTTGAACCAGAAAACATCCCCATGACTTTTGATGCTACAATCCAAGCTTTCCTATTTTATGCTAACAAGTTCTACAATTCAGAAAGGAGAACCTGCATCTTTCTAGAAATATACAAACAGGTTGTCTACAACACCTTTTGCTGCACCATCTGAAATGAAGACTCAGTTTTTGCTTTATGGCAGGCTCCTTTGCTGCACCTTTCTGCAATGAAGACTCCTTGTTACTTTATGGCAGACTGTCCTTTTGTATTATACCAAAAATGTCAGCCACTTTATGTTTTTCCTATGCTTTTACTTTTGTTTGTGTAAGAACAAAAACTGTCGTGCTTTTGGGCTATCGTGCTTAGGTTGTTTGTAGCCAGAAGATGTAAGAACACATGGGTGGATGACATTGCGTTGCTTACACTATAAAAGCAGGCATTCCTCCTCACTTTGGGAACAGATTTTGATGAATTAAACAACCAGAAAAACTTTTTTAAGTTTTCAGAATTCACTTTGCTATGTGCTTGTGATAAAACCCATTTGCTTAGTGCTTTGGGAAGGGTAATCTTTGCTGTGTGCTGGATTAATCCTTAAACCTAGTTCTAATCTCGTGGCTGGGTGCTGGGATTAGTTCATATCCATCTACTTGTCACGAAAATTCATGTTCTTTTACCATCCATTTAACATCAACTTTCTGTCCTAAATTTATCATACTCAAATTCCTGTTAAGTGTTAGGATTACAGTTCAATTGGTATCAGAGCTTTGGTTGAGTGTTCATCATCTCTAACCACAACAAAATACAAAAACAAGCCTTTCACAAAAAAAAAAAGTTCAGAATCTTTTGTCATATTTTTCTGTCAGAAATTTCAACATCAATTCAAGGTGTAATTCAGAATTGTGAAACCATTAAATGCCTGTGTCTTATGCGTTCATTGAGTTCCCATGAAGAAGAGTAAAGGCATGCAGCCTGTTGACACATCCTGCTCAAGGGTGAGTCCTTTTATGGAGAAACCTGGCCTGAGATCGTTGGAGACTGTAATGGAGGGTCTAAGGGTTTCATCAAGAGCTGACAGGGCTGAGAAGAGTCACAAGGGATCTACAATAGTACATGGGGATGTACAAAGGAGTTTAAAACCAACTCTTGCTCCAAATGATGAAGGTATAAACTTAATACTTCCTATTTTTGATGGCAAAAACTATGAAAGTTTTGTTTCTTGGCTGAGTCATGTTAAGGGCTGTTTTAAAGGAAGATTTATGTCTGATGAGGAGAAGTGTCAGTTGGTTGTGTCTTCCTTAAAAGGTTATGCTTTGCTATGGTATAATGTCCTTAGACTTTCAAGAACCATGAAGGGAAAAAGTGTAACTAGGTCTTGGTCTAAACTGGAGTATCATATGAAAAGGAAGTATAGTTCCACTTTTGAGGTGACTAACCTAGATACTACAATGGAAGCTTTAAGGCAGAAAAGACTGAACTTCAAAAGAAGTATTGAGGCCTTTATGAAACCTCAATGTCAAAAAAATGTAGGGTTGGAATCTGATCTTGAGGTCAATGAGACTTACCCTGAAATAAAACCTGAACATGGAGAGACCTATCATAAACACCTTTCTGAAATCGGGGAGTCAACCAACAAGGATTGGGATGCTCATTTAGTGATATGGAATGTGACACGAGTGCCTGCAGCAAGGTGTATGTGGAAACCTTGGAGTGTGGGTCTGTTAAATGCTATAAATGAAGTTGCTGCACTTTCATTAGACCCACTAAAACAGTCAAAAACAAAACCCAACTCCCTGAAAGCCAAGAATCAGCCCCCTAAACTACACAAAAACCAGCCTAAACTAAGCTACATCACTGGAATGTCCATCCTCCAAAAACCCGTGTGTGAGTCATTTGAAATGAGCGTAGCCAGGTGTGCAAGTCACAACATTTTCACCCCGCATTTCCACTATCACATGCTACTATGGTTGTTGAAGGGCCTAAACCAAACCAGCGTTTATGAGTTCCCATTCACCCTAAGAGGAGATGCGCTGAAATTGGAAGACCCAAATCTGATATGGTCTGCAAGGACAATTAATTATGGGTGTCTGAAATTCATGGAAGTTGGCAATAGTGGTGCTGCTCATCAAAAGAAACAATATTGTCCAAAAGTGCACCATTTTACATCAGTCATCATAAGAAAGCTTGGTTGCACTTCTGAATTTCCAAGTTGCCTTGAGATAAGATATTTGAGTTCAAAGGATTCTGAGAGGCACTTCATTCTGATATTTGATCCAGGAGGAAAGAATCAGAACCAAGTCTCTTCAAGTTGAACGAACAGAATTTGAGGGCAAATTCTTTTGAAGAAAGGGAGTTTGAAACAAAATTGTTTCATTTTAACTCATTTCTAAACCAAGAGAAAGCCCTCCAAAGAATGGTTATCAATTTGTTGGGGTTTGACATTATTTTCTGAAAATAACCATGAAACAGGCCCAACTTTGAAGATTCGTATCTAAAGTTCTACTTAAGCATTCCATGTGATTAAAGACGCATTTGAAAGATCAATATGCCAACTAACTATGAGAGTTTGAATAGGGCCAAAAGCTATTTTATTTTGTGAGGAATGCAATTTCAAAGTAAGACAGACCGAGCTGTAATGTTCAGCAATTTCAGAATTCCTGGTCTGTTTTCAAATGGCTATATCTGAAGATTGGCATGGTAATGTTTTGAGTTCTTTAGCTTTCCAGAATCTTGATGATGTCTACTAACCTATCGAGTTGGAATCAAGCGAAAATTCCAAACAGATTTTGCACAACAGCCTCTCAAAGACTGTCACGATTTCATGCTAAGTGCTGAAACTGTAAATAACTTGTCAGATTTCTGGTCTGTTTTCAAATGCTTATATCTGAAGATTGGCATGGTAATTTTTTGAGTTCTTTAGCTTCCTAGAATCTTGAGGATGTCTACTAACCTATAGAGTTGGAATCAAGCAAAAATTCTAAACAGATTGTGCACAACAGTCTCTCAAAGACTGTCACGATTTTGAATGCAACACTGTTTCTATTTTGACCAGTCAGTACTCAAGGATCGATATCTCAAGAATGGCTTAATCAAACGGAGTAATTCTTTTTGGAGAGTGAAGCTAACTCAATTCTCTTTAATTCAAGCTATCATTTGCATGATTAGGACATCTGAGTTTGGAGCTACATGTTTTTGAAGTTGCTGGTAGGAAATTGCTGAACTGGGTACATCTTGGTTTGCGTGTTTAGGACCAATGCAGCTTTAAAGAAACGACTGTTCCACAAGTTAATTAATCTATTTTGAACCAGAAAACATCCCCATGACTTTTGATGCTACAATCCAAGCTTTCCTATTTTATGCTAACAAGTTCTACAATTCAGAAAGGAGAACCTGCATCTTTCTAGAAATATACAAACAGGTTGTCTACAACACCTTTTGCTGCACCATCTGAAATGAAGACTCAGTTTTTGCTTTATGGCAGGCTCCTTTGCTGCACCTTTCTGCAATGAAGACTCCTTGTTACTTTATGGCAGACTGTCCTTTTGTATTATACCAAAAATGTCAGCCACTTTATGTTTTTCCTATGCTTTTACTTTTGTTTGTGTAAGAACAAAAACTGTCGTGCTTTTGGGCTATCGTGCTTAGGTTGTTTGTAGCCAGAAGATGTAAGAACACATGGGTGGATGACATTGCGTTGCTTACACTATAAAAGCAGGCATTCCTCCTCACTTTGGGAACAGATTTTGATGAATTAAACAACCAGAAAAACTTTTTTAAGTTTTCAGAATTCACTTTGCTATGTGCTTGTGATAAAACCCATTTGCTTAGTGCTTTGGGAAGGGTAATCTTTGCTGTGTGCTGGATTAATCCTTAAACCTAGTTCTAATCTCGTGGCTGGGTGCTGGGATTAGTTCATATCCATCTACTTGTCACGAAAATTCATGTTCTTTTACCATCCATTTAACATCAACTTTCTGTCCTAAATTTATCATACTCAAATTCCTGTTAAGTGTTAGGATTACAGTTCATTATCATTATTAGGAGGCGCCCCTTTAAAACATTTTAAAAAGGGGTAAGTATCAACACATTTGTATCACTATACATAAGTTGATAAATGACATGAATCATAACGAGAATTATTACCTACGGCGGTTGCCTTCCCATTTTTGAGATCGCTTAAGTATTTGGGGCAATTTCTCTTCCAATGACCGATCCTCGTGCAATAATGACACTTGTCTTGCTCTTTAGAAGACGAGGTGGAAGCGCCTTTCGAAAAGGTCTTTTCTTTGGTCGCCTTGGGCTTGAACGTTTTCTTGCCCTTGCCTTTCGAGGCATTCCTCTTGAAGCTCGTTTTCCCTTTCTTTTCGATGTTTAAAACATCCTTGGTGGAACTTTCATGAAGTCCCATGTCCCTTTCGGCTTGGACTAGCATCTTATGCAACTCGTCTAACGAGGTCTCTTGGTTTCGCATATTGAAATTCACCCGGAATTGAGCATACGCCTTAACCTTATTGAGCGAGTGAAGAACTCGGTCAATGATAAGAGAGTCGGGAACATCAACATCTTGAGCTTTTAGAGTCTCCGCGAGCTCAACTAGTTTGAGCACATGAGGGCTTATCTTTTGCCCTTCCTTGAAAGTAATGTCAAAGAAGGCGGAAGCCGCCTCATATTGAATCACCCTAGGAGTTTGCGAAAACATGGTCGCAAGCTTGGTGTAAATTTCATACGATGTGGTCAACTTAATCATACTCCTTTGAAGATCCGGCTCCATGGAGAAGATGAGCACATTTTTAAGAGCGGAGGACTCTTTCATGTAGGCTTCATAGGCCTCACGAGTTTGGACCGACGAACGAGCGGTCGGAGCGGGAGGAGCGGCTTCGGATAGGTAACGACTCTTATCGTCACCTTGAGCGGCCAAAAGCAATTGCGCATCCCAATCCTTAAAATTGGAACCATGCTTATCGAGTTTACAACGATCCATAAAGGATCGAAGCCATGATACGTTAGTGAGAGGTGGAGCGTTGGTTGCCATAGTCGATGTTGAAAATTAAACTACAATAATAAAAGGATAAACAACATCATTTTAAATTCATAATTTAAACTATAACTTTTAACAAGTTTAGTTATATATATTTACTTAATGATCTCTTACCCAATTAAGTAAACAATCCCGAGACCCAAACCCATACTAATCCGGGCACGGTGTAGCCGATTCAACCCGTATCGGTATAATTTGGTGGATTAACTCTTTAATCAGTTCTACTCTTAGAACTCTCGGTCGACAATTTTCTTAAAATTATCTTTAGCCCGAACTTATTGCAACTACGGTTACGAATACTTTCGTTGAGATCAACCAAATTTCAAGGTGTAATCTTATTACCCCACTTACCCAACGTGACAATTTTAGTACCCCGGTGTAGCCGAGCCTACGTTCTTGTGAAGAAGGGATTCATGGGTCCGTACTTTTTGGTAAGGCTAAGTCTCAATATTTATATGTAAGAGATCTAGTCAAATTATTATCTATCTCCGTTTAAGTGAACTAAGTCGGTGAATTATCGATAAAATAAAAGACTAGGTCGACTAGGTCGAAACATGCATGATACGATGTATGACGATTTGGCTATGCATGCAAACATATAAAAAGCAAAAATAAAAGCATAAATAAACCCTAGTATGGCCTTTCCTAGAAAAGAAATAACAAAGTACAAATTCGGAAACCAACTCCTTTGGTCCCTTGAACTTCACGCGGCACGCACTTCGAGGTAAACACCGTCTTGTCGGAACTCCTTTCCGAATGGCACCGTCTTCAAGGAACTCCGGATTTTACAAATATTACAACTTTTCTAGTCTACTTTATACATTATAAAATAGAAATAAATTACAATTGGGTGATACGAGATCACAAAATTACAACCGAATCGGTAACCCCTTACATTACGGGAAATACCGATTAAAAACTAAGGCCATACTAAGTAAATTACATAATTCCCAAAATTACGTAAAATAAATCATGACATTCATAATATATAATATGCAATGCTTATATTAATATGAATTAACATGCAAACCCTAAGCCAAATCGTCCTATTTAAAACGCTTATTTAAATAGTTATCGTAAACCTTGGTTTATGGAATCGCGTGTTTTAACGTTTAACAACACTATGCATTTTATGAAACGGTTTTCATCCTTAAGTTAATCATCCCAACTCTTATAGGATTCAAAATTTAGTCTTACTCAAACTTTGAACATGACTTAACTTAATATATATCAATATTGATCGGTATTACTCGGTTTTACGGGAAAAATAATATAAAAATCCAAAAGAGTCATAAAAATTTCGAAAATTCAAAATTCAAATTTTGAAAAATCCAGAATGTTCTTAAAATTTTCAGAAAGTTAAAATATTAGTATTTTACACGGTTTTAACATTATTTCGTAAATAAGACGTAAAACGAGCAATTTAAGTCGGAAAATTCAATAATTAACTTCATAAATGCAAATTAAATACTAATAATATTTTTATACCTTCCAAAACATTTTAAGAACACAAAATGGACAGAAAATTAAATGGCACATTGCCCCATAGCCGAAATTTTAAATGCATGACTCTTTTTATTTAATTTTAAATGCTACTTTTAACAAATTAAAATCAAATCAAATAAAATCAAATCTGAAACTTTTGGCTCCCAAGATAATTTTTATGATGAACATATCATATATGACTAATATGGGTTACATTTTTCGGCCATTTAAACAACTTTTGCAAATTTTAACGATTTACGTCATATATCGTACGATTTTAACCTTTAAAATTATTTCTCAAGCATAAAATAAGATAAAATTCTCGAAAATTTTATACATGCTGGAAATAATATATATGACATCGTGTTAAATTTTTATGGCCAAATTCCAACTTAAACTATTAAAGTCGAAATTATGTCACTAATTACCCGATTTTTACATTAAAAATCTATAATATTGCAATATTTGAGATAAATTTCTGGAAAATTCAACATAAATTTTAAATATTACATGTGACATTCTCATAAATTTTTATAGTCAAATTCATAATATAACTATTTTAACCCATTTTTATTCATCTTATTGCATTTTAACACTTAAAATTCATATCACACGATTTATAAGTCCATAATTTACGAAAAATCATATTCATATTATAGAAAATACATGTGATAACATACTGAAAAATCTCGGCCTGAAGCTTATTTTAACTATTTTTCCCAAAAATAATCATTTTTAACCATTAAAACATATTAAAACCGAGATTTAATATACCAATAATCAATATTCATGCAAAATATATTCCAAATATTCTAAAACATTTTAGAAAACAGTAGGTATTCATGCTAAATTAATTTCGTGCATATCATATATCAAACGAAAAATCCAATTTTATTTTGTTATCACTATAACTCCGTAAAAACGTAAACGGAAAGCATGCAAACAACCTAAAGCTCTGATACCAATTGTTAGGTTCTATTAGTTGCTCATAAACTATTTTTAGTCATACTAACATAAACCTTTAAATTAACTTTTAATTAACATATTAATAAACTCGTTTATAAGATCTTATGCATGCTTAAAAGCGGAAATAAGGAGAGCATTTGAACCCTTACACACGGTCCAAATAATTAGCAAGGATGATCCTCCGAGTACCCAATATAGAATACCTCATTTGGATGCACCAAGACAATCCCTCAAACAACCGAGACTTGAACGAGCTAGCACAAAATCGGTTTTCTCCTTAAACTTATTCTAATCACTCTTATTAGAATGTAATTTAAATACTACACTTAGTATGATTTTATTATCTTATAATATAAGTTTAGAGGTTGTAAAATTTCTCTCTTCTTGTGTGTATATTTCGGCCAAAAGGAAGAAGAAAAGAAGTAGAATGAGTATGACATATATCTCATATATATATCAAGCATGCTTTGAATAAGAAAATCATATTTTCATAAGCATGCTTATGGGGGAGAGGGTAGCCGGCTTAGGGAGTCTCAATAGGAGACATCTTCTCTTCTCAAGGCATATAGGGTGGTTACTAGGTTAGTGTTCTCAAGACAACACATTAAACATAATGATTAAGGGTGTATTTAACAATTAAAACACCTCACACCCACCTTCACCATAACCGGCTACTAAGTCCATAAAATGGACTTAATTTTACAATTTTGTCAATTGTATAACTTGTATAAAATGTGACATCTAATATGTCACATGGCAATACAATATAATTATTTTATCATAAAATAAACATATAAATATTTATCGTATAAATATTATAATCAAATAAATCCTATTTATTAATTGACAAGTAATTCGAAATTTCAATTGTAAAATGATTATTTATAATTATTGTCAATACGATTTACAACCTTTGTAATAATTATAACCCAATTCATTCTAATTACGATATTATAAAATATCGTTTTAATGTTTAACAATTGACACATTTCAATTTTAAACATAAATCTTACATTAAGATTTAACCTCTAATTTCTCGATATACGAGTTTAAGGAATATGATCAAATCGTATCAATATACATTTGATCACTTTATTAATTAAGGGAATTGTCCTAAAGGTGTGACCTAAAGGGATCAACTGACCATCACCGTCATACGACAGTAATGTCAAACTCTAGCTAGCCAATCATTACCGATTAATGTTGGTCAGTTGACTAATAATTCGTATCATCCCTTGCGCATTCTCGTTATGAGATTTAATTACGTGATCGCACTATTGTTGAGGACACATTTCCCAACAATCGGACGAGCCAATCTCGAAAAATCCTCAACAAACCGTCGGTAGTATCCAGCCAAACCGAGGAAACTACGAATCTCTCCTACATCTTTGGGACTCTCCCAATCAAAAACAGCCTCAATCTTAGCGGGATCAACTATAACTCCCTCACTAGATATCACATGTCCAAGAAATGCAACCTTAGATAACCAAAACTCAAATTTCGACAACTTCGCAAACCACTTATGTCGGCGCAGAATCCCAAGTATCAAACGAAGATGTTTGGCATGCTCAGCATCAGTCTTCGAATAAATGAGGATATCATCAATAAACACCACAACACAAGTGTCTAGAAACTCACTGAACGCCCTGTTCATCTGATCCATGAATATTGAAGGAGCATTCGTCAAACCAAAAGGCATGACAACGAACTCAAAGTGCCCATATCTGGTACGGAAAACAGTCTTCGCAATGTCAGCCTCCCTAACTGGAATTTGATGATAACTGGGACGAAGGTCAATCTTCGAAAATCTGGAAGCACCTCTAAGCTAATCAAACAAGTCATCGATCCTAGGTAAAGGATATATGTTCTTCACCGTAACTCTGTTCAATTCCCTGTAATCAATGCAAAGTCTCATGGAACCATCTTTCTTCTTGACGAAAAGAACTGGAGCACCCCAAGGAGAGGCACTCGGTCGAATGAATCCCTTCTCGATCATCTCCTCAATTGCTGCTTCAACTCTTTCAACTCAGGTGGAGCCATACGGTAGGGAGCCTGAGATATAGGTCTTGTACCTGGACAAGCTCGATAGTAAACTCCACATCTCTCTCAGGCGGTATTCCCGGCAACTCCTCTGGAAAGACATCTGGAAACTCACGAACAATAGCTACATCCTCAAGCTTCGGTAGCGATGGCTTTGCAGCTGAAACAACACACAAGAAGGCTTGGGAACCCTTCCTTAGAAGATGAGAACCTTTCATCGATGAGATAACACGAACACCCTTTTTAGGGCGAGTTCCCCTATAGGAAACACGAACTCCTGACTGGTCGCGACACTCGAAGCGAGCATCGTATCACGATAACCAATCCATACCGAGGATAATGTCAAATTCCTCGAGAGGAAATCTCAGTAAGTCCGCTGGAAATGTGGCACAACCAATAATAATCGGAACATCCCTATGGGAAGAAGAGCAGGAGAAAACGTCTTTTGAAGGCAATGAGATAGAAGTCTCCTCAACAACAGAAGACTCCAGAGCTAGTCTGTCGGCGAACTGGGTCGATATGAACGATAGAGAAGCACCAGTATCAAATAAAATCAGGCACTCAGCGCCAAGAACAGAAAAGATACCAGCAACGAGGTCAGGATGAGCCTCAGCCTCTACTCTGGTCATAACAAAGATCTTCCCTTTCGCCTTGCCTCTTCTAGTAGCTGCAACAGCAGTGGCAGCCTTGCCAAGTGCGGTGTTCCTCTCAGGACAATCAAAAGACCTATGCCCAAATCTATTACAAGTATAACACTTGTAGGCATTCTTGAAACAGTCAAAACCCGGATGGGGTGGTTTACCACAACGGTGGCAAACACTAGAAGCAGTATCCGTGTGAACAATGGTCTTAGCGACCGGTGCAGAGAACCTCTCAAATCGCTTCTTCTGAGAAGAAGATACAGAAGTAGATGGAACAAACTGTCTATTCCCCTGGTAGATAGACCTCTGGTGTGAAGACACACTAGTAGCAGCAGCTCGGGTCTCAGCATCTATAGCTTGAATAGAACTCTCAGCCCAAATAGCATCATCATAAACCTCAACGAAAGATGTCGAGTCTCGGCGGACCATGCTCTCGATGCGAGGCCCCAACTTCCCCCGATAGAAGTAAACTCTCTCAGCCTCATCCCTCACGAATCTCGAAGCAAAATGTGCAAGCTGGTTAAATTTGTCGGTGAACTCCTGTACGGACATATTTCCCTGCTTCAAGTCCATGAACTCCTTAAGGCTCTGTGATCGAAGCTCCATAGGATAGAACCTAGTCTCAATCTTCTCCTTAAAAGCTTCCCAGTCAAATAGCGGATCCAGAATGAAAGTCGGACCAGTCAAAGTCGACCATCTATCGGCCTCCAAAGTCAAAAAGTGAGTGGCTAGACGCACCCTATCCTCTCTGACAACCGAATACATGGCAAAGCTCTTCTCCATCTCACGGAACCACTCAGAGAGAGCAACGGGATCAACTTCGCCTCCGTAGGTTTTCACGTGACTCCTTGACATCTGTGATGCAATCCAAGAAAAGCCACCAGGTCTGTTGGCATCATTGTCTGGCGAAGGAGGAGGAACAGTCTCAGCCCGATGTCTCTGGTTCTCAAGCACTTGGAGAAGCGCTTGCATTATCGTATTCTCAGCAGCTGTATTCCTCACCATCCTTCAAAAGAAAAGCAAGTGTTTACTTAGCAATTAGCAATCACAAATAGACTACAATATAAATCCTTAAATCTACCCCATCTCTCATTCATTATTCGATTATATGGTCAAGTTAAGGTTGGGGGTTACATGAGTGCGTCGGGAGCGACAACGCTCTGATACCAACTGTAAAACCCCTCGTTGCAGCGGAAAAATAAAACATACAACATGCCAAAAATTACGCGGAATTTAAAACTTTAACATGCATAAAAACGAGGTGAATTAAAACTGAAACTGAAACAACTGATATAAACAGAAACATAGATAAGCATAACCGTCTAAGTACTGAAAGTAAAATAAATACAACAGCCTGGGATGGCACATCCCTACAGGCACTCAATAACTGAACCAAAAGTCTAGAGTTTAGCTAACGCAAATGTGTAACTCAAAATCGATAAATAGGATCATCGCTCGCTAGCTCCATGCAAACCCCTCTGCCAACTTGTCATGTACCTACATACATATAACCATCTACGCCACAATCAGTGGGGAGTGACTAGAGTTCTCCTAGCCGCCTTTTGTAACGACACGTAACACAGAAACATACAATATACTCCAACATATACGTAACATGTGAAGCATATAAATTCAATATCTGTATCTCAAGTCAACATGCAAATACTATGCAAGGCTCTCAACCAACTTCGGAAACTATTTGGAAGAAGAGCCGGTTTCCCTTCCGGTTGCCCAGTCGGGGGGTCTTTCAATCCAAACCATTTACGAAACTAGCCAAATAGTCATCCAATGCCTTGGATGAACAGTTCTATAAATCAATACACTATATCCATCATAATCAATCAACAAGTATAAAGGTTCAGCGGTCAACCTAAGACATAACCTAAATACCAAAACATTCAGCAAGTATAAAGGTTCAGAGGCGACATCTTAACGCATGACCTAGATACCAAATTCACATTCACAAGCAAGGACTCAGAGGCCAACTTAAGGCATAGACCTTCTACTCAACAAGACACTAGACTCAGAGGCGACATTTCAACGCATGGACTAGCATCCAATAAGTAAAGAACTCAGTGGCCAACTTAAGGCATGTCCCTTTACTATATCACAAGACACTAGACTCTGAGGCCAGCTTAAGGCATGTTCTAGCATCAACATTTGCACTCCGGGCAAGACATTATTACCCTAGCTACCCCGTTGTGCAGCTGCTCTACTCGTCAGACTCAGAGGCCAACTTAAGGCTTGTTCCGACGCGATCACAAATAAACATGTCTGGGCTTAGAGGCGACATCTCAACGCATACCCCAAACACGACAACCATACACATATAGGGCTCAGAGGCGACATCTCAACGCATAACCCTATATATGACAAGAAGCTCACGTATCAAGCTCAGAGGCCAGCTTAAGGCATGCCTTGATACGCATCACTACAACAGCATCCAAATATAGTAACTAGATCCTTAGTTCTAATCTCTTATACTTCTAAACAACACTTAATTTATTCCGGGAACTAAGTTGAGGGAGAGCCGGTTTCCCTTTCGGTTACCCGACCGGGGGGTCTCTATCCTCTCTCCATTCCCGAACCCAATATAGTGTCGCCCATTCTCCGGGGACCTCAAACACACATACAAGGTACATGGAACGAATCTCAAACAAATCGGACCAACCGATCAAAAGATAGAAATGATTTAACGAGAACAGGGGCTCTACGCCGGTGGTGGACCGTCTGCCGGTCTGCCGGCTGGGAGTCCCTTCCAAATTGCAGACTTAACTTTCAAAAACGAGGGAAATAGATTCTCATCCGGTGGACCGTCGCCGGTCTCCGGCTGGGAGTCCCTTCCCAAATGCCATCTACGATTTTACGAAAAAGAGGACATGATTCTTAGCCGGCCGACCGGCCGCCGGCCAACCGGCTAGGAATCATGTCCCAGCCTCCTTTTGAACAAAAAACATCAAGAAGAGACTCTGAGCCGGTCGACCGGCGGCCGACCACCCGACTCAGAGTTCTTTCTCACTTTTCCCAAACCTACAAACACACAACAAGCCTAACTCTGAGCCGGCCGACCGGGTGTCGGTTAGCCTACCGGCTCAGAGTCCCTGCACGAAAAATCGTAAATTTCGCATATACAACTAAACTTCGCAAATCGATTTTAATCTTTCAAAATTGCAACAAGCCTACATTACCCAGCATATATAACACCTACGTAACTCAATGGCAAGCATAAATTTCAACAATAACGGCATATTAGGATCATTGATGCGTGTCTATTTCATGATATTTTACACCTATTTTTACACGCATTTTGTCGCTCATTTACTATGTTTTAGCCCTTATTTCCCAACAATTGTCTACTATCGTATTTTTATGCTCTTTTGCAGAATTATGCGGAAAAGGGACGATTTTATACCAAATTTATGCCCTCGGGATTTTTCATGACCAAGGAACGAGGACAAGTCAACTCGAGGCGCGAATCAAGTACTAAGAAGTCAAACCGAGAAGAAATCAAGGCGGATACACAGGAAAATGGGTCGACCGACCTACTACCCCGGTCGATCGACCAGGAGACCTGTTATGAAAAAAGTCAGAAGTCCATCATGCCCGAGGACAGGTCGACCGACCTGCTACTTAGGTCGGTCGACCTCAGCGCAGTTTCAGGAATTTTCCGCAAAGCCCAATCGCGTGATTAGGTTATTAGGAAACTTATGTTTTCCGCCTACTTAAGACTTAATTCGTGATTAGGGTGAGGGCATCAAGTTTATCATTCAGTTTTAGACCAAGTTAATTACCAAGTTTTGTAGTAGCAAGTTTAATCATTTAATTTAGTTCTCAATTCATCACAATACTTTTTCTTTATTTTTGTTCTTTGTTCATTAATCTTTTCGCACGGATTCAATAAAGCTTTTGTTCTTTCTGCCCTAATTCCTATTGCGGTAGTTCTTCTCTTAATTTCAGTTTTAATATTGTTCTTATCTGAGAATTGCTAGTAATCGGTTTATGTTAGAATCCCAAAGCCTTTGTTGTTATTGCATGTTTAGATTAATGTTCATTATGAATTCCATGTGTACTACCGTTTTCATTATTGTTTCAATATTCATGAGTAGCTAGTTACATATGTTAGGATGTAGGGAGTAATATGCGCAGATAGTATAATTCCCAAAATCGACTGTTGCAGGCCCTAGGTCGGCCGACCGGACTAGCTGGTCGGTCGACTGAAGTGTTGGTTGACCGACCGGACTAGTTGGTCGGTCGACTGAAGTGTTGGTCGACCGACCGGACTAGTCCGGTCGACCGACTCGCGTATGTTTTCTGTTCCGTTTTACTTCGTCGACCATAGTCACCTACAATGAGACTGAAAGGAGACTTGTAGAATATTAGTAATGACTTACCCAAGGTTGAAAGATAAGGGAAGGCCATTGGTTTACGCCTT
The DNA here is from genome assembly GCA_029255685.2 of Silene conica. NCBI lineage: Eukaryota > Viridiplantae > Streptophyta > Magnoliopsida > Caryophyllales > Caryophyllaceae > Silene > Silene conica. The sequence continues at coordinate 53,129,865 of CM055318.2, forward strand.
AAGACGGCTAGGTTACTTAAGACTGAAAGGTATGTGACCTAGAAATTAGGAATCACCCTTATTGTTGACACCCAATAATTGTGAGACCTAGGAACTAATAGCATAGGCTGAAAGGAGCTATTAGGTACCATAGACCGAAAGGATATGTTACACCCCTTACAAGACCGCGATACATGTTGACTTAGGATTTTTACTATCGTAGCTATTTTTTTACCCGAACATCCTAGCATCTCTTTTACCATAGTTTATTTCTTTCTTAATTCTTGTTTTTTTTATATCTTTGTTTCTAGACTTAGTGACAATCAATATATACCCCCACAATTTGTTAACCTAAAACATTGACATCAAACAATAAACATTCCCCACCTCTCTGTGGTTCGACCCTGACTTTCACTATCTATAGTTAAAGTTTAGGAATTACAAATTTTATCTTTGATACGCACAACGACGGGTATCAAATTTTGGCGCCGTTGCCGGGGTGGTGACGCCAGTGTTTATTGTTTATTGTTTTTATTTCTTTTGTTTAAGGAACTTTGTTCCTTAAACCTTCTCACTTTTTTCTTTTAGTTTCTATTCTATGCGCTGGTCAGTTCAAGGAGAATTCCTACCACTAGACCACGAGCCTGAGAAGACTCTAAGAGAAAGGAGAAAGCAGTTTTTAGAGACTAGGGAAGGAGGTTCACCATCTTCCCTATTCCAAGAAGATATTTTTGAACAACAATCATCACCATCATCACCACAAAGCAACCCACCTATACCAAAAACACCACAATCACAACCAAACTCACCCCATAATCCATCTACACCAAAAACACCAACAAATACATATTTCCAAGTCTTTGAAGAAGAGGAAGAAAAGATGGCTGAAGAAGCAAGTATTGCAAGTCACTCTATGCCGCAGGCAAAGGATCTCTATAAGGGCTTCACCTTACCTGCGGGCACGAGAAAGCCATTTGAGGCCAAGCCTTCCTTCATCTCCATGGTGGAGAGAAACCAGTTTGGAGGCGCATCTAATGAAGATGCAGCTAGGCATATAGAAATCTTCACAGATTATATATGCTCTATTGCACCCCCAGATGGAGTGACCCAGGACCAGATAAAGGAAACCATGTTCATCTTTTCCCTCCGAGACTCGGCGAGGGAATGGTACAGAGATTTAGACCGCACTGCTGCGGGAGTGACAGATTGGAACACATTGGCCTTAGCCTTCTATCGGAAATACTATTCAGCGGCTAAGACCAATGCCTTGAGAGTGCAGATAACAAGTTTCAAGCAAGGGCCTACTGAAGACTTTAGTGAGGCTTGGGACAGGTTCAAGAGACTTGTTCGATCCATACCCCATCATGGATTCGAACAATGGTTTCTTTGCAACCAGTTCTATAATGGCCTCTATGATGATAACAGAGCCTACTTGGATGCTGCAGCTAATGGGAGGTTCCAAGACAATTCTGGGGAGACCAAGGGTCTCAAGATCATTGAAGATGTTGTTGTGCATAGAGCTGAACACGGGACTTCCCGTGGAAACCAAAGAAAGGCCGAATCTAATGTTGCGGCAATAGAGGCCTTGATGGCTAAGTTGGATAAGTTGGAGAGTGGTGGAAAATTCGAGATGGAAAGTGGGAGTAAGGGTGGTATGTACCAAGTGAACGTCGTTCAAGACGGACCCTTCAGTTGTAAGAGATGTGGTGGAGAGGGGCATGTGTCAAAGTTTTGTACCTCATCTAACGAGACATGTGCGGCCTTTCAACATTACCGTGGGAATAACTTTTATGACCCTAATAATAACAATGTCCATCCCAACATGAGGTGGACAAGCCAGAATGTCCTTAACCCACAACACCAACAACCCCAACAAAACCCCACTTATATCCATCCGCATAAGCAAAACTATCAAAAACCCCCCTTTAACCCTCAACCACCTTCAAACCCACCACCCAATACAGATGCTCTCATCCAAAACCTCATTGGGTTGGTTCAGAAGGAGTCTCAGGCACGGGAGGCGGGGATGAAGATGTTAGAGTCCCAAATTGCTCAAATCGCGAGCAAAAACGATACTAGGGCTCCGGGTCAACTTCCGACCAAAACGGACGAAAAGAAGGAGACTCTCAACATCATATCGCTGCGGAGTGGGGCTGAAATTGGAGGTGATCAAACTGGTGGGAAAGAAAAGGAGAGACGAAAAAAGGCGAGTAACAGCGAAGAAGGTCGACCGACCTAGGAGCAAGGTCGACCGACCTCTGAGCAGATTCCAGTAGGTTCTGGAGTACAGGAATTAGGTCGACCGACCGAGGAGCAGGGTCGACCGACCTCTGATGCTGAACAGAAGGATTCTTTTAGGCCGGAAATGCCTGACAACCTAAGAGATTTCTTATTCCGGGGTGATAAGACCCCCAAATTTCTAAGGAGGACTGAAAAGACTGAAAGTTCCACACCTCCTTATCCGGAGCGACTCCTACCCACTAAGGAACAGGTATCTTTTGATAAGTTTAAAGATGTTATTCGTTCTTTAAATATGCAAGTACCATTCTTAGAGTTCGTGCAACAAGTTCCATCTTATTTGAAATTCATGACGCAACTTCTAACCCGGAAGCGGTCTCTAGACAAAGTAGAAACTGTTGCACTAACTGAGGAGTCCTCAAGCTTTTTGTCTCCCGTCATTGCACCACATAAACTAGAAGACCCAGGGAGCTTTTCTGTACCTTGTCACATAGGAACCTTCCCAGTCAAGAAGGCCCTATATGACTTGGGGGCAAGCATCAGTGTTATGTGTGACACCCCGCGATATAACATAAAAATAAACAAGTAATTTGCAGCGGAAATACGATACTTTAAAAAACCTTTTCGACATATTTATTAAAACTTTTTCGCGGAATATCAAAACAACATGCGGAAGACTAAAAACTAATGAGTAAGTATAAATTATACAAAAAAAACTTAAATAGACGAGGGATAAGGTATCCCACGATAACATTATGAATTAAATCTAAACTAAGCGTAAGTGTAATTGTCGAATTATCAACAATGCTCGCTAGCCACACGTCTTCCCCAAACAGCACCAACCTACATTCATGAAACATGAACGCCACAGTCAGTGGGGAGTAACTCAGGGTTCTCCCAGCCACTTTACGTCAGAAAACATGTAAACGGTAATACTAAACATCTTATACATATGAACATTTATATAATTTTATAACCAATCATATATATTACCAAATATGAACAACATGATCAATGCGTGGGCGATAAGTTAAAAACATGTGAAAACAGCATGAATCAACATGTATAACAGAATTAAAGCCAGCATATGAGATAGTATCAAAATCAAGGAAACATCCAAATGATCGACTCAGAGGCCAACAGCTAGGTGGCATGTCCAATCACGCATACAACAAACAAAGAATAGAATGAACGCCATCAGAGCGCATATGCACGACCTCTGACTAACGGAGCGCTTAGGCACGACCTCCAACGACGAGAGCGCTTAGGCACGACCTCCAACTACGGGAGCGCTTAGGCACGACCTCCAACGACGGGAGCGCTTAGGCACGACCTCCAACTACCGGAGCGCTTAGGCACGACCTCCAACGACGGGAGCGCTTAGGCACGACCTCCGTAACTATGCATAGCGTATAACCACTGCCTATATGCCTAAGACCTGGCCAGACCTCTCGATGTAATAACCTACACAGAACGACACACGGGGACCGGAGCGCATATAGCACGACCTCCGACCAATCCCGAACATAGCAAAAATCCCATTCCATGGGTGGCATTTGTTCATTACAATGTTACACAAATCGTACCACCGCTATCTATTCACAAACAAGGTAACATAACCGTCACCAACACAACTTAGGATGACATAACCATCACCTACACCAACTTAGGATAACGTAACCGTTAACCAACTCATTAACAACGCTTGAGCTAACCATTAATAAATAAGACAACACTTATATCCATTTCATGCGGAAAGAGAACACACGGGATTGAATAATGAAACAAAAGTTCTAAACGCATTTCACATTACAGCTGTCCTCTGCCGTAAAATTCATAATTAATTCAAATAAAATCGAAATGATACAAGGTCAATTAGGTCGGTTTAATAAGACTTTTATCTACAATATTTGTCAGATAAACATTTCCAAAGGACGAACTTAACAGGAGGTTATTGACTGATCTTTACAATGTGTCAGAAACCGTCACACAAAATGTATTGCTTCATAAAACGGGTTTAACAAATCATTTTGGGGCAAAAAAAACTCCTATCATCATCTAAACTCTTCAAAGTTTAATTACTGAAAAGGACCAGAATGGTTTCAAAGTATAAAAATGATTTTCGAAACCATCTTTGAGCTACTGTCCATTCTGCGAGTATTTCCGCGCAACGTTCGTAAATAATTTATTGTGAACAAACCACATGCAAGAAAATTACGATAGTTTAGAGGTAGATTCTACACTTAAAATAAACAGGGGTCTCTTTTCAACATTTTCAAAGGCGGATAATCTAAGATGTCGAAATAAATTGTACAAGACAATGGACAGATTTGTCAAGGTGCTGAAACATCATGAATTAACCATTGTAAGCAAAACACTATGAACTTGAAAGACTATCAAACTAATCATCCTCAATGATCATAAACTCATTTAACCATACAATCCTTAATGAATTTCCACAATTAAAATCTCATCCAACACAAGCATGCATGATGAAATTCATCCAAACATATGATTTATGAACCTAATCATGCCACTACTTAATCAAACACAATTCTAGTATACTAAACATTACAAGCATATGGTCATGCAAACAAAGACGATAAGTCGAGTAACCCATCACTGTTACCTTATAGCTCTTCAATAAGGATGATTTTGACTTAAAGCCACCACGGTTTGGACAACCGAACTGGCTACACACAAATAAACGAGGTTAGCTAAGAGAACCGTGCCTTAAAGGCCACGACCAGAGTATATTAAAGAATAATTTTGATACTTGTATTAACTAGGAAGATGGAGGGCGAGGAGAGGAAGATATAGGCGCGAAAATCGTCGAAAACGGATAAGAAACGAAGATTTTACGATTGTTTTACGGTGGAGGTGCACAAGCAACAATGGTGTTCCTTATTCTTTTGTGTTTTGTGTGCATGGCTGAAAAAAAAAGGAAGGAAGAAGAATGAAGAAACCCCTTGGGCAGCAAGGAACATGTTTGCATGTTCAAGCCAAGTGTCGGAAGCTATTGCCAAGTGTCGAAGCTCTTACGCCAAGTGTCGAAACTCTTACGCCAAGTGTCGAGACGGTTAAACCATGTGTCGAGAGTCTTAGGACATGTGGAAGAAGTGATTAAGGCAGGTGTCTAAGTTCTTAGGCCAAGTGTAAGAGGTGCTAAGCCCATGTGTCGAAGTTTTTAGGCCAAGTGTTAGAGGTAACAACGAGCGATAGTCTCGTCGGCGGATTATCTGTGACAGCCTTTCGTAGTTTCGGTATAATTTCCTCCACAGAACTCTGATTGAGGTGTTTTCGGTGGCGTTGGAAAGCTAAGAAAAAAATCTAAAACTTTTATTTTAGAAGTAAAAGCTAGTTACGCATTTAACATATCCTAAAATTATCATCAAGGACAGAGTAGCGTTTCACAAGTTTAAGAACTATAACTTTAAGACGGACATATTAATATCATTGTCAAAAACATATATTTTAGGGATATTCTACATGGTACCCCTCAATTTTCTGACTTTCTACATGGTACCCCTACACTTTTTAAAACATACTTGGTACCCCTAATTGTTGTCATTATCACTACGTGTACCACTAAACTTTATTTTCCGTCAATTAAACTAATTTTTAAGATTTAAGTGATAACTTGAACGCGTAAGCAAGCTTGTCATTTACTATCACATGACATAAGGACTCTATTAGGCTCAATATCCATCTCGATTCTAATATTTATATATATATATATGGGCTAAAAAAATGTTGACGGAAAAATTATTGATCTTTGCCAAATTATCACGTCCAAAGAGTGGATATTAATTCTAATAGAGTCCTTATGTCATGGGAGGATAAATGTCAAGTTTGGTTATGCGCATAAGTAATCATTTAACGCCCAAAATTGAGTTTAATTGACGGAAAATAAAGTTTAGGGGTACGCGTAGTGATAATGACCACAATTAGGGGTACCATGTATGTTTTAAAAAGTGTAGGGGTACCATGTAGAAAGTCAAAAAATTGAGGGGTACCATGTAGAATATCCCTATATTTTAAATGGAATTTTATTTAATGTGGAATATTATTATTACTTAAATAAGATTTTATTAATATATAATGACTTGGAAATTACGGGGTGTTACAATCACCCCACCTTTTAAAAAGTTTCGTCCTCGAAACTTGAAAGCAGAAAACGTCAAGTTGTAAAGGCAAGGTAAACAACCAAAGCGTTCACCAAAATTTGATATCTCAAAACTTAGATCTCTTTCAAAGACTTCGAAAAGAATTTCCAAAGGCACCAGTCCTTATCAATGGAGCGTTAGGGTTCTCGTTACGTATTCAAGAGCCCGACATTCCAATCAGTGGTAAGTCAAAAAGCCAAATCAAATCATGCGCTGACGAGCGTAATACGAGGTATTAGACGTCTCCAATAACCAGCCTTATGATGCGGGAGCATCCTCCTATGAGCTACTCCTTAACCATGATGTGAGGTCTATAAACTACGGGTTCGAATTTGGGTCAAATATAGTGTTCAAGATAGCATGGAGTGGGTTAGCCATAAGTCCGTCCAATGAAGCTTGGGGACGTGTGATTAACACGGCTCAAATTAATAGTATTCTAGCCTTAGTTTATTTTATGTTTAATAAGGACCAATGTGTTTTCTAGTCCGAGTAGGAGTTTTTGTAAGAGTCCTAATATAAATAGGAAATCCTAAATTAAATAGGAATCCTAGTTATGATAGGATTCGTAGTCCTAGTAGAATTAGGAATCCTAATTGTTGTAGGATTTATAATCCTAATAGGATTAGGTTTTCTAGTGTGTGTAGGATTCACAATCCTAATAGAATAAGGAGTCCTACTAGTTTTAGGATTCATAGTTAGTTTAGGAATAGGAGTCTTAATCCTAGTCAAACTAGATGTTTGAACTTAAGTAGGATTAGGGTTTTCTAGCTAGTAACAATTAAGGTATTCCTACCTTAATTAGAATAGGATTTTCGGCCATACACCCTATAAATAGGGCAGCCATATAAAATTGTTATTCATTCAATTATCAAATTATAAACAAATTTTCTTGTTAAGTTTATCTTACAAAAAAACCCTAAAGTATCTGTGTGAGCTTTAAACCCGAAGTATCTGTGTGAGCTTCAAAATAATTGAGAGAATATCTGTGTGAGTTTGATCAATTATCCTATCCATCGACAACCATAAATCATTCATCAAATCGTTTCACAAATCTTTCAAGTATTAAGTGCTGTGCCTTATTACGTCATCATCAATCTTTATTCAAGAAGATCAAGAAACACCAAGATTCACCACCACCGGCCGTTCGTCCGTCCACCATTCATTCATTATTCATCGTTCTTGGTTATTTTTCGTTCTTTATTCGTTCAAGATTGTAATATTTTAGTATTATTTTTATTCCGCTGCAACATCCGTATTTTTGTTGATTATCTTTATTGATTATCACCCCAAATACGCATCAAATTGGTATCAGAGCTTCGGCTCTTGGTCTAATTTTTATTAAACCGGTTTTTGGGAGAAGTTTTATTACAATGGTATTGAGAAACCTACATATGGAGACCAACGAAGAGATCCACGATCAAAGGGAGAGGATTTTTCGTACGAAGTGCAAGATAAAGAATAAGGTGTGTACTATGATCATTGATAGCGGTTCTTGTACTAATCTATTGTCCGAAGAGGCAGTTGAGAAACTACAACTACCAAAGATTGATAAGAAACAACCTTATAAACTATACTGGCTTGATGGGGAAGAAGGAATTAACGTAAACCAACAAGTCTTAGTTCCATTCAAGATTGGTCCGTATGAAGATGAAATATGGTGCGATATTGTGCCTATGAGTGCTAGTCATATTCTATTGGGAAGACCATGGCAGTTTGATCGAAAGGTGAAACACAACGGAAGAACCAATGTTTATAGCGTGCCCAAAGGAAAAACAATATTTGATCTTCAACCATGGGTTCCAAAGAAAAAGGTAGAACCTAAGAAAGACATAGAGGAAGTAGGAGTTGGCGAAGACAAGAATAGCCATGGGGTACCTGTTGTTGAAGAAACGAACAGTCCACAGGACTGTCCAAAGGAGGACTCATATGTTCATAAAGATAAACCAAAAGAAGAAGATCCGTTTATAGAAGAAGACCTTGATGTTGTTAATATTAATAAAGGGGACGAGCAAAAGGGTGAGAGGACCCTTGGTGATAATACAAGTGTAGTTAATCAAGGATTACTTCAAGATCCATCCAAAGCTCAAACGAACTATGTTATTAATCTAATATCGGAAGTGTTCGGGAGTATTAGAATTCATAAGGGAAGAACTGATTGCGGTGATAATATTATTGATCAAAAGACTTCTGAACTTTTACCTATCCTAAGTGAAGAGTCCTTAAGCGAAGTCATTGATGAAGGTCTTAATATCAACACATCAGATTCATCATCCGTTAAGGTGTGCATTGGTAAGAAGCTACCTAGTAAGAACTCTAACCAACTATGGGATCCAAATGCTATGTCCATAAGAAGTATAGCTACTAGATTCCAAGTTGCCTATTTTGTTCAAAATTTACCCGTGCGAGGAAAGGAGGATGGTGAGAAGGTACGTGGTATGAGCCCTAGTAAGTTGATAAGTTCGAATTATATGTTCCGTAGGGGTACGGTTGTTGCATCATTAATACAAGGAGTGTGGAAGAGAGTTTGGGGAAGACGAAGTCAGCCATGGTGGGATGGAGTCCAGGAGTTTCATCTTCAATCTACAACTATACTTAGGCCTGTTATTACAAGGATGATTCAACTTGGAAGATGTGTTTTTGATCCAGGTGGTAGCATACACGAAAATTTGAGGCCAAATTTTCCAAAAGAAGGAGAGTGTGATGCGGGAGCATCCTCCTATGAGCTACTCCTTAACCATGATGTGAGGTCTATAAACTACGGGTTCGAATTTGGGTCAAATACAGTGTTCAAGATAGCATGGAGTGGGTTAGCCATAAGTCCGTCCAATGAAGCTTGGGGACGTGTGATTAACACGGCTCAAATTAATAGTACTCTAGCCTTAGTTTATTTTATGTTTAATAAGGACCAATGTGTTTTCTAGTCCGAGTAGGAGTTTTTGTAAGAGTCCTAATATAAATAGGAAATCCTAAATTAAATAGGAATCCTAGTTATGATAGGATTCGTAGTCCTAGTAGAATTAGGAATCCTAATTGTTGTAGGATTTATAATCCTAATAGGATTAGGTTTTCTAGTGTGTGTAGGATTCACAATCCTAATAGAATAAGGAGTCCTACTAGTTTTAGGATTCATAGTTAGTTTAGGAATAGGAGTCTTAATCCTAGTCAAACTAGATGTTTGAACTTAAGTAGGATTAGGGTTTTCTAGCTAGTAACAATTAAGGTATTCCTACCTTAATTAGAATAGGATTTTCGGCCATACACCCTATAAATAGGGCAGCCATATAAAATTGTTATTCATTCAATTATCAAATTATAAACAAATTTTCTTGTTAAGTTTATCTTACAAAAAAACCCTAAAGTATCTGTGTGAGCTTTAAACCCGAAGTATCTGTGTGAGCTTCAAAATAATTGAGAGAATATCTGTGTGAGTTTGATCAATTATCCTATCCATCGACAACCATAAATCATTCATCAAATCGTTTCACAAATCTTTCAAGTATTAAGTGTTGTGCCTTATTACGTCATCATCAATCTTTATTCAAGAAGATCAAGAAACACCAAGATTCACCACCACCGGCCGTTCGTCCGTCCACCATTCATTCATTATTCATCGTTCTTGGTTATTTTTCGTTCTTTATTCGTTCAAGATTGTAATATTTTAGTATTATTTTTATTCCGCTGCAACATTCGTATTTTTGTTGATTATCTTTATTGATTATCACCCCAAATATGCATCACCTTACATCAAATCAACGCTAAAACCAATCAAAGTTATATACCATTTCAAACTTTTTAAAACATGTCATTTCGAAAGTAAACTTAGTTGTAACAGAAATTTAAAATTTTCAACAACAAAAGTAAGGTAACACAAATGCGGTTATAAAATATATAAATGGAAAATATTTTGAATATCACTTCAAACAAAACACAAGGATGAAAGCTACATGTTACCAATCAAAGATGGTTGGTTCGGATTATCCAAGAAATCAAAACACAAAAGGTCATAAGGAAGCTAACAAAAACAAGGCATCAAAACTAACATCTTCAGGGTTAAAGACGGTACTCAACAAGAGAACAAAGAGGCAAAAACAACAAAAGAACAAAGGCATGAACAAAAGAGGTTTATGGTTAAGGAGGAAGATAACTTTTCGGATTATGGAAGTCACTAATCACTCAATCCATAAACGAGTCATCATCATCATAGTTTCTTACACACCTCAAAAGGCAACTCTTTCAATCACACAACTCTCAAGGCTTCCTCAACTCTACTTGGGTCCCTCACTCCTAGGTTATCCACGATACAAGGTATCCCATTACCAAAGGGACTTCACAACTCTCAATTATTACTCAACAACCAACATCCTTCATAGAGCTAGATCCAAAATTACTAACAAGGTCGAACGCATACACCAACTAGCATAGGCTATATGTCCCTAAACAAGGTAAAAACACTGAGAAGGATCTTAGACTAGAATCCATCGCAGTTCCATACCTCTAAACAAAAATCCGTTATACTCATATCGACAACCAAAGATATGAACACGACACTCTCGGAACTGTACTTACTCTCATACATAGTATTATGAGATAAACATCCAAAACATCTAATCCCAAAAGCATAAACACGGTATACTTCAATACGTAACTATTCCCAAACGCATGACTACGGGTTAAACATCCAAGGCATTCAGACCCAAACTGGTACACTCTCATCAACCCAAATCAAGAAAAAATCTCTTAAACCTTGACTACCATAATTACCGTAAAGTGATCATTCCAAAAGGAAGCCTCATAAAAGTAACAACTTTCACCCAAATGGTCTCTAGGTAACCATCAACACCCTCATAGATAACACCAAAATTATTAGCTTCACGGTTGATACCAGTCCACAAGAAGCACTCATACCATCGAACCTTTAAAATAAAACCATCAAGATGGCACACTACCTAATATTACCCAAACGTCACCAAACACTAACTTTCTCAACTATGTCTGATAAAACAAGACGAAGGATCCCCTAAGCATATATCACTATTCCACAAACGAAGACAACCTCACAACTAGTCCAAGAAGAAAGGGGACAAGGGCCACAATGGTTAAGGATATGATACAAAATTAAAGGACAAACGCGATATAGAAACTTGAGAGAGATAGAGGGAAATAAACAAGATTGACAAGGTGAGAGACTCCAAGAAAAGTGAAGCTAAGAGTAGAAGGATAAGCATTAGAGATAACAAGATACATGACGTAAAGAGAGGTCAAGTAAGCTTTGTTATGAAAGCATAACTCGACAGAATTAGCATTGAAGAAGAAAGAAGAAGAGAAGCGTTGAGGAAAGGCTATGATTTGAACCAACACAATTCCCAAGGCTCAGGGTTCCCAAAATTTCCACAAAGTTCTCATCTCTTATTTACCAATTCAAGCATACTGAACTATCGCTTTCCAAGAATTATTTTCCCAGATGATTCACAATACTATAAATTCTTCCGAAAATTAAAGATGTATGATCATCTCACTTTCAACAATTTCATAAAATTCCGGGTCTCTACACTTCTTAAATCCCTCAAACAACATTTCTGTAATACTCTATGATAAACCATTTATATACCATTGCTACTTCACAATCTTTATACTCCATAGATTATCAACTCTCTAATTCCTTAAATTCCCAAAACTTTCTTTACTCATCGAGTTACTCTATTCTAATCCCACACAAGGCGTAAGTCCTTATAATTCATTAATTCCTCAAAGTTTGAACACTAAGATCAACTATTAACGTCTTCACACCTCTATATACAAATCCAAACGTCCATTAAACATCGCAACATCGAAATCTCACAAATCCACAAGTTGCACCTTATGACATCAATCTGACATCCAAAGACATGATCTTCAAATAACACCTCAAAGGTTACACCTCTAATCCAATCAAATAACTAAAAGAGTAAACTTCAATCAGTTCCTCTAAAGTTACATCGCTAACTCTTTCAATACTCGTCCATCAATATACACGATTCTTATCCTCCAAAAGTAACATCCCAATTAAAGTCAAACCCAATTCCCAAAGTCAAGCATTACTTCATTCATTTTCACTAGCATCCCAAGTATATTTTCAAAATTCATTTTTATGAATTCTAACTCCTCATCCATACTCTTAAAGCGAAACATATTAACCCACTGGTTCTAAATCCCAATTATGATTGCCAAGGTTAAATTCTTCCAAAAGCTACATATACCACTCAAACTTTTAAATCTAGGAATTTCACCAACCAATTCCACCCACCAATTGGGTAAACAACTAAACATTCGGATTACCAAGACATGGCTTACTACACTCCCTAAACGTTTTCAGTCAGATTACTTCTCAAAATGAGGGCTAGGGGTTATCCTCGAACAAAATCCTCAATAACCAACTAAGCTAGGCTACCTACAAAGAGCCATGGGAAAAGGCAAGTAACAAGGATAAGGTTAAGTCGGGATGTTACGAAAGTAGCTTCCGAGTTAAGATAGAAAAGAGTTCGGGAAAAGCAGGATATGCATCAAGAAATAAGGAAGAAGGTGATGCATGATGAGCTAGGAGTATATTCGGGGACATAAAAGCATCCTTCAAAGATAGCACGAATCTTCCATCTTCGGTAGTAGACAATAATCTTGATCGTCATCCAGGTACGGTCATGATTCACCAATCCTTGAGCACAAAAATAAAATCTTGGACAATTAACAAACATATTAGACCTACAAGGAGCAATCACATTACAGACTACCACTTGGTCCTTAAGTCTACCCATCTCTCATTCATTATTTTAGGTCAAGTTCATATCTAATTTGGGGTACACGTGCGTGCGTCGGGAGCATTACTGCTCTGATACCAACTGTGACACCCCGCGATATAACATAAAAATAAACAAGTAATTTGCAGCGGAAATACGATACTTTAAAAAAACTTTTCGACATATTTATTAAAAAATTTTCGCGGAATATCAAAACAACATGCGGAAGACTAAAAACTAATGAGTAAGTATAAATTATACAAAAAAAACTTAAATAGACGAGGGATAAGGTATCCCACGATAACAACATTAATTAAATCTAAACTAAGCGTAAGGGTAATTCTCGAATTATCAACAATGCTCGCTAGCCACACGTCTTTCTCAAACAGCACCAACCTACATTCGTGAAACATGAACGCCACAGTCAGTGGGGAGTAACTCAGGGTTCTCCCAGCCACTTTACGTCAGAAAACATGTAAACGGTAATACTAAACATCTTATACATATGAACATTTATATAATTTTATAACCAATCATATATATTACCAAATATGAACAACATGATCAATGCGTGGGCGATAAGTTAAAAACATGTGAAAACAGCATGAATCAACATGTATAACAGAATTAAAGCCAGCATATGAGATAGTATCAAAATCAAGGAAACATCCAAATGATCGACTCAGAGGCCAACAGCTAGGTGGCATGTCCAATCACGCATACAACAAACAAAGAATAGAATGAACGCCATCAGAGCGCATATGCACGACCTCTGACTAACGGAGCGCTTAGGCACGACCTCCAACGACGAGAGCGCTTAGGCACGACCTCCAACTACGGGAGCGCTTAGGCACGACCTCCAACGACGGGAGCGCTTAGGCACGACCTCCAACTACCGGAGCGCTTAGGCACGACCTCCAACGACGGGAGCGCTTAGGCACGACCTCCGTAACTATGCATAGCGTATAACCACTGCCTATATGCCTAAGACCTGGCCAGACCTCTCGATGTAATAACCTACACAGAACGACACACGGGGACCGGAGCGCATATAGCACGACCTCCGACCAATCCCGAACATAGCTAAAATCCCATTCCATGGGTGGCATTTGTTCATTACAATGGTACACAAATCTCATCACCGCTATCTATTCACAAACAAGGTAACATAACCGTCACCAACACAACTTAGGATGACATAACCATCACCTACACCAACTTAGGATAACGTAACCGTTAACCAACTCATTAACAACGCTTGAGCTAACCATTAATAAATAAGACAACACTTATATCCATTTCATGCGGAAAGAGAACACACGAGATTGAATAATGAAACAAAAGTTCTAAACGCATTTCACATTACAGCTGTCCTCTGCCGTAAGATTCATAGTTAATTCAAATAAAATCGAAATGATACAAGGCCAATTGGGTCGGTTTAATAAGACTTTTATCTACAATATATGTCTGATAAACATGTCCAAAAGACGAACTTAACAGGGGGTTATTGACTGATCTTTACAATGTGTCAGAAACCGTCACACAAAATGTATTGCTTCATAAAACGGGTTTAACAAATCATTTTGGGGCAAAACAAACTCCTATCATCATCTAAACTCTTCAAAGTTTAATTATTGAAAAGTATTAGAATGGTTTCAAAGTATAAAAATGATTTTCGAAACCATCTTTGAGCTACTGTCCATTCTGCGAGTATTTCCGCGCAACGTTCGTAAATAATTTATTGTGAACAAACGACATGCAAGAATATTACGATATTTCAGAGGTAGATTCTACACTTAAAATAAACAGGGGTCTCTTCTCAACATTTTAAAAGGCGGATACTCTAAGATGTCAAAATAAATTGTACAAGACAATGGACAGATTTGTCAAGGTGCTGAAACATCATGAATTAACCATTGTAAGCAAAACACTATGAACTTGAAAGACTATCAAACTAATCATCCTCAATGATCATAAACTCATTTAACCATACAATCCTTAATGAATTTCCAAAATTAAAATCTCATCCAACACAAGTATGCATGATGAAATTCATCCAAACATATGATTTATGAACCTAATCATGCCACTACTTAATCAAACACAATTCTAGTATACTAAACATTACAAGCATATGGTCATGCAAACAAAGACGATAAGTCGAGTAACCCATCACCGTTACCTTATAGCTCTTCAATAGGGATGATTTTGACTTAAAGCCACCCCGGTTTGGACAACCGAACTAGCTACACACAAATAAACGAGGTTAGCTAAGAGAACCGTGCCTTAATGGCCACGACCAGAGTACATTAAGGAATAATTTTGATACTTTTATTACCTAGGAAGATGGAGGGCGAGGAGAGGAAGAGATAGGCGCGAAAATCGTCGAAGACGGATAAGAAACGAAGATTTTACTATCGTTTTACGGTGGAGGTGCACAAGCAACAATGGCGTTCCTTATTCTTTTGTGTTTTGTGTGCATGGCTGAAAAATAAGGAAGGAAGAAGAATGAAGAAGCCCTTGGGCAGCAAGGAACATGCTTTGCATGTTCAAGCCAAGTGTCGGAAGCTATTGCCAAGTGTCGAAGCTCTTACGCCAAGTGTCGAAACTCTTACGCCAAGTGTCGAGACGGTTAAACCATGTGTCGAGAGTCTTAGGACATGTGGAAGAAGTGACTAAGGCAGGTGTCTAAGTTCTTAGGCCAAGTGTAAGAGGTGGTAAGCCCATGTGTCGAAATTTTTAGGCCAAGTGTTAGAGGTAACAACGAGCGATAGTCTCGTCGGCGGATTATCTGTGACAGCCTTTCGTATTTTCGGCATAATTTCCTGCACAGAACTCCGATTGAGGTGTTTTCAGTGGCGTTTGAAGGCTAAGAAAAATATCTAAAACGTTTATTTTAGAAGTAAAAGCTAGTGACGCCTTTAACATATCCTAAAATTATCATCAAGGACAGAGTAGCGTTTCACAAGTTTAAGAAGTATAACTTTAAGACGGACATATTAATATCATTGTCAAAAAGATATATTTTAAATGGGATTTTATTTAATGTGGAATATTATTATTACTAAAATAAGATTTTTTTAATATATAATGACTTGGAAATTACGGGGTGTTACATTATGCCCCTAAGTGTGGCCTTGAAACTAGGGATGACCTCGTTTGCAATGACTATCATGACGGTCCAAATGGCCGATCGTACCTCTATGGAACCCATAGGGATGTTGGAAAACATCCCTGTGCGCATTGATAGGTTTTTCTTTCCAGTAGACTTCGTAGTTTTGGACATCCCTGAGGATGCCCATATACCTATTATCTTGGGGAGACCTTTCCTACATACTGCGGGGGGCCATAATCGACGTGGGTAGTGGGACCTTAACTTTTAAAGTAGGGAAGCATGCAATCAACTTTGGTTTATCTTATAGGAAGAAAGATGCTATGACTCCTATTACATGTAATGCTATTACTTCTAAAAGGAAGTATAAGGTCATCACCACTTCTCCTGTTTTAATACCTACACCAATACCTATTGTCACACCTCCGCCCTAGCTTGGGAGCAACATGGAGGATGCTTTTATTTTGTCTAATGCAGGAACAGGTTTGGGGATGCCCTTAGTAGAGGAAGTCATGGTGCAAAGAGGAGGACTTGGGTTTCTAAGTTACAAGGAAGATGAAGATCCAGATGTAGTGGATCAGGAAGACAAGAACAGAAGAAGAGAAGAGAAAGAGAAGAGTCTGTCACATATGCTTTGCGACGGAAAGGAGACGTGTTTGGCCATTCAAACAAACACGGTGGAGACCACGGCGTATAGCCAAAAGCCGTGGTCCGAGATTTTCCGCATCTTTCGCGGATGAGTTGTTCAAGTTTTTAGTTTCTTAAGACAATTTTCTATTTTTGTTAAGACTTTCTAGTTTGCTTGCATTAAGTTTTTTAGGACAATTTTGCTTTTGTTGCGTAGTTAAGACAATTAGACTGGATTCTGGTTTTTCGCGCATGTTTTGGGCGCATATATATACTGTATTTCAGGTTTGGGGAAGATTAACGTGGTTGATACAAGTTACTTCCGAAGAAAAGGAAGCTATTGTACAGGAAACAAGGTCGGCCGACCTCAACACTCAGTCGGTCGACCAAACCCCTGTGTTTCAGTAGCATTATGGGACTGGCAGATGGTCGGTCGACCAGGGAGAAGGGTCTACCGACCTGTTCTCCTGTACAGACGCCTCAAGATGCCTCGGGAAGTGTGCAATCGTAATAGGGAGGTCCTCTCCCTATTCTATCTTTTATGTTTCCCCCTTCTTTCTTTACTTCAAACCTTCAATACATTATATATCACCCAACACATTTAATCTCCGAAAAAGGTTTCTCTTTGTTTAGACTTTTTCAGGTACTTGGAGTGGTACTGCTGGCCACTAAAACCTCACAACATACGCTGGTTTGGGGAGGTTTCCCTTGCGCTCAATAATCCGATGATTCTTTTCCTTTTTCCTTGGTTCTTACGTTTTTGCATTTATTTCTGTTTTTTTTCATAAAACCTTTACTTGGGTTAATGCACAATGGGGACATTGTGCGGGTTGGTTTGGGGAATGGTTTAGTCACATGCATTGTTCCATTGCATTTTGTCACACGTTTATTACATTTCTCTCTTGCATTGTTCTTTTCTTTATTTTTCTTACCTTTACAAAAAGAAAAATAATAGAAAAAAAAATAGAAAAAAAAATTCAAAAATTTCAAAAAAATGCACGTTTATTTTAGCATATAGGTCGAGTCGGAACGAGAGTATTTCAAGGATGATCTTTGCTATCTTACATGTTTATGCTTTTGCCTTGCCTTGTCAACTTGTTCTAGTATGAGAGTCTTTTGCATATCTACGAGTTTTTGTCAATTTGTATATTTTGAGACTTGACTTATACCTTGGCAGCCTACTATACATTCTGAGTTTTAGAGCTTATTTCCTGGTTTCATTCTTAAACCAGTTGTTTAGGATGTGAGTAGTACTCCCCTTGGAACATGTTACATCAATATGCATAAACATGAACTAGAATTGTTATATACTTGTTTTACTATCTCGTTTTGTGAGTCTTGATACGTGCATTTGGGATCCCTTTTCTCTTATTTACCCATAAGCCTTACATAGCCAAATTTGCCTTTTTTATTTCCCCAAAACTACATCCCATACTTAGCCTACCCTTCCAAGCTAGTATTTGTGGTCTTTGGTTTATTTTTTGAGGCATCTTTGTTTGTATGCTATCTTGAGCAAAAAGAGAAAACAAAGAAAGAAAGCAAGAAAAAAAAAACAGAAAAAGAAAGAAAAAGAAAGAAATAAAAGAAAAACGAAAAAAATCGAAAAGCACAGGAAATCAGTCGACCGACCACACCCTCAGGTCGGTCGACCAACTGATAGGGTCAGAATTCAAAATTCGTTCTGAAATCTCTTTCTTTTATATGTTATCACTCCCATACTTCATTCAAAATATTTAGGAGTCATTTCTTTTATAATGTAAGAGTCGTGCCACAAAAGAGCACTTTCTTAATGTCAAAAAGTCGTGAAATATGTTGTTGGGAACCGGTTTTACTATCTTGGCTACTAACCCCACAAAAAAACATCTTAACCATTTTTACCTTTCACCTCACATATCTTTCATTACCTCATTTGCATGTATCTGAGTCACTTAATGGGTTTGTTTATACAAAGTAGTAGAATTCTTGTTCATGTTAGATTACAGGCATGTTTTCATGGGTCGTAGTTAGGTGAGAGTCATGACAAAACACTTATTTCTATCTTCTACATATACTCACCCTTTGCCTCATCAGTGTCTCGAGCGTACCGCGAGAGTCCATGGTATAAAGTCTCTATAGTCGCTAGTTTTGCAAGTTTGACGACCCTACAACTCGTTTCCATGATTTGAATACTTTCTCATTTTGCACTTGGCATTGACTTAGGCTTACATGTAAATTTCGCTCTGAGATTGAAATCGTTCCATTAGTTAAGATCGAGTCTATTTCTTGCTTGAGGACAAGCAAGGTTTGGTTTGGGGAATTTGATGCGTGTCTATTTCATGATATTTTACACCTATTTTTACACGCCTTTTGTCGCTCATTTACTATGTTTTAGCCCTTATTTCCCAACAATTGTCTACTATCGTATTTTTATGCTCTTTTGCAGAATTATGCGTAAAAGGGACGATTTTATACCAAATTTATGCCCTCGGGATTTTTCATGACCAAGGAACGAGGACAAGTCAACTCGAGGCGCGAACCAAGTACTAAGAAGTCAAACCGAGAAGAAATCAAGGCGGATACACAGGAAAATGGGTCGACCGACCTACTACCCTGGTCGATCGACCAGGAGACCTGTTATGAAAAAAGTCAGAAGTCCATCAAGCCCGAGGACAGGTCGACCGACCTGCTACTTAGGTCGGTCGACCTCAGCGCAGTTTCAGGAATTTTCCGCAAAGCCCAATCGCGTGATTAGGTCATTAGGAAACTTATGTTTTCCGCCTACTTAAGACCTAATCCGTGATTAGGGTGAGGGCATCAAGTTTATCATTCAGTTTTAGACCAAGTTAATTACCAAGTTTTGTAGTAGCAAGTTTAATCTTTTAATTTAGTTTTCAATTCAACACAATACTTTTTCTTTAGTTTTGTTCTTTGTTCATTAATCTTTTCGCACGGATTCAATAAAGCTTTTGTTCTTTCTGCCCTAATTCCTACTGCGGTAATTCTTCTCTTAATTTCAGTTTTAATATTGTTCTTATCTTAGAATTGCTAGTAATCGGTTTATGTTAGAATCCCAAAGCCTTTGTTGTTATTGCATGTTTAGATTAATGTTCATTATGAATTCCATGTTTACTACCGTTTTCATTATTGTTTCAATATTCATGAGTAGCTAATTACATATGTTAGGATGTAGGGAGTAATATGCGTTGATAGTATAATTCCCGAAATCGACTGTTGCAGGCCCTAGGTCGGCCGACCGGACTAACTGGTCGGTCGACTGAAGTGTTGGTCGACCGATCGGACTAGCTGGTCGGTCGACCGACTCGCGTATGTTTTCTGTTCCGTTTTACTTCGTCGACCATAGTAACCTACAATGAGACTGAAAGGAGACTTGTAGGATATTAGTAATGACTTACCAAAGGTTGAAAGGTAAGGGAAGGGCATTGGTTTATGCCTTAAGACGGCTAGGTTACTTAAGACTGAAAGGTATGTGACCTAGAAATTAGGAATCACCCTTATTGTTGACACCCAATAATTGTGAGTCCTAGGAACTAATAGCATAGGCCGAAAGGAGCTATTAGGTACCTTAGACCGAAAGGATATGTTACACCCCTTACGCGACTGCGATACATGTTGACTTAGTATACTATCGTAGCTATTTTTTTACCCGAACATCCTAGCATCTCTTTTACCACAGTTTATTTCTTTCTTAATTCTTGTTTTATTTCTATCTTTGTTTCTAGACTTAGTGACAATCAATACGAATCCCCACAATTTGTTACCCTAAAACATTGACATCAAACAATAAACATTCCCCACCTCTCTGTGGTTCGTGAGACACCCCGCGATATAGCATAAAAATAAACAAATAATTTGCAGCGGAAATACGATACTTTAAAAAAACTTTTCGACATATTTATTAAAACTTTTTCGCGGAATATCAAAACAACATGCGGAAGACTAGAAAGTAATGAGAAAGTATAAATTATACAAAATAACTTAAATAGACGAGGGATAAGGTATCCCACGATAACAACATGAATTAAATCTAAACTAGGCGTAAGGGTAATTGTCGAATTATCAAGAATGCTCGCTAGCCACACGTCTTCCCCAAACAGCACCAACCTACATTCATGAAACATGAACGCCACAGTCAGTGGGGAGTAACTCAGGGTTCTCCCAGCCACTTTACGTCAGAAAACATGTAAACGGTAATACAAAACATATTAAACATATGAACATGTATATTATTTCAAAAACAACCATAAATGCATTACCAAACGTAATCAACATGGTCAATGCATGAGCGATAAACAAAAACATGTGATAACAGCATGAACCAACATGTATAACATAATTAAAGCCAACAAGCGAGATGATCTCGAAATCAAGTAGACATCCAAATGATCGACTCAGAGGCCAACAACTAGTTGGCATGTCCAATCATCATAATAAGTAAACATCCATGTGATCGACTAAGAGGCCAACAACTAGGTGGCATGTCCAATCACGCATACAACAAACCAACAATAGAATGAACGCCGCCAGGTAGCATAACCGCTACAACTGACAGTTAGGGAGTATAACCGCTCCACTAACAAGTTAGGGCGTATAACCGCGCCCTAGCTACCGGAGCGCATAACCACGTCATCCGGATACTATGTATAGCGCATAACCGACAACTATAAGCCTAAGACCTGGCCAGACATCTCGATGTAATAACCTACACCGAACGACACACGGCGACCGGGCCGCATAACCACGGACACCGACCAATCCCGAACATCGTTAGATAAAATCCCATAACAGGAGTGGCGTTTGATCATTACAGTGATACACAAATCGTACCACCGCTATCTATTCACAAACAAGGTAACATAACCGTCACCAACACCACTTAGGATGACATAACTGTCACCTACTCAAGCTTAGGATAACATAACCGTTAACCCACTCATTTAAACATACATGAGCCAATAAAAGATGAATAATACAACACTAATATCCGTTCCATGCCAAAAGAGAACACACGAGATTGAATAATGAATTAAAAGTTCTAAACGCATTTTGACATTACAGCTGTCCTCTGCCGTAAAATTCATAATTAATTCAAATAAAATCGAAATGATACAAGGCCAAATGGATCGGTTTAATAAGAATTTTATCTACAATATTTGTCAAATAAACATTTCCAAAAGACGAACTTAACAGGGGGTTATTGACTGATCTTTACAGTGTGTCAGAAACCGTCACACAAAATGTATTGCTTCATAAAACGAGTTTAACAAATCATTTTGGGGTAAAGGAAACTCCTAACATCATCTAAAATCTTCAAAGTTTCATTATTGAAAAGGGAAAGAATCATTTAAAAGTTTAAAAATGGTTTTCAAAACAATCTTTGAGCTACTGTCCGTTCTGCGAGTATTTCAGCGCACTGTTCGTAAATAATTTATTGTGAACAAACGACATGCAAGAAAATTACGATATTTTAGAGGTAGATTCTACACTTAAAATAAACAGGGGTCTCTTTTCAACATTTTTCAAGGCGGATACTCTAAGATGTCGAAATAAATTGTACAAGAGAATGGACAGATTTGTCAAGGTGCTGAAACATCATGAATTAACCATTGTAAGCAAAATACTATGAACTTGAAAGACTATCAAACTAATCATCCTCAATGATCATAAACTAATTTAACCATACAATCCTTAATGAATTTCCACAATTAAAAACTCATCCAACACAAGCATGCATGATGAAATTCATCCAAACATATGATTTATTAACCTAATCATGCCACTATTTAATCAAAAACAATTCTAGTATACTAAACATTACTAGCATATAGTCATGCAAACAAAGACGATAAAATCGAGTAACCCATCACCGTTACCTTATAGCTCTTCAATAAGCATGATTTTGACTCAAAGCCACTCCGGTTTGGACAACAGAACTAGCTACACATAAATAAACGAGGTTAGCTATGAGAACCGTGCCTTAAAGGCCAAGACCAGAGTATATTAATGAAGAAATTTGATAATTTTATTACCTAGAAAGATGGAGGGCGAGGAGAGGAAGTGATAGGCGCGAAAATTGTCGAAAACGGATAAGAAACGAAGATTTTACGACCGTTTTACGGTTGAGGTGCACAACAATGGTGTCATTGTGTTTTGGGTGTTCTTAGCTGAAAAAAAGAATAAGTAAAGGGATGAAGAAGAAGGAAGGAAGGTAGAGGATGACCTTGGGCAGCAAGGCAAGGTTTAGTACTCAGCCATGTGTCCCAAAGGACATGTGGAAAAGAGTATAGAGTAAGCAACGAGCGTGGGATTCGTTAGCGGATGGTCCGTGACAGCCTTTCGTATTTTCGGCATCATTTCCTCCACAGAACTCCGCTTGACGTGTTTTCAGTGGCGTTGGAAAGCTAAGAAAAAGAGATAAAACTTTTATTTTATAAGCAAGAGCTAAATATGCCTGTAAAATATCCTAAAATTAACAACAAGGACAGAGTAACGTTTTACAAGTTTAAGAAGTATAACTTTAAGACGGACATATTAATATCATTGTCAAAAACGATAGATTTTAAATGGAATTTTATTTATTGTGGAATATTATTATTTCTAAAATAAGATTTTAATAATATATAAATAACTTGAAATTACGGGGTGTTACAGTTCGACCCTGACTTTCACTATCTATAGTTAAAGTTTAGGAATTACAAATTTTATCTTTGATACCCACAACGACGGGTATCAATCATCACTAGTATTCGTCTTAAGCATATCAAAACTGAAAATGAGCAATTAATCATATGAACATCAACTAAGCATGTCAACAACATATATGAGTAAACCCTAACATGTTTCTAAGTCCAAACAACCACAAGAATACCCAAAATCAGAAACTTCCACACTCAAAATCAAGAAAACATGTTATTATAACAATAAAGGCCGAGTTTCTCATTATCGTCACCTCAAAAGCGGTTATGCTCCTAGCTCCTCTTCAACAACGTAACTATCCACCCCAAGATCCTCTAAGTCCTCTCCTACAACAAAGAAAACGGTTTTTAGAAGCTAAAAACGGAAACCACCAAAAACAGCCTCTTTTTCAAGTTGCACGAAATCAAAATTGAAAGAGACGGATGTCAAGGAATTTCGCAAGGATTCCGAAAATTTATAACATACCTTGATTCGGATTTGGGAAGAGCTTGGAAAGTTGATTTTTAGATTGAAAAGGGAAGGAGAAATGAGAAAACTAATATTTTGTTGAACCATATATTCAAATATATATATAGTATATATGTTTATGTTTTGATAATGACAAGTCTAGATATTTATATATTATATACTCGTATGTATAATCGTGTGCTAAGTGTACAGAACATTAGTAACAAGATCTAATCAATCAAGTATAAAAGATTCAAGCATATTAGTCAATGAATTGACTAAGTCGAAGATTGATAGAAGATCACAAGCGCGCATAATGAACTAAAGTTGTATTCGTCAACTATAGCTTTAGTACAAGATGGATTCAAGTTATAGCCCGTAGCTATAACTCTATATCATGAAGAAATGATCAAGACTTATGTGTGTTTTAGTTGAAACAATTGTTTCCTAATTTGTGTCGTGTAGTATTAGTGGTTCAATGGTATTCTATTTTAAATATGGAATTGTTAATCTTAATAGGATTATATAAAATATCTTTTGGTTAAATAAGAAATAAATAAATATCTTATGAGATAATTATTTATTACTAAAATAAACTAAAGATTTTTATATGATTTTAATTGTCAAAAATATATAGTCTAAATATAGTTTGTTTCGATTTTGGAAATCGTGTGATATGCCACATTACCAAATCGTGTAGGACTTGCTTAAATAAATATCATGTATTTATTTAATGTCCTAAATAAACTAAGATTATATTATGGTAATATATTTTATTATCTTTGACATGATTTAGGAAGTTGATTTAATAAGGATACTAATTGTTTATTATATAAAGATCTTTCCTAACTATGAATTAGGAAATTGATTCCTTATATAATACACATAGTACATTATTATATCTTTCCTAAGTATATTAAGATTAGATTTATGGTAGTATTACTAAAAGACTAGTATTCTAGTTTTAAGTAATATTCCTAAATCATCTAGGGTTAGAAATACCTAGATACATATTCTATATAAATAGACTACCTATGACACATTAATTCACACGAAATACACAACACTCATACACGCATATCGAGAGAGAAGCCGTCGGTCATATTCTTCAAGTTCGAGCTTTTAATTGTCAAATCCGATTCAAGATTCAAGTGCTCAAGCATTGATCTTATTCATTCAAGATTGTGACACCAAGAAAACATTGAAGACTTTATCTTATTCACGTAAGATAGATTGAGTATTTAGCGGTACTCGTTGTAAGACAAATATTTAACGGTATTTGTCGTAGCTAGATATTTAACGGTATCTAGATTGAGTTGTGACTAACATCAAAGTCGCACGAGTAGGGTTGATAAAATTGTAATCCAGAGTTGGTACTAATTTTATTAATCGAGAATAGTGGACGTAGGTCTCAGAGTGTGAGACTGAACCACTTCAAAAATATCGTGTCTCTACTTTATTATTGCTCTACTCAACGATCATCATACAACTACACACACATCGAAGAAGATTTAAAAAGAAGGCATACTCAATTCAACCCCCCCTTCTTGAGTATATTATATCAATAGACTCTTCAATTGGTATCAGAGCCTCGTGCTCTTGATCGCCTAGCCGCGTGAGTTTTGATCCTTCTATTGATTCTATATTATATACTCTTTCATCAATGGATTCCAAGCATCTCAAGTGCCCTATCTTCGATGGCAAAAACTACAGTCTATGGAAAAATATGATGACTCATTACATCAAGGGTTGTGATTGGGAATGTTGGAAGATCATCCAAACTGGACCAAAGAAGATCTTGGTCGCCGCCGCCAATGGAACAACCTACGAAAAAATGGAAAGCGATTATGTGGAAAGTGACTACAAAATTGCAGAGAAAAATTCTAAGGCCATGAGCCTCCTACAGAACGGTATGATAACCTCAGAATTTGATAGATTCTCATCCTGTAGTTCCGCTAAGGAAATATGGGATAGTCTCGAACTTGCTTATGAAGGAACATCCGCAGTCAGGAAACATCGTATAGACTTGCTCGTTCAAAGATATGAACTTTTCAATATGGAAAAGAATGAATCTATTGATAGCATGTCTGCACGATTTTCTTGTATTATTAATGAACTGCGGAACCTTGGCAGAAAAATCGATTCTGAGGATATCATTCGTAAGATTCTTAGGAGTCTCACTAAAAAATGGCAACCTAAAGTCACAGCCATAGAGGAAGCACGTGATCTATCTAAAATCACTTACCAAGAGTTGATTGGATCCTTAATGGCACACGAGATCATATTAAATAAAAACGATGATGATCCCAAAGGAAAGGGTGTCGCTTTACAAGCCTCCACAAGTGAAGTAAGCGAAGAAGAACTTGAAGATGAAACAGTTCTATTCGCTAGACGATTCAAGAAAGCAGTTTTCAAAGGTAGATACAAAAACCCTAACAACAAAACGTTCGACAAAAAGAAAACTGAAACCAAACAAACATTCTTCAAAAGAGGATGTTTCAAGTGTGGGCAACAAGACCACATGATCAAAGATTGTCCAAGTTGGGACAAAATCAAAGACAAGTCAAAAAGAGAAAAGACCAAGACAGAATTTAAGAAAGTAATGCTTGCGTCATGCTGGGGAGAATTAGAATCTGAGGATGACGAGGACTCTGAAGAAGAAGAAGACGTAGCACACCTATGCCTAAGCAACGTCAGCCTAGATCTAATCTCAAACGACAATAATGAAGATGACACATCTCATATGTGTCTCCTTGGAGAATCCGACTCAGACGACGACGACGATGAAGGGGTAAATTTCCTTCAACTCAAAAGTCAAGTTAAAAACTTATCTAAGGCTATGTTAATTAAATATTTTGAGAAAACCCTAGACCAATGTCATGAACAAAGTCTTGAGTTAGATGACTTGAAAGAACAGATCCTCGATATTGCTGAAGAAAATCAACTTCTGAAAGCCAAAGCTAAGAAACTGAAATCCAAAATAAGCATTGAAGCAAATGCTAAGTTGGAAACAGTTATGTCTGAGAAAAAGGTTCTTGAGTCTAAAGTTATAGCTAATGAAGCTATAACCTCAAAACTAAAACTCAACATTAAAGAGCTTCAATCTAAAGTTATAGCTAATGAAGCTATAACTTCAGAATTAAGAAAGGTTAATGAACGGCTTAAGTCAGAATCTTCGACTATGGTCGAAGATGAGACTCATCAAGAAGAAGTTGAGATTCTCGAAAGCAAAATCATGGATCTAGAATTCAGTATATCTAAAATCGAGAAAGAACATGCCAAAATAGTGTCTGACTTCCATAAAGACATTCAAAACCTAAAAGAGTCTAGCAACACTGACCATAGTGAATGTAAGAAAGAAATAGACTCCCTAAAAGAACTCCTTCTTCATGCTCGGAAAGTTCACGATAAGTGGGAAGGAAGCACTAACGTTCTAAACTTCCTAACTGAACAATCCGACAACAACATGAAGATGGGTTTAGGTCACGAATGTTATGGAAGAAGGGATCACTCAAAGTGTAAACAAAGTCCAACAGATAGAGACTTTAGAAGAAGGAAATATGCTGACCTTCCTGAGTATTTAATATGCACTTATTGTGGCCATACTGGACACCTCCGAGAAAACTGTGTAAAACACGCACAAGATTTTAAAACCGGAGTTAAGTTTGTTAAATCCTTAGGAATTCCAAGCGACACTAATTCTGTCTCTAATAATGATGATGATAAAACTGAGGAAAGAAATATTGACCACAGATGGTTCTATGACATGACATTTGATTATGAAGAAAAGAAAAATAGAACCAAACAAACTCCTCAACAAGCTACACACAAAAATTGGTCACCTAGAGTCCAAACTAAGACTTACACAAGAACATCAAAACCCAACTACTACCGATATAGAAAGACCTATGTAAGACAAGTCTGGGTTAAAAAGGAAAATGTATTTGTGATTACTAACAACAAAGGACCCAAGTATGCTTGGGTACCTAAATCCTGTCTTTGAAATTATTCGTGCAGTTTGTCGCCAAGGAAAATAATCTATGGTATCTCGACAGTGGATGCTCAAGACATATGACAGGCGACGTAAACCTATTCCAAACTCTAAAACCTTTTGACGGAGGTAAGGTCACATTTGGTGATAACAAAAAGGGAAAGATCATCGGAATTGGTAAGATAGGTATTTCATCCTCTCATACTATAAATGATGTATACCTTGTAAGTGGTCTCAAACACAATCTTATTAGTATATCTCAATTATGTGACAAAGGAAATAAAGTGGTTTTTCATTCTGATATATGTCGTATAATCTTAGAAGGCACCAGTAAAGTAATACTTGAAGGTCACAGGATGAAAAATGTTTATATGATTGATTTAAATGTTGTACCTACTGATTCTCTATCATGCATGAAAGTTACGTTAGATGATCCATGTCTATGGCACAAGAGATTTGGTCATATTAGCTCACCTATTCTAAGTAAGCTGAAAAGATGGGACTTGGTCGAAGGTCTTCCAAAGATCAAATTTGATCAAGAAAAGATGTGTGACACATGTGCACGATGTAAACACGTCAGATCATCCTTTAAGCCAAAAAGAGTGGTAAGCACAGAACAAGCTCTTGAACTAGTACACATGGATCTATGTGGCCCTATGAAGGTAAGAAGCAGAGGTGGTTCCAGGTACATTTTCGTTTTAGTTGATGATTACTCTAGATTTGTTTGGCCAATCTTTCTTCATTCTAAAGACGAAACATTCGATGAATTTGTTAGTCTCATGAAACTTGTCCAAAACAAATATAAATCAAACCTAGTAACAATCCGTACTGACCATGGAACTGAGTTCGACAATCATGCTTTTATTGAGTTCTGTAAAACCAATGGTGTTGGTCATAACTTCTCGGCCCCTAGAACCCCACAACAAAATGGAGTCGTAGAACGAATGAACAGAACCCTAGAAGACATGGCTAGAACAATGCTTCTTTGTAGTGGCCTACCTAGAAACTTTTGGGCTGAGGCTATTAGTACAGCTTGCTATATTCATAACCGTGCTATGATTAGACCTATCCTTAAAAAGACTCCTTATGAACTTCTTCGAGGTCGTAAACCAAACATATCTCATTTAAGATGCTTTGGTAGTAAATGCTTTGTTCACAACAATGGTAAAAACAGATTAAGCAAATTCGACCCTAGAAGTGATGAAGCAATCTTTATAGGATATTCAGATCATAGTAAAGCCTACAAAGTTTTTAACAAACGTACTTTATGCATAGAGGAAAGTATTCATGTTATCTTTGATGAGAATAATGCCTTCGATAAGCCATTACAGGATATAGAGGAAAACCTAGACGAACCTGATTTCAGGTTATCAAGGGAAGATCCTCCTGAAATGGATATTGAAGGAGGAGAACCTCAAGGAATTCATGATGAACTCAACTTGGGAGAAAATGGTGCGAGAGATGAAACTACAGTTGATGATACTGTAGATAACTCTCAAACCAATGACTTGGAACCCAGAGTTACAGCCAATGAAGCTGTAACTTTGAATCAAAACCAAAGGGAAGAGGCCAGAGTTATACCTGACCCTACTATAAACCCAGGTTTGGATTCAGGGGGAACAAGTCAAGATCCCGAGTCAAGTTCAGGGAATGCAAATGATCAATCAAGGAACTGGAGATACAAAGGCTCTCATCCTTTGGACAATGTCATAGGAAACCTGACAGATGGAGTTCAAACTCGAAGGAGCTTAAATAACTTTTGTTCATTCTACTCCTTTCTCTCCACCATTGAACCTTCAAATATCAAGGAAGCTCTCACAGAACCAGACTAGATAGTTGCCATGCAAGAAGAACTCCAGCAATTTGAAAGAAACAAAGTTTGGCATCTTGTTCCTCGACCTAAGGACAGAACTGTCATTGGAACTAGATGGGTATTCAGAAACAAATTGGATGACACTGGAGTCATTGTGCGAAACAAGGCCAGATTAGTGGTTCAAGGATACAACCAACAGGAAGGGATCGATTATGACGAAACCTTTGCTCCTGTTGCTCGTCTTGAGGCAATAAGACTACTTATTGCATTTGCAGCTCACAAGGGAATGAAACTTTTTCAGATGGACGTTAAGACTGCCTTTCTTAATGGCTATCTCCAAGAGGAAGTATTTGTTGAACAACCTCCTGGATTTCCGGATAGCAAACTCAAGGATCATGTATTCAAATTGGACAAAGCACTATATGGTCTAAAACAAGCACCTAGGGCATGGTACGACAGATTATCAAAATTCCTATTGGAGAGTGGATTCAAGAGAGGGTCTGTGGATAAAACCCTATTTCTTAAAAGCGAAAACTCAGATCTACTAGTTGTTCAGATCTATGTTGACGATATTATTTTTGGCTCAACTAATAAAAAGTTGTGCAAGTACTTCTCTGAGTTGATGACTTCTGAGTTCGAGATGAGTATGATGGGAGAACTAAAGTTCTTCCTTGGACTTCAAATACAAAAAACTGAAGAAGGAATCAAAGTTCATCAACAAAAATACGTCAAGGAGTTACTAAAGAAATTTGGAATGGAAACCTCTCATGCAATGCCTACTCCAATGGTCACAGATAAGAAGTTAACCAAAGACGAAGATGGTAAGTCTGTAGATGAAACGACTTACAGAGGTATGATTGGCTCACTTCTTTATCTTACAGCAAGTCGTCCAGATATAATGTTTAGTGTCTGTGTCTGTGCGAGATTCCAATCTGCACCAAAAGAATCACATATGATTGCAGTTAAAAGAATATTAAGATACCTAATCGGAACCTCAAAATTATATCTATGGTATCCTATGGACTGTAACTTTAACCTAGTAGGATATTCAGATGCGGATTATGCAGGATGTTCTTTAGACAGAAAAAGTACCTCCGGACTTGCTACCTTTGTAGGTCCTTGCATTATATCTTGGGGATCCAAGAAACAAAATTCTGTCGCTCTCTCAACTGCTGAAGCAGAATATATTGCAGCCGCACTGGTATGTTCTCAACTTTTATGGTTAAAGCAACAGTTACATGATTATGGTGTTGATGTTGGATGTGTACCTATATTATGTGATAATACGAGTGCTATAATTATATCTAAAAACCCAGCCCAGCACTCGAGGACCAAACATATTGAAATTAGACACCACTTTCTAAGAGACCATGTTGAAAAGAAAAATATAAAATTGGAATTTTGTAGTACGGAAAAACAGTGGGCAGATATCTTCACTAAACCATTGGCTAGAGAACGCTTTGAGACTTTGCGATTGGAAATTGGTTTAATCGGTGGCACCTAATCAAATCTTAAAAGCAAAAATAACCCAATGATTGACTACGGTTTAGATGAGATTATATGACTGTGTCCGTATACTCCGCTGCATGTCTATGTGTGTATTCAATGATAAATTATGTGAACATAATTATGTTATGCAATTCATATATGTGTGTGTGCACAACCGAATCTCACAATAATAATACGACACATATTATAGTTTACCCTACAATATTTACCTATACATATTAATATTTACATATTATTAAAACAAAAAAAAAAAAAAAAGGGAAAAATATAAACACTCCCACCTCACTCAAACCGTGTCCCAAGCTACCCCACACCCCCTACCACGTGTCATCTCACCAACAAACTCAAATCCCCAAATAATTACCTCACCCTCACAAAACCTCCAAAATAAAATCACCAAACTCCATTAAAATCCGATCAAAACTTAAACCCTTCAAACCACCGTGCTGCCATCACGCGCCACTCACCTCCACCGTCCTTAACACCCATCTCCGTGTCCATTCCGACGACCGACACCGGGAAACGTCGCAAACTTAAACGAGACTCCCCTATAGTCCCTGAGTATTCGCCGGAGTTCGTCTCAACCGAGAAAAGGTTCCCGTCCTCTATTTCGAGAATGTTCCCTGGAAATCACTTATGGAAAGACGAGGCGGTCGGGATAAGTTGTCATGTTGTTTAATTGGATGGAGGAATGAAGGTGAATTTATCTTTCTTGATTTGTTGTACAATCGGTTGAAGGGACGAAGGTAATTTTAGCTTCGATGATTTGTTTCAAGATTTGTTTCAAGATTCTAATGTGTTGGTTAAAGAAAAGGGGAGCTCGACAATTGTGGGTGTCGGAGATTTTGTTCAAGAAAGGTGCTATTGACAAAGCGAGTTATGGTGTCATACCAAGAAAACGTATGTGTGACAAAATCATCAAACTCATGGGTATTTACCTTGATGACATTGATTTAACTTTTGGCAAAGTATAAGTGGTGAACAAAAACCGGATGTTTCTCCATAGTTTGAGGGATTGGATGCTAAGATGGATGGGATTCTTAGTTTATATGAAGTTAAAAAGGAGAATGAAAGCATGGGTGATAGCGGTAGATGTGGCAATTCAAGTCGTGAACCCGAGCTAAGGGCGTGGATGAATAATAAAAAAAAAATAATAAAAATTAATTGATAAGAGAGTTGAGAAGGTTGGTGTTCGCGTCCAGATTACGTCTATATGCCAAGAAGCCATGATTCTTGCTCTCGTCCGTAATCAGAATTGCGGTGCTCTTACTCTGTTCTTGTTTTAGTTTCGTTTTCGGTATTTTCGGCTGTTGTGTTTAAGTCTGGAATGGACTTTCTCAAATCCTTACTCATATCCTAGCCCAACTCTGAAACTATCTTTGGCCCAACAAAATCCGAGGCCCACTAGTCCTTATGTTGCCCAATCCCTCGGTATCTTTTGTTAAATTCGAGGCCCAATCTTAACCTTTCCTAATTGTTTCCAAAAGGCCCATCTAAAAATTATCCAAGCCGGCCCAATTTTCTCATATTTGACCCATATTCGGCCCAGTGGCATAGTATTTCGGTTTAGTTGTGTATATTTCTCACACTCATACTTGCAATTGTATGATATTATGTGTGTTTGTATATTACGTCTTTGATGCATGCTTATTCATGTTTCGTCGTATATTATTCTAGTCGTTTCATGTCTTTGTTCTCATCTTTTCGATGATGTCAAGAGGGGGAAATATGCGACTTAGATTAGAATTTGCCTAAGCTTGCTCCTTGTCGTAATTCATTGTCTCTTAGGGTCCTTAAAGGATATGGGATAGATAGAAGATAGAAACCCTAAGTGACTCTTTGCTATGAATGACCATTATTATATTGAGGGGGAACATACACTTAGACACGAAATCTAAGAGAGACTTGCCATCATCAAAAAGGGGGAATTTGTTGAACCATATATTCAAATATATATATAGTATATATGTTTATGTTTTGATAATGACAAGTCTAGATATTTATATATTATATACTCGTATGTATAATCGTGTGCTAAGTGTACAGAACATTAGTAACAAGATCTAATCAATCAAGTATAAAAGATTCAAGCATATTAGTCAATGAATTGACTAAGTCGAAGATTGATAGAAGATCACAAGCGCGCATAATGAACTAAAGTTGTATTCGTCAACTATAGCTTTAGTACAAGATGGATTCAAGTTATAGCCCGTAGCTATAACTCTATATCATGAAGAAATGATCAAGACTTATGTGTGTTTTAGTTGAAACAATTGTTTCCTAATTTGTGTCGTGTAGTATTAGTGGTTCAATGGTATTCTATTTTAAATATGGAATTGTTAATCTTAATAGGATTATATAAAATATCTTTTGGTTAAATAAGAAATAAATAAATATCTTATGAGATAATTATTTATTACTACAATAAACTAAAGATTTTTATATGATTTTAATTGTCAAAAATATATAGTCTAAATATAGTTTGTTTCGATTTTGGAAATCGTGTGATATGCCACATTACCAAATCGTGTAGGACTTGCTTAAATAAATATCATGTATTTATTTAATGTCCTAAATAAACTAAGATTATATTATGGTAATATATTTTATTATCTTTGACATGATTTAGGAAGTTGATTTAATAAGGATACTAATTGTTTATTATATAAAGATCTTTCCTAACTATGAATTAGGAAATTGATTCCTTATATAATACACATAGTACATTATTATATCTTTCCTAAGTATATTAAGATTAGATTTATGGTAGTATTACTAAAAGACTAGTATTCTAGTTTTAAGTAATATTCCTAAATCATCTAGGGTTAGAAATACCTAGATACATATTCTATATAAATAGACTACCTATGACACATTAATTCACACGAAATACACAACACTCATACACGCATATCGAGAGAGAAGCCGTCGGTCATATTCTTCAAGTTCGAGCTTTTAATTGTCAAATCCGATTCAAGATTCAAGTGCTCAAGCATTGATCTTATTCATTCAAGATTGTGACACCAAGAAAACATTGAAGACTTTATCTTATTCACGTAAGATAGATTGAGTATTTAGCGGTACTCGTTGTAAGACAAATATTTAACGGTATTTGTCGTAGCTAGATATTTAACGGTATCTAGATTGAGTTGTGACTAACATCAAAGTCGCACGAGTAGGGTTGATAAAATTGTAATCCAGAGTTGGTACTAATTTTATTAATCGAGAATAGTGGACGTAGGTCTCAGAGTGTGAGACTGAACCACTTCAAAAATATCGTGTCTCTACTTTATTATTGCTCTACTCAACGATCATCATACAACTACACACACATCGAAGAAGATTTAAAAAGAAGGCATACTCAATTCAACCCCCCCTTCTTGAGTATATTATATCAATAGACTCTTCAACAGTGTTCTTATTTTTGGAGGAATGAAAATGTCGACAAAAGCATTGGGATTAGGGTTTTAAGTGGTCCTTTTCCGTTAAATAAAACGGGTTATTTGTTGTGAACGGGTTTTATGAGTTGCGTTAAGACTTTGCCAAGTTATTATATCTTAAGGACTTAAGGTTTCTTAAGACGAATCTTAACGGAAGTTTTAAAATTAACTTAACAATTTATCTTAAAATATTATTTTATTCCGTAAAATAATTTAAAACCTTTAAAATATAGTTTACTAAAATACGGGATGTTACACAAACATTACACATACATACATATTACACGGCTCAAATGCGGTTAATATAGACCCCATTTTATTTTTGTCAATTGTGTTAATTTGTAACATGTCACACATGTCCCATAACATGAACCAATTTGTTAATTATGCAATTTTAACTCCTTAACATTCATAATTCACAATTTTATAACATTTACACTAGTAGAAAAATCTCTATTTGCTGCTCTCTATTTGCTGCGTTTTATCCGATGTACCAATTATCATCCCTTTTTAATATTAATGGATAAAAAAGAAAAAGAAAAAGGAAAAAGCCAAAAAAACGCAGCAAATACACACACTCATCCGTTAACCTATATTGTATACTACCACGCAATAACCGTCCTCAACAAAAACACAAATAAATTAACCCTACCTCCCCAAAACACAATCAATTAACCTATCCAATTATAATCACAAAACCATCACCATCACCGGCCACCAGCACCACCACCACCGCGCGCGTGCCTCACCACCACTATGCCAGATCGCCGGAAGTTGACCTACAAAGCACCGCGTGCCTCACCACCTTCAATCCAACTCGCCTACCATGGTCCTCTTCTGTTATTTGGATATTAGGTATGTAAATCCAGTATAATTACTTTGTTTATGTTTTCAATTCAATTATTTATGTTATCAATCTGTTATTGAAGCGGGACAAGTCAGTGGTTGGCATGCTAGCATTTAGAAGGTCTTCCGTTGGGATGAGTAAGTGTTAGCTATTTGAGTAGTGAAGGACTGTCTTGAGTTGAGGAATTTCCTTTGTCACTGAATTTCGATTTTTTATCAATTTGGGGTTTAGGGATTCAGTTATTTTTATTATTATTATCCCTGAATTTCGATTTTCTATCAGTTTGGGTTTAGGGAATCCCCTTCCTCATCATCTACATCATCTTTCTCTTGCCACTTATTTTTTAATTTTATATGCACAAGCTGGGAAATCTCCTTCATTCTTAATAAGACGACTCGCCCCTTTTTAATCCATACCTCGGACTAAGCTTGTGAGCTATCTTTCTCGTTACAGGTCTTGCATAAAGATATAAGTGGGCTCACTGGATCTTTCAGCTAAGCGAAAAAGGCCTGTGGAGGAGGTTGGTTCTATTCAAGCGAAAGAAAAATTGCAAACTAATGGAAATGAAGAAAGAAAAACCTCGCCGTAGACCATCTCCCTTTCAAAATGTATCCTTTTTCCCTAATTCATCTGCAATTGTATTCTAATGTTTGTTATTAAATTGGATTATGATATTAATTGGAAATCAAAGAATCTTTCAAAGTTGTTGTCGTACTATTCAGAAACTCGCCCGCCATGTCTATTTCGCTATCTATTTTTTTTTGGTGTAAATGTGAGTAGGATATATATATCAACTGGAAATTATGTACAAGGAGATCAAAACAAAAGCAAAATGAACCCAACACTGGTAAAAAAAACCAGGGGGCTTACATCATAATATGAGCTAAAAGACTAGTATCTGCCAAATTCATGTGCTGTAATTTAGCGTCAATTATGTGCTTCAGCAATTCCTGAATTTCCCTAGCCACCTTCTCAGGTCTGCATAGGACATGGTCAATTCTGGCCTTATTCCTTTCATCCAGACAGTATAGCAGTATGTTGTGTAGATGAGAGCCTGTACACCTCTGTCTCTTTTGTCCGTGCAGGTCCAGATACCCTCAGGAAACTGAGGTAAGTTACTGCCACTCCAGTTCTCCAAAACATGCTGAATTCTAGTACTGTACCCGCACTCCTGCAATAAGTGCATCCCAGATTCTACCCCAATTCCACACAGGCAGGAATGCTCATCACTGCTGCAACCCAGTTTAATAGCCGAGTGATCATAGAAAGTTTGCGGATAGTCCAGTTGTGCCAGACAATAAGGTGTCATTCTATGGTCGGGTGATTACCTTTCATCCATTTGTAGCCTTCTTGATATGACTGACTAGGGGTTGTTTATGGTTTATCTGTAAAACTGAAAAACAAGGATAATAAACCCTGAACTTCGAGACTCAAGCCAAGCACAGAAATCTCTTAGGACAGTGATCTTAAGAGTACCTTAATCACCCAAGCAATGCACAAGGGACTAAAGCAATCTTAAGCCAAATAACTAAGCAAGGCACAAGTTATTTGTGTTAACTAAGCAAGGCACAAGTTAACTAAAATAAGAGAGAAACTCTTAGGCTTTTTCTGTATTCATTCTGCTCTTACAAGTGCATAGAGGCTGCCTTTATATAGGCTTACAAAAGAGATCAGAACCTTACAAGTTCTCTGATCTAAGGGCTCATAATGGCCTAAGTAATCTACACAAAAGATAACAGACTAAGGAGACCAAAAGGAACGTTGGAGTTGTGGTCCTTATACTGAAAGAATCCCTGCCCAAGCTTCCAAAATCCTGCACAAACAGACTGTCAAAAGCATGCTCCTTTTCCTGTCAACACACAGGCTGATTGTCTGTTTCCATAAATGGAATGACAACTTTTCTGTAACTTCTACTTTGCTCTAGGCTCTTTGCTCATTGTATGCTTTTCTGGACCATGACAAAACACTACTCCCAACGACACTTTAGATGCTTACACCAGCTGTGCAAAAGTAAGGAAAGTCCCTTATGCTGGCCTACTCTTTGATTAACCTCTCCTTAGACTTACTACTGAATTAATGTTGGAAAAGTAGCTGGAGTCCCTGGTTAGACAACTCCCTTAAGGATTCAGGCCATTTCTCTTGGTTGTTGATGAATAAAGCATCCCCCTTTGCTCCTGCATCATCCTCCCCTGGTTGGAGAGGCTTTGTCCTCAAATCCTCATTGTACTCTTCATCACTGCCATAGTAGGGACTGAGATCTCCTATATTGAAAGTACCATGGACCTCATATTCTCCCTGCAAGTCAACCTTATAAGCATTGGCTCCAATTCTTTCTGTGATTTCAAAGGGTCCATCTGCTCTTGGTATTAGCTTATTCTTTCTCTTGCTTGGGAACCTCTCTTTCCTGAAATGCACCCACACTAAGTCTCCCGGATGGAACTCTTTCTTTCTTTTGGGCATGGGACTGTTTTTCTTTGCTTGCTCATTGGCTTTCTCAATTTGTTTCTGGACTTGTGTATGGATCTTCAACATTTGCTCCACCCTTTTCTTTGCATCATAGTTGATAGCCTCCTTTGGGATACTAGACATATCAATGGGCATTAGTGGATTGCTCCCATAGACCACTTCAAAAGGACTCTGACCAGTGGTTGAAGAAGGAGCCCTATTAAAAGCAAATTCTGCCTGAGCAAGCTTAAGATACCAATCCTTCAATGATCTCTTAACAATGCATCTGAGTATTCTTCCCAGTGTCCTATTTGTGACTTCAGTTTGCCCATCTGTCTGGGGGTGGTGGGAAGTGCTAAAAAGTAGCTTGGTGTTGAGTAGCTTCCAGAGTGTCTTCCAAAAATAACTCATGAACTTAGTATCCCTGTCTGATACAATGGTTCTGGGGACACCATGAAGTTTGACAATCTCCCTGAAGTATAATTCTGCCACCCCTGAAGCATCTTCAGTTTTCTTACAAGGCACAAAGTGAGCCATTTTGCTGAAACGATCAACTACCACCATAATTGAATCCTTTCCCCTTTGAGTGTGAGGGAGGGCCACTATGAAATCCATGCTAACATCCTCCCATGGCTTGTCTGGAACAGGCAAGGGAGTGTAGGCTCCTGCTTGAAAGGAACTCTTTGCCCTTTGACAGGCTGCACACCTTCTGATGATTGCCTGGACATCTCCCTCCATTCTTGGCCAGTAGAATTGGTCTTGCAGGATGTCCATTGTCTTTTGTACTCCAAAATGGCCTGCCAACCCATTAGAATGAACTTCTTTGATTAACAACTCTCTGTAGGATCCTTTTGGTACACACAACTTGTTTCCTTTGAACAGAAACCCCTCTTGCAAGGTGAATTTGGACCCTTGTTTGTTTGGATCACCTTGCAAGGTCAACCAATCCTCCATGAAGTCCTGATCATCCCTGTACAACTCCTTCATGAATTCAAACCCCAACACCCTTTGCTGAACAGTAATGAGCATGGAGTGTCTCCTAGACAGTGCATCTGCCACCACATTTAGTTTTCCTTCCTTGTGTTTGCTGGAGAAGTTGAATGATTGAAGGAACTCAACCCACTTAGCATGTCTTGCACTCAACTTATGTTGACCATTGATGTATTTTAATGCTTCATGATCAGAATGTAGGACAAAAGGTTTTGGTTTGAGATAATGGCTCCAATACATGAGTGCCCTGACCAAAGCATAGAACTCTTTGTCATAAGTAGAGTAATTCAACTTAGCTCCCCCAAGTTTCTCACTGAAAAATGCTACTGGATTCCTCCCTTGTATGAGCACTGCTCCAATGCCTACCCCACTGGCATCACACTCTACCTCAAACAACTGCTCAAAATCCGGTAAGGCCAAGACAGGAGCCTCACAAAGTTTCTGCTTGATGTGCTCAAAGGCAGATTGAGCTTGTGAGGTCCACATGAACATCCCTTTCTTCATTCCTTCAGTTAGGGGAGCCATGATGGTGCTAAACCCCTTAATAAATCTTCTGTAAAAAGAAGCCAAGCCATTGAACCCTCTTACTTCAGTAATGGACCTTGGTACTGGCCAAGATTTGATAGCTTCAATCTTCTCTTGGTCCACTGAAATGCCCTTTTCAGAAATAACATAGCCAAGGAACTTAACTTCCCTAGCTAGAAAAGTATACTTTTCAAGCTTCCCAAACAACTCATTCTCCTTTAGCTTGGTAAACAGTAACTCCAAGTGAGTTAGATGATCATGATTACTCTTGCTATACACCAGAATGTCATCAAAGTAGACAACAATGAATTTGCCCAAGTATGGCCTTAAGACTTCTGTCATTAGCCTCATGAAAGTGCTTGGGGCATTTGACAGCCCAAATGGCATGACTAACCATTCATAGAGACCATGCTTGGTTTTGAAAGCAGTTTTCCACTCATCCCCCTCCCTTATCCTTACTTGGTGGTACCCCTGCCTAAGATCTATCTTAGAAAACAACTTGGCACCACAAAGTTCATCCAACATATCATCCAGCCTTGGTATAGGGAACCTATACTTTACTGTAATGTTGTTAATAGCCCTGCTGTCAATACACATCCTCCATGTTCCATCCTTTTTAGGGACCAAAAGTGCTGGGACAGCACATGGACTCAATGATTCCCTCACAAAGCCCTTGCTCATCAGCTCTTCTATTTGCCTTTGTAACTCCTTGGTTGCCCCTGGATCACTTCTATAAGCTGGCCTGTTTGGAAGCATGGCACCTGGAATTAGGTCTATTTGGTGCTCAATTCCTCTCAAAGGAGGTAACCCTGCTGGCAACTCTTCTGGAAAGACTTCCTGAAAGTCATGGATTAGTTTCTTCACTTCATCTGGGATGCAAGGGGGTGATTCCAACCTTTTTGCTACCAAGATAAAGACAGGCTGCTCCTCCTTTATCTCCCTTATCATGGCAGATTCAGACAGGAATAGGACTCCCTTTAAACTGCTCATGTTGGGGCTGCCATAATCCTTGGTGTTGGGTGGTAGTGGTGTTAAGACTATCTTCTGGTTTCCATGTTTGAAGGTGTATACATTGCTCTTTCCTTTGTGTAAGGCATCCTTATCAAACTCCCAAGGTCTGCCCAACAATAGATGGCAAGCATCCATTGGTACTACATCACACAACACTTCATCCTTATAGGTTCCTCCAATGGAGAAGGGAACCATACACTGCTGATCCACTTTTACTTCTGCCCCCTTATTGAGCCATCTGAGTTTGTAGGGGTTTGGGTGTGGTCTGGTTTCCAGACTAAGCTTGCCAACCATGGCTACTGATGCCACATTGGTGCAGCTGCCCCCATCAATGATCAGGTTACAGACCCTCCCTTGGATTGTACACCTGCTTCTGAAAATCAGGGACCTCTGATCATTCTCCAAGGGTTGCTGTTGTGAATGCATTACTCTCCAAAGAACAAGGCAATAGCCAGTATCAGGTGGTGCCAGCACCTCATCCTCTTCCTCCACATTCTCAACCTCCTCTTCTGGTTCATACTCCACAGTTCCCTCAGTCTCCCATTCATGAATTTCCCTGACAGTAAGGGTTCTCTTAGAAGGACAGTCCTTCTTGAAATGCCCATACCCTTGGCATTGGTAGCATTTTCTTCTTTCATCGGCAGGGATGTTAGTTTTAGGGTTCATGGGTGACTTGCCTTTATCTAGAGGGGGTTTGCCTGTGGTGAATGGTGCTCTTGAACCCTCCCCACCCTTTGTTCCAGTGTATATCTTAGGAATGGCTGCCTTGGTATAGGTCTTTGGTGTATCCTTTCCCAACTTCTCAACTCTAAAAGACAGGTTAACCACATCCTCAAATGACCACAAGGGCTGCAACCTAACTTGTTTAGCAATATTGTAATTTAACCCCTCTAAGAACCTAGCAATCCTTTGTTCTGGTTTCTCATTGATTTCACACTGTAAGGT
The DNA here is from genome assembly GCA_029255685.2 of Silene conica. Classification (NCBI taxonomy): domain Eukaryota; kingdom Viridiplantae; phylum Streptophyta; class Magnoliopsida; order Caryophyllales; family Caryophyllaceae; genus Silene; species Silene conica. The sequence continues at coordinate 53,171,413 of CM055318.2, forward strand.
TAACTGTTCAAAATCTCTTAAATAGGTCTCAACAGTCTGGTCATTTTGTTTTAGCTTAGAAAGTTTAATGAACAGATCTTGTGTGTAGTCTTTAGCAACAAATTTAGCAAGGAGTTTCTTTTTTAACTTTCTCCATGACTTAATAGGTTCCTTCCCTTCTCGGGCCCTCTGACTTTTCATGGTTTCATACCACAAGGATGCATAACCCTTAAGTTTGAGGATAGCAACTTTAAAAGCTTTAGTGTCATTGTATCCTTTGTACTTAAAGACTCTTTCTACATCCCTTAACCATTCTAACAAATCATCTGGGTTCAGGCTGCCAGAAAAGTTAGGAATATCTACCTTTAGGTGCTTGTCAGTAGGTGATGCCCTACTCCTGGTGCTAACATCTGAGTCAGTGAGCTCCTCCTCCATATCATGGTCCACTTGCCTCCCCCCAATGCCTGCACGACCTCTACCTCTGCCTCTCCCAGGAGGTCTTCCTCTTTCTGGAGTAGGTATATTGGCCATGACAGCATTGATGGCTTCCAAAGTAACATTGGCAAGGTTGGCTATTTGTTCTATTCTAGCCTCCATACCTGCTAGCCTCTCTTCACTCATGGTCAGTTTTTGTATTTTTAATGTAGGTAGGTGGATGAACTCACTTGTTTCTCTCTTGAACTAACACAAGATAGGACTGTGTTAAACTAGCTCTGATAACCAATTTGATATGACTGACTAAGGGTTGTTTATGGTTTATCTGTAAAACTGAAAACAAGGATAATAAACCCTGAACTTCGAGACTCAAGCCAAGCACAGAAATCTCTTAGGACAGTGATCTTAAGAGTACCTTAATCACCCAAGCAATGCACAAGGGACTAAAGCAATCTTAAGCCAAATAACTAAGCAAGGCACAAGTTATTTGTGTTAACTAAGCAAGGCACAAGTTAACTAAAATAAGAGAGAAACTCTTAGGCTTTTTCTGTATTCATTCTGCTCTTACAAGTGCATAGAGGCTGCCTTTATATAGGCTTACAAAAGAGATCAGAACCTTACAAGTTCTCTGATCTAAGGGCTCATAATGGCCTAAGTAATCTACACAAAAGATAACAGACTAAGGAGACCAAAAGGAACGTTGGAGTTGTGGTCCTTATACTGAAAGAATCCCTGCCCAAGCTTCCAAAATCCTGCACAAACAGACTGTCAAAAGCATGCTCCTTTTCCTGTCAACACACAGGCTGATTGTCTGTTTCCATAAATGGAATGACAACTTTTCTGTAACTTCTACTTTGCTCTAGGCTCTTTGCTCATTGTATGCTTTTCTGGACCATGACAAAACACTACTCCCAACGACACTTTAGATGCTTACACCAGCTGTGCAAAAGTAAGGAAAGTCCCTTATGTTGGCCTACTCTTTGATTAACCTCTCCTTAGACTTACTACTGAATTAATGTTGGAAAAGTAGCTGGAGTCCCTGGTTAGACAACTCCCTTAAGGATTCAGGCCATTTCTCTTGGTTGTTGATGAATAAAGCATCCCCCTTTGCTCCTGCATCACTTCTGCAATAGTGTATCCCTTGGCAGAGATAGACCAAGAGTTATCAATGTAGTAGGCTTTAAATTTCTCCTCGGTTTTGCATATCATCCTCCAAGTCCAAGCCACATCCAACGGTGGGGAGTACTCATGCCATTCAGTTCCCTTGAGGTAGTTGGTGTGCATCTCTTACTATTTCATATAGTTCTACTTATTCAGGTAACCATTACTCAGTTTTCGAAAGATTTTTCTTAACCCTCATCTTATTGAAACATATGAAAGTGCTGGCAAAATTATTTGAAATCCATTTTGATGACAGGAAGTTGCTTCTGCATATGGATAAATGAGAAAATCTGTGTGACGTTGTGTAACAATTTTTGTACACTTCAATACATTGAAAAAGTTTGTCATCTGTATCTTGCAGGAGTCGGAAAAGTCAAAAAAAATCTGATTTAGGAAAAGTGAGTATATGTGTGAGTCCTTGTCCTCTTTTTGTGTCCCATCGATTTCTTAAGCAATCACAAAAACTTGTCTGTCATTTGTTCAATAATTTAATCACTTAAGTACCCAACCATGAGACATATGATGCATGATTCTAAGTATTTTTTTTTGTAAATCAGGAGTGCGATTGAAGTGTTAGTATCCGAGAAGAAGGAAACTCCCAGTGATGTCAATATATCATCGGCCGAAGATGTTTCCTCTAATCAGTAATCCAGCAGCTCCAGTATCTCTAAATATAGATGTCGTAAGTCCTCAAATAACCTCTAAGACTGATGTCTCACTCTATTTTTTATTGTGTATAATTATTAATTAAAATTCACCTGAGATAAGGGACTGAATTGTTTGATCCAATAGATTCTTTTGTGGCTCAATGTTCTTATCGTGTTATCACTATATATCCCCTTATACTTGCTGGTTATTATCCTTCACTCATACACTTAAACAAATAACTACACGTACTCTTAATTATCAGCAGCCAGTTATGTGTTATGCAACAGGCAGTTAGAACTATCAGTAGTCTGGTACATGCTCATACAACGTACATCTAGGTTGTTAAAATAAGGAACATTTATTTTGCGTGGTTGTAGTCTACCAACATACAATTATGTTTTTATGCTACAGGCAGTTAGAACTATCATGCTATTTTGCATGCTCATACAACATACAGACGGATTACTCCGAAAATATTTCTAGCAGCACCATATAAGTAGATCAGTATAAAAATATTATTGAGACCTTGACAGCTCTTTTTCCTGTTTGGCTATGTTTTTGTTGTATGTTCATTTGTTCGTTTAAAATGCGCTAACCGCAGCCTGGAAAATTTTTAAATAGTTACTCGTAGTTTAATAAGAAATTCAAGGAACTAATATGTTACTCCCACTATTTTTTGTAATCGTCTTTCCAGCTCTTGTCATTGGTCCAAGGTGTACACTCAGATGGCTAGGTAATCGCTGTTAAACAACTATCCTCGAAATCAAAGCAAGGGAACCGTGAATTTGTCAATGAGATGAGAATGATTTCTGCCTGGCAACACCCAAATCTTGTAAAGCTACATGGATGTTGCATTGAAGGGAAAGAGTTGCTGCTTGTATATGAATACATGGAAAACAACTCGCTTGCTTGTGCCATTTATCAGATTGCTCAAGCCATTTGATGAGCTCTTTGCTCTCTAAGTTTAGATTTTCACTTGCCTTTTGCTTTTTCTTTGTAAGTTTATGTGCTCTCGGTATGAGTACTGCGGTGTATGTATTGGATGATTGTTATGGTTATATATATAATGGTATTCCGGTTGACTTTGGAAACTCCTGTGTATAGATCAGGGCGAAAACAGCCCATAAAAATTAATTTTTTTAAAAAAAAAAAATCATTATTTGCTGCCCCACCTTTAAAAAAACGCAGCAAATAAATATATTTATTTGCTGCTCCACCTTCAAAAAAACGCAGCAAATAGCATATTTATTTGCTGCGTTTTTTGAAGGTGGAGCAGCAAATAACCCATTTATTTGCTGCGTTTTTCTACAACCGCAAATAAATTTTCTATTTGCTGCCCCCTTATTTGCTGCCCCCTTATTTGATGCTACACTAAAAAAGCAACAATTAGGCCTTTATATGGAGCAGCAAAAAAATATTTTTCTACTAATGTTAAATAATATTCCTAGTAATTCTCAATTACTATATTATAAAATGTAATGTCATAATTTTAATTATAACTCTTTGTAATTTTATGATCGACCGTATTCATTCTCAATTTAATCGTTTCCCAAACGACTAAATAAAACCGAGTAATTAAACAATTTTATTACTTTGACCACTATTATTATAATCCCATTACAATAATATACGTCACATAAAATCATTTCAAATTTCCAGTTATTAATTAATTCGTATCCAATAAGACTTAATTAAATATTCCATTGAGACAGAATTCCCTAAAGATATGACCTTAAGCGATCAACTGATCACCACCATCATATGACGATAATGTCAAACTCTAGACCGCCAATCAATATCGGTAAATGTTGATCAGTCGACTTCAAAAGAGTAACATTCCCGGTTGTGTTTCATTCAAATGAGATTTAATTATGTTAACGCATTATTGTCGAGGACACTTCCTCCAACAATCTCCCACTTGTCTGAGACAAGTGTGCGTTACCAATTATCTTGTCCTATTACTATCTCTCACTCAATGCAAGACATCATCTCAGATTGTAGTTGCAATTGATCTTATCTAGAGTGGTTTTTCTCGATCTGGATTATAACTATCTTTCCGGAATTATCTACCATATATACCTTACGAGCGTGGCTACGCATTTCTAGTTATTTTTCTCCTCGAGTGGCATAGAGATATTTCTCAACCCTGACAAGGGGTGGACAATTCCTAATCGACCTATTCCTTCCGGCTGACCATAGCCCATCATAACACAACATATGTCTTTAAAAAGTATGCATCAAGCTTTACACGACTATACTAATGGCGGAAACATTAGTAATTCAAACGTGTAAAATATAGTACTTAAGGTTAGATAAATTTCCATGATCTCATCATGGTTATTATATCTCCATCTCTATGAACAACCTTAATACTAATAAACAAAACGTTATTTATAGTCTCAACCAAACATCCCATGTTTATTTAGATTTAAATCTGTTAGGTTAAATTATCTCATAACCTAAAGATTTTAGTCATACTAAATAAATTATAATTAACATTTTAATTATTATACTTTTAGATCTTATGCATGCTTATACAAAATGCGGAAATAGGATTCGAATTACTTACAATCCGACGAAATCAACACAAGGATGATCCTCCTTAGTATTCAACAAGAACACCTCGTCTATGATGCACCCAAGACACCCTTAATATTAACCGAAACTTTGATGTGCTAGTACAAGATCCGATTTTCCTTAACACAAATTCTAATCTCTTAATTAGAATTACTATACTAATATTATAACTTATTACTATTAGTATTATTATTATCACAATAATAATTTTAGAGGTTTTGAGGTAATTTTCTTACTTAGAAAATTTTGCCAAAGTGTAGAATGAAATGTTTTGTGAGCATCTCACAATACTTAAGTGAGTTGTGCCTTGAGTTGTGGGTGGCCGGGTATGGGGGGCAACAAGGGGAGACATTTTATCTTACCCATGCTCCTTAGGGTGGCCATAGGCAGTGTTTTCAAGGCTTGCTTTAAACACAATGATTAAAGTGTATTCAACACACACTAATCACCCACAACCACCTCCACTAGCCGTCCCACCTTAGCCATAAAATGGACTTGATTTTTTATTTTTGTCTATTTTACAATTGTATGTTATGTGACATACAATATGTCACAATGTTATAATATACAATTGTTTTATTTTAAAACATACATATTTATCAAATAAATATTATTTATAAATTAAATAAATCACATTTATCAAGTTGACAAGTAATTCGTAATTACTAATATAAAATGGTCATTTACAATAATCGTCAATACGATCTACAATTTTTGTAATAATTACAATCCGATTCATTCTAATTACGATATTATAAAATATCGTTCATTGTTTAATAATTGACACGTTTCAATTATAAACATAAATCTTACAATAAGATTTAACCTCTGATTTCTCGATATACGAGTTTAAGGAATATGATCAACTCGTATCAATATACATTTGATCATTTTATCAATTAAGGGAATTGTCCTATAGGTGTGACCTAAAGGGATCAACTGACCACCACCGTCATACGACAGTAATGTCAAACTCTAGCTAGATAATCATTACCGATTAATGTTGGTCGGTTGACTAATATAATTTCGTATCATCCCTTGCGCATTCTCGTCATGAGATTTAATCACGTGATCGCACTATTGTTGAGGACAGATTTCCCAACAATCTCCCACTTGTCCTCGACAAGTGTGCGTCACCAATTCTCTCGTCCTATTACAATCTCCCACTCAATGCAAGGTGTCTCTCTGAGGTCGTACTTGCATTCGATCGTATCATGAGCGGTTTCCTCGATCTGGAAAATAACTGTTTGACCGGAATTATCTACCATAAATACCTTCCGAGCGTGGCCACGCATTTTCAGTTAACTTCTCCTCAAGTGGCCTTGAGATTTGAATAACCCTGACAAGGGGTGGACAATTTCTATCGTACTACTCCCTTTTAGCTAGCCACAGTCAGTCACAACCCAAAGCAATCCCATTTGACTCCAGTTACGAAAAGTCGTAGAGAATGGATCAAGGTCATGCCAAAACTGCACCATCTTGGGAGAGTAGTCTTTAGTCTAAGAATTGACTCATAAGAATACTATAGCAGCTCTTGCCACGACCCGGCTATCATAAAATTTCCAGAACTCTATAAGCGGTCACTTTGCCCGACAGAGTGTCTCTGGCAGTCTGTCATTGTAATCGACTAGTCATCACATATGACTCTATGGCATTTGAACTTGCCATTAGTCGCCTCACATTCTAGTCGCTTTGAGACGTCACCTTATATAAGCTGCTAGGGGCTATACTAAGTCAATCCAGTTCACTTTATGGGGTTCAAAATTGTTTCTTACAACCCATTTGGATTTTGACAAAGTATCTTTCATTTTGAGTTAATTATAACTCAAATGACATTGTCATGCAAAAACAGTCAATACTATTTCATTGCATTTGATACACGATCATTAATTGGTATTAGTGTTTTACGAATAAACCTTTTATTCATGATTCTAAAACTTACAAATTTTGGTCTCCTTCCATCTCATATTGAGCACATATCCAGAACTCATTCTAGATCTTGAGTTTCCTTTCCTGAGGGAATCTCCCACTGTTATCTTATAACTCGTGTACTGATCTATATTGTAGTTATTAATGATTTCATCATTCTTATTATTTTCAATCATCTTGGCTATTTGATCAAGGTTTTATTCATCAATATGAATAACGTATCCAACCATTTTGGTTTCTAATGGGCGACCTTTTATTATCAATATAATAAACTTTCCCGTGATGCTCCATCATCCTACGATATAAGGTATTTTGTTCATCTAGAATTGAGAACTTCTTATTCTTTACACTTTAAAGAATCACCCATTCTCTCTATATGGTACATTCATTTCTTTAATGAATATTACTCCCACTAAAATCAACATCACTCGATTTATCATTTCTTAAATGAACCTTTGCATGTTATTCTCTTGCTACCACTTGAGCTGACATCAATCGGTTATCACTTGAATTCTTCATTTCTTGTGATATTTCCTAATATCACTTTTCGATACAATAGATACTAACATTTAGAGAACTGAGATGATATCTCCTCTATTATCTTATAATTTTGAAAATTTCATTCGTTAAGGAACCATTTTCCTTCCGATTTTATACGGGGTTTCCTTTATCCTCTCTTTGAAACAATGAACATAAGGAACATTTCCTCTTGTGTCCTCCCGTAGTTTCTTCAGTGTCCTCTCGTAGTTTGTTTTGTCTTAAGACTCCCTTGTGGGATTCTTCTCTAAGATCCTACATTTATATCATTGGTTTGCGGGCGAAAATCGTTCTCCCACTCTATCCTTTTAACAATAACCTTTATTTGTATAAGGATAGTAATTTTCGATTTAACCAATGCATATGAATGTTTGAAGATTTATAGGTGTGATGTATACATTCTCATTTTCACTTAAAATGATCATCGTATAATGAACTAATGATGTCTTAATTTGATTGAAAGTATCTCATGTGGTGTAGTTCTCCGCTTTAATCAACAATTTGATTATATTATATTGATCGTATCAATGTTTCTTTTTTTGTGATAAAAATCACTATTATTCATGTTTTAACAAGGCATGCAATTCATTTTAGGAATCAAGGAATTGATTAAGAACAAAAGTAGTGACTCGGGTTGAAAACCAAGTCACTAATATCCAAAATACAACCATTGTTTGGGATTCAAATCCTTGTCTTACAAGAAAGTAAATTCTTCTAGGAAATAAAATGCAAAATATGAAAGAAGACAATAATGAAAATTAGAGACTAGCTAGCTCTTAAGTCTTCAATCAATTGGATGCTACTATAGTCATCCAAGTAAGGAACATCATGCTTCCTTCTCCTTGTGTAACACCCCCATTTATTTAGGGGCCTGAACTAGGACTCCCCAAATAACCAAGGGTGTTACCATCTCGGTTTTCCGAGGTAGTAGATAACAAAGGAAGGAATTCAGTACTTTATTAAGTAATTTAAATGTTAACAAAAGTCCCAAAAGTATTACAACTGAATGTGAAACCAAAACTAAAGTCCAAACACAGTGAAAGACTAAATGACAAGGTCATCACTAGACAGGTCTGGTGCTTGTCCTCTCCACCCTTCCAGCATCCATAAGTCTAAACCTGTCATCCTGCTCCCCAATAAATTGAATCAACGCAGACACAAACAAACAAATAGGGTCAACACGTGGTTGAGTAGATAATATAATCACAACATGAAATAATACAATCAACAATTCCTCCATCTCCTCCACAACCACCATAACTCCAACACACCACACCTCCAACACACCACACCTCCCATGGCCATATCACAAGTCCCTTATCACAAGACCCATATCACAAGACCCATTCACAAATCCCGTTCTCCACAATAATCGGTAACCATTCAATCACAATTACAACGTAAATAATCCCCTACCTCGAGACTGCAGAAGAAAACGGCAAATGAGCAACTGCTCCTAAAAGTGTTCCACGCGAAAACCTCCACCTAGACATATATTATTTAATTAATAAACTCCCTAAGTCTCATAATATACGTACACATTCTATTAATAGAAACTTCCTATATTTAGAAAGTTTCCCCACAAACGAGGTTACCCAAAATAACAACTTTCTAAATATAGTAACTTCCAAAAATGGTAACTTTCTAAAAATGTCTTTCCGTAAACACAAAACGTCTAGCCCGAAATAAATTACTAACAATACTAATCAATAACAACTAATTAATAACAGTGATAATAATAATAATAATAATAATAATAATAATAATAGGATAATAATAATAATAATAATAAAATAATAAAACCCCTAAAACAGCCCTACAACCCCACGACAAACTACAAACTGCGTGACCGACTTCCGCTAGCCAAAACAGCCGCAAGACCCCTTCCCTTGTCGCCGGCAGCCACCACATGTCACCCCCATACCACCTACTCTACCACCGACCTTAGCCCAGACCACTGACTCCCGCCGACAAGGAAAACCAGGGCCTTAAACAGGCCTGACCCAACACACAACCAACCTTAACACGCCTGAAACCAAGCCCTGTAGCCGCTGATAATCGCGGCCAGACCACCCCAGACCACCACCACAGACTCCCCGTTAACCAGACTCACCAACCACGGTGGCACCACCGCACCGACCTCCCCCTAGTCATCGGCGGTGCCACCCCCAAAACACCCATGTGAACCCAGAACCCGTGTACACCCTCGCTGAATCCCTGTTTCCTTTCCCGTACCTGCCACCAGCCACCACCCTAGTAACCACCGACACAGCCACCCTGACATGTCCCAACTACCAACAACTAACTACACCCTTACCCAGAAAGCATAAAAGCAGACATAGACCCGAAACACCCATAACACGACTCAAGTGCAACTCTGTTTTTAAAATAAAACACCTCCTGACACGACGGCCAAAACCACCCTGACTGGCAGTCCTCGGTGGTTGAGGGTGAGCCTCTAATCATCAAAATGCTACTACTGACTTCATGTGTCAACTTTATGCAAAGATCAGAATTAAAAGTATAATAAACACGACTGAATTACCACAGGAAAAACGCTATGCAGAAGAGAATCGTGTTGACATACCGACTTCGTGTTAAGTTCGACCACCCTTAGACCGATCTATGGCCACCGTGAAGACCTCCTACGTGTACTCTGTGATGACGGCTAACGATTGATGTGCTTGTATGAGAGATAGGATAGCTAGGTTTAGGGTTTCTGGTTTATAGAAGTGACGGTATGGGTTAGAGAAAAGTAACGTGAAGTGTGGGCTGATATTTGCACAGATTTCGAGGCCCATACTAACCCCTTGGTCATGAGTTCGAACCCCACCAAGCACTAAATTCTATTAAAACAAACCCCATATAAATGCAATATATAACCAAGCACATAATTTAATTAATATTATATCGATAGCTACGAATAAAAATATCGTCGACCCATAAAGAACTATATTTAAAATACGGGTTATTACAGTCTCTCCCCCTTAAAATGAACTTCGTCTCGAAGTTCACCCACTCATAACATAGTCAACCTACCCACAAAACTACTTAAACATGTTAAAAACATGGAATGTCACATTCTACCCCACTTAAAAAAAAGAGTTACGTCCGCGTAACTTACCTCAAGCGAATAGTTGCGGGTAACGCTCCCTCATGGACGCCTCCGACTCCCAAGTAGCTTCCTCCGTGTTGTGATGGGTCCACAACACCTTTACTAACGCCGTCTCTCCATTGCGAGTCTTCCGAATCTTTCTATCCAAAATCTCCCTTGGAATCTCGGCGTAGGCAAGTTGCTCATCTACCTCAATCTCTTCATGGTTCAACACATGCGTGGGGTCACTCACATACTTCCTTAGCTGGGAAACATGGAACACATTATGGACCTTGGATAGAGCTGGAGGTAAAGCTAATCGGTATGCTACTTCTCCAACTCTGTCCAAAATCTCAAATGGTCCGATAAATTTCTGACTTAACTTGCCACGCTTTCCGAACCTCATCACTCCCTTCATTGGAGATACTTTCAGAAGTACCTTCTCCCCTGCCTCGAATGAAATATCACTCCTCTTGAGATCTGCGTAACTCTTCTGTCTCTCCTGGGCAGCCCTCATTTTCTGTCTGATTACCTGGACTTGTTCAACCATTTCCTGAATCATCTCCGGACCTAGCACCATGGCATCGGCGCGATCATCCCAACATACAGGACTCCGACACTTCCTCCCATACAACGCCTCAAAGGGAGCCATCCCAATGCTAGCATGGTAGCTATTATTATACGAGAACTCTGTCAGTCCCAACCGTTCTTCCCATGATCCCCCGAACTCCAGCACACATGCTCTGAACATATCTTCCAAGGTTTGGATGGTCCTTTCCGTCTGACCATCTGTAGCTGGGTGAAAAGCGGTACTCATCTTTAATTGCGTGCCCAACGCGGTCTGTAGCTCTTGCCAAAATCTAGAAATAAATCTCGAGTCACGATCGGAAACAATATCCTTGGGAATTCCATGCCACTTGACTACATTCTGCACATACGACTTCGCCAACTCAGCCTTACTCCAAGTATCTTTCATTGGAATAAAGTGAGCGGACTTGGTCAGTCTATCCACAATTACCCAAATCATGTTGTTGCTCCTCTGAGTCCGCGGCAACCCCACGATGAAGTCCATAGAAATATTCTCCCATTTCCATTCAGGTACATCCAGTGGCTGGATCTTTCCTTGAGGCCTCTTGTACTCACCTTTTACCCTCTGACACGTCAAACACCGTGACACGAACTCTGCAACTTCCTTTTTCATATTGGGCCACCAGAAGGTCTTCTTGAGGTCTTTGTATAATTTATCGCCCCCTGGGTGAACGGAGTATGGCGTAGCATGAGCTTCAGTTAAGATTTTCTTTTTCAATTCATCATTATCTGGAAAACACCATCTCCCACTGAATCTCAAGCTATCATCAGAATGGACACTGAATTTGGACTCGGTCTCACTACCACTTCCCTCGATCATTCCCCTCCACTTCTGGATCCTCAAATCTTCTTTTTGCAATTCCCTGATTTCTCCATACAATTCTGGCTCTATTGTCAGATCACTCAGAGTATCCCCTTTCGGAATCATGTAAATTCCCATTTCTCCCAACTCACTGTGCAGTCTTACCCTTGATTTGGCACAACTCAAGGCATGAACAGACTTCCTACTCAAGGCATCGGCAACCACGTTAGCCTTGCCCTCATGATAGACAATCTGCATATCGTAGTCACCAATCAACTCTATTCACCTCCTCTGCCTCATGTTCAATTCTCGCTGGGTATAGATGTACTTTAAGCTTTTGTGGTCGGAAAACACCTTAAATGTGGCCCCGTACAGATAATGGCGCCACAGCTTTAGTGCAAAAACCACAGCCCCCAACTCCAAGTCATGGGTAGGATAATTTTCTTCATAGGTCTTTAACTGTCGGGAAGCATAAGCTATCACTCTCCCATTCTGCATTAGCACACATCCTAGCCCATGTTTCGAAGCATCGGTGTACACTTCAAAGTTATCACTTCCATCTGGCAAGGCAAGGATAGGAGCTGTTGTCAGGCGTTCCTTAAGAGTTAAGAATGCCTTCTCACAACTCTCATCCCAAATGAAACGTTTCTCCCTTCTCAATAACGATGTCAATGGCTTGGCCAACTTTGAAAAATCTTTGACAAACCTCCTGTAATACCCAGCCAATCCCAAGAAACTTCGGATCTCTCCCACATTCTTCGGGCTTTGTCATCTGGTTACTGCTTCAATCTTGCTAGGGTCCACAGACATCGCCTCCTTGGAAATTACATGACCCAAGAAGGCAACCTTCTCCAACCAGAACTCGCACTTACTCAACTTTGCGTACAGCCCATTCTCCTCTAGAGTCTTCAACACGGTTCTCAGGTGTTCTTCATGCTCTTCTTTATTATTAGAATACACCAAGATGTCGTCGATAAACACGACCACGAACTTATCCAGGTACGGACTGAATACCCGGTTCATCAAATCCATAAACACTGCTGGCGCATTAGTCAACCCGAATGGCATAACCATAAATTCGTAGTGGTCATACCTTGTTCTGAAAGCGGTCTTGGGAATATCCTCGTCTTTAATTCTCAGTTGGTGATAACCCGATCTCAGATCAATCTTTGAAAAGACCCCGGCTCCACTCAGCTGGTCGAATAGATCATCAATTCTAGGCAAGGGATAACGGTTCTTAACAGTCACATTATTCAGCTCTCGGTAGTCAATGCAAAGTCTTAGACTCTCGTCCTTCTTCTTCACAAACAGTACTGGTGCTCCCCAGGGTGACACACTAGGCCGGATGAATCCCTTCTCTTCCAATTCATCCAGTTGCTTCTTCAATTCTTCCATTTCTTTTGGTCCCATACGGTAAGGTGATTTTGATATAGGTCCTGCACCTGGTTTGAGATCGATAGAGAAGTCGACCTCCCTCCTAGGTGGTAACCCTGACACATCGTCCCGGAACACTCCCTCAAACTCCCTCACTACCGGTACCTCGCTCACCCCCGGAGTCTCCGCTTCACAATTCCACATTTGACACAAGATTAAACTATCCCCCTTCCCCAGGCTTGACTTAAGGGTGTTAACTGATATGAATTTGACCTTAGGTTTAACCACGAATCCCTTGTAGGTCACTCTCACTCCCTTAGGTCCTCTCAGAGAAATTTTCTTTTGGTAACAGTCAATGAAAGCTCGATATTTCCCCAGCCAATCCATTCCCAGAATTATTTCAAAGTCCCCCAATGGAAACTCGATAAGGTCGCAATGGAAAACCACTTCCCCAATCTTGATAGGCACACTCCTAAAGACTCTATTACATGACACTGATTCCCCAGATGGTATTATTACAGAATCCTCAACCCAATCATAGATATCAAGCTCTAATACCCTAGCATGCTCTCTAGACACAAAAGAATGAGTAGCTCCAGAATCGAAGAGTACAAAAGTAGGTTTAAGATTCACAAGAAAGGTACCAGTCACAACATGGGCGTCATCTTTGGCAGCCTGCTTCTCCATGGCAAAGAGTTTGCCACTGGTCTTCACGCCACTCTGGCTATTAGTGGCTGCTCCTGACTGCTGATTGCCTTCAGCTGCGGTCTTCTGGTTACTACCACTCCCGTTGTACTGGTTATGGTGGGAACGGTTTTGATAGTTGTTATAGCTCCTCTGGTAGTTGTTGCTAGTGCCAGACCTCGAATTTCCCCCATAGCCTGACATAGGAGTGCGATAATCTTCATTGCCTGAAGTATTCATGCGGGACCCACTATACCCCGAAGTTGGAGTACAGTAACCCCCAGATTGATTTTCGCCTGAGGATCGACACACAACTTGCTTATGTCCCGTCTTTCCACATCCATAGCACACTATACCCACAGAACTGGTTCCCGAACCCCTACTCCTATAGTTAGGACCACTTTGGTTCCTTGTAGTTGCTGAGGTACTGTGATTAAAGTAACCACTTTACTTGTTGGAATTCTGCTTTTTCGACCCAGAATTTTCACTTATGGCCTCCGTCTTCCTCTTATCACTCCTCATCTTCTTTTCCTCCTTGATCATATCAGCTAGTCTCTCCGCTGCCCCAGCCCATAAATACATGTCACGGACTGTGGTGGGCGGTGCTGCAATAAGTCTCTTCTTGACCGCAATGGTTAGCCACCTCTCGAATTTCATGGCAAGCATTGCCTCATCCATCCCCATTTCTCCCACATGGCCCAGCAGCTGAAGAAACTTCCTGTAGTATACCTCCACCGACATTTCATCTGTCATACGGAAAAGTTCAAATTCTTCTCTTAGCTTGCTCTTTTGAAATTCTGGTAGGAAAACCTCGAACAAGATCCTCTTGAATGCGACCCATTCCACGTGATTGATCCCATCCTCGACAACAGCTTCTCGAATCTCTACCTTATTCCCAGTCCACCAATCACCAGCCATTCCCCTCAAATAGTGTGCAGCTTGATCCACCCTCAGCTCCTCCAGGCAGTCTATCAGTTCGAACAAGTTGCTAAACTCCCGACACCATTCCCCGAGTAAGTGAGGCTCTCCCTCCCCGGTGAATTGTGTAGGGTTGTGCCTTGCGATGATGGTGCTCATCTTTGCTGAGTCCATGCGTTTGGCTTTAAAGGCCTCATTCTCAGCTATTAGTCGGTCTAACTCCTCTTGGGTGATGTTAGCTACGTTATTTCTTCTTGGAGGCATTCTAAGACATACAAGAAAAGGAGTGAGTCCAGGTTTACCCAAGGGTACTCACTTAGGTTAAGGTTATATTCCCTAAGCATCAGAATTCGTATACAGTCGACATGCCCTAACAATACTTAGCTACAAAATGGCTCAGGGATCACATAACCGCATATCACTAGACATGAAATAATTATTAACATAATACCGTGTATCTCATGCATTCATATCATCATACTAATATATTCTCAATCACACAAGCTTCTATGCTGATATTCTTTCTTTCACGTTAACAACATCATATATCATGCTTTACCACCATCCTTGATTCTTCCCTATTCTACCCATTTCGCTCGTGTGCACTCAGGGTTCCCGGGTAAAACTGAGAGGGCCTATGGTTTAGTGTGAGGGGGCCCCAGACTCATACTTCCCCTTTAGCGTGCTCCTAACAGTTCTATCCCGGGGTTCATTTTATTTAGACTCTTCCTACATTCATTGGGTTCATTAGGTTAGGCCTGAGGATCGTTCTCTCTGATACCACTTTGTAACACCCTCATTTATTTAGGGGCCTGAACTTGGACTCCCCAAATAACCAAGGGTGTTACCATCTCGGTTTTCCGAGGTAGTAGATAACAAAGGAAGGAATTCAGTACTTTATTAAGTAATTTAAATGTTAACAAAAGTCCCAAAAGTATTACAACTGAATGTGGAACCAAAACTAAAGTCCAAACACAGTGAAAGACTAAATGACAGGGTCATCACTAGACAGGTCTGGTGCTTGTCCTCTCCACCCTTCCAGCATCCATAAGTCTAAACCTGTCATCCTGCTCCCCAATAAATTGGATCAACGCAGACACAAACAAACAAATAGGGTCAACACGTGGTTGAGTAGATAATATAATCACAACATGAAATAATACAATCAACAATTCCTCCATCTCCTCCACAACCACTATAACTCCAACACACCACACCTCCAACACACCACACCTCCCATGGCCATATCACAAGTCCCTAATCACAAGACCCATATCACAAGACCCATTCACAAATCCCGTTCTCCACAATAATCGGTAACCATTCAATCACATTATATCATAAATATGTATATCAACCAATAATGAGTGTCCTCATGTCAGATTACAATTACAACGTAAATAATCCCCTACCTCGAGACTGCAGAAGAAAACGGCAAATGAGCAACTGCTCCTAAAAGTGTTCCACGCGAAAACCTCCACCTAGACATATATTATTTAATTAATAAACTCCCTAAGTCTCATAATATACGTACACATTCTATTAATAGAAACATCCTATATTTAGAAAGTTTCCCCACAAACGAGGTTACCCAAAATAACAACTTTCTAAATATAGTAACTTCCAAAAATGGTAACTTTTTAAAAATGTCTTTCCGTAAACACAAAACGTCTAGCCCGAAATAAATTACTAACAATACTAATCAATAACAACTAATTAATAAAAGTGATAATGATAATAATAATAATAATAGGATAATAATAATAATAAGATAATAATAATAATAAAATAATAAAACCCCTAAACCAGCCCTACAACCCCACGACAAACTACAAACTGCGTGACCAACTTCCACTAGCCAAAACAGCCGCAAGACCCCTTCCCTTGTCGCCGACAGCCACCACACATCACCCCCATACCACCTACTCTACCACCGACCTTAGCCCAGACCACCGACTCCCGCCGACAAGGACAACCAGGGCCTTAAACAGGCCTGACCCAACACACAACCAACCTTAACACGCCTGAAACCAAGCCCTGTAGCCGCTGATAATCGCGGCCAGACCACCCCAGACCACCACCACAGACTCCCCGTTAACCAGACTCACCAACCACGGTGGCACCACCGCACCGACCTCCCCCTAGTAATCGGCGGTGCCACCCCCAAAACACCCATGTGAACCCAGAACCCGTGTACACCCTCGCTGAACCCCTGTTTCCTTTCCCATACCTGCCACCAGCCACCACCCTAGTAACCACCGACATAGCCACCCTGACATGTCCCAACTACCAACAACTAACTACACCCTTACCCAGAAAGCATAAAAGCAGACATAGACCCGAAACACCCATAACACGACTCAAGTGCAACTCTGTTTTTAAAATAAAACACCTCCTGACACGACGGCCAAAACCACCCTGACTGGCAGTCCTCGGTGGTTGAGGGTGAGCCTCTAATCATAAAAATGCTACTACTGACTTCATGTGTCAACTTTATGCAAAGATCAGAATTAAAAGTATAATAAACATGACTGAATTACCACAGGAAAAACGCTATGCAGAAGAGAATCGTGTTGACATACCGACTTCGTGTTAAGTTCGACCACCCTTAGACCGATCTATGGCCACCGTGAAGACCTCCTACGTGTACTCTGTGATGACGGCTAACGATTGATGTGCTTGTATGAGAGATAGGATAGCTAGGTTTAGGGTTTCTGGTTTATAGAAGTGACGGTATGGGTTAGAGAAAAGTAACGTGAAGTGTGGGCTGATATTTGCACAGATTTTGAGGCCCATACTAACCCCTTGGTCATGAGTTCGAACCCCACCAAGCACAAAATTCTATTAACACAAACCCCATATAAATGCAATATATAACCAAGCACATAATTTAATTAATATTATATCGATAGCTACGAATAAAAATATCGTCGACCCATAAAGAACTATATTTAAAATACGGGTTATTACACCTTGCCCTTGTCATTAGGAGGTGGCCCTTTAAAACAATTAAAAAGGGTAAAGATCAACAATTTGTATCACTATACATAAGTTGATAAAATAACATGAATTTAAACGAGAATTATTACCTACGGCGGTTGCCTTTTCATTTTTGAGGTCGCTCAAGTATTTGGTGCAATTACGCTTCCAATGTCCTAACCTCGTGCAATAATGGCACTTGTCTTCAGATTTAGAAGATGAGGTGGAAGCGCCTTTCGAAAACGTCTTTTCTTTGGCTGGTTTGGGCTTGAACATTTTCTTGCCCTTGCCTTTGAAGGCATTCCTCTTGAAGTTAGTTTTCCCTTTCTTTTCGATGTTCAAAACATCCTTAGTGGAACTTTCATGAAGTCCCATGTCCCTCTCGGCTTGGAAAAGCATCTTATGCAATTCATCCAATGTGGTCTCTTGATTTCGCATGTTGAAATTCACCCGGACTTGAGCATACGATTTCACCTTATTGAGAGAGTGAAGGACTCGGTCAATGATGAGAGAGTCGGGAACGTCAATTCCTTGCAATTTTAGAGTTTCCGCGAACTCAACTAGTTCGAGTACATGAGGGCTTATCTTTTGCCCCTCCTTCAAGCAAATGTCGAAGGAGGCGGAAGCCGTTTCATATTGAATCACCCTTGAAGTTTGCGAAAACATTGTCGCAAGTTTGGTGTATATCTCATATGATGTGGTTAACTTGATCATACTCCTTTGGAGATCCGGCTCCATGGAGAAGATAAGCATATTTTTAAGAGCGGAGGACTCTTTCATGTAGGCTTTATAGACCTCACGAGTTTGGACCGCGGAACGAGCGGTCGGAGCGGTCGGAGCGGCTTCGGATAGGTAACGAGTCTTATCGTCACCTTGAGCGGCCAAAAGTAATTGCGCATCCCAATCCTTAATATTTGAACCATGCTTATCGAGTTTGCAACGATCCATAAAGGATCGAAGCCATGATACATTAGTGAGAGGTGGAGCGTTTGTTGCCATTGACAATGTTGAAAAAATAAAACTACAATAAAAAGAAGGAATTAAAACAACGTCATTCTTAAAACTCGTATTTAATTTTAAACAAGTTTAGTTATTTACCTAATGACCTCTTACCCAATTAAGTAAACAATTCCGAGACCCAAACCCATACTAATCCGGGCACGGTATAGCCGATTCAACCCGTATTGGTAGAATTTGGTGGATTAACCTTTTAATCGGTTCTACCTTAGAACTCTCGGTCGACAATTTTCTAAAAAATCGTTTTTAGCCCGAACTTATTGCAACTACGGTTACGAATACCTTCGTTGAGATCGACCAAATTTCAAGGTGTAATCTTATTACCCCACTTACCCAACGTGACAATTTTAGTACCCGGTGTAGCCGAGCCTACATTCTTGTGAAGAAGAGATTTATGGGTCTATACTTTTTGGTAAGGCTAAGTCTCAATATTCATTTGTAAGAGATCTAGTCAAAATTATTATCTATCTCCATTTTAAGTGAACTAAGTCGGTGAATTATCGATAAATTATTGACTAGGTCGATTAAATCGAATAAAATGCATGACATGATATGACGATTTGCCTATGCATGCAAAACATATAAAGCAAAATAAAAGCATAAAATAATAAACCCTAGTATGGCCTTTCCTAGAAAAGAAATAATGAAAGTACAAATTCGGAAACCAACTCCTTTGGTCCCTTGAACTTTACGAGGCACGCTTCCCAAGGTAAACACCGTCTTGGTCGGAACTCCTTTCCGAATGGTATCGTCTTCAAGGCTCACCAGAATTTACAACAATTACAACTTTTCTAGTCTACTTTATACATTATAAAATAGGAAACAATAAATAAAGTGATACGAGATCACATTAATTACATCCGAATCGATAACCCCTTACATTACGGGAAATACCGATTTAAAAACTAAGGCCATACTAAGTAAATTACATAATCCAAAATTACGTAAATAAAATCATGACAATCATAATTAAAATATGCAATGCTTATGAATATGAACTAACATGCAAACCTAAGCCAAATCGTTCTATTAAATATCATTTATATGAATAGTTATCGTATACCTCGGTTTTTATGGAATTGCGTGCTTTAACGATTAAAAACACTTGCATTATGTGAATCGGAATTCACTCTTAAGTTAATCATCCCAACTCTTTTAGGTTTCAAAATTTAGTCTTACTCAAATTTGAACATGACTTAACTTAATATTATAATATTGTTCGGTATTACTCGGTTTTGCTGGAAAAACAATATAAAATTCAAAAAGAGTCATAAAATTTCGGAAAAATTCAAAATTCAAACTTTGAAAATTCTATAATGTTCTAAAATGTCAAAACTTTAAAATATTAGTATTTATACGGTTTTAATATTTATTTCGAAAATAATACGTAAAACGAGCATTTTTAAGTTGGAAAATTAAATAATTAGCTCCATAAATGCAAATAAAATACTAATAATATTTTCACACTTTCCAAAATACTTTAAGAACCTGAAATGGATAGAAAAATAAATAGCACACTGCCCAATAGCCGAAATTTTAATTAAAATGACTCTTATTATTCAATTTTAAATGTAACTTTTTAACAAATAAAAATTAAATAAAACAAAAACTTTTGGCTCCCAAGAAAAATATGGTGATGAACATATCAAATATGACTATTATGGGTTAAATGTTTCGGCCATTTTAACAACTATTGCTAATTTTAACGATTTACGTCATATATCGTACAATTTTAACCATTAAAATTATTTCTCAAGCATAAAATTAAATAAAAATCTCGAAATTTTTATACATGCTGGAAATATTATATATGACATCGTGTGAAATTTTTATGGCCAAATTCCAACTTAAACTATTAAAGTCGAAATAATGTCACTAATTACCCGATTTTTACATTAAAAATCAATAATAATGCAATATATGAGATAAATTTCTGGAAAATTTAGCATACATTTTAAATATTGCATGTGACATACTCATAAATTTTCATAGTCAAATACGAAATATAACTATACAAACCCATTTTTGTTCATTTTATGGCATTTTAACATTTAAAATTCATAAACCATGTATTTTAATTCCATAATTTACGAAAATTCATATTCATATCATAGGAAATACATGTGAAAACATACTGAAAAAATCTCGGCCAGAAGTTTATTTTAACTATTTTTCCCAAAAATAAACATTTTTAACCATTAAAAATTAATAAAACCGAAAATAAAAATACCAATGAACAATATATATATGCAAAATATATTCCAAATATCCTAAAATACATATAGAATCACTAGGTATTCATGCATAAATTATTTTGGCCATATCATATACAAAATGAAATATCAATTTTATTTTTGTTATCCTAATAACTTCGTAAAAAATAAACGAAAAGCATGCAAACAACCTTGTTGCTCTGATACCAATTGTTAGGTTTAATTATCTCATAACCTAAAGATTTTAGTCATACTAAATAAAATATAATTAACATTTTAATTATTATACTTTTAGACCTTATGCATGCTTATACAAAATGCGGAAATAGGATTGGAATTACTTATAATCCGACGAAATCAACACAAGGATGATCCTCCTTAGTATTCAACAAGAACACCTCCTCTATGATGCACCCAAGACACCCTTAATATTAACCGAAACTTTGATGTGCTAGTACAAGATCCGATTTTCCTTAACACAAATTCTAATCTCTTAATTAGAATTACTATACTAATATTATAACTTATTACTATTAGTATTATTATTATCACAATAATAATTTTAGAGGTTTTGAGGTAATTTTCTTACTTAAGTGTAGAATGAAATGTTTTGTGAGCATCTCACAATACTTAAGTGAGTTGTGGGTTGCCGGGTATGGGGGGCAAGAAGGGGAGACATTTTATCTTACCCATGCTCCTTAGGGTGGCCATAGGCAGTGTTTCCAATGCTTGCTTTAAACACAATGATTAAAGTGTATTTAACACACACTAATCACCCACAACCACCTCCACTAGCCGTCCCACCTTAGCCATAAAATGGACTTGATTTTATATTTTGTCTATTTTACAATTGTATGTTATGTGACATACAATATGTCACAATGTTAAAATATACAATTATTTTAATTTAAAACATACATATTTATCAAATAAATATTATTTATAAATTAAATAAATCACATTTATCAAGTTGACAAGTAATTCGTAATTACTAATATAAAATGGTCATTTACAATAATTGTCAATACGATCTACAATTTTTGTAATAATTACAATCCGATTCATTATAATTACGATATTATAAAATATCGTTCATTGTTTAATAAATGACACGTTTCAATTATAAACATAAATGTTACAATAAGATTTAACCTCTGATTTCTCGATATACGAGTTTAAGGAATATGATCAACTCGTATCAATATACATTTGATTATTTTATCAATTAAGGGAATTGTCCTATAGGTGTGACCTAAAGGGATCAACTGACCACCACCGTCATACGACAGTAATGTCAAACTCTAGCTAGCCAATCATTACCGATTAATGTTGGTCAGTTGACTAATATAATTTCGTATCATCCCTTGCGCATTCTCGTCATGAGATTTAATCACGTGATCGCACTATTGTTGAGGACACATTTAGCCAACAAAATCATATCAATTTGTCATCTAGAATTGAAAACTCGTATACTTCTCATAAGTATTAATGCCTCATTTCAAACGAGCAATGAGTTGTTTTAGATAACATTTACTCCCACTAAACTCATGATCTTGCCTGAAACTGAAAATTCCGAAGTTATTCTCTAATGACTTAATATGTTCAAATCCTGGTGCGAAACTCCCACGGAACTTTATATTTAACCTTTAATTACAAAGCTCCCACTCAATTCTATGTTCTTCAACAGTTAATGAATTTATGATGGTTGGGATGAAACCATACATGCTCATAAGCATATCCCTTTCAAATACCCTTTTGAAAAATGGTTTTAGAGTTTACTGAATTCATTCTCAATGAATCATATTACTGATTTTAACAAAGTTACCCCTAACTTTGCCAACTGCAGACATCTACATGTCTACCTATGCTTTTCTCGATAAATATCATTTATTAGCATATACATCTTTTAAATTTCATGGGCCTTAGAATTTGCATTGGCTGATTTAGATCACCATCTAAATCCAAGAACATTTTCTTGAGCTTTTGCAAAATGTTTTGAATATTTTTCTTCTAGTGTCCTCGCGTAGTGCATATAAGAGTCTAATCTTATGTAGTGCATTCTGTGTGTGGGAACTTTCAATTCACCACATTTATCTTTCTTATAGTGTACGAGAACTCTATCATGGATTTCATCCATGCATAGACTTTTTCTTTATTAACTTTAAGAACTTATTCTTAAAGTATCTTCCAGGGCCGTGGCCGTAGATCATAAGGAGTAATATTTCTTAATCGTAGATCTTATCCACAATTTAGTCTATCTCTTGTCAATCTTTCACACAACCAAAACACAATAAATCCTACGATTCTTCAATAGATCATATCTATCGTTTTTTCAAAATCATTTGCTATTTGTGGGTTTTAAAATTTCTCCCACTCTATCTTTGTAATAATAATCTCATATTATTACCAAAGATAGCCACAAAGCCACAAGCAATGACGTGTGTGTGTGTCACATAATCTTATTATTGACCTTTATGATTTAAAACCTGAAATATATTCGATAAAAACTTAGATAGTTTTGGGTGGTTAATAACGTTTCCTTTTAATTGAGTTCTAAACTCAATTTCTTTGTGATAGTTTCGATATAAATATCCCATACTTATTCGATTTCAATGATCATACATTGAAAAGTGATAATTAATTTTTAATTTTATGTTTATGATTTACAAGTGTTAAACGATTAATTAAGAACATAGAATAATAACCGATAGTGACTTGGCTTGAAAACCAAGCCACCATAATATGCAACACAACAATTGTTCAAGGACAAACTTTCCTTGTCTAACAAGGAATCCAACACGGTTTTAAAAGTTCTAAATTAACAACACTTTGAATCATGAGCAAAATAAGCGAGAACTAAGCTTTATTGATCATCTCCTAGAGAGCTACCCTTAGTTCACTTTTGATCTTTCAAGCTTGTTTTTCTTTTCCCTTATCCTTGCTCTCATGCCCAATTCAAATAAGAAGAGCATTCATTTCACAACTTGTATCATAATACTAAAGTTGAGATAAACATAAAATAGGGATAGTTATTATACCAACTGGAAGAATCCTCCCAGCTTTGAGATCGTTGAGATACTTGGAACAATTCTTCTTCCAATGCCTTTTACCGTTGCAATAAAAGCATTTAGCTCCTTGATGGGAGCTTTTCTTGGGATTTGAGGTGCTTGCTTCAGAAGACACCTTCTTAGAGCTGTCGGAAGCTTGCTTCCTCTCTACCTTGCCTTTCCTTTTAAACTTCCCCTTGCTCTTTGTGTTAATATTGAGCACATCCTTAGGAGCACTAACATTTAGGCCCATATCCCTTTCAGCTTGCACAATCATATTGTGCAATTCATCAAGGGACGTCTCTTGGTTTCTCATGTTAAAATTCACCCAGAATTGAACATAAGTTTTGACCCTAGACAAGGAGTGGAGGATTCTGTCAATCACTAGTTCCCTAGGAATATCAACTTGATTCAATCTAAGAGTCTCAACGTGCTCTATTAGCTTGAGCACATGAGGGCTAACTTTTTGGCCCTCCTTTAGATTGAGATCAAAGAAAGCTGATGCTGCCTCATATTGGACAATTCTCGAAGCCTTCGAGAACATTGTCACAAGCTTGGAGTAGATTTCATAGGCAGTGCCAATTTTAATGGCACTCCTTTGAAGCTCTGGCTCCATAGAGAAAATCAAAACATTTTTTTTCGTCGCAGACTCCTTATGGTAGGTCTCATAGGCCCGCCTAGTTGCGAAATTGGCATTAGCTTCAGGTACGGCAAGTGATTCTTCGATGAGGTATTGGGTTTTACCATCACCTTGTGCGACCAACTTAAGTTGGGCATCTCAATCAGTAAAGTTTGCCCCATTCTTTTATAGCTTACAACGATCCATGAAGGATCGCAACCATGAAGTATGTGATGTGGTGTTGGGAGTAGTGGAGTTTGTCAAGATTGATATTGATTTGAAGACTTAACTACAAAATTAAACATTTGAAGATATTGAACACTTATCGTACCGTTTTTAAATTAACTTGTAAACAATTTAATCAAGTTAAGGCATTTATAAAATGACCTCTATCCAATTTCATAACGATTCGAAGACCCAAACCCTATACCACCAAAATCGCAAACCACTGGAACTCCGACTCAATGATATGGTTTGGTGGGTTAACTTTTAACCGGTTCTACCATATAACTCTTGGTCGATGAAAAATCATTATGTATTCATCTTAGCCCGGAACACATTGACCATTGGTCCTCTACACTTCCATTGAGTACAAACCAAATTTCGATTGCATCGAGATGCAATCCGCCCATTGCACTGAATCCACCTCATCGCCCCACTTATCCTACGTAATGGGGTTCGTACTGCCCACTGGACTAGCACCACCCCACGAAATAGAAGCTCATGGGTTCTACTATTTGGTAAGGCTAATCTAAACTGTTTTGTTAATATAGAGGTCTTGTCAATTTATTATTCATCTCCTTTAAGTGAATTAAATTGGTGAACTCAATAATTATAATTGACACAGTCGTTTTAATGATTATTCTAATATGCATGTTTATGGCGATTTGGCTATGCATGCAAACATATAAATAAAGCTAAATAAAAGCAACAAAGCAATACAGTCCTAGTATGGCCCTCCTAATAATAGAAAAACTTATTAACTATTACATATTCGGAAACCAACTCCTTGGTCCCTTGAACTTCTAAGGCACGCCTTCCAAGAAAACACCATCTTTTTTTTTGGTGAATTGTGAGTATAGTGTGTATATATATATATATATATATATATATATATATATATATATATATATATATATTAAAGGTTACAAGAGGTTCCTGGTTCATGCCCCAGGGCAAGCATTACATGTCAAACGCAGCAATTATTAAACCAAGCTTTGGATTGTTCATCTGCTACTTCCATTCTATTCCTCATTCTGTTCCTGACATCAGATACAATACGAGTGACAACTATTTCAGGCCTATGAAGACAGTCTTGGATTCGAGCATTATTCCTTTGGATCCATATGTGGTATTAAAGAGCATTGAACACAACAACTCTAACTTTTCATTTAAACATGTTCCTGGTTCCTGCACATAGAGTGGACACAATAGGGAACTGAGATCCAAACCATTGCAGCAACAGTCTTTGAATTCTAGTGGTATATTGGCATTCCTCAAATAAATGTCCAATATTTTCAGATTGGCTTTGGTTGTAATAACCCGTATTTTCATATCTCGTAATATGAAATATTAATATAATTGTTTGAACTAAAAATAATATTATGTATGTATACTTGTGATATTTACACTCCGTTTTTGTTTTATTCGTATTACTCTTCTTCGTATTATTATTATTACTCTTATCCTTATTATTCTTATTATCACTATTATTATT
The DNA here is from genome assembly GCA_029255685.2 of Silene conica. NCBI lineage: Eukaryota > Viridiplantae > Streptophyta > Magnoliopsida > Caryophyllales > Caryophyllaceae > Silene > Silene conica. The sequence continues at coordinate 53,197,731 of CM055318.2, forward strand.
AATATTACCATTAACGTCTTGCTACTTTTTATTATTATTATTATTACTACTATCGTTTTGTCGTACTGATTTTGTTATTAGTAAATATGGTTATTACTATTAATTTTATTATTGTGTTAAATATTGTGATATTTAATTTAAATATTACGGCAACTACGATAATTATTTACCTTGGAGTAGTGTTTTACGAAGTATCCTTATTGGTTATCTTATGTCCGGTCAATATTGTGGGCGTCTCAATGTTATGTAATTGTGTTGCATACTAAACTTTGGGGACAAAGTTTCTTAAGGAGGATAGAATGTAATAGTACGCTTAATTGTTTACCTTGTGGGCTCGGTGACTGGCTGGAATGAGAGTGTGTTATCTTATGCTAAGTATAGATAGGTGTATAGTTACGTAGGTAGGGGCGAACTTCGGAACGAAGTTCATTTTAAGGAAGGAAGACTGTAATAACCCGTATTTTCATATCTCGTAATATAAAATATTAATATAATTGTTTGAACTAAAAATAATATTATGTATGTATACTTGTGATATTTACACTCCGTTTTTGTTTTATTCGTATTACTCTTCTTCGTATTATTATTATTACTCTTATCCTTATTATTTTTATTATCACTATTATTATTAATATTACCATTAACATCTTGCTACTTTTTATTATTATTATTACTACTATTACTACTATCGTTTTGTCGTACTGATTTTGTTATTAGTAAATATGGTTATTACTTTTAATTTTATTATTGTGTTAAATATTGTGATATTTAACTTAAATATTACGGCAACTACGATAATTATTTACCTTGGACGTGTTTTACGATTTCGTAACGAACGTTAAATATATTAATGATGAGACGGTATTGGAAATGGGAGTCAAGGCCGAACATTTTAAGAGACTTGACTATAAACTTTTACGATATTTATATTGCGGGTATTTACGAGACATAAATATCAACCATATACATTGAATCAAATTAATCTCACAAACCCTAATCTCACAAAACATGTATACGTTGCCGTTAGTTCTTATCTCTCAATATCCACGCATGAGTTCATATACGTCTATTTCGTCAAGTCACTTCCTCTTCCCCATCGTCTGTCCATACTCTTCTACTTAGTGTTTGTATACTTCGTCCTCTTCAAGTTATTGCTCGTTTTGTTTATCAAGGTACATTATTTTATCGTGTTATCGCTTCGTTCTTATCGTTTTTTTTGTTGGATAGATATATGCGACTAAACCTGACCCTAATACTATCAATACCGACTTGACCCAGACCTTAGACTATGCAAGGACCACCCTGACCAACCATGATGTGACCAACCACCGTGGAGGTGGCGGTTTTGGAAACGAAAACAGAGGAGAAGCGGGTTAGTCTATGGTTTTTTTTATATCGGTTTAAGTCTAATAGAGTTAGGTCCTACATCAAGGGTGGTAGACAGGGGGTTTATAGGGTTGTGCGACCACCATGGGTTATGGGTTTTGGCCGTGGATGGTGAGTGGCAGTGCTGGCCGTTCAAAACAAAAATAGAGTTGAAATATCGGAACAAGCGGAAAACGTGTTTGAGGCTGTCGTTTTGGTGGGCTTGTGTGTTTGTTATAGGGGAAACAAGACTAGAGTCTGACCACCTCTGGAACCACCATGTGTCAGTGGTGACAACGATGGTGGCCAGAGGTGGTGTTGGGCATGATGTAGAGAGAAAAACGCGTGAGAAGAGAGTGAGACAAGGGCGTTGAAAACGCTGTACTAACTCGCGTGTGCAGGCTGTTTTGGCTATGCGTTGTGACTGCTATGGTGGTCGCAGGTAGGGTCCAGAGGGTGGATGTTTTGGGCAGTGGTGTAGGCTAGATGTTGAGGTCAATGATGATGGTTGTGGGTGGCCAGATTGGCGGTAATGTTGACGGGAAAAGAGGGGCATGAGGGCTGTTTGAGTGTTTGTGTCGTGAGGTAGTGTCGTAGGGGGGGGGGGGGGCTGTGTTGCGTTTGTATGTTATAATTATTATTAATATTATATTATTAGTAGTGTTGTACGTGCGTTTTGCCTAGGTATTATTATTATTATTATTATTATTTTTTATTTTTTTTATTTTTTTTTATTTTTTTTTTATTTTATAACCGGGAACTTTTATTAAAAATAACCAAGATAATTACATGATGAAATTTGTGGGCACCCGTGAAACTAGCTGGGCGCCCACTCCCTTAGCAATAGCAAAACTAAGGCGAGAAAATATAAAAGCAGCGTTCCGCGATCCGGCATCCTGGGACACAGAAAACTTCTGAATCCGCTTGAGCAAGGAAACAGCATCTTCCCCTAATTCCCCCAGAGAAGAGAAGGAGAAAGGCAAGAAGCCATATCCGTGCCCCGCACACAAGTCCCTATACTTGGCGCACTTCCTCCGGGCAGCATCAACCACCACTCCTCCTGGCACAAAATCAGTCATGCCTGTCTGAGTCAAAGGAGAGGACCCAACCAAATCCACACAAACATCGCGCCCCCTGTCCCAAGAATAGAGCAGCAAATCAGCAGGCCGCAAAGGCCGACCCGCCCCATCGAGCAACCCTATATCCACCTCCCGACCAGTAGAGATCCCCGACCGGTAGCAAATATCCAAAAGAGTATCACGAACAAGGTTATGTCGATGTTTGACACCAACAACACTAACGCAAGAGACAGCGTGATCCCCGAAGACATCTCCATCAAAAACCCAGGAGCAGGCCGAACAAGGCAAGGACACCGGAAACAGCGGGACACCCAAACGATAGCTGAGCACGCACCGGTAAGTCCTACTGTTCATAGTCTGCCCCAACCCAGAAATAGGGACAACCCGCAACCAATCAGATGAGCAACCTCCCAACTGGGACTTCCAAAGCACAACCTGACGAGGGCTCAAAGAGAAAACCGACTCCGCCGAAGCAACAACCCTCGTGAAATAAACATCTGCCAATTTCTTCATAAGTTTGGTGGCAGCGATCTCACTAGGGTTGCGCAGAAAGTCAGAACCCGAAACCGTAGCAAAAGCATCCATAGTTGAGTGAAACAATGGTCCGGGGTCATGGACAACTGAAACCCGAAGGAGCCTATTCTGCAGATCCACAGACTGCAACCGAGAAGCCAGGAAAGCATAGTGCAGAACGTCACTGGCAGCGTACACACCAAGGCCACCAAAAGAGAAGGGGAGGGTGGCAAGCCGCCATTGCCAGTCACCAAACCGCGGTCCTGAAACAGTGACAATACGTTCTAGATGAGAACGCAAAGCCGCGTCAAAAATAGGCGCAGCGGACTCGAAAGCATCAGGTGAACAAGTACGCAAAGCGAAGTAAAGCTTCGAGATACCGGTACATGCTCGGAGCAAAAGAAGCTCACACTGGCCCATCCTCCATAATCATCTCCAAAGCCTTCCCTACAACCACGGTATCCCCGACAATAGTGCCATCATCCAAATACCAAGCCTGCAAATTCAAGTCGAAAGAGTCACGAATCTTACAAGCCAAAGGATGTAAGACCAGCGAAAAGAGCAAAGGGCCCAAAGGATCTCCCTGCTGAACACCCTGGCAAGACCATAGGCTATGCTCTCCATAAAATAAATGGGCAGGCCGGGAATAGCAAAACTCCACCCAACAAGAAAGAGCGGGACACTGACTACGCACCTCACGCAACATGACCCCCCTATCAACCATGTTAAAAGCGTTCTGGAAATCAACCAACAGCATCGAAAGACCCACTTCATCACCGCGGCTCTCAACCAACCGGTTCAAGGCATGCAAGATAGCCTCACCCCCACCAGAAACACCAACCCCAAACTGAAGTCCATCAAAATAACCACTCAAAGATGGACCAATAAAAAAAGCACCAACCTTGGATACAAGGCGCCTCCAAATCGTACCCACAGCAATAGGACGGATACCACCACCCGGCTTAACAAGCGGGGTCAGCGGCGCACTGGCGATATACTCACTAAGAACCAGCGGACACCGGCCCTCAAAAAAGAGATTAACCACCCCAGTGATAGAAGCCAACAACTCATCAGAAACGGCAGCCGCAGCACCACTCAAACAATCCAGCAGATGTTGAGCACGTAAACCATCCCTCCCACAAGAAGTACCACGCGGAAACCCCCGAATCATACCCAAGATAGCCGAGACGCAAGCAACAAGAGGAGGCTGACCCGTAGCCCGAGAAGGCAAAATAGGTGAAGGGACAATGGGGTGCTTATCCGCCAAAGCCGCCAGAGTAGCCGTACTGTAAGGGGCAACTCCAGAAGATGATAGCACCCGAACAGCAGCAGTGTAGTGACCATCACAAATCTTTCTCCGACACTGCTTAACATTAGCCTCACCCATGTCAAGGTCCTCATCAAATCGAAAAGAAGGAGGAGACGCAGCTAAGGTATCTCGAAGAACCTGCAACATGCCACCAGGCACACCCTAAGAACTAATGGCATGAGAAATGCTCTCCTCCTGCCGCTGACGCCGGATAGCAGCACGACACTCACGACTACTCCGCGGAGAGAAAGTCTTGAGAATACAAAGGGGTAAAACAAGCAAGGCAACCCAGGATGAGAGGTCCGAAGGAGAACGGATCACAGCATCAAGGGCCCCTTTAAGAACCCGCGAGAAACCCAGACGACAACGAGGTGGGATAGATTTCACGGTTCTCAAACCCTTAGACAACAACCGGTCGAGAGAAGCAACTGAGAACCCACCCCCAACCACATGATCAACACCATCAGAACCCATTGGCGGGTCGGGATCAGACGGCCTAGGAAAATCATAGAGAACGAAAGAGACAACCCCATCGCCCGAATCTGGTGCCTCAATAACGGACCCATCCCCATGCAAACAACGTTTACTATGAGCATGTGTTTTAAAACAAACACCACATAACCAAATGCCCATACGACTAAATGTAGTCTCAGCCTCGACAAAAATAGACAAAGAAGTAAGAGATTGTCGAGTAATAACCTGAGCATCGCCGGTACAGTGCCGATCACGCAAATGAGTGAGCATAGAAGCTTTTTTGAGTCCATTACCACGCTCATCCTGACAACCCGAAAGTCCCGCAAAAGGACAATGGTACCGAACGACGTCGGTCATGACACCATGCACCCAAAGCACGCAGTTATGAAACCCTTACCCACGTAGCCAAATGAAACACGTCACCCACAAAACCAAAGCAACGAAACCTATAAACGCTTCTATCGACAACCTGACAACCGTGCACCACCCTCACAGCCAGCAACTCACACCGCACAACACAAAAACTCCGAAAACGCACCAGCACCCCCAAGGAACCACCAGCATCCAAAACAGCAGACCCACGCGCCGGAAAACACGAACGTAGGGATACCAACAAACGTATCCACAAAAGAACGCCTGGAAAACCGACTACCTACAACGAACTCCGGCAGCCCAGAACTCACCAGCGGCCGAGGAACCACCCGCGACCAAAATAGCAGACCCACGTGCCGGAGAACACGAACGAAAGGATACCAACCAAAGAGCGGAAATCCGACGACCCACGAAGAACGTCAATAAGAAGCGGTTGCGGAGGCGGTAAAGGAGCACTCCGGCGACACGTAACCACGACGAATAAGACAGAAGCGACGATGGCGAACTAAACCCTAAACCCTCTCACTCACCAGAGAAAACACCACCGAACTAAACCCTAAACCCTCTCACTCACCAGAGAAAACACCACAACTCACAGGTGAAACGCCGGCGACGTGAGGTCACCGACGTGGTGATATGCTGACGACGGCGACGTGAGGTCACCGTCGGTGGTTGTGATGCGAAGACGCCAGGCGCGCAGATATGGAAACCCTAATCGCCCTAATCGCCCTAAACGCTTAAAATTTCCTTATTATAACTCAGTTTTGTATTTATTATTATCGTTATTATAGTTAATGATATTATCAATAGTATGATAATTATTAGTAATAGTTGTTAAAGTTGTTAAGTAAATTTTTATACAATTATGTGACGGTTATCAATTGTCGATTATATTTTCAATGTTCGTTTATTTAATTGAAGTTAATTATAAAAGTAATAAGGACGAGTTGTTTAAGTTAATTAAAGTAGTAATAATGTTTAGTACGGTCTCGTTATGCGTAATATATGAGTTAAATAATTAATTTGAATAATTGATATGTTATATTAGTTTGCGTAATTGTATTAGTTTGTAATTACGTATATTATATTTTTTAGGTGACGATTTTTGAAGTGGCATAATTCTGTTTACTTGCTAGCTTATTATTGGATCATATTGCTATTGAGGTAGGATACACTAGTACCATATTCTATGACGTGCTTTGAATGGATATGTATATTGTATGTTATGGATGCAAGTGTGATTATTATGAGAATGATACATAGTGGTCGAACCTTTTTATATTGCATTCATAGCATGACATATGCATTGGATACGGATTTGAGATGATGAGATATTATTGGGCCCAGGCTAGTTCTGCAGGACTAGACCTGGTGACCTCAGCTGTTGAGCTGGTTTTCGGCGACGGCCGATTATAGTCTGCTGGGAGTTTCGGTATGGCTGGGTGTTACGGGTTTGAGATTGAGAATGAGATTGAGCTCGAGCATGTCATGCATTTGCATATAATTATTTGGTGCATTCTGGCTTTGTGTTATCCTACTCGACCGCGAGGTTCGACCCTGACTTTCACTATCTATAGTTAAAGTTTAGGAATTATAAATTTTATCTTTGGTACCCTCAACGACGGGCATCAAATTTTGGCGCCGTTGCCGGGGAGGTGACGCCAGTGTTTATTGTTTTTGTTTTTGTTTCTCTTTGTTTAAGGAACTTTTTGTTCCTTAAACCTTCTCACCATTTTCTTGTAGTTTCCATCTTATGCGCAGGTCAGTTCATGGAGAACTCCTACCACTTGACCACGAGCTTGAGAGGACTCTTAGAGAAAGGAGAAAGCAACTTCTAGCAAATCAGGAAGGAGGTTCACCATCTTCCTTATTTCAAGAAGACCTTTTCGAACAACCATCATCACCAACTTCACCGAAAACACCACCTTCACAACCAAATTCACCCAACAATCCACCTTCACCAAGAACACCACCTTTTACCTACTTTCCAGTTTTTCCTAAAGAAGAAGAAAAAATGACAGAGGAAGCTACTATTGCCAGTCACTCCATGCCTCAGGCAAATGACCTATATAAAGGGTTCACTTTACCTGCAGGTACTGGGAAGCCATTCGAGGCCAAGCCTGCCTATATTACTATGGTTGAAAGAAACCAATTTGGAGGCTCGGCCAATGAGGATGCTGCAAAGCATATTGAAATCTTCACAGATTACATATGCTCTATTGCACCCCCAGAAGGAGTGACGCAGGACCAGATTAAGCAGACCATGTTTATTTTCTCTCTTAGGGACGCTGCGAGGGAGTGGTACAGAGACTTGGACCGCACTGCTGCGGGAGTCACAGATTGGAACACCCTAGCCTTAGCATTCTACAGAAAATACTATTCTGCATCAAAAACTAATGCTTTAAGGGCGCAGATTACAAATTTCAAGCAAGGCCCCAATGAGGACTTTAGTGAGGCGTGGGACAGGTTCAAGAGACTTGTTCGATCCATACCAATTCGGCCCAACTTGTGGGGAATAAAGCATGTATTCGCCCTAAACTTGCAGGATTATAATGAAAATTACAGTTGTGATTATTGTCATAAGATAAATAAAAACATGAAAAAGAATACAACCTTTTGGGTCCTTGCTTGAATAGGCCGAAGAACAGGAATTAAAGTAAATTCCCTCCTATAACTTGCACCCAAGACTTGATTTGAGATGATGCCGCGTGTGCTAGAAAATTACTCTCCAATTGCCTTGCAATATGGGGAGAGCCTTTGAGGTTTTAGATGTGAGATCTGAGTTTTGGGAGAAGAATGCTCTCAAAACCCTAATTGTGAGAATTATGATTCAACAGTTTCTGACATAAGGAGAAAGACTCTCCTTATGTAGCATACAAGGGGGGCGGCCGAATTGGTCTTGGGTAAGGGTGGGCTTTCTCCACTCTTACCTTATTCCTTTGCGTGATTCGACCCGATTAGCTAAATATTGTTCCCGGGATTTTTATTATAAATCGTATACGTGTTATCAGGTATTAATGCAGTTGATGTATTAATAATGGCCTGATAAAATTACGATATAGTATAATTACCCAAATTAATATAACTGTTTATATTAATACGCGAATACAATATTTAATTAAATATAACCGTTTATATTTAATTTACGAATTAATCATGTAATCCGTGTTAGCTAAAATTATTTAATCCGTATTAAATAATAATCTCAACATCTTATTGACTGATTTAATAGTCAATACCTCTGACTAACTGTTTAGTCGTATCCGGCATAAATGTGACTGTATTTTCATACCTTCACATCTCTCAAACGTGTCCTATAGGTATAGGGACCAGTTGATCACCGCCATCCGTATGACAATAACGTCAAACTTATCTAGCAAGCCAACCGTTATTGATAAACGTGGATCAACTGGTAATAATACTGAAGTATGCCCTTGTGATCCTTAAAGAGATTTAGTAAGTCATTGTACTTAATTGTCAAGGACACCAGCCCCAACAATCTCCCACTTGTCCGTACAAGGGTATGTGCAATGACGTTATCACACTACATGTGGAGGACACAAGGCTCCAACACCAATTACAAGACCCATTATCTCCACACCAATCACAGGACCCATTATCCTCCGCTCCATAACACAAGACCCAGTAATCACCACATCGTATAGTATCACAGAAAGGTACAGTTAATTAAATACAATATAACACCATTCATACAATAAGATGTGCATAGTTAACATCAAATAATAAACAGATTACTCATCACCATGTATACAGTATTCCCCTACCTCAGACTGCAGAAGGAGAAGGTCAACTGTAAAGCTGCTAGAAGTGTTCCACGCGAAAACCATCACCTAAACATATATTACGTAACGAATTAATAATCTTCCCGAACTCCATAACTCACGTTACTTTACCATAAATAGAAACCTTCTAAAAATGGAAAGTTTCCCAAAATAGAAACTATCCCGAAATAGTAACTCTCTTAAAACGGAAACTTTCCCGACTCGTAACACCTTTAATTAAAGCAACCCATAACTTACCAAATACTAATAACCATATAATAACAATAATAATAATAATCCACTAAAAAAAACAACTAATAACAATTATTATATGCAGAATATAATAATAATACTTATAATAATATAATATAGTATAAGTAATATAATAATAATAATTGTAGTAAGACTCTTACGCAAAGTCGCAAACCCGCAAAAACGTAAACGTACACTATTAACTTCGCGCCACCGGATCCACCCTAAACACCACGCTACTCCTCCACAACCGCCGTCAGCCACCATGCCCAGCAACCCCTCAACTCCAGCTGTCGAGTTAAACCATGATTGGTTCGAACAAGCGACCCGCGACTCGAAAACTCTCGCAAAACAGACCTGACTACCACCATGTAACACCTTCCCTACCACCGACAACCAACCACCCTACCGACAACCTCCGACGAGGGGAACCAATACCCCTACCAGACCTGGTTCCTCACCAACCACCGTAAACCCGACTACACCTACTCCCTGTCGACACTACCACTAACCCAACACCACCTGAAACCGCCAAAACCGCCTCTAACACTAGATCGCAAACCACGGTGGTACCACCGGGTCGACCTCCCCCGAGTCAACGGTGACACCACCCCCAAACACCCCATGTATACCGTATAACCTATATAACCGAGATAAATACGGAGAACGAACACACCTCTCCAACACCGACTCGGCCGCCTGTACCCACCGTGACGACCACCAAACCCCTACCCTGACTCTTCCCGGAAAACGTGATATAAAACACATACATACGATTACTAATATATATATCGAAACGACTACCGCAACACATGTGAAAACCGACTAACAGTGTAACTCGTATAAACAATAATAGGAAACGCGAGTGCTCACTTTACAACTGCTTGAGATGTTTTGCAACCCCTGAAACCGCTCCAACACCGCTGCCTCTCTCTACTTTGGTTTTACACTGCCGACGCAAGGCTGAGGGAAATCGTGACTGTTGCGTTTTTTGTTTTTAGGTTTTAGATGGAGTTGCGTTTTTTTGTTTTTAGGTTTTAGATGGAGTTGGTTTAAATAGGAAATAGGGTTTGTAGTATATAGGAAATAGGGTCGGTTGAAACGTAAGAATGTATGGGTCGGTTGAAGCCTATAATATGGCCCATAAATAACTCATACCATTATTCATCTTAAATACTACGAACCAACCCCGAGCGATATATAAATATCACACGTAACATTATTATTAGCTTAGTCGATATACCACGAAATTATTATTAGTCCTAATAACATCAACTCGAGTCAAAACCCCTGTCTAAAAAAAAAAGAAATAAAACGAGGTGTTACAGTCTTCCCCCCTTAAAATGAACTTCGTCCCGAAGTTCGACCATGGCATAAACAAAACGAGATATTACATTTAGCTCTAGCAGTGGGGCCTGGGTTAGGTGGTAACGGCTCAGTTAAATACTTGAACTTACCATCAGCTACAACTGCATTCCGTAATGCAGCCTCCCAGTCCGCAAAGTTGGACCCATCATTTTTCAGTCGCGTGGACTGATTCATGTGGTCCTTGAAAGGCTTAAGCCAGGATTCTTTTCTTAGTGTGGCACTAGGCATAGGGGCATCATTATGACCAGCCATAGTATTTGCAGTATTATTGTTTTGTTTAGCTGAATTCTACACTGTAAAGAAGAAATAAAAACATAATAAACATACCATCGTTTTGTAAATAGTCTAGCAAAAACAGTTTAATGCGATGACTTTAGCATTTATATAATTGATCTTCCTCAAGAACTATATAAACGATCCCAAGACTCAATTTCAGTAAATTGATAAGCCAACCTCTTGGCTAATTCTACATTTAAGATTCTTGGTCGATAAATTTCTGTAAATTCTATCTTTAGTCCACCATAACCACAAGATCATACGAGGGTGATGATGTTGAGGTAAAATAAGTCAACAGCTACTACTTACCCAACGTAGAAGGGGTCATATGGAGAGTAAGGTCCTATATGTCTGGCGACGAAGAAGGGATTCATAGTAATTTGAGTTATAAAAGACTAATCGCAATTTTAGGTTATAGAGGAAGATCCCATCATTTTTAATTTTAATTCATTTAAGTGAACAAATATCTAGCATGCGAGAATGAATAAACTAAGGTGATAGCTTGAAGGGAAAAACGTGTGACATCTTTATGTCAACACAGACTAGCATACATACTATATGAGTCAATTTTCATGCAATTCAGGTGGTTTGGTTTAGGCGGAAAAATGATGCAAAACCAACATGTGAATGAAAAACAAAACGGAAATAAAGCAAGTCCTAGTGTGGCCTATCCTACCAAAAAGAACAAAAAAACGACTTGGAATCCATTCAGCAATGGACCCTGGAAGCTTGTCTTGATGTTCCTTCTTGGTGATGTAGCGGGAGTGAGCAATCCGATCTCCGTCTTGGTCTTCTTTATTACATTTGATGAAATATATAATAAAATCCTATTATTACATTCTAATTCCCAAAAACGTAAAAAAAAATTACACAAGGGAGATTCGGGATCTCATAAATACATCACAAATTATGTTTCCTTCATTACGAAAACATAATTTACTAAGGTCACACTAAGTATTACAAATTACAACTGATTGTAAAAACGTAAATAAATCCATTCAACAACAATATATAATATATAAAATACATAATGCATCATACTAATCAAATTAATCTTTGAGGACATAATTTCGTAATTATGTAGAGTAATTTACCCAAATCACCATTTAATGACTTAAATTATGTGATAATTCCGTAATTAATCACATAATATTAATCAAACAAAACATATTCATATTATCGTATAATATGAATTAATCCAACATTATTTTAAACCTTTTTAAAATAATTGGGTACCAAAACTTGTGAACTTTTTCACAACAACATGTATACATTATCCTCATAATGCATAACAAAAAAACAAGACGAAAACAACCCGTAAAAATCAGACGAAAAAAATAAATAATATAAAAACATTATGCTCGGATTTATTTTTTCGCGTGAACAGTACCGCCGGACGTGAACAGTACCGTTTTTTTTATTATTATTTTTTGAATTTTATTTTTTAAAAAAAACATATGAACTTGAAAAATAATGTCGGGTTGCTAAAATACAAGATCGATAATATTCAAAATCTAATCCTTATTAGACATTGATATAATCTTAATAATTAAAATGAACTTCTTAAGACGAATATCAAGATTATCATGGGATCGATTACTTAACAAATTATTTGTTCAAGAACATTCAAGACGATTTTATATTTAATTAAGAATTAACATTTTAAATATAGCATTTTATATTTAATTACGACTTAACATTTTAATTCGTCTTAGCTAATATTATTTAATCAGTATTAAATAAATCTGTCATCATTACATTGACTAACCGTTTAGTCATATAGGGTATCAATATGATTACATTTTCATCTAGTCATATCTCTCAGATTCCATCCTTTAGGTGTGACTCTTAGGTACCAGTTGATTACCGCCATCTGTATGACAATAACGTCAAACTTTCTAGCAAGCCAACCGTTATTGATAAACGTGAATCAACTGGTAAAATACAAAGTATACCCTGTGTTCCTTTAAGAGATTTATACGTGTTGTCGCACTAACTGTTGAGGACACTAGCTCCAACAAAAACAGCTTCTTTTTTTCGTCCCTTGTACCACACGGCCGAATCCCTACTTATAGGGTTTTGGTTTGGGTTGGTATTGTACTTCTATTAGGAAACCTCCTTATATTATAATATTCTAAGTCAGTTTCCTTATTCCGAATATCCTTAAAATATCATACATATTTTAATAATTTTCGGTGTACAATTATAATTCCCGGAGAACTTTAATTAATTATCTTATAATTAATTAACCCAATTATATGATTCTAAAATATCATATATTAAAATATAATTAATAAATATAATATTTATATATATTTATTAGAATTAACATTTAATTCATTTCTCCTAATTATTATTAAATGTTTATCATCTACTTAACTACATTTAGCTAAGTTTAGCATTTACGTAATTATATCAATATATAATCAAATTTCTCAGTACTATCCTATAGGTGTGACCTTTAGGGATCAGCTGATTATCGCCATCATATGATAGTAACGTCAAACTACTTGTGAGCCAATCGTTACCGATAAACGTTAACCAACTGATTAATATACTAAGTATCCCTGTGTGATCCTGTAAAAGATTTATTCAAATAATCACACACTGTGGAGGGCATTTACTCCAACAATCTCCCACTTGTCCTACAAGTGTGTGTACGATTACGATTTTTAGATCCATAAATTATTCTCCCACTCAATGGAAGACAAATTGCAAAGTCTCACCTTACAAGGTCATATCTCCCAAGTAATCATATCAAGAGTGGTTTCCTCGACAAGAGAGTAACATAACTGATACGAATCATATTCGAGCATGACCATGTGTTTAAGTTACTACTCCTCGAGTGGCCTTGAGAAATGTATATAAAACCTGATAAAGGCTGGATATTTTCCTTGACTTATAACCTGCCGATGGAAGCACAGCATGAAATGGCCCAATAAAAGTCTGATTGGCCTCCTTTTACGGTGCGACCAAGGATAGAAACCTAAACCACCCAAAAACTGTCTATAACGCATGAAATAAACAATGGTCAAAAGAACCGACTTTATGAATCACAATAGACGTCCCATCCACGACCACGTACCTAATGTATCTTAACATTTAGGACTCTAAGTTGTGGTCACTATGTCCTATGCGATATCATATACCCATATTTGCTATTGATCAGTCAAACGCTTGACTTACGGAATATTGAACCCTCCATCCTTCAACTAACAAAATAATCACCTGAGTTATAAGCTCATATTGGTGTTTACGGACAATGCAGACATATAAAGTAAAACAGTTCACTGTGTGGTGTTCAAATTGTCATACAATCCACATATAATTCAATATAAAGAAATTCAATGATTTTATTAAGTAATAATTGAAATGATCAAATATCAATCAAATAATGTTTATTAAAACTCTGGAACACGTTTTATCCCCATGGATGAGATGTGCCCTTCATAATTATTATGTGGTAGTGCCTTAGTCAGCGGATCTGCAATGTTGTTATCCGTTCCAATCTTGCACAACGCTATCTCCTTTTGCTCCATGTAATCTCTTATCAGATGAGCTTTTCTGAGTACATGTCTAGATTTGTTGCTAGACTTAGGCTCCTTAGCCTGGAAGATGGCACCACTGTTATCACAATAAAGGGTGATTGGATATTTCACACTAGCTACTACCTTTAGTCCTTGTAAGAAATAACGCATCTAAATAGCTTCCTTTGCAGCTTCGGAAGCTGCCAAGTACTCAGACTCTGTTCTAGAATCTGCTGTAATGCTCTGCTTGGAACTCTTCCAGCTGACTGCTCCACCATTAAGAGTAAAGACAAAACCCGACTGAGATTTGGAATCATCACGATCGGTTTGGAAACTAGCATCCGTGTAACCCTTAGCACATAGCTCTGTGTCTCCACCATATACCAGAGCCCAATCCTTAGTCCTTCGTAAGTACTTAAGGATGTTCTTAACGGCTATCCAGTGACTTTCACCTGGATTATTTTGGTAACGGCTGACCATACTCAATGTATAAGCCACGTCTGGACGTGTGCACATCATGGCATACATGATCGACCCTACTGTCGAAGCATAAGGTATCCGACTCATGCGTTCGGTTTCTTCCGGTGTTGTAGATGATTGTTTCGTACTCAGATGCACCCCATGAACAACAGGAAGGTAACCTCTCTTTGAGTTTGTCATACTGAATCTATCAAGGATCTTTATCTATATAATCCTCTTGACTCAATGCCAACATCCTTTTCGATCTATCTCTATAGATATGGATGCCTATAATCCTCTGTGCCTCACCCAAATCTTTCATTTTGAAATGGTTCTTTAACCATGTCTTAACCGACGACAACATGGGAATGTCGTTTCCAATCAGTACTATGTTATCTACATACAATACTAGGAACACGATTTTACTCCCACTTGACTTGATATACAGACATGGTTCTTCGACACTTCGAATGAATCCGTTCTGTTTTATCACGTCATCAAATCGATCATTCCAACTCTGTGATGCTTGCTTAAGTCCATAGATGGAACACTTAAGCTTCCACACTTTCTTAGGATGTTTAGGATCGATGAAACCCTCAGGCTGTATCATATACAGTTCTTCTTCCAAAAACCCGTTTAGGAAGGCGGTTTTCACATCCATTTGCCAAATCTCATAATCATGAAATGTGGCTATCGCTAAGATAATCCGAATAGATCTAAGCATTACAACTGGAGCAAATATCTTATCATAGTGCAACCCATGTACTTGAGTGAAACCTTTTGCCACCAATCGTGTTTTATAAACATCTGGTTGTCCATCTAATGCACGCTTTATCTTATAAAGCCATTTGCACTGAAGGGGTCTTACCTTTTCAGGCAAATCAACCAAATCCCATACTTGATTCTCTTGCATGGAATCTATTTCGGACTTCATGGCTTCGAGCCATAGCTTGGAGTCGGAACAGGTCATGGCTCCTTTGTAGGTAGTTGGTTCGTTACTCTGAAGGAGTAAAATGTTTTCTACACCACCTTCCTCAACCATACCAATGTATCGGTCTGGTGGGTGAGAAACTCGAACCGACCTCCTAGGTTCCTTTGGAATGGATACAATAGCAGATGTGGAAGGAACACTTTTTTCCATCACACTGTTGGTTTCTGGTTTTTGAACCTCTGACAGATCAAAAGTTCTACTACTCTGTTTGTTCGAGAAAAACTCTTTTTCTAAAAACTTCGCACTAGCCGCAACAAACACTCTTTGTTCGGTAGGTGAATAAAAGTAGTGACCAAAAATTCCTTTCGGATAACCTACAAAGTAAGTCTTGACCGATCGTGGGCCTAGCTTGTCTTCGTGTCTCCACTTGATATAAGCTTCACAGCCCCAAACCCGAATAAAAGACAAGTCAGGAACTTTTCCTTTCCACATCTCATATGGAGTCTTGTCCGCTGCTTTAGTCGGACTTCGGTTAAGTATTAAAGCAGCCGATTGAAGAGCAAATCCCCATAATGAATCGGGCACAACCGTGTGACTCATCATGGATCGAACCATGTCTACTAAAGTTCGATTTCTCCGTTCGGATACACCATTCAATTGTGGTGTTCCAGGTGGAGTTAACTACGATACAATACCACGGTCTTTCAGGTGTTGATCAAACTCAGTCGAAAGATACTCCCCACCACGATCAGATCGAAGTGCTTTTATCCTCTTATCCAATTGGTTCTCAACCTTATTTTCGAATCCTTGAACTTGTCAAAGGATTCACTTTTATGTTTCATTAAATAGACATACCCGTATCTACTTAAATCATCCGTAAAAGTGATGAAATATCTATAGCCGTCTCTTGGTGTGATTGTCATAGGACCACACACATCTGTATGTATGAGTCCTAAAATATCACTAGCTCACATTCCAATGCCTTTAAAGGAAATACGAGTCATCTTTCCGATGAGACATGATTCACACGTACAAATTGATTCGTAATGAAATGGTGGTATTGACCCATTCTTAATGAGTTTCTCTACGCGTTTTTCATTCATGTGTCCCATTCAACAATGCCATAAATACGTTTGTTCTTTATCAACTGTTTTAACCCTTTTATTATTCACATGATAAACCTCGGTGGTTTGGTGTAAAACATATATTCCGTTTACGGAAACATCCTTTCCATAAATCATATCGTTTAATGAAAAAGTACAACAGTTGTGCTTAATATTAAAACAAAATCCTTCCGTATCCAAAACATACATAGAAATAATGTTTTTCGACAAACTGGGAACAAAATAAGAATTATTTAAAAATAACTCAAAACCACTAGGTAGTTTGAGTACATAAGTTCCTATGGAGACAGCTGTAACCTTTGCTCCATTTCCAACGCGAAGGTCTATGTCCTCTCTCTCAAGTTTGCGGACGTCCCTTACACCCGGCAAGTGATTACACAAGTGAGAACCACAACCAGTATCAAATACCCATGTTTCTGAACTTGCATGATTTATTTCAATCATATGAATAAACGAAGATATACTTGTGGCTGTCACATGTCCAGCCTTGATATCATCGAGGTACTTAGGGTTGTTCCTCTTCCAATGCCCAGACTCGTGGCAATGGTGGCACTCCCCCTCTTTCCCTTTGCCCTTAGCTTTGGCCTTTGAGTTACTGGTCTCACCAGGTCCACTCTTGGGCTAAGGCTGCTTCTTTTTGCACTGAGGCTTCTTAACATTTAAGGGAGCCTTTGCCTTTCCCTTCCCTTTCCAATTATCTTGTATGACAAGGACGTCCTTCTTAGCACTCCCACTCAAATTGAGATCTTTCTCAGCTTGCACGAGCTGAGAGTGGAGCTTATGAAGACTTTTCTTCATGTCATTCATGTTATAGTTCACCCTAAAATGGGTGAACCCATCATGAAGAGAGTGTAAGATTCGGTCTACAATGACTGACTCCTCAATCTTGCAACCAAGAGACTCCAGAACTTCCACATTTTCAATCATCTTGAGGATGTGTGGGCTAACAGCTTGGACCTTAGACAATTTAGCTTCGAAGAAGCGGACTGCTACGTCATCGGAGCTTACGAGAATTCATTGGTAAGGGTGGTGAATATCTTATTTGCACCTTGTGAAATGAAGCAGCGCTGCAAATTGCTTTCTATTGCATAAATAAGTACGTTCTTAATCGCATCAGCTTCACGAACGAACTCATCATATGCAGTTCGTTGGGCTCCAGTCCTAGTGGTTGGTTCAGCCGGCATTGGCTCAACCAAATACTTTAATTTACAATCAGCAATGGCAGCATTCCGTAATGTTGCCTCCCAATCGGTAAAGTTACTCCCATCATTCTTAAGGCGGGAGTTCTGATTGTAGGAGACGTGGTCCATAAAGGAGCGTAACCACGACTCCCTGGTGAGGGTGGCGCTAGGGCCTGGAGTTGCATTTGCATCAGTCATTTTTAATAGCAGATATTAAATGATCTACAAATGAGAAAATAAATAAACATGAGTAAATCATTGAATTTAAAATCTTTTTAAACAAAGATATACGACATAATATAATAGATCTCACTCAAAGAATTATATAATGTGTCCCTGTTGGAGGAAGTGTCCTCGACAATAGTGTGTTGACGTAATTAAAACTCATTTGAATGAAACACAACTGGGAGTGTTACTCTTTTAAAGTCGACTGATCAACATTTATCGATAATGATTGGCTGTCTAGAGTTTGACATTATCGTCATATGATGGTGGTGATCAGTTGATCCCTTAAGGTCATATCTTTAGGGAATTCCGTCTCAATGGAATAATTAATTAATATTGTATTGGATACAAATTAATTAATAACTGGAAATTTTGGAAATAATTTTATATGACGAATATTTTTATAATGGGATTATAATAATAATAGTCAAAGCAATAAAATAGTTTTATTACTCGGTTTTTATTTATTCGTTTGGGAAACGATTAAATTGAGAATGAACACGGTTGATCATAAAATTACAAAGAGTTGTAATTAAATTATGACATTACATTTTTTGTACAAGAATAATTTCGAATTATTAGTATAATTATTTAAATGTAATAAATTTGTAAATTATGAATTTTAATAGTTAAAATTGCACAATTAACAAATTGGGTCATGTGTTATGAAACATGTGAGACATGTTACAAATTAACACAATTGACAAAGATAAAATGGAGTCCATTTTGCACTCTTTTAACCGTGTAATGTGGGTTAGTGAGGTAGTGTGTTGTTGTGATATTGTAAGACTACTCTTACACATTATGAAAAAAGCTTACATACCTAGCCTTAGGTGTAAGGCATCTTATGAGCTTTTGTGTAAGAGGAAGAAGCCATGCATTGGCCTTATGTGGGTGAGAGGGCCGGCCATGTGCTCACAATTGTGAGCATATTTTGCTCTTAAATACACCACACTACTCACTTGACAAGATGGTGAAGTTGATGCTCACACACATACACATTCTACAACTTATTCTCTCCATTTTCTTTAGTAAAAATAGTTTTCTAAGAAAATTAATTATTTCCAATACTAATAATATTAAGGGTAATATTATTAATATTTCTAGTTTACTAATGCAATTTTTCTAGTAACAAAAATTGTGTTGGTTTGAGATCGGGTCCTTGATACGTATCTTTTGGAGAGGATTTTTCTTAGATCGTTTAAGGGTATTTCGGTGGCTTGAAGACTCATATAATAGGTGATTATTGAGTATAAACCTTCTAAAACCAATGTAAGGACCATTACATCTTATGATATCATCATGCATGCATAAGATCTATTTAAGTTTTTATGACTAAACTTAAAGAAACAAAACTCACATTAGATATGAGTATAAAATAAGGGAACCTAGTTTCCAACAATTGGTATCAGAGCATTACGGTTGTTGCATGCACTATCGGATTCATGATTTATGTTAAAATCGGTTTAACATATATATATTTCGATTTTTCGAAATTATTGTGTTTATTATGATAAATCACAAAATAATTTTGCATGTTAAAGTTTCTGTTTCTAAAATGGTTTTAGGACATAAAAATAATTTTATGGATTTTTATTGTTCATTTTTATATTTATTTGTATATTTTGTAGTTTAAATCGGTTTTAAACAACAATTAATTGGAAAAATAGCTAAAAATAGTTTCTGGCCGAGATTTTTTGATATGTTCTCACATGCATGTTTAATATATTGTATATGATTTTTCGTGAGAAATGGAGTTAATATGCATGGATTATGAATTTTATGAGATAAATAGTCATAATATGAGTAAAAATGGGTATATATGGTTATATTTCGAATTTAACCTTAAAAATTTTATGAGAAGTCACATGCAATATATAAAGTGCCTGTATGAATTTTTGAAATTATTGGACTTATTTTGCATGATTAATGATTTTTATAGTAAAAATCGGGTTAATAGTGACTTAAATTCGACTTTAATAGTTATAGTTGGAATTTTGCCATAAAAACTTTACACAATGTCACATGCAATATTTACAGTATGTATGTAAGTTTTGGGAATTTATTCCCAAGTGATGCATGATTTATGATTTTAATGGTTAAAATCGGATAAATAGTGACTTATTGTGTTAAAAATAGTTAATCTTAATATTATGGCATGAAATTTTACCCATAGATGTCTTATATGATAGGAACATCAGATCTAAAAGTTAGATATCAAAAAGTTTCTGTTTTTATGATTATTAATTTTAATGAGTTAATTAGCTAATAATCGTAATTTATGAGTCGAAAATAAAATTTTCGAGTATGGTCTGTAATTTTTGGTCACTTTCAGATTCTAATATGTATTTTAGGATGACTAAAAATTTATAGCAATTTATTTCAAGTTTTTATAATTTAAATCGGATTTTTAACCATAAAAACGGCTTTTATAGGATTTATTTAAGAAATAAACCATAAGTATTTGCATAAGACCATTTTATTAATTTCTGAATTTTCAGAAAATTTCCAGAAAGTTTAAAATTTTTGAATTTTAAATTTCGAATTTTATTGACTCATTTGGCCGTATTTTGTTTATTTTTCCCGAAAATACAAGTAATTTATGAACAATAATGCAAAATCAAGTTAGATCATGATCAAATATTAGTAGAGACTAAACATTGATTCCTAAAGTAAGTAAGGATGATTAACTTGGACATAAATGAGATTTATGTAATTTTGGATGATTTTAATAGTTAAAATCGTGCATATCCGTAAAAACCGTAAACAAATATGAGATATTTGCTCCCATAAGGCGATTTGGCATTAAAAATTGAGCATGTGCATACATATTTTATTTATTTTATTTATTTAATATGAATGTCATATTTTGAATGTTATTTATATAATTTGGAATTATGTAATTTTCTTAGTATGGCCTTAGTTTTAATCAATATTACCCGTAATGAAAGGGAATATTGATTCGGTTGTAATTTATGTGATCTCGTATCACGGGTTTGTAATTTAAATTTTCAGTTTTACAATAGAATAGTTGTATTATTTTATTGTAATTCCGGAGATCCAAAAGACGGTGCCATACGGAAAGGAGTTCCGACAAGACGGTGTTTTCTTGGATGGCGTGCCAATGATGTTCAAGGGACCATGGAGTTGGTTTCCGAATTTGTAATAGTTAATTAGTTTTTACTATTACTAGGAAGGCCATACTAGGATTTTATTGCTTTATTGCTTTTACTTTTGCATTTTAATATGTTTGCATGCATAGCCAAATCGCCATAAACATGCATATTAGTTTAGATCGTTAAAAACAACCGTGTCAATTATAATTATCGAGTTCGCCGATTTAATTCGCTTAAAGGAGATAGATAATAAATTGACAAGACCTCTATATTAAACTAAACAATTGAGAATTAGCCTTACCAAATAGTAGAACCCATGAGCTTCTATTTCGTGGGGTGGTGCTAGTCCAGTGGGCAGTACGAAACCCATTACGTAGGATAAGTGGGGCGATGGGATGGATTCAGTCCAATGGGCGGATCGCATCCCGATGCATTTGAAATTTGGTTTGTACTCAACGGAAGTGTAGAGGACCAGTGGTCAATGTGTTCCGGGCTAAGATGAATAAATAATGATTTGTCATCAACCAAGAGTTCTAGGGTAGAACCGGTTTATTTTAACCCACCAAACCATATTGTTGGGTCGGAGTTCCAGTGGTTCACGATTTCGATAGTATGGGTTTGGGTCTTGGAATCATTTATAAAATTGGATAGAGGTCATTTTATAGATGCATCAACTTAGTAAATATGTTTACAAGTTAAAATGAAAATTAAAACGATTAGCATTTAATTTCTTCATATGTTTACAATTTTGTAGTCTTCATATCAATATCAATCATGGCTACTTCCACTACTACGAACAATTCATGGTTACGTTCCTTCATGGATCGTTGTAAGCTAGAAAAGAATGGGGCGAACTTTGCCGATTGGGATGCCCAACTGTTGTTAGCGGCAGAGGGAGACGGTAAGACCGAATTCCTCATTGAAGAATCACCTCCTGAACCTGCAGAAAATGCCACCGCCGCAGCAAGACGACCCTATGATACTTATCAGAAGGAGTCTGCGGCGATCAAAAATGTTTGGATCTTCTCGATGGAGCCAGAACTCCAAAGGAGTGCCATAAAGATTGGCACGGCCTATGAGATCTACTCCAGGCTTGTGACAATGTTCTCAAAGGCTTCGAGAATTGTCCAATACGAGGCGGCATCGGCCTTCTTTGATCTCAACCTTAAGGAGGGGCAAAAGGCTAGCCCACATGTGCTCAAGTTAATTGAGCATGTAGAAACCCTAAGGATGAATCAAGTGGACATTCCTAAGGAACTTGTGATTGATAGAATCCTCCACTCCTTGTCTAAGGTGAAAACTTATGTACAATTCCGGGTGAATTTCAACATGAGAAACCAAGATATCTCTCTCGATGAATTACACAATATGATCGTGCAAGCTGAAAGGGATATGGGCCTAAATGTTAGTGCCCCTAAGGATGTGCTCAACATTAATGTTAAGAGCAAAGGAAAGTTCAAAAGGAAGGGTAAGGCAAAGGGGAAGCAACCTTCCAAAGGTTCAAAGAAAGTGTCTTCTGAGGCAAGCACCTCCAATTCCAAGAAGAGCCCTCATCAAGGGGCCAAATGCTTTTACTGCAATGGCAAAGGACATTGGAAGAGGAACTGTTCCAACTATCTCAGCGATCTCAAAGCTGGGAAGATTCTTCCAGTTGGTACGATAACTATCCCAATTTTATGTTAATCTCAACTAATGTATCATGATACAAGTTGTGATGTGAATGCTCTTCTTACTTGAATTAGGGCATGAAAGCAAAGATAAGGGAAAAGAGAAACAAGCTTGATGGATCAAGGGAACTAAGTGTAGCTCCACTCGGGATGATCAAGGAGCTTTGTTTTTCCGCTTATTTTGCTAATGTTTCAAGTGTTGTATGAACAATTAAAACCTATGTTTTATTTCCTTGTTGGACAAGGAAAGGGGAAATCCTTTAACAATATGTTGTATTTTGGATAATATAGTGACTTGGTTTTCAACCCGAGTCACTATCGGTTTATAATTATGTTCTTGATTAGTTTAACATACACTTGCAAATCTTAAACATAAAATAGAATTGATTATGACAATTCAATGTATGACCATTGAAGCCAAATTGGTATAGGATACCCAATTCAAATCAAATCAAAATCAAATTAAGTTTAGAACTCAATTAAGAGGAAAAGTTGTCAACCATCCAAAACTATCTAAGCTTTAAAACGAATAATTTCTGTAATAAATCATAAGGGTACACAAACCAACATCAAAGTCATTGCTTGTGGCCTTAGTAGCTATCTTTGGTGATAAAATGGGATTATTATTACAAAGATAGAGTGGGAGAAATTTAAAATGCCACAAATAGCACGTGATTTTGATTAACACAATGGATATGATCTATTAGTGAATAGTAGGATTTATTGTGTTTTGGTTATGTGAAAGATAAGAAGGAAGATTAAGTTGTGGATGGGATCTACGATTTAAGAAAATCTACACCTTATGGTTGTAAAAGGTAGATTAGGCTGTGGATAAGATTCTAAGCCTTATCGTCCCAAAAGTTGTGGATAAACCCAAAGGTTGTGGATAAGATCTGCGGTTTGGTAAAAATCTACGCCTTATATACCAACGGCCCCGGCCCTGGAGGATACTTCAAGGATAAATTCTTGAAGTTTGTAAGGAAAAATTCTATACATGGATAAGATCCATGATATAGTCCTCGTACAGTACAAGATAAGATAAATGTGGGGAACTGAAAGTTCATACACACAGAAATTGTATACCATAAGAAAAGACTCTTATAGAAACTAACGGGAGGACACTCGAAGAAAATTATTCAAAAGATTTAGCAAAGGCTCAAGAAAGGGTTCTTGGATTTAGATGGTGATCTAAATGTGTCAATGCAAATTCTAAAGACCATGAAATTTATAAGACATACATGCTAATAAAAGAGATTTATTGGGAGAAGCATACGTTGACATGTGGATGCCAGCAGTCTGCAAAGTTAAGGGTAACTTTGTTGAAAGTAGTAAGGTAATTCATTGAGAATGAATTCAGTAAACTCAATAACCACTTTTCAAAAGGGTATTTGAAAAGGATGTGACTATTAGCACATATGGTTGAAGTCCCAACCATTTCAATTCATTAAATGTTAAGGAACATTGAATTGAGTGGGAGCTTTATGATTTACGGTTAAATGTAAAGTTCAGTGGGAGTTCTCGCTCCAGGATTTGAAGCTATTGAGTCATGGGTATGACTTCTGGATCTTCAGAATCAGGCAAGAACAAGAGTTTAGTGGGAGTAAACGTTATCTAAAACAACTCATTGCTCGTTTGGAATGAAGCATTGATACTCATGAAAGGTACACGAGTTTTTGGTTCTAGATGACATATTGATATGAATTAAATCTAATTAAACATGGGATGTTTAGTTAAGATTATAAGTGACATCTTGATGTTAGTATTAAGGTTGTTCATGGAGATGAAGATAGTGTAACCATGATGGGATCATGGAAATTTATCGAACCTTAAGTACTATTGTTTGCACGCTTAAATCACTAACGATTCCGCCATTAATATGATCGTGTAAAGTGGATGCGCACCGCTTACAGGACAACCTGTTGAGCAAGTGTTAAACCAATGATTAAACCTTGATCAATTGTCAAAGTATTCTCCAATGAAGATGAAAGACAAATTCAAGATTTTGGAAGATAACTTAGTCGTATGGTAAAAGGTTTGCAACGACTCAAGTTCCAAGATACCAAGCGAAGATTTGTGATAATCTTTGGCTTACATTCATTGACTATGCATCTCAATGACTTGTATTTTAACTACATGGTCATCACAAGATTCTACAAAATGTGTACGTTCACAAATTATGTAAAGGCATTGATGTGGCTGGGAGTTACACAATGCACATAATCTTATTCGCTAGTCATGAGAATGACTTGTCTCTTTCAGAGGAAAGATCAATGTGTGGATATGATCCGCAAAGTGAACGATCGCACGAACCGTGGTAAACCTGGTTTACTCAAAATGGAGATAATTACAATTTTAAGGGATATAAACGAGAGACCCTAAAGCTGATTGTAAATTAAATGGTGTTCAAAGGTTGACCACTTGGATGGTGTAATCCACTAATTGTTTGAGTTATTTATAACTCACGAAAGGTCAAGTAAAATTCAAATGGGATGGTAAGACCATATTGAACCCCATTAAAGTGAATTGAATTATCATGGCCTCGCCCCTAGTTGCTTAAGTGAGGTGACATCTCAATGCAACCGGATGTGTGATGCGATTGATGGCGATTTCAATTGCCATAGAGTCATACAGGATGACTAATCGATCACCTAGGCATAGACATGTTAAGACACATTTGCCGGGCTAATGACCGCTGATAGAGCTCTGGCGTACTCTTATTAAAAGACTGCCTGGTCGTGGCGGGAGCATCTATCGTGTTTCACATGAGTCAGTTCTTGGACTAATGACTATTCTCAGAGGTGGCACACTTTTCAGATTAACTCTGATTTATGTCCTAACACCTTCGTAACTGGGGTTTATAAGGACATATTTTGGGTTATGATGGGCTGTGGCCAGCCGGAAGGAATGAGTCGATTGGGAATTGTCCATCCCTTGTCAGGGTTGAGAAATATCTCTAGGCCACTCGAGGAGAATAATAACTAGAAATGCGTGGCCACGCTCGGAAAGTATCTTTGGTAGATAATTCCGGTCAGTAGTTATAAACTCCAGATCGAGATAAACCACTCTAGATTTTAATCAATTGCCGGCACGACCTGAGAGGACGCCATGCATTGAGTGGGAGATAGTAATAGGGCAAGAGAATTGGTGACACACACTTGTCTCGGACAAGTGGGAGATTGTTGGAGGAAGTGTCCTCGACAATAGTGTGTTGACGTAATTAAAACTCATTTCAATGAAACACAACTGGGAGTGTTACTCTTTTAAAGTCGACTGATCAACATTTATCGATAATGATTGGCTGTCTAGAGTTTGACATTATCGTCATATGATGGTGGTGATCAGTTGATCCCTTAAGGTCATATCTTTAGGGAATTCCGTCTCAATGGAATAATTAATTAATATTGTATTGGATACAAATTAATTAATAACTGGAAATTTTAGAAATAATTTTATATGACGAATATTTTTATAATGGGATTATAATAATAATAGTCAAAGTAATAAAATAGTTTTATTACTCGGTTTTTATTTATTCGTTTGGGAAACGATTAAATTGAGAATGAACACGGTTGATCATAAAATTACAAAGAGTTGTAATTAAATTATGACATTACATTTTTTGTACAAGAATAATTTCGAATTATTAGTATAATTATTTAAATGTAATAAATTTGTAAATTATGAATTTTAATAGTTAAAATTGCACAATTAACAAATTGGGTCATGTGTTATGAAACATGTGAGACATGTTACAAATTAACACAATTGACAAAGATAAAATGGAGTCCATTTTGCACTCTTTTAACCGTGTAATGTGGGTTAGTGAGGTAGTGTGTTGTTGTGATATTGTAAGACTACTCTTACACATTATGAAAAAAGCTTACATACCTAGCCTTAGGTGTAAGGCATCTTATGAGCTTTTGTGTAAGAGGAAGAAGCCATGCATTGGCCTTATGTGGGTGAGAGGGCCGGTCATGTGCTCATAATTGTGAGCATATTTTGCTCTTAAATACACCACACTACTCACTTGACAAGATGGTGAAGTTGATGCTCACACACATACACATTCTACAACTTATTCTCTCCATTTTCTTTAGTAAAAATAGTTTTCTAAGAAAATTAATTATTTCCAATACTAATAATATTAAGGGTAATATTATTAATATTTCTAGTTTACTAATGCAATTTTTCTAGTAACAAAAATTGTGTTGGTTTGAGATCGGGTCCTTGATACGTATCTTTTGGAGACGATTTTTCTTAGATCGTTTAAGGGTATTTCGGTGGCTTGAAGACTCATATAATAGGTGATTATTGAGTATAAACCTTCTAAAACCAATGTAAGGACCATTACATCTTATGATATCATCATGCATGCATAAGATCTATTTAAGTTTTTATGACTAAACTTAAAGAAACAAAACTCACATTAGATATGAGTATAAAATAAGGGAACCTAGTTTCCAACAGTCCCAAGACCCAAATCTCGATTTGGTGAATTAACCCTTTAACTGGTTCTACATTAGAACTCTTAGTCGACAAATTTCTTAAATCTATCTATTAGTCCACAATGACTTCAATAACTTGATTGAATCATTGTGTTGAGTTCAACTAGGTCACAACACACTACTTACCCGATATAGAAGGGGTCCATATGGAGATAACAACAGGTCCTATATGCCCACCGACGAACAGGGATTCATAGTTGTTTGATCTAAAAAGGCTAATTTCTCACTTTTATGTACAGTGAGATCCCATCACTATTTTAAACTCATTTAAGTGAACTATTTTGAGATGAGTAGGAATCAGTGATGACATAAATAAAACATCATATGTCAAAATGCAAAATAATCTACATGAGTCATTTTAGATGCATATAGGTGGTTTGATTTAGGCGGAATATAATGACATGCAACATTCAAGCAATGAAGAAAAGAACATAAAACATAAAATCCTAGTGTGGCTTATTCTTTGAAAAACAGTAAATACAACTTGGAATCCAATCACATGGACCCTAGAAGCTTCATGGATCACCGTTCTTCATCTCGTGATGTAACATGGAAAAAGAGACCCGGACGCATCAAACTCCTCTTCTTGTTCTTCTTCTTCTTCTTCTTCTTCTTCTTCTTTATTCTAAGCTATTACAATGCAAATCCTATTTACATTTGATCTAAAATAAAGAATAAATAAAATACAAAGCGGAGATGCGAGATCTCATAAATTACATCACTTGATTACTTTCCACCGTTAACGAAAAAGTAACCCAAAAACTAAAGCCACACTAGATTACATAATTGAACTTGACAACAATTGTAAAAAATAATAAATTCAACCTTCATTGAGAAACAATAGCATTAACAATATAACAAAAACATTCATAATGCAATATTATCCAAAACCACATTATTAAAATTACATGTCACACATATAAAACATAATCCAAGTAAATTCTAAACCTTTTAAAATAAATAAATGTAATAACCCGTAATTTCATATCTCGTAATAATGGAATTTTAATACAATTATTTTGACTGGAGATGATTTACACTTAATAAGTGTGATATAATATGTGAACATTTTATGTGTATGTTAATTTTTATTTTCATTATTTTTAATAACCCGTATTTTATGGTCTATGACAATAATAAAAATAATATGTTATTATTATTATTATATTTATTTGCGATATTTATACGATATTTATATAAACGATATTTATATAAACGATATTTTACATACGATATTTTATATATGACATTTTATGTTATATTTTATACACGGTATTTTATTTACGACAACGATATTTAATTACGCTACACGTATCAAGTTTGCTATACCCAGTATTTTTTTTATATCCAGTAATAATCAAAGGTTAAAATAACTATTCTGACTAGAGACGATTTTATATTTAATAAGGGTGATATTTTATATATATACGAGGATATTTTATGTATCGTATTACTCTTATTCTTATTATTAATATACTATTATTATTATTATTATTGTTATTATTGTTATTATTGTTTTATGAGCTTGTTATATTGTATTAAATATTATGTTAGTATTGTTATCATGGTATAATATTATGTAACAAGTTTTATAGTACGATATTTAATATACACATATATCTAATATTACGATTATTTGGATGTCGTTACTTTTACGTGGGAAAATACTTTATATATTAGTGTGACTGTTAATTGCATAAGAATTTACGATCTTTTGCGATTAAATAAACTAGTAGTACGTACGTATTATTTAATCACGTATCTGCATATTTGTACTAATCACATTTATTCATGCACTATTATTCATGCACGTACTAAACAGTCATGCATATTAATTCAGTAACATTCATTTATATCCATATTCATTCGTTCATTTACGTCGCACATACATTCTGAACCATCCAACTTCATACATTGAATCCTATATAGTCAATCCCGTAAATTCAACATCATTCATTCCATCAGCATTCAAGTTACGTTATAACCAAAGCTTTCTCGCTTATATCCCCTTTATACCGTCACTCTTCACAACCGTATTTCGTCACCTACTGCTGGTTCCTCAAGCTCGTCACATCGTTCCAAATCTGCCTTACATATTCTCACACTCAGACACACAAGGGAGTGTTTTTCACGCTATTTCACAACGCGTTTAAACGATATCGTTATGTCCGACCTCGGTAAGTTCATACTCCTTTTATTCGTAATATTCCGCGCGTTTTACAGCTTTTATCCTAGTTGTGTTTAAGGTCTGGGTTAGGAAAGATATAGGGTATTAAGGCCATACTTAGGGTGACTCATGGTGGTTGTGTGGAGGTAGTTACGACGGCTTTGGTATTACGTATTATGGGGACTGCGTTTTTACCAAAACAGGGACAAGCTTTTGTATACGTTATCTACACCCTTATCGTTGTTGCCTAGACCTAGGGATGGTGGGTCTTGTTTCTAGGTAGGTATAGCCATGGTGGTAGTCCGGTGGTGGCCATTGGTGTGTGTGTGTAGGACTCGTGTTAAGGTGGCGGTTAATCGAGAAACAATGAGGGAGTGTAGCGATGTTGTAAGGTTTGGGAGCAGATTATTCGTGGCAGGAACAACGAGCAGGGGAATGGTTGATGGGATGGTGTTAGTTGTCTTTAAGCGGCTCTAGAAGGGTAGACTAGGTGGTGGTTGTCGGTGTTTGGGTGTGGTAGCTGCTGGAATGACGACGCAAGAACCGCAAGGTGGCGTTCTACACAGGCAGATTAAGGCAGAAATAGTGGTGGTTGTGAGGGCTGTCGGTGGTGACTACTGTATGGGATGCGTGGCCGGTGATGCAGGTGAGAGGATGGGACCATCGACGGTGGTCGTGGGTGGTTTGGTTGGTAGTGGTGAGGCCGTGAAGTTGGGGGTTGCGGGTAGGAGATGTTTAGGGTTGGTCTGGTTGTGATGTTGCGTCGTTGGTTAAGTTTAGGGTTGGTTGTCGTGGGGTAGTAGTAATTTAATAGTTGGTTAATAGTTAGTTAATGTTAGTTGGTGCTTAGATAATTTAACTAGTTTAATTAGTTTACGTACTTTTTTCCTATTAGTTTAAATAACTAATGAGTGATATTTGTTAATATTGATCATAATAACAAGTAAGACATGAGTATTGTGAATAATAATTATAAGGAATCAAAGTATGATAGTTAGTAATCAGATAATTTATTAATTGCTAGGTGACGGTTTGAAGTGGCGTAATCCTGATTAATTACTGGCTTGCTAGTAGATCACATTGCTATCCAGGTAGGATAATTTTGTCTGTCATCTTGTTTTCTTATTCTGTCTGGGTGCTATTGGATGAATTATAATGTGATTTCTGTATGTTGAGATATTTTATTCTTCTGTCTGGCATATGCATTATTATCCATTTGTATACAAGTTGAGTTTTGAGATAATGGTCACATTCATTGGCATAGCACATGCATTGTTATCGGTTGATTACGAATTGAGTTATGAAGTAGCATGGCTGCATTCATTGGCATGACATATGCATCGGTATACAGGTTTAACCTGGGCAGACATCATGGTAAGAGCCTTCGGGTGATGTATAAATAACTTACCGGCAGACACCGTTTTATACCTTCGTGGTGGTGTAGTTCAGCTGTTAAGCTGGTTTCTCGATGACGATCGAGGCAGACCCGGCCAGGAGGAGGCGGGTGGAAGTTTGGGGATGAGCTTAGTAGAAAGGCCATGGCATTGCATATTCATTTTCATACTCATTCATTGCATATTCGTTGGTTTGATTATTATCCTACTCAACCGCGAGGTTGACTGTGTGTTCGTTTAACACCTGTGATGATCCGTACTGGGGAGCATATTTGACAGGGACGAAGAATATATAGGAGCATGGGATGGAGTGAGCACTTGGAAGGACCGACTTAGAATTAGACCACATACTTAGAAGCTATCACTTGTACTTTCTTTTTTTTTTTGTAGCGTAGTAATTATAGTATTAAAAGTTTAAATTTAATCAGTTTTATGTAAAGTACTTTGGTTGTTTTACTTTGTTAATCACTACCTCGGTCATTCGAGATGGTAACAACTCTATTTATTTGAGAATGTCTTGCTAAAGGCTCTTAAATAAATGGGGGTGTCACAATAAATGATTAAATAGCCGAAAAATTATCAAATAATTTTCGTTTATTTCCTTACTTTTCACGGCAATCACTCGTTTTCTTTCCTTTTGTTTCGAAAAAATTTGTTACAATTACAAAACATATTTTATAATTTTAGTTAATATAAATATTATCTCATAATATAAATTAAAACAGAAACAAATAAAATAACCCTAAAATCCAATTTTACGGTTTTAATATCCCTTTTTTTTGTTATCTTTATATATTTGTTCTAATTATAGATCTTTATTTATAATTTAGTTAATACAAATATCATCATATAATATTAATAATAACAAAAGCAACAAATCACAAAAATAAGGAAAAATAAAACTCACGGTCTAAAAATACACGTTTTTTTTTTAATTAAACTAGTTGTTATTCTGCGCGCGATGCGCGCGGAATTCCAAGGGACGTAATTTATCATTATGTAAATATTCATAATTTCAACATAGTACTTTTTTTTGTTCGTATCATATTCATGTAGCGTGTTGATTTGTTGTTGAGTGATTTTGATACACTGAATGACTAACTTATTTGATTATAGTCATATAGTCTATCTATCACGTGTAAGTTACGTAAACATTGGCTCACGGGAATCGTTTTCATGACGACAAACTTTTGATCCCTATAGTTACTATCAAAACCGGATAAAATGAACAGGAATAGTAAAGAAACAATTTTCATGAGGAATTCAGAAGTCAATTTAACATGAATTCAACACATCCGAATGTACTAAATCGTAACACAGACTAATATACGAGAATATGTAATATGTTTATACCCAAAGGTATTCGCTCTTATTCAAGAACAGCTTCAACTAAAAGTTACTGGAATACAATAGTTCAACTTAGGATTAAACAGTGTTGCATCAAACTTATTGCGATGGGCTTATCAGTCTGAATCGTGTACCCCTCGCTTTCGGATAATATATTAAAAGGGCCTTCTTCATAGACACTTAAGTCGTCCAATTCCCTATTTCCCTCTATCCAAACGTGGAAGATGTATCTTGCTTCTTTTGTTGGTAGATCAAGACAGCTACATTGGATAGAAAACACGCGACCCCACCTTGTCCTGGTTATTACTCCGCCACTTTGTCCGCTCTTCACCTGACTTCTATAATCAATCGTCATTTTAGATGTATCTTTGCCAACTGCAAACAAAGAAGCCCACCTTTTGCATACTTCAGCCATGCTACGTCTGTCTTGATGCCTGAGTCTCCTGAAAATGTTGGTCATCAACTCATCAGAACTGAGCAGTAGATGGTGAATTTTACTGCTTTCCTTTGTCTCTTTCAGTACATAATGTGTCTTAAACATTGATTTTGATCTGAATTGCTCCTTTTTCCATTGTATGTAATTATGCTCAAACTCACGCCTGTCTTCTTTGTTGAAGTAGACAACACCAGGACAGGGAGGCATACTTGTCTATCTGCAGAAATTATACATTGAAACTAGAGACTTTAAACAGAAGAAAACGATTATGGTTTGGATAAATGATGAGATTATGAAGGGTGTTGTATTTGGTTTATTTACTGGTAATTGATTATTATTTATTGTGTCCCTCTGCAATAAGATGGTAAATAAAGAAGGTAAGTAAATCAAGGGGGAGTAGAAATTACAGCAAGTTTCACACCCAGGAAAGTATCCCTTTTCTGATGCTAAAATTCAAGAACCCTGCCATCTTAACCACTACCTACCAGCTCCCTCGACACAACACACTACACATGTGCCCTGATGGAAAAACACCAACCTTGACTGTTGGGGCTGGTGTCCTTGACAGTTAGTACAATGACTTACTAAATCTCTTAAAGGATCACAAGGGCATATTTCTGTATTATTATCAGTTGATCCACGTTTATCAATAACGGTTGGCTTGCTAGATAAGTTTGACGTTATTGTCATACGGATGGCGGTGATCAACTGGTCCCTATACTTCACACCTATAGGACACGTTTGAGAGATGTGAAGGCACTAGTAGAATAATAGCTTTTTGCGGCGTCATATTAAGGCCCATTTGCGGCGTTTTAGCAGTAGCAGCAAATAAAGGGGCCGCAAATAGAAAAAGCTATTTGCAGCGGAAAAAAAACGCGCAAATAAAACCACTATTTAAGGCGTTTTTCTAAAAACTCCGCAAATAGGCTGTTGAAATTTTTTTTTTTTTTTTTTTTTTCTTTTGTGTTTTTACAAATGAAATTACTCAAACAAATTATTTAAATATAATAACCCTTAAATGTATATTTTCACAAGAGAATCTTACATGATTTTTGTAATTATTACATATTTTTTTTTGATAAAAGATAAGTATATTATATCAAAAAGAAAAGTACATTATGAGACTACATCTAATATAAGGTATTCGTAAGCAAACTAAGATTGCCCTATGTGAAGACCAAGTAGTCGTCCGTTCAACACGAGCATCTATTGCATCAACGCATATCTGTTATAACCCTGATCATCATCCATTACGAACTCTTATTCCTTAATTTAGAGTAGCTTGTGTTTTCTGCAAGAAAAGCCAACATAAGGCAGTTCATGCCCCGTTGCCCCACTGTACAGCTACATACCAACCAATCTGCTACATGCCTATTCTGCGTCTGCGCATCAACAGTTGCCAACGCCTGCAAGTATGCTTCTATTAGTCACCCAGATGCACCCACTGTCACTGAGTGACCCATGTACCCAGCGGCAACCTTTCTGCCTCTGCCTCAACAGAACAGCCCTGGATCTGCTGCTCACCAGTTACCACTGCTGCATCAGAAACAGCCATACAGAGCAGACAGTACAACGCCTGCACTGCTCTGTTCAGCAGGATCCTAACCAGCAGCACCATCTCTAATTGCTACCCCATTGTCACGTAAACTAACCATTCTTGTGTACACGACAGCTCCTACACATTCATATCTGCTACAAAACAGCATGAATAAAAAATATACAAATATAAAAATAAAGTAATCATTTATAGACATGATAACTTGAGCAAAGAACGAAAATTTGAGACATTGAGCATCAGAAAACAACTATTCTTCACATCAAAACCACAAACGTAACTAAGTAAGAAGAAAGCCTTAGTCATCATAACAAAAAGAGAGGAAGAACTAAGGAGCAGAGAAGAACTGATGAAAACAAAAGCAATTAGAAAACAAGCTCAGACCCCATCAAAGCCCAGGAACATGATAACAAATAAAAAAATAGAAGGCAGCATTTGGACTACGGAGTCTATACACAATAAAGTATCATAAAGCAAAATGAGAAAGAGAACCTTCAGAATTCACACCACATTTAGAATATAATGGTAATATAAATCAACCAGATAACAATTTTAAGACAATTCCATAAACCTAAGAGAACATCAATTACTGTTGAGAGCGATTGCCACTTTGCTTCAACAATATAATTTTGATATTCAATGTAACCTAAAGGAGGTATAGTGAAAAAACAAAACATACCAGATGATTCAAAACTGCCCCTTATATTTCCAGTAATTGTAATCAGCATCATATGAAAAATGGAGGAAATGAATTTTCATCAAACTTAAGCAAACAGGCCGTTACCCAAATCGCATTGTTATACATTGTTATACATTGCATACAGATAGTACCAAAAAGGAGACATAGTGAATGTTAATCAGAACATTAATTGCTTACTTACCTGCTCTTAGCTAAACTTCGTAGACTCGTATTACGGCATTTCAGGAGTGTTTTGAAACCTATCAGCACATCTACAACCTAGAACCAGTAATAAATTGTAAAAGGATGAAGCCAAAAGAGAATAACATACTACGGTGCTACCTCATCCCAAATTGTTAGGATAGATATAGACAATCATTATGCATAAGAACGGCAATTTGATTGATGTTGTGAAGTTGTCTCTCTAACTTCACATGAGACACATTATATTAGTGAAGGCAAATAACAGTATGAAATATTCTGCAACAGATCCATCAGCCAACACAAATTATCATGCAACATTGACTTGTAATCCCAAATAAATTGAACATAGCACTTGTATTCAAATAAAGGTTGAAAGAAACACTAATCATTGAAGAAATAAGATCTACTCAACCACTAACAAGTTTTTGAAAGCCTATATACCTTATGGTGGAATAGCAACTCACAAATACAGGTAAGGCAACATGCCCATCGATTCACCCAAGTTTTAGCTCGATTTCAGAACAATATCGAAGGCGTTAAAAAGACAACTTAACCTAACGGATGAACTGTTTGACATTTTTCTCTATTCATTGTCATTACTTGTTTCTCTATTCATCATTTCATTGGATTATAGTCAATACAAAATAACGACTCACCCGTATTTCACACATCTATTCTACTACTTGACAGCTGAAGACTGATCTCACTGAATTACCTG
Organism: Silene conica; assembly: GCA_029255685.2. Taxonomy (NCBI): domain Eukaryota; kingdom Viridiplantae; phylum Streptophyta; class Magnoliopsida; order Caryophyllales; family Caryophyllaceae; genus Silene; species Silene conica. The sequence goes on from CM055318.2 coordinate 53,233,756, forward strand.
AAACCCAAAAATAGTCAACACAACAAGTCTGGTCTTATCTTACCTTCCTCTCTACATAAGTCTTCTTACCCTTCAAGAAATTTAATGCTAGCATACCCAATTGTAGAAATTACAAAAATCCCAGTAAGAGCCCCAATTGAAACCCAAAAATAGTAAACATTAAATAAAGAGCAGTCCATAAGACTGAAGAATTTCTTGACCGATTGATGTGTTCGACTCAGACTTATACACAATCCTCTATCCTCGGAATACACTCATGAACAAGAGGCTCTGCAACACTATCAGTATGCAAACTATATTTCACAAACTGGCAAATTGACGGAAAAACATCAGTGTTTAAATTTCACAAATTGACAGAAATTTCACAGGCCTTAGAAATTTCGCAAATTGATAAAAATCTCACAGCCATTAGAAATTTCAAACTAAATTTCACAAATTAACGATAAGATAATTAACCCTAATCAACAATAATCTGAAGAAAAACTTTATAACGATATGATAAGTAACCCTAATCAACAATAATCTGAAGAAAAAATTTATAACGATTTGATAAGTAACCCTAATCGAAAATAATTTAAAGAAGAGACACTTACAAGGCGGAAGCTTTCTAACGAATTGAGCGGCCAGTATTGGATAGGGTTGACGAATGTGGATTTGAAAGTAGAGGAATTCGACAGGGAAGATAACACGGACTAAAATCTATGGCGTTGAAGAAGAGGGTTTGGATTTTGACATAAGATCTCAAACTTCGACAGAAAAGAGATAGGAGGAGATAAGTCATTTTCTATTAAATTAGCTACTTTCTATTTGAGGCGTTATTAAGAAAAACGCCGCATATGTGTTATTTGAGGCGGTTTTTTTAAAAAAACGCCTCAAATAAATGTTTGCTCTTAAAAAAAATGAATTAGTTTTCTATTTGCGGCGGTTTGCCAAAAACGCCTCAAATGAGGAGCCGCAAATGAATGATTTTCTACTAGTGAGGTATGAAAATACAGTCACATTTCTGCCGGATACGACTAAATAGTTAGTCAGAGGTATTGACTATTAAATTAGTCAATAAGATGTTGAGATTATTATTTAATACGGATTAAATAATTTTAGCTAATACGGATTACATGATTAATTCGTAAATTAAATATAAACGGTTACATTTAATTAAATATTGTATTCGCGTATTAATATAGACAGTTATATTAATTTGGGTAATTATACAATATCGTAATTTTATCAGACCATTATTAATACGTCGACTGCATTAATATCTGATAACACGTGTGCTATTTATAAATAAAACCCGCGAATAATATTTAGCAAATCGGGTCGAATCACGCAAGAGAATGAGGTGAGAGTGGAAAAGCCCACCCTCACGACATACCCAATTCGGCCGACCCTAGTGTTTACAAAAGGAGAGTTGTTCTCCTTTTGTCAATGACTGGTTAATCACAATCTCAAGAATTAGGGTTTGAGAACATAATTTTCCTAAAACTCAGATCTCACATCAAAACTCACAAAAGCTCTCCCCATATTGCAAGGCAATTGGAGAGTATTTCTAGCACACGCGGCATCGTCTCAATCAAGTCTTGGGTGCAAGTTATAGGAGGGATTTTGCTTTAATTCCTGTTCTTAGGCTTTCAGCAATCAGCACAAGGACCAAAGGTTGTATTCTTTTCATGTTTTTAATTATCTTATGACCATAATTCACAACTGTAAAATTCGTTATAATCCTTAATGTTTTAGGGCGAATACATGCTATATTCCCCACAAGTGGTATCAGAGCCAAGGCCACGAAATTTTACTTTTGTGTTTTTCATAAGTTTTAATTTAAAATATTTGAAAATCGTTTCTGTCTGCCGTGTGGGTCGGTCGACCCATTATTGTGGTCGGTCGACCACCTCCCGCGTAGGGTTTCTGTTTTTCGGCAGTTTCTCTTTTGTGTAATCGATCTTGTTTTCAATTCTTGTTTACATATTGTTAATTAATTGATATTCTTGGCAATATGTGAACCCTTGTTGCTGTTTAATTTGATTTACACGTTTTGAATCAAAGGTAAAAACTTGTTTTGTTTTCAAGTGCAGCAATTTTGAGTTTTCAGAAATTCGGTTTCCTGTTTTGTGGTCGGTCGACCTAATTAATAGGTCGGTCGACCATTCTGCAGTTACAGGAATTTTATTTTACTATCAGAAGGTCGGTCGACCCCATGTTGAGGTCGGTCGACCTCGTCCCTGTAACGGACTTTTATTTTTCCCGAAAATAACTTGTTTTTATTTTCCCATGGCCTTAAGTAATATACTGTATACGGAAATAGTATATTTATTTTGTGAAACGGTTCACTCTCGCATGATACATATTATTTTAAAACGGTTTAAGATAATGGATTATAAACTTATTAAAATTAAAGTGGTTAAAACGGTATAATCACCTAATTTTAATCCCGTAAAGGTGGTTTGGTAAAATTTGTTAATCATAATAACAGTATTATGTCATGAATCAATTTTAATTTTAGTTAATGCATTTTATTTATCGTCTTGTGAATGCCTTGAATGCTTTCAATAACGTATTTAATTTTTGCAAACGGTTGTAACTTAGTGTGGCCTTAGTAGATTGTGTTACCGTAATGATGGAACACAATCTTGTTTAATTTTGAGATCTTGAATCTCCGTTTTGGGTTTTTGCCATGTAATTAATTTTGTATTTAAATTAGAATGTAAATAGGGTTATATTTGTAATTTAAATTAGTAATTTTGTGAAGACCAAAGACGGAGACCGGATGCTCACTCCCGCTGCAAAGACCAAGATGGAACATCAAGACAAGCTTCTAGGGTCCAACGGTGGATTCCAAAGTTGTTTTATATTTATTTTGGTAGGATAGGCCACACTAGGACTTTTATTTACGTTTATCGCATTTATTTTATGCTTTCATCGATAATAGCTTGCATCATATTCCGCCTAAAACCAAACCACCTATAACATGCCTGAAAACTGACTCATGTAGAGGTTACGCGTTAGTTTTCTTTGACAATACAGATGTCACATGTCAAATGCAAAGCCATCACTTTATTTCATTCATTCACTTATATGCTAGATATTAGTTCACTTGAAATGGATAAATATAAGTTGATGGGGTCTTCCTCGTATAACCAAAAATTGAGAATAGTCTTTATAAATCAGACTCACATGAATCCCTTCTTCGTCGGTAGGCATAATATGACCCCTTCTACGTCGGGTAAGTGGGAACAGATGATTTATTTTATCTCAACATCGTGGTTACTCGATACTATCTAGCGACTGTGATGGACTAATAGATAGGATTTACGGAATCTATCGACCAAGAGTTTCAACGGTGGAATTAGCCAAGCTGTGGGCTTATCAATATACGGAAATTGAGTCTTGGGATCGTTTATATAATTCTTGAGGGAGATCAATTATATAAATGCATGAGTCTACGAGTTTAAATACAATTTAATATAGACTTAAATCACAACAATGAGTTGCTTATATGGTTTTGTTTTATCTTCTTTTCAGTGTTGAACACGTTCAATTAAACTGCTGTATAACTAATGGCTGGTGAAGACCCAATGCCAAGTGTCAAGCTAGCACGTGAATCCTGGCTAAAAGCCTTCATGGACTCCATGAATCAGTCTACTAGACTGAGGAATGATGGGTCAAACTTCTCTGACTGGGAGGCAGCACTACGGAGTGCTGCCATTGCTGACGGATAGCTTAAGTACTTAAATGAGCCCATTCCGGCACACCCAGGAACGGGAGCTAGAGCTAACGAAGTTCGCGCTCATAGCGACTTCGTCATGGAAGCAGGTGCGATAAAGAACGTACTCATCTATGCAATGGAATCCAATTTGCAAAGACGCTTCATAACCCATGGTGCAAACAAGATTTTCACCACGCTCACTAACGAATTCTCGAAAACTCCAAGAATCGTTTCTTATGAGCATACATGTCGCTTCTTTGAGGCGAAACTCTAGAAGGGCCAAGCTGTTAGTGTAAAACCCCTCGCGAAAGCGGAAATATAAAACATACAAAGTACTAAAAATGCAGCGGAATTAAAACTTTTTAAACATAAACATCATGCGAGGTGAATTAAAACTGAAACTGGAAACTGAAACTAATATAAACAAAATAGATAAGTATAACAGTTCTAAGTACGAAAACCGAATATATACAAAGCCTGGGATGGAACATCCCTACAGGCACAAAACATGAACTGTATCAAAACTAAGAGTCTAGCTAATCGGTGAAGTGTAAGTCATATGATGAAAGGATCATCACTCGCTAGCTCTCAAGTGAACCCCGTCCAACCTGCATGTACCTACATACATGAAAACATGTACGCCACAATCAGTGGGGAGTGACTAGAGTTCTCCTAGCCACCTTTTGTGACAACACGTAACAAGTAAAGCAAACAGAATACTCCAACATATATAAACATGTGAAGTATAACAATATCTCAATAACTGATCATCAACTATCATGCAATCACTAATGCACGGCTCTCAACCAACTTCATAAACCGTTAGGAAGGAGAGCCGGTTTCCCTACTGGTTACCCAGTCGGGGGGTCTTTCAATCCAACTATTTATGAAACCGATCAAAGAGTCATCCAATGCCTTGGATGAACAAACTATAACTCAAGTAATATAAACATTAACTTCATCATGCATATCTGACACTGTACCAATCTCAAGGCAAGCAGATATAAACATCAATAACACTAGCAATGGGTCCAGAGGTGAACTTAACACATATCCCACTACCAAACAATGTCGGGTCTAGAGGTGAACTTAACACATATCCCAACATGCAATTCAAGTAAAGGGTCCAGAGGTGAACTTAACACATATCCCTATACATACAATTCAAGAGAAGGGTCCAGAGGTGAACTTAACACATATCCCTAATCATCCATAAGCAAAGGGTCTAGAGGTGAACTTAACACATATCCCAATGCTACAAACAAGTATTGGGTCCAGAGGTGAACTCAACACATATCCCAATGCACAGCTATCGCACACCGGGTCCAGAGGTGAACTTAACACATATCCCAATGCTACAAACAAGTATTGGGTCCAGAGGTGAACTCAACACATATCCCAATACACAGCTATCGCACACCGGGTCCAGAGGTGAACTTAACACATATCCCGTGTACGACATCCGATCACGTGTCAGGTCCAGAGGTGAACTTAACACATATCCTGACACGCCACAAGCAAAACACGTAATGTGTCCATGGGTGAACTTAACACATATCCCATCACGCGACATACAAAACACGTAATGGGTCCAGAGGTGAACTTAACACATATCCCATCACGCGACATACAACTCAACCATAACATCCAAAGATAGAAACTAACCTATAGCTCTAACTTCTTAAACCACTAAACAACACTTAATTGATCCCGGGAACTAAGACGAGGGAGAGCCGGTTTCCCTTTCGGTTACCCGACCAGGGGGTCTCTATCCTCACTCCATTCCCGAACACAATATAGTGTCGCCCGTCCTCCGGGGACCTCAAATACATATCAAAGATACAAGGAACGAGTTTCAATCAAAACCGATCAACCGTTTAAAAGTTATAAACGAATTACGAAATAAAACAAGCTACAGGGGTCCCCAGCCGGTCGGCAGGCAGCCGACCCACCGGCTGGATACCCATCTCAGCCTTCCTCTTTCTCATTACGAAACAACCACAAAGGACTCCCAGCCGGTCGGCTGGCAGCCGGCCCACCGGCTGGGAACCCAAATCCCCTAAATTATACTTTACGAAAAATCCTAAAAGAGGCTACCAGCCGGTCGGCAGGCAGCCGGCCTACCGGCTGGCAACCCAAAGCCTATTTCTCAAACTTTGGCAAAAACACCTACAATGCACTCTCAGCCGGTTGGCAGGCGGCCGGTCTACCGGCTGGGCATCCTAATCCTACGCATTTCAGAATTTGCAAAAGCAACTAAAAGCACCCCCAGCCGGTCGGTCGACCGGCTCAGAGAGCCTGACCTTAAAATCGTGTTTTCCAGTAGACTCAAAACTTCATTAAATCGATACCAAACTTTAAGAATTGCAACATATGAAGTTTACCCAATATCACAATTCATCCAATAACACTATCTAACAGCAAATAAACCCATAACAATCCTGAGTATGATTATTCTTTGTATCCGTCGCAACACATGAATTTCTGAAAAATGAACAACTACACAAGTATAACATCAACAAGCATGTGAGGGCCTTTAAGAAGGATTCCTATCATGATACTAGGTCCAAACAACAATAAACATATGAAATTTCAGAAACTTAAATCATCTTAATCATCAAAAATGCTAATATTCACAATAAGGCCGAGTTTCTCATTATCGTCACCTTATATGCAATCCCGCTCAAAGCTCCTCCTCTATGATGAAGCTAATATCCACGTCCGGGTCCTCTAAGCCTTCACCTACATCACGAAAAACGAGTTTTAAGGACTGAAATGCGAATCTTACAAAAACAGTCCAAATTTCGAGTTGATGGAAATGAAAAACGGAAGTGATAGATGGCTTGCAAATTCGATGAGGATTCCGAAAATGTTATTATTACCTTAATTCGGTGAACGGATGATGAAGAAAAATGGAAAAGATGAATATTTATGGAGGTTTATGAGAAATGAAGTTTACTGTAATATTGTTTTTGAGGTTGAAGATGTCGACAAACAAGAGGGTTTTAGGGGGTTTTAAATGGTCCTTTCCGTTTAAAAGAAAACGGACTTGGATAACACAAACGGGATTTCGGATATGAGTTTTAGTTGCCAAGTTTGTATTCGTCTTAAGGACTTAAGGTTCTTAAGACGGATCTTACTATTTATTAAAATACTTTACGGTAAATTATTAAAATATTATTTTATTACTTAAAAATAATTAAAACCTTTAAAATATGTTTTATAAAAATACGGGCTGTTAGAATCACCCCAACTTCAAAAGGTTTCGTCCTCGAAACTCGAACGAAGATAAATTCTAACTAACTATACCTCAATCGAAAAGAGAAGGATGCGCAGCACGCATCGAAGCCTCGGTCTCCCACGTCTGCTCCTCAACATCACCGCAACGCCAAAGGATCTTCACTAAAGGCACCATCTTGCTCCTAAGCTTCCTATCCTGTCGGTCAAGAATCGTCACGGGACGCTCATCGAAAGCAAGACTCAGCTCTAAGTTCTCGATCTATCTAGGCAGAACATGACTCGGATCACTAACATACTTACGGAGCTGAGAAACATGAAAGACACTGTGAACCTTGCCCAAACTAGAAGGCAAGTCCAAACGATAAGCAGCAGCACCAATCCTCTTCACGATCTCAAATGGCCCAATATACTTAGGATTCAACTTGCCCTTAACTCCAAACCTCTTAACGCCCTTCATCGGTGAAACTCTCAAGAAGACTCTGTCACCCACCTCAAACTCGAGAGGTCTACGGCGAACATCAGCATAGGATTTCTGCCGATCCTGTGCGGCCTTCATCCTACCCCTGATAAGCTGAACCTGATCAATCGTAACAGCTAACTGGTCCGGTCCTAGGTCGCGCATGTCACTCGCCTGTTCCCAACAGATCGGACAACGGCACTTCCTACCATAGAGCGCCTCATAAGGAGCCATACCAATAGATGAATGGTAACTGTTTTTGTAAGAAAACTCAAAGACTAGATAGCGTAAGTCAAGGGTCTAACCACAAGGAGGTGGGGAGTGTTTATTGTTTAAGGTCAATGTTTTAGGGTAACAAATTGGGGGTTTTGATTGGTTGTCACTAAGTCTAGAAATAAAGATAGTAATAAAACAAGAATTAAGAATGAAGATAAACTATAGTAAGACGGATGCTAGGATGCTCGGGTAGTACATAGCTATGATGGTATAAATCCTAAGTCAACATGTATTGCAGTTGCGTAAGGGGTGTAACATATCCTTTCGGTCTATGGCACCTAATAGCTCCTCTCGGCCTATGCTATTAGTTCTTAGGTCTCACAAGAATTTGGTGTCAACGATAAGGGTGATTCCTAAATTCTAGGTCACATACCTTTCAGTCTTAAGTAACCTAGCTGTCTTAAAACGTTAACCAATGCCCTTCCCGTATCTTTCAACCTTGGGTAAGTCATTATTAATATCCTATAAGTCTCCTTTCAGTCTCATAGGTTATTATGGTCGACGAAATAAAACAGAACTGAAAACATACGCAGGATGGTCGACCGACCAGCTACTCCAGTCGACCGACCAACCACCTCAGTTGACCGACCAGTTAAGCTAGTCGGCCGACCAAAGTCTGCTACAGGCAGTCTCAGGTGTTATACCATCTACGCTATTTTACTCCCTACATCCTAACATATGCAATTAGCTACTCATGGATATGGAAATAACGATAATAACGAATAAGAAAACGGTATTCATAGTAAACAATAATCTAAACATATGATAACAACAAAGGCTTTGGGATTCTAACCTAAACCAGATACTAGAAATTATAAAGATAACAATATAAGAACTGGAATTAAGGGAAATTACCGGAATACAGATTAGGGCAGAAAAGAGCAATCTTTATTGAATACCGTGGAAAGATTAATGAATAAAACTAAGAAACGGTGTTTGAATAACAAAAAAAATAAAGTATTGTGTCCTAATAAGATGCTAAGATTAGATTAAGAACTCTCTAAAAAACTAAATTAATATGAATAAAACTGAATGATTAAAGCTAATGACGGATTAGGCTTATATAGGAAAGACTAAGGCGATTCCTCTTTGACCTAATGCGTTCACGGGCCTTTGCGATTATTCTGAAACTGCGCGCTGGTCGACCAACCAGGTGATGCGGTCGGTCGACCGAATGTCGGGCTTGGTAGACTTCAGTCTTTGAAATTTGAATTATGGGCCGAAATGATCAGGTGTTTTGGTCGACCGACCAAGGTAGCCAGTCGGTCGACCCACTTTCCTGTACGTCAGTCTTGATTTCGCCATAAATTCATCCTTCGGTCCTTGGTTAGCTCTTTGAGTTGACTTGTCCTCGATCCTTGGTTATGCAAAAATCCCGAGGGTAGAAAGTTGGTGTAAAACCGCCTCTTTTCCGCATAATTCTGCAAAAGAGCACAAAAATACGAAAGTAGACAATTGCTGGGAAATAAAGGCTAAAACATAGTAAATGAGCGACAAAATGCGTGTTAAAATAGATGTAAAACATCATAAAATAGACACGCATCACTAAACACCTGAAAACCACCATGTAAACACGTTGGTACACACGACCCAAACAGCCCCTGTTTTCTTTTATTCTAACACGAGATTAACAGCCCTTTTATGGTGATGCTCCGGTCACCACGCGCCTCCATACCACCACCCACATAAACTACCCACACCCTACTACTAAAATACATAAGTTGTACTCAAAACAAAGCCAAAACAGTAATCAAATAAAGTAACTTTATCCACGTTATAGATTACCATACTCAAACAGAGATGAAAATATCCCCTCTTTCTTTTGTAATCCTGATACTCCAGTATCTAATTGACTATAGGGTAGCAAGAAAATGGACCAGATCATCTCACCATAATGTTAGCAAGACTAACAGAGTAAACACGGATAGTCGAGACCACATGTCGAGTCTTGTCGTGCAATCCCAATATTGGAGCCTATGACATACGTTGATTCTCAACGTCTTAGCCCAGGTCATGTCTGAATAATCAACGTTCAACCTCAGGCCACATGCATTCCTACATCGTCCCTCATTCATAACCCAGACATACGTATTCAATTTCCCTATTTTTTGCAATATTGAATGTGTCTTTCAACGATTTACAACATTGTAATGCAAGAGGTAATCAAGCCCACAACACCGAACCATTTAGGTTCATGAAGAACACAACCAATTACCACTAAAATCAATCAAACTAATCAACCTAATTAAAATTTCACAACAAAACCATTCTAACAAATAACTTCTATTATAAATCATGTTTCTGAACATATAATCGTATCAATATAACAAATGTAAATTAATGTCCAATTCATTTAATCAATTCATACACTATTTAGGGTTGAGTACATAAAAATATAAAAAAAACATACTTTAAGGGCGGCAGATAGAGGTAGTAGGGCTGCTGCGTTGTTTTGGTGGTGAACGTGGTTTGGTGTGATGGTGCACGGTGGTGAGTGAGGTGGTGGGCAAGTGGTGTTGATCACTAGTACAAAAAGTGCTATTGACATCGCTACTATAACATCGGTTATAACAGGATAAAGTTGGTCAGTTTCCAAGTTTTGCCGTGACAGTTTTTCTGTGCAGTCATGTTGGTAGCAGGATAGTAGCAAGTAATATTACCTTAGTTATTTTTTCTTGTCTTATTTACCTTGGACCTAAAATAGTCACCATATTTCCTTTGCTATTGTCTCGAACTGTTTGAATTTTTATGTATAGATATCCTTCGTATAGATATTGTTCGTAATTTTTAATTGCCTGAGCTCCTTCGGAATAATTTGTGTTCTTTTACGCAGTGTATTTCAGGTTCACAAATGACAATTGCACAAATGAAAGAGGTTCGAGAGCTTTGGTCGCTTTACTGTGGAAAAAACGTTTAGTTTATGTATGGTTTAGATTTCTAGAAATTATTATATATTGTTTTAGACTACTTTTATGCATGGATGCCTAATAAAAGATTGTAGTATACGTTTTAAATTACTTTGAATGGACATAATTGTAATACGCTATGAGATTTTTTTGTGTATAAGAAATAGTTGGGTTTGAATTCTTGGAAAGCATGAGATGCACGGTTATCAATGTAAACATCACAAATAGGTTCCGATAAATTATAGAATTTGAGTTTCTAGAATGAATATAAACCGATGTTACTGTCATTTACCTTACATCAGTTTTGAATATAAACTGATGTTATTTTAATAAATAAAGATAATATTTACATCGGTTTTAGACCAAAAACGATGTAATCGACACATTATTGACATCGGTTTGCAACCAAAAACGATGTTAAACAATGTAATTGAGACACTATTAACATCGATTTTGAAACCAAAAACGATGTAATTGAGACACTATTAAATTCTATTTCAGACCAAAAACGATGTAATTGAGACTCTATTAACATCGGTTTTCACTTATGACCGATGTTAATAGTATGCTATTTACATCAATTTCAGACCAAAAACGATGTATTTGAGACACTATTAACATCAGTTTCACTTATAACCGATGTTTTTTTTGGTTAAATGTGAGTTTATATTTATATTACTTGAAAAAGGCTATTACAAACTAAAGATAGTCCAAAGACTACTCTATACAATGAATGCTAGATAGCCATATCTTATCCCTTCTCGTTAAGAATTCAGTAGTTTTTTGCTTAATTCTTGCCTTGATAATACTCTACATATCCTTTACTAGCTTCTTAGGTCTCATTAATCTGCTGTGGATTCGGCAGTCATTCCTCTGGTGCCATATAAAGTACCAGCCAGTGTTCACAGCCATATACATCACCCTTTTCTGCAAATATGACATCCCTCTAGCAGGCCTCCTCAAGTTTATTGCAGCCAGTCCTCAATACCATTCATAATTAGATGACAGTACACACATTTCTGAAAAAGATGTTCATGTGATTCACCTTCTTGCTCACACAACACACACATGTCATGGTCACAAATACCAATCCTAGCCAGCTTATCTCTTGTATTCAAGCCTTCCTGCATAATCAACCAGCTATTAATAGAATGTGTAACATCCCGTATTTTCGTAAAATATATTTTAAGAGTTTTTAATTATTTTAAGTAATAAAATAATATTTTAATATTTATTGAGAAAGTATTTTAAATAAGTCGTAAGATCCGTCTTAAGAACCTTAAGTCCTTAAGACGAATACAACTTGGCAAACTTAAGTCCGTATTATAAAACCCGTTCACTTCCAAACCCGTTTCATTTAAACGGGAAAGGACACTTAAAACCCCTAAACCCGTATGGATGTCGACATAAGCATCTCACAAAAATAAGAACACTGTCATCTTCATTTCTCATTTCCTCCTTAAATCTTCAACTTCTTAATCCATTTTTAATCATCATCCGATTCCCGAATCAAGGTAATTTATACATCTCTGGAATCCTCATGAAATTTGCAAGTCATCTATCAATTCCAATTTCCATTTCCTTTAGTTCGAAAATTGGCCTGTTTTTGTAAAATCCGTCTTTTAGTCCCTAAAATCCATTTTTCTTGTTGTAGGTGAAGGCTTAGACGATCCTAGTGTGGATAGCTACGTTATTGAGGAGGAGCTTTGATCAAGATCGCTTTTAAGGTGACAATTAAGAGAAACTCGGCCTTATTTGTGATATTAGCACTTTTCTTGTTTAAGATGATTTAAGTTTCTGATTTTTCATGTTGTGGTTGTTAATGGGACTTAGTATCATGCTAGGATTCCTTAAGAAAGACTTTCACATGCTTAGTTTGTGTTATATATGCTATGTTATTGAATTTCAGAAATTATGTGCTTAAGACGGATACAAAGAATAGGTTTGTTGAGGCTTATTGGTGGGATTTGATGCTTGTATTTGATGTATATGGTGATTATATATGCTAGGTAATCTTTGTATTTTGCGATTTTAGAAGTTTAGAACCGATTTGTGATGATTTAAGTCTTGTAGAGAAAATGCGATTTTGCGTACTACGGACTCTGAGCCGGTAGGCTGACCGGCAGCCGGCTCAGAGTCGGGGTTGTTTTCTTTTGAATGCCGAGATTTAGGAGAAAGGGTTCTGAGCCGGTAGGTCGGCCGCCGGTCGACCGGCTCAGAATCCCTCTTTGGGTGTCTTGTGGAATTTTTGCAAAGGCTTGGGAAAGGACTCCCAGCCGGCAGACCGGCAACCGGTGCACCCGCTGAGAGTCTCTCCTTGTTTTTCTGAATTTTGAGGAATGGCTTATGGGAAGGGACTCCCAGCCGGCTGGCCGGCGGACGGTCCACCGGCTGAGAGCCTCTTCTCATTGTTTTCAGGTTTGTAAAGGCTTAGGGGAAGGGACTCCCAGCCGGCAGACCGGCAGACGGTCCCGGACCGGCTGAGAGCCCCTGTTCTCATTAATTTGGTTTTAACTTTCAAACGGTTATTCGGTTTTGTTTGAGATTCTGAAACAAAATTGTTTCATTTTCACTCATCTCTAAGCTAAAAGAAACAGTCCTGATGCAAGAGCCTTAATTTGTGGGGAATAAAACGCGTATTCACCCCAAAATTACAGGATTATAATGAAATATGCAATTGTGAATATCGTCATAAGATTAAAAACATGAAAAGAAGTACAACCTTTAGTCCTCGCGCAAAAGGCCTAAGAACAGGAATTAATGCAAATTCCCTCCTATAACTTGCACCCAAGACTTAGTCTGAGACGTGGCCGCGTGTGCTAGAAATCCTCTCCAATTGCCTTGCAATATAGGGAGAGCTATTTGAGTTTAGATGTGAGATCTGAGGTTTTGGGAGAAGAATGCTCTCAAAACCCTAATTTTACCCTGAGAATTATGTTACAGTGCAACAAGAGTCACTGATATAAGGAGAGTCCTCCTCCTTATATAGTTATTTCGGCCGAATTGGGGTTTGGGTAGGAGTGGGCTTTCCACTCTTACCTTATCCCAATGCGTGATTCGACCCAATTTAGCTATTATTTATTCGCGGGTTTAATTTATAAATCGTAACATGTTATCAGATATTAATACAGTCGATATATTAATAACGGTCTGATAAAATACGATATTGTATAATTACCTAAATTAATATAACTGTTTATATTAATTTGCGAATATAATATTTAATTAAATATAACTGTTTATATTTAATTTACGAATTAATCTTGTAATCCGTATTAGCTAAAATTATTTAATCCGTATTAAATAATAATTCTCAACATCTTATTGACTAATTTAATAGTCAATACCTCTGACTAACCGTTTAGTCATATCCGGCAAAATGTGACTGTATTTTCATACCTTCACATCTCTCAAACGTGTCCTATAGGTGTGACGTATAGGGACCAGTTGATCACCGCCATCCGTATGACAATAACGTCAAACTTATCTAGCAAGCCAACCGTTATTGATAAACGTGGATCAACTGGTAATAATACAGAAGTATGCCCTTGTGATCCTTAAAGAGATTTAATAAGTCATTGTACTTAATTGTCAAGGACACCAGCCCCAACAATCTCCCACTTGTCCGTACAAGGGTATGTTCAATGACGTTATCACACTACATGTGGAGGACACAATCTCCAACAAACTCCCACTTGTCTGTACAAGTGTAGGTGCGATAACCGAATCTCATATCCTTTTAAAATTTCTCCCACTCAATGTAAGACAATTTGCAAATCCGCATTCGCAAAGGTCGTATCTCACAAGCGATCTGTATCAAGAGTGGTTTCCCCGACTAGAGAGTAACTTAACTGATAAAACGAATCTGTATTCGAGCATGGCCATGCATTTCAGTTACTACTCCTCGAGTGGCCCTGAGAAATGATAAAATCCTGATAAGGGTTTGGATATTTCCCTCAACTCGAATCCTGCCGATATCGCCCAGCATGAAATAACCCAGAAAAAATCCTCTTGGCCCCTGTTACGGTGACCGTGGGAAAGAAACCAAAGTTACCCAAAATCTGTCTTAATCTCAAGAAACAGTTGAAAGTCAAAAGACTCGACTCTAAGGAACACTATGGAGGTCCTATCCACGACCTGGCACCCAATGTTATAAAACATTTAGGACTCCATAACGATGTCACGGGGTGTCCTACGAGATATCCGTATAACTCGCCTTTGTGATTGGTCAGTCATCCACGTGACTTATGGCTCGTTGAACCCACCATCAACCAACGTCACAAAATGATTACCTGAGTTATCAGCTCAAGTGGGTAATCAAGGACCAAAACGATGTAATGTTAATCAGTTCACTTTGTGGTGTTCAAAATTGGCGTACAATTCCACATGAGAAACAAAACATTTTATATCATAACAATAAGGTTGAATAGAGTACACGAGAAAATGAATTATTACATGAATTCATAAAAGAGTACTACAACTTAGGAACACATCCAATTCCCATGGAATGAATGTGCCCTTCATGCTTATCACGTGGTAATGCTTTTGTGAGAGGATCGGCTATGTTGTCATCCGTAGCGATCTTTTCAATAAAAATCTCCTTTTGCTCCACGTAATCCCGGATTAGATGAGCTTTCCGTTGTACATGCCTAGCCTTGCTGCTAGACTTATGCTCCTTAGCTTGGAAGATGGCACCGCTATTGTCACAATAGACGGTGATTGGGTCATTCGAACTAGGCACTACTGATAGTCCTTGTAAGAATTGACGCATCCATATGGCTTCCTTAGCTGCTTCTGAGGCGGCATAGTACTCGGACTCAGTCGTAGAATCTGCTGTAACACTCTGTTTAGAACTTTTCCAGCTGACAGCAGCGCCATTAAGAGTAAAGACAAATCCAGACTGAGATTTCGAGTCATCTCGATCTGTTTGGAAGCTAGCATCTGCGTAACCCGTGGCGCAGAGCGTCGAGTCGCCTCCAAAAGTCAATCCCCAATCTTTAGTCCTCCGTAGGTACTTAAGAATGTTTTTCACGGCCATCCAGTGTTGTTCACCTGGATGAGCTTGGAATCGACTTGTCATACTCAATGCATATGCAACGTCAGGACGTGTGCATATCATGGCATACATGATCGATCCTATTGCCGAAGCATAAGGAATCCGACTCATGCGCTCTTTCTCTTCCACTGACTTAGCTTCTTGAGACTTGCTCAAGTGAAGCCCAGGAGTCATAGGAAGGAACCCCTTCTTGGAGTTCGTCATACTGAATCTCTCCAGAATCTTCTCTATATAAGACTCCTGACTGAGAGACAACATCCGTCGTGATCTATCCCTGTAGATACGGATGCCCAAAATTCTTTGTGCCTCTCCCAGATCTTTCATCTGGAAGTGGTTTTTCAACCATGCTTTAACCGAAGATAAGAGAGGTATGTCATTCCCAATCAAGAGTATGTCATCGACATACAGTACTAGGAATACAATCTTACTCCCACTCGACTTGATATAGAGACATGGTTCCTCGACTGATCGAATGAACCCATTCTCTTTTATCACTTGGTCGAAGCGATGATTCCAACTCCGCGATGCTTGCTTAAGTCCATAGATGGAACGCTTAAGCTTGCAAACTTTCTTAGGATGTGCTGAATCGATAAAACCCTCGGGTTGTACCATGTACAACTCTTCCTCCAAATAACCGTTTAAGAAGGCGGTTTTAACGTCCATTTGCCATATTTCATAGTCATGAAATGCGGCGATCGCTAAGATAATCCGAATGGAACGTAGCATGACTACGGGTGCAAAGATCTCATCGTAGTGCAAGCCTGGCACTTGGGTGAAACCTTTAGCAACTAGTCTAGCCTTATGGATATCTTGTTGTCCTTCCACAGCATGCTTTATCTTGTAAAGCCATTTGCATTGAAGGGGACGTACCTTTGCAGGTAGGTCCACAAGATCCCACACGTTGTTCTCATACATGGAGTCCATCTCGGATTGCATGGCTTCTAGCCATAGCTTTGAGTCAGAACTGGTCATGGCACCTTTATAGGTTGTGGGTTCATTACCCTCTAGGAGTAAGACGTCATCTGTATCGTGTTCCTCGACCATACCAATGTATCTGTCCGGTGGAATAGAGACTCTTCCCGACCTCCTAGGTTCCTCAGGGATATCTACCGCAGCCTCGGTTGGAGGTACTGTTTCCTCCAATGGTTGCTCGGTAGTTGGTTCTTGAACCTCCGATAACTCGAAGGTTCTATTACTCGACTTGTTCTCGAGAAATTCTTTCTCTAAGAACGTCGCACTAGCCGCAACAAAAACACGTTGTTCGATAGGCGAGTAGAAGTAATGACCAAACGTTCCCTTTGGGTAGCCTATAAAGTATGTCTTGACCGATCGCGGGCCGAGCTTATCCTCGTGTCTCCACTTGACATAAGCCTCGCAGCCCCAAACCCGAATAAAGGACAAGTTAGGGACCGTTCCCTTCCATAGCTCGAATGGAGTCTTGTCAACAGCTTTAGACGGACTTCGGTTAAGTATTAGAGCGGCTGACAAAAGAGCATAGCCCCACAATGAATCAGGCACAACGGTGTGACTCATCATGGATCGAACCATATCAAGTAAAGTTCGATTTCTCCGTTCGGACACACCATTTAATTGTGGTGTTCCAGGTGGAGTCAACTGTAGTACGATCCCACAGTCTTTTAGGTGTTGATCAAACTCGCGTGAAAGATACTCACCACCACGATCCGAGCGTAGTGCTTTAATCTTTCTACCCAGCTGGTTCTGTACCCGATTCTGGTATTCTTTGAACTTGTCAAAGGATTCACTTTTGTGCTTCATTAAGTAGACATAGCCATATCTACTTAAATCATCCGTGAAAGTGATGAAATACCTATAGCCATCTCGTGCGTTGATCGACATAGGGCCACATACGTCCGTATGTATGAGTCCTAATAGGTCGGCAGCGCGCATTCCAACACCTTTGAAGGAAATACGAGTCATTTTGCCGATGAGACATGATTCACACGTGCCATATGATTCGAAATCAAAGGGCGAAATAGCTCCATTCTGTATGAGCTGTTTAACGCGTTTCTCATTTATGTGTCCCATACGACAGTGCCATAGGTAAGTTTGATCTTTGTCACCTACCTTTATTCTTTTATTATTCACATGTAATATCTCGGTAGTTTGATCTAAAACATAAATTCCATTCATGGAAACTGCCTTGCCATAAATCATATTGTGCAAAGAGAAAATACAGCTATTATTCTCTATTACAAATGAAAATCCGAGTTTGTCAAGTGCAGAAACTGAAATAATGTTTTTGGATAAACTAGGAACATAATAACAGTTATACAAAAATAACTCGAATCCACTTGGAAGCTGGATTACGTATGTTCCCTTCGAGACTGCAGCCACACGTGCTCCATTCCCGACACGCAGGTCCACCTCACCCTTGATTAGGGGTTCTTGGTTTCGGAGGCCCTGCACATGATTACAAAGATGAGAACCACAACCAGTATCAAGTACCCAAGTTCCGCAACTTGCGTGGTTAATCTCAATCATGTGAATAAAAGAAGAAGAAGACATACCAACAGGAGTAACACGGCCTGCTTTAATGTCCTCGCGATACACGGGGCAGGAGCGCCTCCAATGCCCAGTCTTGTGGCAATGGTGACATTCCATGCTTGTATCCTTGCTCTTTGTCTTGCCTTGTGAGTTACTCGACTCACCAGGCCCACTCTTAGCAAATCCTGGTTTCTTGAACCTGGGCTTACCTACTGCTAGGTCGCCCTGAGCTTTAGCCTTCCCTTTACCTTTCCCCTTACTGGAGATTATGAGAACATCCTGCTTAAGACTCCCACTCAACTTAAGATCCTTCTCAGTCTGTACGAGAAGGGAGTGGAGCTCATGAGGAGTCTTCTTCATGTCGTTCATGTAGTAGTTAGCCCTAAAGAGGGCGAACCCATCATGAAGCGAATGAAGCATGCGATCAACGATGATGTTCTCACTGATCTTGCAGTTTAAGGACTCCAGTTTCTCGATATTCTCAATCATGTTGAGAATATGTGGGCTAACAGCTTGGCCCTTCTGGAGTTTCGCCTCAAAGAAGCGACAGGTATGCTCATAAGAAACGATTCTCGGAGCCTTGGAGAATTCGTTAGTGAGCGTGGTGAAAATCTTGTTTGCACCATGGGTTATGAAGCGTCTTTGCAAATTGGATTCCATTGCATAGATGAGTACGTTCTTTATCGCACCCGCTTCCATAACGAAATCGCTATGAGCGCGAATTTCGTTGGCTCTAGCTCCAGTTCCTGGGTTTGGCGGAATGGGCTCAGTTAAGAACTTGAGCTTTCCGTCAGCAATGGCAGCATTCCGTAGTGCTGCCTCCCAGTCAGAGAAGTTTGACCCATCATTCTTCAGTCTAGTTGACTGATTCATGGAGTCCATGAAGGCTTTTAGCCAGGATTCACGTGCTAGCTTGGCACTTGGCATTGGGTCTTCACCAGCCATTTTAGTTTTACAGCAGTTTTATTGAACGTGTTCTACACTGAAAAAGAAGATAAAACAAAACCATATAAGCAACTTATTGTTGTGATTTAAGTCTATATTAAATTGAATTTAAACTCGTAGACTCAAGCATTTATATAATTGATCTCCCTCAAGAATTATATAAACGATCCCAAGACTCAATTTCCGTATATTGATAAGCCCACAGTTTGGCTAATTCCAATCGTTGGAACTCTTGGTCGATAGATTTCCGTAAATCCTATCTATTAGTCCATCTCAGTCACTGGAATATTATCGAGTGACCATGATGTTGAGATAAAATAAATCATCTGTTCCCACTTACCCAACGTAGAAGGGGTCATATTATGCCTACCGACGAAGAAGGGATTCATGGGAGGCTGATTTATAAAGACTAATCTCAATTTTTGGTTATACGAGGAAGACCCCATCAACTTTTATTTATTCATATTTAAGTGAACTAAAAACTAGCATTGCATGAATGAATTAAATAAAGTGATGGCTTTAAATGACATGTGACATCTGTATTGTCACAGAAAACTAACGCGAGACCTCTACATGAGTCAGTTTTCAGGCATGATATAGGTGGTTTGGTTTTTAGGCGGAATATGATGCAAGCTATTATCGATGAAAGCATAAAGATAAATGCAATAAACGTAAATAAAAGTCCTAGTGTGGCCTATCCTACCAAAATAAACATAAAACAACTTGGAATCCACTGTTGGACCCTAGAAGCTTGTCTTGATGTTCCATCTTGGTCCTTGCAGCGGGAGTGAGCATCCGGTCTCCGTCTTGTCTTTGGTCTTCACAAAATTACTAATTTAAATTACAAGAGTAATCCTAGATACATTCTAATTTAAATACAAAAGTAATTACATGGCAAAAACCCAAAACGGAGATTCAAAATCTCAAAATTACAAGCAAGATCGTGTCCCATCATTACGGTGACACAATCTTCTAAGGCCACACTAAGTTACAACCGTTTGCAAGAATTAAATACGTTATTGAAAGCATTCAAGGCATTCACAAGACGATAAATAAAATGCATCAACTAAAAAACAATTTATACATGACATAATACTGTTATTATGATTAATAAATTTATACCAAACCACCTTTTAAGATTAAAATTGAGTGACTATACCGTTTTAATCACCAATTTTAACAAACATATAATCCATTGTTTTAAACTGCTTTAAAAACAATATGTATCAAACAAGGGTGAACCGTTTCACTAAATAATATACTATTTCCGTATACAGTATATTATTTTAAGCCATGTGAAAATAAGAAAACAAGTTATTTTCGAAAATAAATACCCTGAAACGAGAGCACTCGATCGAGTAACAGGGGCACTCGATCGAGTGTCAGGGTCACTCGATCGAGTGCAGCAGGGCTCGATCGAGTGGCTTATTAAATTTGCAAATCGCTGCACTTTTACATTAAAACGAGTTTATAACTTGGATTTAAAACTTGTAAATCATATATAAACAACAACAAAAGATTTACATATTGCTAAAAATATCGATTAATTAACAATATGCAAATTATAATCGAAAAACAAGATCGATTTCTCACTAAAAACTCACGCACGGCAGCCTGGTACGATGGCACTCGATCGAGTGTCACAGGGACTCGATCGAGTGCCTTCGACAGAAGGTACGGTTTTCAAAATTTTAAAACTCATGAAAGACACAATTGTAAAATTTTCATGGCCTAAGGCTCTGATACCACTTGTGGGGAATAAAACGCGTATTCACCCCAAAATTACAGGATTATAATGAAATATGCAATTGTGAATATCGTCATAAGATTAAAAACATGAAAAGAAGTACAACCTTTAGTCCTCGCGCAAAAGGCCTAAGAACAGGAATTAATGCAAATTCCCTCCTATAACTTGCACCCAAGACTTAGTCTGAGACGTGGCCGCGTGTGCTAGAAATCCTCTCCAATTGCCTTGCAATATAGGGAGAGCTATTTGAGTTTAGATGTGAGATCTGAGGTTTTGGGAGAAGAATGCTCTCAAAACCCTAATTTTACCCTGAGAATTATGTTACAGTGCAACAAGAGTCACTGATATAAGGAGAGTCCTCCTCCTTATATAGTTATTTCGGCCGAATTGGGGTTTGGGTAGGAGTGGGCTTTCCACTCTTACCTTATCCCAATGCGTGATTCGACCCAATTTAGCTATTATTTATTCGCGGGTTTAATTTATAAATCGTAACATGTTATCAGATATTAATACAGTCGATATATTAATAACGGTCTGATAAAATACGATATTGTATAATTACCTAAATTAATATAACTGTTTATATTAATTTGCGAATATAATATTTAATTAAATATAACTGTTTATATTTAATTTACGAATTAATCTTGTAATCCGTATTAGCTAAAATTATTTAATCCGTATTAAATAATAATTCTCAACATCTTATTGACTAATTTAATAGTCAATACCTCTGACTAACCGTTTAGTCATATCCGGCAAAATGTGACTGTATTTTCATACCTTCACATCTCTCAAACGTGTCCTATAGGTGTGACGTATAGGGACCAGTTGATCACCGCCATCCGTATGACAATAACGTCAAACTTATCTAGCAAGCCAACCGTTATTGATAAACGTGGATCAACTGGTAATAATACAGAAGTATGCCCTTGTGATCCTTAAAGAGATTTAATAAGTCATTGTACTTAATTGTCAAGGACACCAGCCCCAACATAATTATAGATCAAGAGCCATCAAATTTGAAGAAAGGAGAGTTCAGAAAAGAAAGATAAGGCTGAAACAGATTTCAGGGAAGTTATGGGTGAATCTTTCCTAACTACATCTAAAACTACAAAAACAATTCAATGAGTGAAGAAAGATTGGCAAAGTTTTGGTTTGTTGTTTGAAAAATCTGTTTTTATCAAAGTGTTATCATTCTGATTTTTCATGAGAAAATCAGTAGTTATGGGTGTTGTTCCTTATGCTCCTTGCTCAATGGTGAAATCTTGTGACCTTGGTTCCACTTCCAAGTCCTTAGAAGCTGCCATGAGAAGGTTAAAAGTGTCAAGAAGAGGGTACGACAATGAAGTGCACATAAAGAAGACAACAAGCAACCATGGGGTTCAAAGGAAGCCAAAACCACCTGATTTAGACCAAGGGGAGCACGACCTGCTCCTTGAATGCTCTAAGTCCTCTCCTACCCTTAGAGGGAAAGGTATAACACCATCACTTCCTTCTTTTAATGGTGTAAACAATAGAGCATTTGTGTCTTGGTTGTTTGATGTTGAATGCTATTTCAAGAGCAAGTGTTTTTCTGATAAAGAGAAGTGTAAACTGGTTGTGTCTTTCTTAAAGGGTGGTGCTTTATTGTGGTATAATACTCTTAATTATTCAAGGATAATGGAAGGAAAAGATAAGATAAGTTCCTGGTTTAAACTTGAAATGAACATGAGATTAAAGTTTCTACCTTGTTCTATCTTGAATGAATTAGGGGCTGAACTTAGGAACCTCAAACAAAATTCCTTGAGTGTTTATGAGTATGCTAGATTATTTGAGGAATTACACTTTGTGTGTGACAATAAAGCAAGTTCTTTTCAAAAAGGAATCAGATTTTACAATGGCTTGAATTCTGAAATTACTAGGAGGATTCACTTTGAAATGGTGTACTCATTTGAGGAATTGTATGAGTTGGCTTTGTTTGTTGAAAGGACTTTAGCAAGACCTAGGAAATATGAGGCCTTAGCTAGAAGAGGCGGGTTAGAAGCCATGAAAACAGATGGAACTAAGGAGAGTTTAAGCCAAGGGGTTATCATGTCATACTCGGATGGTACTTGTCCTAAGTTTAAACCCCTTGAGCCAAAGGTCATGAGCACTTGTGCTGAAATGAATAGCTCATGTGGTGCTATCTTTGAGAACCAATGTCTTGAAATTGAAACCCCCTTCAACTCAACTCATGAACCTACAAGTGAGGAGGAGAGTAGCCATTCTCTTTCCAAGGAGGCCATCAATGACAAGGCTACTGATTTGGTGCATAGAGAAGTGATTGTCGACCAAGGACTACTTGAGCTTCAAACCATGAAGTTTGGACAGTCCATGGGCATGTTCAATGGTGATGTTATTCATTGTTTGGAATTGGATTTAAGTGAGCATGTGATGCTTGTGTTAGAATGCCAACTAAGTAAGGAGCATTCTGAATTTGGGAATGGTTCAATACATCTCTTGCCATTCACAATTCTAGTCTATGATCCGGGAGGAGTCATGCGAGCCACCTCTTGAAGTGTTCTTGGTTTTTTGATAAGTGGGAGGACACAAGCCTTGGCAACAAGAGCCTTCAATGTGAACCAACAGAATTTGAGGGCAAAATCTTTTGAAGAAAGGGAGTTTGAAACAAAATTGTTTCATTTTCACTCATCTCTAAGCTAAAAGAAACAGTCCTGATGCAAGAGCCTTAATTATAGATCAAGAGCCATCAAATTTGAAGAAAGGAGAGTTCAGAAAAGAAAGATAAGGCTGAAACAGATTTCAGGGAAGTGGCAGTTTCCTGGTCTGACTTCAGAAAGCTATAACTGGAGCTTCACTTACTCAAACATCAATTTCTTTATATGGTTAGAATCTTGAAGAAGTCTAATTTCCAATGGAGTTGGAATCAGTAGGTTTGAATGAGTAGATTTGTCACAATAACCCTTCAAAGACTGTCACGATTTCATGCTACGTGCTGAAACTGGAAATAACCCGTCAGATTTCTGGTCTGTTTTCAAATGCTTATATCTGAAGATTGGCAAGGATATTTTTTGAGTTCTTTAGCTTCCCAGAATCTTGAGGATGTCTATTAGCCTATCGAGTTGGAATTAGCCTAAAATATTGAACAGGTTGAGCACAACAGTCTCTCAAAGACTGTCACGCAGGAATGCTATGCAACGTCTGTTTTGACCTGTCAGTGTTCAAACTTGAATAGCTCAAAATTGGCTGAATACTTTTGGGTAATTCTTTTTGGAGGTGATAGACAAGATCATTGGCTTTCATTCTATGTATGGTGGGTATTTTTAACCTTCATTATCGGGGAATTATGATTTTTCAAAGTTACAGCAGTGTGCAGGAAGAA
This sequence comes from Silene conica, assembly GCA_029255685.2. Taxonomy (NCBI): domain Eukaryota; kingdom Viridiplantae; phylum Streptophyta; class Magnoliopsida; order Caryophyllales; family Caryophyllaceae; genus Silene; species Silene conica. Next base: position 53,257,958 of record CM055318.2, read on the forward strand.
TGCTGTCATTCCAGTTCTGACCTGTTCTTACTAAAAGCTTCATATCTCAAGCTTGGCTTATCCTTTTGGGTTGATTCTTTTTGGAGAGTGAAGCTAGCTCAATTATCTTTAATTCAAGCTACCATTTGCATGATTAGGGTATCTGGTCTGGGAGCTACATGTTATTGAAGTTACTACAATTAATCCAAGGGAAAATGCTGAATGTCTGAATCTCCCTAAGGTTGTTCTAAAAATCACAAGTCCAGATGGCTCGTCCAAGTAGCATGTGATCCTAAATATAGCTTCAACCCTCCTCTGTAGAAGCCAAACAAAGACCATAAAGAAAAGATGTTGTCTTGCCATTTCAGGAAACAAACAAACAGGCTTTTTGACAGTCTGCTTTATGCAGTTCTGATTTGGCAGCCTTGGAAGCTTTTGGGCAGAAGCATCTTTGCATCAATGGACCAGCAACTCCAACATCCACATTAGGAGACTTTGTTGTTATAATTTGTTCTTTTGTTTAGGCCATTTTGAGCCACTAGATTAAAGCAAACTTCAAGGGTTCAGATTTCTTTTGTAAGTCTATATAAGGACAACAACTAAGCAATGTAAAAGTCAGATTTGATGAATTAAACAACCAAAAACTTTTTAAGTTTTCAGAATTCACTTTGCTATGTGCTTGTGATAAAACCCATTTGCTTAGTGCTTTGGGAAGGGTAATCTTTGCTGTGTGCTGGATTAATCCTTAAACCTAGTTCTAATCTCGTGGCTGGGTGCTGGGATTAGTTCATATCCATCTACTTGTCACGAAAATTCATGTTCTTTTACCATCCATTTAACATCAACTTTCTGTCCTAAATTTACCATACTCAAATTCCCGTTGAGTGTTAGAGATTCAGTTCAAATGGTATCAGAGCTTCGGCTCTTGTGTTTTCTTAAACCAAGACGGTCTTGGGAACGGGTGAGACTTGGTGTTCTAGGGTGTGAACTCTCAATCTGTGCGTGGCTTGATTGCGAGTGTTGGCTTTGGTTCGAGCATTTGTATGATGCTTGAATCGAGTTGGCTAAACAAGGGGATTCTAAGTATTTGCTGTGTGCTTTCTTAGGATGTGCATCTTGTTGTCTCCCTCTTTAACATCTACCACTCCCTTTGACTTAATTTGTTTTGTTTTCGAAATCCTTTTTGTTTTGCCAATTTTTAAACCCGAAAGTTTGAGGACAAACTTTTTTCAACAAAGGGAGTTTGCACTGAAATGGAGAGGCTTGAACATTCTGTTTGAGTGTTTATTTCGAGCCTTAATTTCAACACCATTTTTATGCAAAAAAAATGAATTTACAAGTTGAAAGTTTTGAACGGAAAATTTCAATCTATTTTGAACCGGAAAATCTGAGCAATAATATAAATGTTTTGGTCTTATTTTTTGTAAGAAATAGGTTGAAAGATTCTATGGGAGATAAACTAAGGTGGTCCTAATTGTTGTCTTCTAAAGATGACAAAACAAGGAGAAAAAGTAAGGCAAATGCCAAGCAATGTAACGGCTAAAGAGGGCTGATTTTTGAAGTGTTTTTATCTTCATTTGACTTCTACCCAATGCTGTCCATTTCATTCAATGTTGCTTGGTGACTCCACAAGATGACAAGAAGATAAAGTTGGCAAAGGACAACATTTTGGATGGAGCAATTGTGAGCAACAAAGGCAAGCTCATGGCTGAACATTTCAGCGTGAGAAGTGCCTACAAATGGTCCCCATTGTCCTCTTATTAGTTGTCACATGTACTCCTTATTTCACTTGTATTTTTGTTTTAGTTTCTCCTTTTATTTGTAGCCTTTAGATTAGGTTTTAGATGAATGGTTAGGATGAAAGATGAGCCTCTATATAAAGAGCTCACTTTCCTTTGTAAAAAATCAGATTTGGATGAATGAAAAATGATGAAAACTTTAAGTTTTTCAACCTAAATTCTTTGCTTAGTGCTGGAATTATCTCCTTTGCTATGTGCTTGGGGATTGAGTAAACTCTTTGCTTAGTGCTTGAGTGAACTCTTAGTCTTAAACTAGTGGCTGTGTGCTTGGTTTAAGTCATATCCTAGGCTTAATCAAGAGTGATCTTGTTAAGTCATATCCATTATTTATGTCTTTTATTTTCGTCCAAAAATAACAACCTCAAACAACCCATAATATCGTTCTTGACAGACCCTGGAACTGTTCAAAAACAGTCCTGGAATGCAAAATACAAAACAGCCCCATTTTGAAGTATTCATGGGTCCATTTCTGTTCAGATTCATTCCGTATACCTTACATGTGTGTTTGAGGTCCCTGGAGGATGGGCAACACTATATTGGGTTCGGGAATCGAGAGAGGATAGAGTCCCCCCGGTCGGGTAACCGAAAGGGAAACCGGCTCTCCCTCACCTTAGTTCCTGGGATCAATTAAGTGTTGATTAGAAGTATAAGAAAGTAGAACTATAGATTAGTTCCTAGACTTGAATGATATTGTATTGATGCGTATTAAGGTATGCCTTAAGCTGGCCTCTGAGCTTAATACGTGAGCTGGTTGTCATATATGGGGATATGCCTTAAGTTGGCCTCTAGCCCTATATGTGTATGGTTGTCGTGTCTGGGATATGCCTTAAGCTGGCCTGTGAGCCCAGACATGTTTGATTGTGATCGCGTTGGAACATGCCTTAAGTTGGCCTATGAGTTTGACGAGTAGAGCAGCTGCACAACGGGTAGCTAAGGTACTGACACCTTGCCCGGAGTGCAGATGTTGATGTTAGGACATGCCTTAAGCTGGCCTCTGAGTCTAGTGTCTTGTGATGTAGTGAAGGGACATGCCTTAAACTGGCCTCTGTGTCCTTTACTTTTGGATGTTATTCCATGCGTTGTGATGTCGCCTCTGAGTCTAGTGTCTTGCTGATTGGCAGGTCTATGCCTTAAGTTGGCCTCTGAGTCCTTGCTTGCTGAATGATTGGTATTTAGGTTATGTCGTAAGTTGACCGCTGAACCTTATACTTGCTGAATGATTGGTATTTAGGTTATGTCTTAGGTTGACCGCTGAACCTTATACTTGCTTAGTTTTATCTGCTTGCCTTGAGTTGGTACAGTGTCAGATATGCATGATGATTGATGTTTACAGTACCTTGACTTTGTTATTGTTCACCCAAGGCATTGGGTGACTCTTTAGTCAGTTTCGTAAATGGTTTGGACTGAAAGACCCCCCGACCGGGTAACCGGTAGGGAAACCGGCTCTACTTCCAAATAGTTTCCGAAGTTGGTTGAGAGCCGTGCATTAGTGATTGCATGATAGTATGAGTTTCAGTTATTGAGATATTGTATACTTCACATGTTTATATATGTTGGAGTATTCTGTTTCCTTTGTTGTGTTATGTGTCGTTACAAAAGGTGGCTAGGAGAACTCTAGTCACTCCCCACTGATTGTGGCGTACATGTTTACATGTATGTAGGTACATGCAGGTTGGCAGGGGTTGCTGAGAGCTAGCGAGTGATGATCCGCTTGTCATCTTATGACTTACACTTTACGATAGCTAGACTCTAGTTTTGATACAGTTTATGTTTTAGTGCGTGTAGGGATGTTCCATCCCAGGCCGTTATACATATTTCGTTTCAGTACTTAGACAGTATACTTATCTATTTCTGTTTATGTCAGTTTTCCGTTTTCAGTTTTAATTCTTCTCGCATGTTGTTATGTTAAAAAGTTTTAATTCCGCTGCATTTTTAGTACTTCGTATGATTTTATTTTCCGCTTTCGCGAGGGGTTTTACAGTTGGTATCAGAGCATTATTGCTCCCGACGCACTCATGTGACCCCCAACCTTAACTTGACCAAATAAACAAATAATGAATGAGAGATGGGGTAGATCTAAGGATATATATTGTAGTCTATTTGTGATTGCTAATTGCTAAGTTAACACTTGTTTTTCTTTTGAAGGATGGTGAGAACCACAGCTGCTGAGAACACTATAATGCAAGCACTTCATCAGTTGCTTGAGAACCAGAGACAGCAGGCAGAGACTGTTCCACCTCCTCCACCGCCAGGCAATGAGGCCAATAGGCCTGGTAGCTTCTCTTGGATAACATCGCAGATGTCCAGGAGCCACGTGAAGACTTATGGAGGCGAGGTTGATCCGGTAGCTCTTACTGAGTGGTTCCGTGAGATGGAAAGGAGCTTCACCATGTACTCGGTTGGCAGAGAGGATAGAGTGCGGCTAGCCACTCACTTTCTGACCTTAGAGGCCGATAGATGGTGGGCATTGACCGGACCGACTTTCATTCTGGATCCTTTATTTGATTGGGAGGCTTTTAAGGATAAGCTCGAGACGAGATTTTATCCTAAGGAGCTTAGATCGCAGAGGCTTAAGGAGTTCATGGACTTGAAGCAGGGAAAGATGTCCGTTCAGGAGTACACCGACAAATTTAACCAGCTTGCAAATTTCGCTTCGAAGTTTGTCAGGGATGAGGCTGAGAGAGTTTACTTCTACCGTGGGAAGTTAGGGCCGCGCATCGAGAGTATGGTTCGCCGTGACTCGACTTCTTTTGTTGAGATTTATGATGATGCTATTTGAGCCGAGAGTTCTATCCGTGCCATAGATGCTGAGACCCGAGCTGCTACCTCCAGTGTTTCTTCGCACCAGAGATCTGTTTACCAGGGGAAGAGACCGTTTGTTCCATCTAATTCTTCTCCTTCTTCTCAGAAGAAGGGATTTGAGAGGTTTTCTGCTCCGGTTGCTAAGACCACCTTCCACACCGATACTGCTTCCAGTGTTTGCCACCGTTGTGGTAAACCAACTCATCCGGGTTTTGACTGTTTCAAAAATGCTTTTAAGTGTTATACCTGCAATGGATTTGGGCATAAGTCATTTGAGTGTCCCGAGAAGAACACCGCACTTGGCAAGGCTGCCACAGCTGCTGCAGCGACTAGAGAGGGAAAGCCGAAGGGGAAGATTTTCGTGATGACTAGGGCTGAGGCTGAGGCTCATCCAGATATTGTGGCTGGTATCTTTTCTATTCTTGGGGCTGAGTGCCTTATTCTGTTTGATACTGGAGCTTCTTTATCATTTATATCGACTCAGTTCGCAGACCGTTTAGCTCTTGAGTCTTCCTTGGTTGAGGAGACTTCCATTTCCTTACCTTCGGGAGACGTGTTTTCTTGCTCTTTGTCCCATAGGGATGTTCCGATTATTATTGGTCAAGCCACATTTCCAGCGGACTTACTGAGATTTCCTCTCGAGGAATTTGACATTATCCTCGGTATGGATTGGTTATCGCGATACCATGCTCGCTTCGAGTGTCGCGACCAGAAAATCTGCTTGAGGAGTTCTTCAGGAGTTCGTGTTTCCTATAGGGGAACTCACCCTAAAAAGGGTGTTCGTGTTATTTCTTCGATGAAAGCTTCTCATCTTCTTAGGAAGGGTTGCCAAGCCATCCCGTGTGTTGTTTCAGCTGCTAAGCCATCGCTACCGAAGCTTGAGGATGTAGCTATTGTTCGTGAGTTTCCAGATGTTTTCCCAGAGGAATTACCAGGGATACCGCCAGAGAGAGATGTGGAGTTTACTATTGAGCTCGTTCCAGGTGATGCGTATTTGGGGTGATAATCAATTAAGACGATCAACAAAAATACGTATGTTGCAGCGGAATAAAAATACTAATAAAATAATACAATCTTGGACGAATAAAGAACGAAAAATAACCAAGAACGATGAAAGAATGAACGAATGATGAACGAAGGAACGGATGGTGGTGGTGACGTGGCTCGCCGTGGACGGCGGTCAACGGTGGTGGCGTTTCTTGGTGTTTCTTGATCTTCTTGAATAAAGATTGTTGATGACGTAATAAGGCACAGCACTTAATACTTGAAAGATTTGTGAAACGATTTGATGAATGATTTATGATTGTCGATGGATAGGATAATTGATCAAGCTCACACAGATACTCTCTCAATTATTTTGAAGCTCACACAGATACTTCGGGTTTAAAGCTCACACAGATACTTTAGGGTTTTTTTGTAAGATAAACTTAACAAGAAAATTTGTTTATAATTTGATAATAAGATGAATAACAATTGTATATGGCTGCCCTATTTATAGGGTGTATGGCCGAAAATCCTATTCTAATTAAGGTAGGAATACCTTAATTATTACTAGCTAGAAAACCCTAATCCTACTTAAGTTCAAACATCTAGTTTGACTAGGATTAAGACTCCTATTCCTAAACTAACTATGAATCCTAAAACTAGTAGGACTCCTTATTCTATTAGGATTGTGAATCCTACACACACTAGAAAACCTAATCCTATTAGGATTATAAATCCTACAACAATTAGGATTCCTAATTCTACTAGGACTACGAATCCTATCATAACTAGGATTCCTATTTAATTTAGGATTTCCTATTTATATTAGGACTCTTACAAAAACTCCTACTCGGACTAGAAAACACATTAGTCCTTATTAAACATAAAATAAACTAAGGCTAGAATACTATTAATTTGAGCCGTGTTAATCACACGTCTCCAAGCTTCCATGGACGGACTTATGGCTAACCCATTCCATGCTATCTTGAACACTGTATTTTACCCAAATTCGAACCCGTAGTTTAGAGACCTCACATCATGGTTAAGGAGTAGCTCATAGGAGGATGCTCCCGCATCACACTCTCCTTCTTTTGGAAAATTTGGCCTCAAATTTCCGTGTATGCTACCACCTGGATCAAAAACACATCTTCCAAGTTGAATCATCCTTGTAATAACAGGCCTAAGTATAGTTGTAGATTGCAGATGAAACTCCTGGACTCCATCCCACCATGGCTGACTTCGTCTTCCCCAAACTCTCTTCCACACTCCTTGTATTAATGATGCAACAACCGTACCCCCTACGGAACATATAATTCGAACTTATCAACTTACTAGGGCTCCTACCACGTACCTTTTCACCATCCTCCTTTCCTCGCACAGGTAAATTTTGAACAAAATAGGCAATTTGGAATCTAGTAGCTATACTTCTTATGGACATAGCATTTGGATCCCATAGTTGGTTAGACTTCTTACTAGGTAGCTTCTTACCAATGCACACCTTAACTGATGATTAATCTGATGTGTTGATATTAAGACCTTCATCAATGACTTCGCTTAAGGACTCTTCACTTAGGATTGGTAAAAGTTCAGAAGTCTTTTGATCAATAATATTATCACCGCAATCAGTTCTTCCCTTATGAATTCTAATACTCCCGAACACTCCCGATATTAGATTAATAACATTGTTCGTTTGAGCTTTGGATGGATCTTGAAGTAATCCGTGATTAACTACACTTGTATTATCACCAAGGGTCCTCTCACCCTTTTGCTCGTCCCCTTTATTAATATTAACAACATCAAGGTCTTCTTCTATAAACGGATCTTCTTCTTTTGGTTTATCTTTATGAACATATGAGTCCTCCTTTGGACAGTCCTGTGGACTGTTCGTTTCTTCAACAACAGGTACCTCACGGCTATTCTTGCCTTCGCCAACTCCTACTTCCTCTACCTCCTTACCTTCTATAAACTTCTCCTCTACGTCTCTCTTAAGTTCTACCTTTTTCTTTGGAACCCATGGTTGAAGATCAAATATTGTCTTTCCTTTAGGTACGCTATAAACATCGGTCCTCCCATTGTGTTTCACCTTTCGATCAAACTGCCATGGTCTTCCCAATAAAATATGGCTAGCACTCATAGGAACAATATCACACCATACTTCGTCTTCATACGGTCCAATCTTGAACGTAACTAAGACTTGTTGGTTTACATTAATTCCTTCTTCCCCATCAAGCCAATAAAGTTTATAAGGTTCTTTTTTATCAATTTTGGATAATTGTAACTTCTCAACCGCCTCTACGGAAATCAAGTTAGTACAAGAACCGCTATCAATAATCATAGTACATACCTTATTCCTTATCTTGCATCTTGTACGAAAAATCCTCTCCCTTTGATCGTGGATCTCTTCGTCGGTCTCCATATGTAGGTTTCTCAATACCATCGTGATAAAAACTTTCCCAAGAACCGGTATAATAAAAATTAGACCAAGAGCCGAAGCTCTGATACCAATTTGATGCGTATTTGGGGTGATAATCAATTAAGACGATCAACAAAAATACGTATGTTGCAGCGGAATAAAAATACTAATAAAATAATACAATCTTGGACGAATAAAGAACGAAAAATAACCAAGAACGATGAAAGAATGAACGAATGATGAACGAAGGAACGGATGGTGGTGGTGACGTGGCTCGCCGTGGACGGTGGTCAACGGTGGTGGCGTTTCTTGGTGTTTCTTGATCTTCTTGAATAAAGATTGTTGATGACGTAATAAGGCACAGCACTTAATACTTGAAAGATTTGTGAAACGATTTGATGAATGATTTATGATTGTCGATGGATAGGATAATTGATCAAGCTCACACAGATACTCTCTCAATTATTTTGAAGCTCACACAGATACTTCGGGTTTAAAGCTCACACAAATACTTTAGGGTTTTTTTGTAAGATAAACTTAACAAGAAAATTTGTTTATAATTTGATAATAAGATGAATAACAATTGTATATGGCTGCCCTATTTATAGGGTGTATGGCCGAAAATCCTATTCTAATTAAGGTAGGAATACCTTAATTATTACTAGCTAGAAAACCCTAATCCTACTTAAGTTCAAACATCTAGTTTGACTAGGATTAAGACTCCTATTCCTAAACTAACTATGAATCCTAAAACTAGTAGGACTCCTTATTCTATTAGGATTGTGAATCCTACACACACTAGAAAACCTAATCCTATTAGGATTATAAATCCTACAACAATTAGGATTCCTAATTCTACTAGGACTACGAATCCTATCATAACTAGGATTCCTATTTAATTTAGGATTTCCTATTTATATTAGGACTCTTACAAAAACTCCTACTCGGACTAGAAAACACATTAGTCCTTATTAAACATAAAATAAACTAAGGCTAGAATACTATTAATTTGAGCCGTGTTAATCACACGTCTCCAAGCTTCCATGGACGGACTTATGGCTAACCCATTCCATGCTATCTTGAACACTGTATTTGACCCAAATTCGAACCCGTAGTTTAGAGACCTAACATCATGGTTAAGGAGTAGCTCATAGGAGGATGCTCCCGCATCACCAGGTACCGGACCTATATCTAAGGCTCCCTACCGTATGGCTCCACATGAGTTGAAAGAATTGAAGCAGCAACTAGAGGAGATGATCGAGAAAGGATTCATTAGACCGGCTGCTTCTCCGTGGGGTGCTCCAGTTTTATTTGTCAAGAAGAAAGATGGTTCCATGAGACTTTGCATTGATTACCGAGAGTTGAATAGAGTGACTGTGAAGATCAGATATCCTTTGCCGAGAATTGATGACTTATTCGATCAGTTAAGGGGTGCTTCTAGGTTTTCTAAGATTAATCTTCGATCGGGTTGTCATCAGATCCCAGTGAGAGAGGCCGATATCGCGAAGACCGTCTTCCGTACCAGATATGGGCATTTCGAGATCGTGGTCATGCCTTTTGGATTGACTAATGCACCTGCTATCTTTATGGACCAGATGAACCGAACTTTTAGTGAGTTCCTTGACACTTGTGTGGTGGTGTTCATCGATGACATTCTCATTTACTCGAAGACCGATGAGGAGCATGCCGAGCATCTCCGATTGATACTTGGGATTTTACGTCGACAGAAGTGGTTCGCGAAGTTCTCTAAGTGTGAGTTTTGGCTATCTAAGGTTGCATTTCTTGGAAATGTGATATCTAGTGAGGGAGTTATGGTTGATCCAGCGACGATTGAGGCTGTTGTTGATTGGGAGAGTCCGAAAGGTGTGGGAGAGATTCGTAGTTTGCTCGGTTTGGCTGGTTACTACCGTCGATTTGTTGAGGATTTCTCTATATTTGGCTCGTCCGATGACTCAGTTATTGAAGAAGGAAGCTAAGTTTGTTTGGAAAGTGTGAGAGCTCTTTCCAAGAATTGAAGACTAGGTTGACTTCCGCTCCCATACTTGCTTTGCCAGAGATTGGGGTTGACTTTGATGTTTACTACGATGCTTCGATTTTAGGGCTTGGATGTGTGTTGATGCAGAGTGGTAAGGTGATAGCTTACTCATCTAGACAGTTGCGAGTTCACGAGGTGAACTATCCGACGCATGATCTTGAGTTAGCTGCGGTCGTTCACGCCCTGAAGATGTGGCGTCATTACTTGATTGGATCTCATTGTCGCATTTTCACGGATCATAAGAGCCTAAAGTACATTTTCACCCAGAAAGAACTCAATATGCGACAGCGTCGATGCCTAGAGTTGGTTAAGGATTACGACATTGAGTTATTGTATCATGAGGGTAAGGTCAATGTGGTTGCTGACGCGCTTAGCCGCAAGACTTCTCATTCGATGAGTGCTATGCGTGTTCTACCTGAGGAGCTTTGTTCTGAGTTCCGAAAGTTGAGATTAGAGATGGTTGGTAGTGGTTTTGATTGGTTATCTGCTATGACTGCCGAGCCGACATTGTATTAGGAGATTCGCCAGAGTTTGCCTACAGATGCTGCTTTCCGGAAGTTCGAGGCCAAGATTCCAAGTGGTGATGCACGGGATTTAGTGATTGACTCTGATGGTTTCCTTCGGTTCTGAGGTAGGATGTATGTTCCAGATGTGCCAGATTTGAGGAAGAGGGTTTTAGATGAGGCTCACCTGACGCCTTATTCAGTTCATCCGGGCGGAGAGGAGATGCACAAGGACTTGAGACTTATATTCTGGTGGCCCGGGATGAAGAAGAACATTTTGGATTACGTGAGTAGGTGCTTGACTTGTCAACAAGTCAAGATAGAGCATAGGAGGCCAGGTGGTTTGTTACAGCCGCTCCACGTTCCTCAATGGAAGTGGGAGTGCATTTCGATGGACTTCGTCACTGCATTGCCTAAGACAGTGGGAGGCAAGGATGCGATTTGGGTTGTGGTTGATAGGCTAACTAAGTGTGCCAGATTTGTGCCTATCCGCGAGACGTGGGATATGGACCGCTTAGCCCGAGCTTATATTGCCGAGATCGTCCGTTACCATGGTGTCCCGAGAGAGATCGTTTCTGATCGTGATCCTCGTTTCTGTTCCAGATTTTGGAAGGCTCTACAGGAGGCTATGGGTAGCCGTCTACTGATGAGTACAACATTTCATGCCGCGACTGATGGACAGTCCGAGAGGACTATTCAGACATTAGAGGACTAGCTCCGTGCTTGTGCACTTGATTTCCAGAGTTCTTGGGAACAGTGTCTGCCGTTAGTTGAGTTTTCCTACAACAACAGTTACCATTCATCTATTGGTATGGCACCGTATGAGACGCTCTATGGTAGGAAGTGTCGTAGTCCGATCTGTTGGGATCAGGCGTGCGACGTGCACGACCTAGGACCGGACCAGTTAGCTGCGACGATTGACCAGGTTCAGCTTATCAGAGGGAGGATGAAGGCCACACAGGATCGGCAGAAATCCTATGCAGATGTCCGTCGTAGACCCCTCGAGTTTGAGGTGGGTGACAGAGTTTTCATGAGAGTTTCACCGATGAAGGGCGTCGAGAGGTTTGGCGTTAAGGGCAAGTTGAGCCCTAAGTATATTGGGCCATTTGAGATCGTGAAGAGGATTGGTGCTGCTGCTTACCGTTTGGACTTGCCTTCTAGTTTGGGCAAGGTTCATAGTGTCTTTCATGTTTCTCAGCTCCGCAAGTATGTTAGTGACCCGAGTCATGGGCTTCCCAGAGAGATCGAGAACCTTGAGTCGAGTCTTGCTTTTGAGGAGCGTCCCGTGAAGATTCTTGACCGTTAGGACAGGAAGCTTAGGAGCAAGGTGGTGCCCTTAGTGAAGATCCTAAGGCGTTGCGGTGATGTGGAGTAGCAGACGTGGGAGACCGAGGCTTCGATGCGTGTTGCGCATCCTTCTCTTTTCGATTGAGGTATAGCTATTTAGAAGTTATGTTCGTTCGAGTTTCGAGGACAAAACTTTTTGAAGTTGGGGTGATTGTAACATCCCGTATTTTCGTAAAATATATTTTAAGAGTTTTTAATTATTTTAAGTAATAAAATAATATTTTAATATTTATTGAGAAAGTATTTTAAATAAGTCGTAAAATCCTTCTTAAGAACCTTAAGTCCTTAAGACGAATACAACTTGGCAAACTTAGGTCCGTATCATAAAACCCGTTCACTTCCAAACCCGTTTCATTTAAACGGGAAAGGACACTTAAAACCCCTAAACCCTTATGGATGTCGACATAAGCATCTCACAAAAATAAGAACACTGTCATCTTCATTTCTCATTTCCTCCTTAAACCTTCAACCTCTTAATCCATTTTTAATCATAATCCGATTCCCGAATCAAGGTAATTTATACATCTCTGGAATCCTCATGAAATTTGCAAGTCATCTATCACTTCCAATTTCCATTTCCTTTAGTTCGAAAATTGGCCTGTTTTTGTAAAATCCGTCTTTTAGTCCCTAAAATCCATTTTTCTTGTTGTAGGTGAAGGCTTAGACGACCCTAGTGTGGATAGCTACGTTATTGAGGAGGAGCTTTGATCAAGATCGCTTTTAAGGTGACAATTAAGAGAAACTCGGCCTTATTTGTGATATTGGCACTTTTCTTGTTTAAGATGATTTAAGTTTCTGATTTTTCATGTTGTGGTTGTTAATGGGACTTAGTATCATGCTAGGATTCCTTAAGAAAGACTTTCACATGCTTAGTTTGTGTTATATATGCTATGTTATTGAATTTCAGAAATTATGTGCTTAAGACGGGACAAAGAATAGTTTTGTTGAGGCATATTGGTGGGATTTGATGCTTGTATTTGATGTGTATGGTGATTATATATGCTGGGTAATATGTAACATCCCGCATTTTCGTAAACAATACTTAAAGGTTTTAAGTTCAAGCTCGAGAAATAATTTATATTTCGTAATTTTCACTACAACAGATACGTCAGATTGCGACTGAAATTAGCGACCACAAGCGGTCGCCCTTCTAATTTTAGCGACCAATTTCAGTCGCACGCCCTTAGTCGCAGGCTGTAGTCGCTTTTAGCGACCGATATTGGTCGCCAATTTTAGCGACCGATGAAAAAAAGGCGGGCGACCGATCGTGGTCGCCAAATTAGCGACCGACTGCGGTAGCTAAATTAGCGACCGATTTCAGTCGCTAATTTGGCGACCGTTTTCAGTCGCTAAATTTGCGACCGATTTCAGTCGCTAATTTAGCTACTGACATCGGTCGCTAAGTGGTCGCCAATGAAAAAAAAGTTACAGGGGTTTAGCGACCGACAGTGGTCGCTAATTTTACATGTTCGGTCGCTAATTTTACATGTATTTGCCCATAAAATTCGGTTTTGTCCTAGCCAAATCCGTAGCTACTACTGTAAAACCTGCAAGCAAACCAAAGAAGAGCAGCGCACAACCCAATTGATGCCAAATCTGATCGCTTAAATAAATAAAAGTGATTTGGATTACAAAGTACGAAATTCAAGCACTAAACTTAAAATTATCCAACACTAAACTTAAAATTATCCAACACTAAACATAAGAGTCACTAAAAACAAGAGTCACAAGCTACGACACTGGAAAAGATGCTCCCGCGCCACTGCCACCTCCATAATCGGGATCTCTTGGATCCCGATCCTGTGGACGCCAACCGCTGTTACAATTAGCAAAGTAGGAAGACATCCTTTCCATCTCTTCTTTCATTCTCCTCACCTCTTCATCTCGTTCGGCGTCCCTTCTATCCTTCTCAGCTAGTTGCATCTGAAGGTGACTGACCAAACCAGGAACATAGGGTTGATGCTGGGACGAGGACCCTCTTCTTGCCGGCGGTTCATAAAAGAGCTCTTTAGCTGAACCGGCCCCATAGACTCCTCCTTTATGAAAACCGTCTACCAATTCATACCATAGCTGATTGTCGGAGATGTCAGGGTTCGCCTTCTTTCGTTTAAGAAATGTTTCCTACAAGAAAAATGAAACATTATTAATAATATATACAATAACACTTACATATAAATAAATCATTGATTATAAATCATTTTTTAAATGCTTTATACAATAACACTTACATATAATTCGCGATCTCTTGCATTTACGAAGACGAACCCTTTCCTTCCCTTTTTGGCATGTGTCTCAAGGAAGAGATCTACAACCGATTGTAGCTGGCCCTTATTTTTCCTTGCCTATAAAAAAAATAATAAATTCATGAAGTGTTAGTCAGTTAACTAAAATTTAAAGCTAAATATATACTTCAAGATAAAAGTGATAAATTAAATCACAAGAGTAAATACTTACAGTCCACAGCAATGAAGCTCTTAGTTGGAAGTTTTGCTTCTTGGACACATCAAATGTTTCGATACCGACTTCCCACAGATACTTCAGTTCTTCCACCAACGGTTGTAAATAGACATCCAAGTTATTTTTTGGGTTGTGAGGACCGGGAATAAGTAGTGAGAGGAAAATAAATTGTCTTTTGGAACATAGCCAAGGAGGTAAGTTGTACGGTGTAAGCATTACAGGCCAACACGAGTACGGTCTACCAAATTGACCAAAAGGGTCAAACCCATCCGTACACAAGCCAAGTCTCACATTGCGAGGTTCCTCGGCAAAATCAGGATACAAACTATCAAAACGCTTCCACTCCTCTCCGTCACTCGGGTGACACATCTTTCCTGGTGTACGGGGGTTTTCTTTGTGCCATCTCATTTGGTTGGCAATATTTTTCGTGGCATATAACCTTTGAAGTCTTGGAGCTAGGGGAAGATAAATTAATGGGTGTAATGATATTGGTTTCTTTGTTTTTCCACTCTTCTTACCCTTTTTTCCCTTCAAGATAATATTTCCCTCACTTGTCTCATATCTATCCCTTTGACATTTCTTACATTTGGTTAGCAACGCATCATCTTTCCAAAAAAGCATACATCCTCCAGGACATGCGTCAATCTTTTCATGTGGAAGCTGAAGACCTTTGACCACTTTTTTGGTATTGTAAAAATTACGGGTCATAATGTTATTATCGGGTATAACATCTTCAATTAAAGTAGCAATACTGTCAACCGCTTTAAACGGCATATTGAACTCACATTTTAACGTTACTATCCTCGATGCAACTTGCAACAATGACATTCTACTCCCCTCATATAAAGTTTTCTCGGAGTCCCTTAGCATATCAAAAAAGGCTTTGGCTTTTGGGTTTGGATCTTCTTCCTCGGTTATAGGTACACGATCGGGATTAGTGAAAACATTCGACTCAAAGGCATCAAGTACCATTTCTCTATATGGGTTCTCGGGTTCAGAAGAGTGTTCGGGATCAGAAGAGTATTTTTCCCCATGTGATATCCAGTTGTAATAGTTTGGAAAAAACCCATTCGTAATAAGATGTTCTTCTACTTCTACCTCAGGTAAATATTTTAAGTTTTTACATTTAGTACAAGGACACCTAAGTTTGCGTTGTTCGAAATCATATGATTCTGAACATCTAGCAAATTCAATAAACCCACGAACTCCCTTTACAAATCTAGCATTGGGACGTTTCTTCTTATCTACTCTTTCTTCGTACATCCAGCTACGTTCAAATCTCTTCATTTTAATCTAGATAATATATGATAATTAAACCAAACACACAACAATAATTTCAATTCAATAAGAATTCAACAAATAATAAGTTCAAGCTAAGAATTCAATCAAGTCAATGTATGTACTTAAAGATTTCAATTGGGTCCTTATCACTCCAACCTAAACCCATCAATGTATATTTCAAGTCACTAGCAAATACATAATTGTGAATTTATTAGTGGGGAAAAAAAATTTGGCAGCAATTCCCTTAAGTTCTTCAAATACACAATGTGAAATAAATTTGTATTTATTTCACATATGTATTCGAAGAACATAAAGAAATTGTTACCAAACTCTTTCCCCACTAATAAATTCACAAATATGTATTTACTACCTAAGTGACTTGAAATATACAAAGACAGTCCCAAAATGGGGACTATTCATGAATTTCTCCTAACGAGTAATTCATGAACGGGTACTAGGTCAATAGTAATTCAATTCTTGCATGGAAAATATTCACAATAACTTACAATAACATACAAACATAATAATTAACATCACAAAATCATCCTAGAAATCTAATTACTAACTATACTCATCATCCAATTTTCCCCAATTTCTAACCCTAATCACAATAACACCCATTTTTTTCCAATTAACTAACTAAAAACATCCTAAAAACATCTTAATAATCTAATTACTAACTAAAATCATCATCCAATTTTCCCCAATTTCTAACCCTAATCACAATAACACCCAATTTTTTTTCAATTCACTAACTAAAAACATCCTAAAAACATCCTAATAATCTAATTACTAACTAAAATCATAATCCAATTTTCCCCAATTTCTAACCCTAATCACAATAACACCTAATTTTTTTACAATTCACTAACTAAAAACATCCTAAAAACATCCTAATAATCTAATTACTAACTAAAATCATAATCCAATTTTCCCCAATTTCTAACCCTAATCACAATAACACTCCATTTTTTTCAATTAACTAACTCAAAACATCCTAAAAAGCATCCTAATAATCTAATTACTAACTAAAAGCATCCTAATAATCTAATTATTAACTAAAAGCATCCTAATAATCTAAATACTAACTAAAAGCATCCTAATAATCTAATTACTTGTTTGAATTACAATAATACTATAAAGAGATTTAATACATAATTAAAGTTAGTAAATCGACACAAACCTGAAAAAGGAGTAAAATGTAGGTGAACGGCGGTGGTGGGTGGTCCGGTGGCGTTGCGGTGGTCCGGTATAAGGACTATCGGTCGACGGGTTTGGGGGGGTTTTCAGGTTTTTCCTTTTTAAAACGTACGCAATAATGGGAATGACGGGTTGAAGAGGCAAAAAAAAAATATAACAGGGGGTTAGCGACCGAAATCGGTCGCTAAATTCGGTCGCTAAATTTAGCGACTGAATTCGGTCGCTAAATTCGGTCGCTAAATTTAGCGACTGTAGCTAAACGCGGTCGCTAAATTTAGCGACTGAATTCGGTCGCCAAATTCGGTCGCCAAATTCGGTCGCTAAACTGGCGCAATTGTACTTTTTGGATTCCCGCGGATTTTTTCGGATAAGATTGGGATAGGCTTTTGGTCGCTAAATTTAGCGACCGACGTCGGTCGCCCGCTTTTTTTTATTCGGTCGCTAATTTGCGACTACCATTGCGGTGGCAGGTTTGGTCGCTATCTGGGGTAATTCTTGTAGTGTTTTGGAATTTCATTTAAATAACTGATTAATTTATGTGAGAATATTTTTAAAGGATTTAAATAAGATTTCATTTAATCGCGTAATTTGCGTCTTAGCAATTTAATTTCATAGTCCGGAAAATATTTATATCGTCTTAAGTTTATAGTGACCTTAAGTCGGTGTTCTTAGCTTAAACTGTCTTAAAACTTGTCTTATGGGCCTAACTTGTTAATGGACCCATTTCCCCTCTTTTTCCGCACAAAAACCTAACCCCACCATCCTCCACCTCTCTCCTTCATTTCATTTTTCAAATTTGTAAACATTTAGCAAACACCATTTTTGCATCTTTTCTCCTTCAATCTTAAAATGTTCATAAAATCTTCGTTTCTTATCCGATTGAGACGATTTTCGCGGCTAAGGATTCCTTGTCTCGAGCCCGTCGTTTTAAGGCGGTGTTTGTGTTAGCCGGAAGAGGACTTGGTGATTATTGAACAAGATCTCGAAGGTTTCGCTAAGTAAAGGTGACGATAATGAGAAACTCGGCCTTATTTGTAATATTAGCACTTTTCTTGGTTTAGATGGTTAAAGTTTCTGATTTTACAT
This sequence comes from Silene conica, assembly GCA_029255685.2. Taxonomy (NCBI): domain Eukaryota; kingdom Viridiplantae; phylum Streptophyta; class Magnoliopsida; order Caryophyllales; family Caryophyllaceae; genus Silene; species Silene conica. Next base: position 53,275,844 of record CM055318.2, read on the forward strand.
GTGGTTTATGTTCAATGGACTTAGAATCATGCTAGGAATACATGAATATGTAGTTCATATGCCTTGTTTATGTTTCACATGCTCATAGGTTGATTTTCAGAAATTTAGGCTTAAGACGGATACAAAGTTTGGATTTGTCGACGCTTTGTTGTGTTGATATCTACTCGCTTTTGATGTATATTAGACTTGTATATGCTGGGTAGTATATTGGTGTTGCGAATTTGGAGAATTAGTATCGATTGGGTGAAAGTTTTTAGTTTACAATAATGCGCAATTTTCTGCTCAGGAACTCTGAGCCGGTCGACCGACCGGCCGCCGGTCGACCGGCTGGGAGTGTTTCTTGGTTGTTTTTAGAAAGTTGAAGTTTTAGTGTTTAGGGCTGCCAGCCGGTAGGCCGGCTGCCTGCCGACCGGCTGGGAGTCCTTCTTAGTATTGTTGCGTGTTTTCAGACTTAGGGATTGGGTTCCCCAGCCGGTAGGCCGGCTGCCTGCCGACCGGCTGAGGGCCTTGGTTCTTCGTTAGTTTGTAAGAATTGTAAAGGGGAGAAGGATTGCCAGCCGGTAGGCCGGCTGCCTGCCGACCGGCTGGGGATCCTTTTTGGCTGTTTTCGCCTTTTAAGAATTGTAAAGAGTTGGGTTGCCAGACGGTCAGCCGGCTTCCTGCCACTAACCGGCTGGGAGCCCATGTTGACTTAAAAATCATTTATATCTTTCAAACGGTTTATCGGTTTAGTTTGAGATTCGTTCCGTGTACCTTATATGTGTGTTTGAGGTCCCCGGAGGATGGGCGACACTATATTGGGTTCGGGAATGGAGAGAGGATAGAGACCCCCCGGTCGGGTAACCGAAAGGGAAACCGGCTCTCCCTCAACTTAGTTCCTGGGATCAATTAAGTGTCGATTAGAAGTATAAGAAAGTAGATCTATAGATTAGTTTCTAGACTTGGATGATATTGTAATGATGCGTATTAAGGTATGCCTTAAGCTGGCCTCTGAGCTTAATACATGAGCTTGTTGTCATATATGGGGATATGCCTTAAGCTGGACTCTTAGCCCTATATGTGTATGGTTGTCATGTCTGGAATATGCCTTAAGCTGGCCTCTGAGCCCAGACATGTTTGTTGTGATCGCGTTTGTAACACCCCAAGAGTATATATGAGAGGAAATTTGTCCCACATCGGTAGAATGTGAGGTTTGTGGTATGTTTATAATAACTTCCACCAACCACTTAGTAACAAGGCCTTGTGCTTTTGGGCTTAAGTGAGGACAAATAGCGGGCCCAAAAGTGCACATTCATCTTATTGGGTTTGTGTTACGACGGTGGTGGGTCGGGTTGTTACAAATGGTATCAGAGCGACCCTGCGACCGTGTGGTGAGCCTGTGGTCGGGAGTACCTGGGTCACACACCTAGCGGGGGAAGATTCTGGCCCTGGTTGTGGTCAAGTTTGAGGCACAACGAGGACGTTGTGTTCTTTAAGTGGGGGAGTTTGTAACACCCCAAGAGTATATATGAGAGGAAAGTTGTCCCACATCGGTAGAATGTGAGGTTTGTGGTATGTTTATAATAACTTCCACCCACCACTTAGTAACAAGGCCTTGTGCTTTTGGGCTTAAGTGAGGACAAATAGCGGGCCCAAAAGTGCACATCCATCTTATTGGGTTTGTGTTACGACGGTGGTGGGTCGGGTTGTTAGAGCGTTGGAACATGCCTTAAGTTGGCCTCTGAGTCTGACGAGTAGAGCAGCTGCACAACGGAGCATTTAGGTCGTAACACCTCACCCGGAGTGCAGATGTTTGATGCTAGAACATGCCTTAAGCTGGCCTCTGAGTTTAGTATCTTGTGATGTGGTGAAGGGACATGCCTTAAGCTGGCCTCTGAGTCCTTTACTTTTGGATGCTAGTTTATGCCTTAAGTTGGCCTCTGAGTCTAGTGTCTTGCTGATTGGCAGGTCTATGCCTTAAGTTGGCCTCTGAGTCCTTGCTTGCTGAATGATTGGTATTTAGGTTATGTCTTAAGTTGACCGCTGAACCTTATACTTGATGAGTTTATCTGCTTGCCTTGAGTCGGTATAGTGTCAGATATAGATGTTGATATTATGATTTAGTTGTTGATGTTGATGAGTATGATACTTGACTTTGTTATTGTTCATCCAAGGCATTGGATAACTCTTTAGTCAGTTTCGTAAATGGTTTGGACTGAAAGACCCCCCGACCGGGTAACCGGTAGGGAAACCGGCTCTCCTTCCAAATAGTTGCCGAAGTTGGTTGAGAGTCGTGCACCAGTGATTGCATGATAGTATGAGATTCAGTTGATGAGATATTTATACTTCACATGTTTATATATGTTGGAGTATTCTGGTTGCTTTGCTTGTTACGTGTCGTTACAAAAAAGGTGGCTAGGAGAACTCTAGTCACTCCCCACTGATTGTGGCGTACATGTTCACATGTATGTAGGTACATGACATGTGGTTGGCAGAGGGTTGCATGGAGCTAGCGAGCGATGATCCTATTCATCGATTGACTTACACGTTTACGTTAGCTAGACTTTAGTTTACATTTCAGTTTTGAGAGCCTGTAGGGATGTGCCATCCCAGGCTGTCTGTATTTATATTTTACTTTCAATTTCAGTTTTAATTCACCTCGCATGTTAGTTAAGTTAAAAAGTTTTAATTCCGCTGCATTTTTAGTACTTTGTATGTTTTATATTTCCGCTTTCGCGAGGGGTTTTACAGTTGGTATCAGAGCATTATTGCTCCCGACGCACTCATGTAACCCTCAACCTGAACTTGACCATATAATTGAATAATGAATGAGAGATGGGGTAGATTTAAGGACTTATATTGTAGTCTGTTTTGTGATTGCTTTTATTAGGCTCTAACGTGTTTCTTGATTGTCATCGATTTCACTTTTATATCTTTCAATTGACGAACCGTGGGCTTATCCATTTGACGGTGGAGATCGGAGTTTCTACCGAAGATAGAAGGTTTGTGCTACTGTTGGAGAATGCTTCTGAGCCTTGAAGATACTCCTCTTTCTTTGTGCACCACCTTCTTTGATAACTCCGGATGCACATCCTTCTTTTAGAATATTTGTCTATCTCACTTGAACAGATCTTCATATCTTTCAGCTTAACCTTGTTGCTTGCTTTCTTAAGGTGCCCTCTAAGTAATCTCCCTTTTATTGGATCTGGAGGAACTAGTCTTAGGATAACCGTAAGCTGTGTTATGTGAAATATTGTTATTTGAGGAATAACTTAAGAGGTATCGAGAGACATGTTTTGGTGATCCAAGGGTCTAGTTGTCTATCCAATTGTAAGAGTGAAAGTGAGTGATAGGATGCTTGCTTGAAGGGTGAGTTGTATACGTAGTCTTTTGTGGAGCTTAATCTTGAGAACCATACTTAGATTGTGAAAAAAAAATGTGGATTGAAGAGTACCGTTTAAGGAGTTAGATAAGATACTTGAGGATATAGAGCGACCTAGAAGAATAGGCTTAAGATGCTAAGGATGATGAGTGGATGAGTGAAGTGAGTTAGTATCACTTGACTTAGGTGAGTGATTGAGCTGGGAGGGGCCGTTGTTGGTGAATGCGAATCATTGGCTATAATAGTTGAATACTTGAAGAGTTTATGACTTAAGCTTAGAAGAAGTGAACCACTATTCGACCCTAGGCTGCTTATTGAATCTTAATGTTTATTTACTGAAAAACTTAAGAGAAATTTGAGGATGCACCACCGGTCTGTGGATAGGATAAAGGCCCTGTTCTTTCTGGCTTAATTTCAGCTCCTTTCAATTTTGATTAGCTGTATTTTGTTAGGTTTTATTTACGTTCAATCAATTATGTATAATTAATCTCTTCACAAAATTAACTTTTAATTCAACTAAATTGACTTCACCTCAATTTCACTCAATTTTATTCAATTAAGCCCCACTCCAATTTAGCCAATTCAGCTCGTTTCAGCCGAAAAGAACAGGGCCAAAGTAATCTATAGGGAGATAAGAATTCGGAAAACTTGATGGTTTAGGAATTGTTATCTGGTGGACAGTAAGGTAAGTAAATAAAGTGGATATAGCATATAGGGGTGATGACCTGAAAGTGTTATTGAATTGTTATTTGTGGAACTAGTAGAGATGTGACATCTCGAACTTTTGGGCATAGGTAGTTGTAATGATGGTATCGTTTAAAGTTTGGAAGATTAGGGTATATAAATCATTGAAGGAATTGTTCATGAGAACCGATAATTGAATGACTGGATTTGGAAAGTAAGAAGTGAGAATCCCGCGAGAATAGTGACAGACCCACAACTTGGAAGATTCCGCAATCGTTCTTTTCACGTCGCTTCTCTCCTTTCTTCTCCTTCGCTTCTCCTTCCGATCATGGCTTCAATTTTATTGGAGTCCATAGCCTAAGTTCCTCACCTTGACATCTCGTTGTTCCTCGAGCCGTCTTCCATGCGTCTCTCTGGAGACCTATGTCATGGTTATCCCTGAAGTTCGTATCTCATCTCCACTTCTGTGAGCCTTGTTCCTTTTCATTTAGATTAGTGGCGGGATCGACTTGTTCTTGGAGTAGTGAAACTTGCCTTGAGGAATGCTTGGTTTTGCGTTGTCAAAGTTTGGTTGAGAGAATTGTGATAATAATATTTGGGTGATATTGGATAGTGTGCCGTCTTGAAAGCTTCATGTTAGATTGCTAGATGTAAGTGGTGATTGTGGATTTGGAAGTACCATTTGAAGATTTAAATACGATACTTGGAGTCTTAGGTTATTTTGGAGGTACATGCTTAAGATGATGATGATGTGGCTAAATTGATGAATTAGGTAAGTTAGTGCTACTTAATCTTGAGGAATTTTTGGTAATGCGGAAAAGACCACATACTTGAGGAACGAGAGTTATTGGTAAAGATGTGAGAATGTTGAGACATTTACAAGTAGACTTATGCAGCTGACTGGGTGTTGACCTTAGGTTACTTATGGAACCTCAACGTTTACCTATTGGAGCGCTTATTGGGATTGGAAAATACACCCACTGTTAGGTGAATCGTTTATGATAACTTGTGAGATAATGAGACCCCGTTGGCTTAATAATACTTCGATGGTGATTGATGGGTAACCATTGATGTTTGTGGTAATCATAGTGTAGAGATTTGCAACTTATAAGTATTCAGTAATATCATTTGAGGAATCTCGGAATGTGAATAACTAAGTCTTACTGAAACTGTGGGAGTGAAGGTTGCTACTTCCTTGGAACTTTGCCTTGGGATGTATACTGTTGGTAAGTGGTTAGAAACCAGAGGATTTAGAAGTTGTTACCTTAGTAAGGTCGTGATTTGAATGTTTACTGTGGTAATAAAATTTAGGAATTTAGGATTTCGAAGCACCTTGTGGAATAAGTTGTTGGGATCAAGCTGTTTAAAAATTGATTTATGGAATTTTGTTATGGTCCCCAATGGGAGAGGTTACAGAATAATGAATACCATATCTTGAGTTTTGAGGTTCGATGTTATGGTAATGAGGATTTTGGGTTAAAGTTTCGGAAGTGCGTGAACCTTGGTCTAGGATGCGTGCTTTAGCCTCTGTCTGGTTGAGGAATACCTTGTTCTATGGATAAAATAATGGCAAGAGAGATCGTGAAACCATTGGAAGTCTAGAGATCACTTGAATCGTTTCCCGTGGGATTTATTAGGAATCGTTGTAACGATGCTTTGTTTATGGATTGAGTGGTTAGTGACCCCATGTTTGGCAAGAACTACCGTCTTCCTTGACCTCTAACCTGGTTGTTCCTTTCCTTCGATCCTTTCTCGTGTGTTCTGTCAGCTGCGAAACTGGAAACTCACAATTCTTCGTGTCGAAAGTAATCTCTATGGTCTTTTCTGCGCTCCCGGTGACTGTTTTTGAAATTTGTTTCCCATTGTTAACTCTGAAAGTTTGTAGTTTTTGAAAAATCTTAATTGTTTCGAGAATTTGAAACTGCTCCCTCTTTTGGGGAAAGTGGCCTTTTCACCGTTGTTGCAATTTTACTCGTTTGTAGAATCAAAATAAAGGTTATTGTGGGAAATTCGGTTTTGAAAGAACTAATTTATTGCAATTTGGATTTATCTCAGCGTTGATTTGTCATTTGGACTCGTTATTGGAGACGTCTGATAACCCATACTGTGCTTATCAACACCGAATCGATCGGGATTTTGAACTTTTAATGATTTAACCTTGGGACTTGTCTCAGATTTGGAATGTCGGACTCTTGAATACGTAACGAGAATCCCAATGTCCATTGACGAAGACTCGTGCCTTAGAATCTTTCTTTTGAAACCTTTTTTGAAAGACAGGGATTTGGATTTCAATAATCCGGGTAGTAACTAAATTTGTTTTTAGTACTTATTTATGTCTTCAAGTTTCGAGGACGAAACTTTTTGAAAGATGGGGTAATTGTAACATCCCGCATTTTCGTAATCAATATTTAAAGGTTTTAAGTTCAAGCTCGAGAAATAATTTATATTTCGTAATTTTTGGAATTTCATTTAAATAACTGATTAATTTATGTGAGAATATTTTTAAACGATTTAAAGAAGATTTCATTTAATCGCGTAATTTGCGTCTTAGCAATTTAATTTCATAGTCCGGAAAATATTTAAATCGTCTTAAGTTTATAGTGACCTTAAGTAGGTGTTCTTAGCTTAAACTGTCTTAAAACTTGTCTTATCGGCCTAACTTGTTAATGGACCCATTTCTCCTCTTTTTCCTCACAAAACCCTAACCCCACCATCCTCCACCTCTCTCCTTCATTTCATTTTTCAGATTTGTAAACATTTAGCAAACACCATTTTTGCATCTTTTCTCCTTCAATCTTAAAATGTTCATAAAATCTTCGTTTCTTATCCGATTGAGACGATTTTCGCGGCTACGGATTCCTTGTCTCGAGCTCGTCGTTTTAAAGCGGTGTTTGTGTTAGCCGGAAGAGGACTTGGTGATTATTGAACAAGATCTCGAAGGTTTCGCTAAGTAAAGGTGACGATAATGAGAAACTCGGCGTTATTTGTAATATTAGCACTTTTCTTGGTTTAGATGGTTAAAGTTTCTGATTTTACATGTGGTTTATGTTCAATGGACTTAGAATCATGCTAGGAATACATGAATATGTAGTTCATATGCCTTGTTTATGTTTCACATGCTCATAGGTTGATTTTCAGAAATTTAGGCTTAAGACGGATACAAAGTTTGGATTTGTTGAGGCTTTGTTGTGTTGATTTCCACTTGCTTTTGATGTATATTAAACTTGTATATGCTGGGTAGTATATTGGTGTTGCGAATTTGGAGAATTAGTATCGATTGGGTGAAAGTTTTTAGTTTACAATAATGCGCGATTTTCTGCTCAGGAACTCTGAGCCGGTCGACCGACCGGCCGCCGGTCGACTGGCTGGGAGTGTTTCTTGGTTGTTTTTAGAAAGTTGAAGTTTTAGTGTTTAGGGCTGCCAGCCGGTAGGCCGGCTGCCTGCCGACCGGCTGGGAGTCCTTCTTAGTATTGTTGCGTGTTTTCAGACTTGGGGATTGGGTTCCCCAGCTGGTAGGCCGGCTGCCTGCCGACCGGCTGAGGGCCTTGGTTCTTCGTCAGTTTGTAAGAATTGTAAAGGGGAGAAGGATTGCCAGCCGGTAGGCCGGCTGCCTGCCGACCGGCTGGGGATCCTTTTTGGCTGTTTTCGCCTTTTAAGAATTGTAAAGAGTTGGGTTGTCAGACGGTCAGCCGGCTGCCTGCTACTAACCGGCTGGGAGCCCCTGTTGACTTAAAAATCATTTATATCTTTCAAACGGTTTATCAGTTTAGTTTGAGATTCGTTCCGTGTACCTTATATGTGTGTTTGAGGTCCCCGGAGGATGGGCGACACTATATTGGGTTCGGGAATGGAGAGAGGATAGAGACCCCCCAGTCGGGTAACCGAAAGGGAAACCGGCTCTCCCTCAACTTAGTTCCCGGGATCAATTAAGTGTCGATTAGAAGTATAAGAAAGTAGATCTATAGATTAGTTTCTAGACTTGGATGATATTGTAATGATGCGTATTAAGGTATGCCTTAAGCTGGCCTCTGAGCTTAATACTTGAGCTTGTTGTCATATATGGGGATATGCCTTAAGCTGGCCTCTGAGCCCTATATGTGTATGGTTGTCGTGTCTGGGATATGCCTTAAGCTGGCCTCTGAGCCTAGACATGTTTGTTGTGATCGCGTTGGAACATGCCTTAAGTTGGCCTCTGAGTCTGACGAGTAGAGCAGCTGCACAACGGGGCATTTAGGTCGTAACACCTCACCCGGAGTGCAGATGTTTGATGCTAGAACATGCCTTAAGCTGGCCTCTGAGTTTAGTATCTTGTGATGTGGTGAAGCAGGGACATGCCTTAAGCTGGCCTCTGAGTCCTTTACTTTTGGATGCTAGTCTATGCCTTAAGTTGGCCTCTGAGTCTAGTGTCTTGCTGATTTGCAGGTCTATGCCTTAAGTTGGCCTCTGAGTCCTTGCTTGCTGAATGATTGGTATTTAGGTTATGTCTTAAGTTGACCGCTTAACCTTTATACTTGCTGAATGATTGGTATTTAGGTTATGTCTTAAGTTGACCGCTGAACCTTTATACTTGCTGAATGATTGGTATTTAGGTTATGTCTTAAGTTGACCGCTGAACCTTATACTTGATGAGTTTATTTGCTTGCCTTGAGTCGGTACAGTGTCAGATATTAAAGGTACATCTTTGTCTAGTTTCCTGATGTAATAGCCTATGACTCCGTCATGTATACTGTTGCGCTATAAAATGAATTGCATATTACCATGTTCGAAATCTGATCACGATGTATTGAGTTATTAGTTAGTTTGGCATGTGATTTAGTGGTGTGCATTCGTTTACCTTATCCTTAAATTTCATGATCCGTGAGCTACAATTTGTGAGAACAACGTTTTAGTAAAGGAGAGTCAGAATGTCTCCGTGCAGTTTCGAGTCCGATCTGTAGTTGAAAAATAGCCCTTTGCTTGTGTTTATAATTGTCACAAACTACCATTTCAGCGTTTCAAAAGTTTTTCCAAAGGTTTCAAAAGTTTTAATTTGTATTTCAAGATGATGAATAACCATGATGACGCTTGCTCTTTTAATAATTGTAGTAATTGTTTGCTATATGACAAATTCTGTACTTACGTGTTGATGAAAGCCTGCCCGGATGCTTATTTGTTGCGCGTTATATGAACTCTTATTTTACAAGACATGTATTATATTAGTCTCGTGATAGATGATGTAAGTTGAGTTATACCTAAGTGATCTGGTTAACTTATTAATACCTAGATATGTTAAACGGTCTCGTTAGTCCATGATTTGTGCATATTTTGTGAAACATGTCAATGCCCCATGTTTAATTACGTTCATTAAAATTTTGTTCTATGTCTTTTCCTAAAGTATGGTTCTGCTTCTAAAGTATGTTGATGAACTCTAAGCTTCTTGTTGTTTACATTGTTGTTAATATATTAAATTTGTGAGAAATTTCAAGGGTATGTAAGTGATACCTATTCCGATTCTGTTTTACTGCGTAACTCGATCTCTACAAACCCTAATACTCTTGTTATTGCTCAAGGTTATATGATTACATGATACTTGCTATGGGCCTCTTTTGTGTATTTATTCGAGTGGTATACTAGTAATTGTCCTTTTATTTTGGTAGTTAAAACTAATTATAAGATAATTCTTTTGTTTGTGAGATGGATTAAGCTTTTGGTAATTGATTATCTTGTGTTATGTGTAATAATTCTGTATTAGACTCGTCTGGTATAGTGTACAAGCTCTTGTTTCATGAGTTGTGGAATAGTAAGTGTACATACAAACGTGTCGATGAATTGGTTAACGTACGTACATTGTCATGTTAATTAGCTGTTGGGCTAGAGTTTGGGGGGATAAAGTGGCTCGTGATCTTGGAACAAAGACCATGGTTGATTTTGTACGGAGATTGAGTTTGCAGTTTAGTGTCTTATTGAGTGGTCGCATTCTTTGACCTTGACTTGTGGGTGAGTAACTTAGAGTTATTTTCCTTAATTAATGAGCAGTTCCTCTAAGGGAATATTTGATGGTATTAATATTGAAATCGAGATGATAATTGGTCTTTGGTACCGAGTTATAAGTTATCTGGCCGTAGTGCCATATGGTGTTTATGGTCCAGTGTGACCTTGATGATTGAGTTGTGGTATGAGTTTGAAATCGATATTAAGATGAGGCACTGATTCGCGGTTTTATTCCGCCAGTTCACTCACCCTTGTCCTTGGTCTTAGATTTGACAATGACAATACAATACTTGGTTACTTAGAGTGAGTTTTTGGGTAAGACGGAGTAATGTGCTGGGAATTCTTATAATGGGGTTACGAGGACGTAACCATATTTTAAGGAGGATAGGATTGTAAAATCTGATTTTACAATATGGTTAGTTGTTATACTGATAATCCGGTTTACTTCTGTTATGCTTTATAATGTGATTCGTGAAGTATCTTTTAACTTAGTTATGCGTTGAGCTTTGGGGACAAAGTTCTCTTAAGGAGTATTGAATGTAACATTTCGTGTTTTGAAGTCTATATAGGTTCTATTGATGATTGTTTCATGCTTGTTATAAGTTCTTTACCGTTATAGGGTGGCGAACTTCGGGACGAAGTTCATTTTTAAGAAGGGAAGACTGTAATAACCCGTGTTTTAGCCTCAGTCTATAATTATCAAAGGAAGGACGATACAAGTATTTTAAAGAGAATGTTTATAAAGTATTTATTGTTATTATTTTATAAACCGTATTTCTACGTTTACTTATATTTTTTTTTAGAAATTTATGGTTATTAAGTATTAAGGAATATTGTGATGACTTCTAATTATTTATATTGTTATTGTTATTGATTTAATAATAATTGATTATTTGGCTTTATGCTATTTTGACGATTAATTCATAAGTGACATTCCATTCATATTTTCCTTGCTATAATAACCCGTATAATAATGTGTGTATATATATATATATATATACTCTTCGTTTAATAAGCTAATATATCTTGTATGTTTGTAAGCTTTTTGGACCTCGGTGAGATTCGAATTAGGAACCTATTTATCAAACATAATAATAAGATGTCGTGGGGTTGGTGAGACTCGAACCATGGACCTTTGGCACATCGGTTTTGGGCCTCGAAATGCGTGTACTATGAAATCAGCCCACACCTTGTCTTTTATACAAACACAACAGCTCTCCTCCTGCCGTCATTTTGATGACACAAAACCTTAACCTAATTCTAACCTAATCAACTATCTAACACCACACCTTCCCTGCCGACACTACAAGGCCTCTAGGGGCAGCTTACACGGCGGATTTAGGGCAGTCTAAGGTGGCTCGTTTGGGCCAGGAAAGAGGTATGGCCACCACGTTGTTTCTCATGTGTTCATGTAGCGTTTTTATTCGAGTAATTCTGTCAAGTAGATTCATGTATGGTGTCTGATTATTATACAATGGTGATCTATGTTGTTTGGTGTCATGTCTTGACCATAGTCGCAACCCCGTTGACCACCTAGGACCACCAGTCGTGGCCGTCTTTGTTGCCTGTAAAATCACCAAAATCGTATGTTCAAAACAGAGTCACGAGTATGGTTGCTTGTGTACCAATTCGAAGGATCTTCTGTTCATGGTTGGTTATGGGTGTTATATTAGTTGGTTGGTGGTAGTCTGGGTGTTTAGGTGGTGGTTGTTAGGGTGGGTCTTGGTGTTTCATGTCGCCTCTTTACTAGACCTCATTTGGGTGGTTCACGAATGAGGAACAGAGTCGAGTAAGGACTGGGTTGTGGAGTCGGTGGTTACTATCGGTTCCGGCGGTGTCAGCAGCAACCACTAGCCTCCCAGGAACCACCAAGGCTCGGAGGTGAGTCTGGTGGTTTCACTGGCAAGGGTGGTGCATGCTGCTGGTGTCGATAATGGTGGTTACGGGAGTGACCAGGCGTGGTAGCTGCTGGGTTCGTTTTGGGCAGGGGGTTTTGGGTCCGACTTCGAGGGCTGGTAAGGTGTCGTTAGAGGTCATGGTTGGTGTTAGTGGTTACACCGTGGGGCAGTGGTAACAGCCAGCATGTTACGGTGGTGGTAGAGGCGGCTTAGGGGACGTCGGAGAGGGCTGAAAGGTGGGCTGGTCAGGACTGGGTTCGCAATCTAGGGTACTGAGTGCGTTCGTGTTTTAGATGTTATTGTTATAGTTTTGTTCATTTATTAATAGTTTTTATTATTATTATTATTATTATTATTATTAATATTATTATTATTAGTTATATTATTTTTATTAGTTGTATTATTATTGTTGTTATGAGTTATATTTATATGGTAAGGTGTTATTTATGTTATTGTTGTTACTACTTATATTTTTTTTTAGAAATTTATGGTTATTAAGTATTAAGGAATATTGTGATGACTTCTAATTATTTATATTGTTATTGTTATTGTTATTGATTTAATAATAATTGATTATTTGGCTTTATGCTATTTTGGGTAAGTCTATATATAGTAAGTATAATTAGTAAGTTTATAATTGGCTAAGGATAATTGATATGTATAATTAGTTAATATTGTTTGGAATGTATATGAGTGTGTTGATACGTATATTTACAATGTGTGATAAGTAAATCAATTATGAACATGATCGAATAATTGTTTAATTGTCTGAGTAGAAATTGATATTCAATACTAATTATAGGAACCGAATTCGATTGTTCAAGGTGGAACATATCTAGCAGCTGTTCGGTGGTCAATCCACAATTGAGGTAGGGGAAAATACTGGTATATGATGATGTGTAAACTGTTCTTATTTGGTATTAAGCATGTTTGTGATATAATATCATGTGATCGTATATATAGTGTTATCTATATTATTCTGTGATATAATACGATGTGAATATAAAGGGTCTGTGATTGGTGTGGAGATAAAGGGTCTGTGATCGGTGCGGAGATAAAGGGTCTGTGTTGGTGCGGAGATAAAGGGTCTGTGATATGGTGTGGAGTATATTGGGTCTTGTGATCGGTGCGGAGTTTATTTGGTGTTGGATCGGTGCGGAGTTTATTTGGTGTTGGATCGATGCGGAGTTTATTTGGTGTTGGATCGGTGCGGGGTTTATTTGGCATTGGATCGGTGCGGAGTATATTATACTGTTGTCTTATTTATCTTTCTACTCAACCTCGCGGTTGACCCTGTGTATTCGTGTGACACCTACGATGATCCGGAATGGGGAGTAGATTTTACAGGTCAGTGACAGATGGACTAGGAGCTTGGGCATGGAGAGAGACATGGCATGGACCTACTTAGAGTTAGATCACGTTTAGATATCGTCAGTTGTACTTTCATTTTACAAGTTTGGAACTCGTAATTGTTGTAATACCAAGTTCAAATTTAATCAGTATTTATATAAATTACCTTGGGTTTGTTTACCTTGTTACTCACTACCTCGGATATTCCGGGATGGTAACAGTTCTATTTATTTGAGAATGTCTTGCTAAAGGCTCTTAAATAAATGGGGGTGTGACAAAGTGGTATCAGAGCGAACGATCCTCAGGCCTAAACCAAATGAATAATAATGAATGTAGGAAGAGTCTAATAAAATGAACCCCGAGATGAGACTGATAGAAGCCCCAAAAAGGAACGAGATAAGTTAGGGGCCCCCTCAAACCAGACCTGGGCCCTTCTGTTCTGTCTCGGGAACCCAATGAGAGTAATTGAAGAGTGGGGTAGATTATATAGCGACCTAGTTATCTTGTGCTAACAATTTTTGCAGGGGCGGAATGAGGTAAGTAATGATGTGTACATGGTTAATGATGCATTGTATTCTATGAGTTTGATATCGGAAAGTGATTGAGAAATGTATTACTTTAAGTATTGAGGACATGAAAATTGAAATACGAGTTTGAAATATAAGCTTGGCTAGTAGGATGATATGCATGAGAAGAATGCGACTGATATTGAAACGCTGATGGATATAAATGATTGAATCGAAATTTTCAGGAATGGGTGTATATTTATTGTATACTGAATTAGAGTGATATGATCATGTGTTTTTGGTGTCTCGAATTGTCTATAGTGTATCTGGTTATTAAATGACTAACGTAACTTTTGCAATATATTACTTGGTATTTGGATATGACCTATCAGATTTAAATGTTATAGTAATTCATGTCTAGTGATATGCGGAGTGTGTTGCCTCATATATAAATATGTGATACGATGGTATATACATGCAATGTGTAAATTTTGAGTAATTAGTTGGTTCTACTTCCAGTTTAGAAATCTTAACGTGTTCTAGATGACAGTTACAGTTTGAGTAATGAATACATATTAATATGGTAGTGTTTATGCATCAATAATATGTCAACGTGTTATGGAAGAAAAATGGTTGAGCTTCGTAGTAGAATGTGAAGTTGTAAAAGAACTAAAATTTTTGATAAGTTTTCAAAATGTTACCTCGCTTGCAAAAGCTGCCATCTAAAATGTGTTCTTTATATGAGTATGAAAATTTTATGTATGATAACCCATGTCGATCTTAACGAGTCGTTATTTAATTGTGATTTGTTTACAAGTGCTGCAGCATGCTTATTGGTGAAATTATGGGTCAAATAAGTTTTATATAAAAGTTCAATCAATTGTGAATTATGTGATGAACCACGTCACACCCTGTTATGGCTTTAGTAACATGAACAATAGTCATATGATAAGAATATGGACCTTACTACGTGGTAATGTAACCTTGCTTATTTCATTGGGTTTTATATAAAATAGTTTCAATTATACGGACGTTCCTACTTTCTATGGTATGACCTCAAAATAATTATGTGATGTTCCTATGTGATGTTAAAATCATGTTCATCAGAGAGGAGTCTTGACAAGTGGTAGAATGGAATTTAACTAGTAAGATAATTAGCATGATGTCATGAGTAAAAGTTATATAGCAATTTAATTGTTATAATTTAATGTTGGTTATTTTGAACAACGTGAACCTTGTTGCTATTCTTTCGTATATTAAAGGTACATCTTTGTCTAGTTTCCTGATGTAATAGCCTATTACTCCGTCATGTATACTGTTGCGCTATCAAATGAATTGCATATTACCATGTTCGAAATCTAATCACGATGTATTGAGTTATAAGTTAGTTTGGCATGTGATTTAGTGGTGTGCATTCGTTTACCTTATCGTTAAATTTCATGATCCGTGAGCTACAATTTGTGAGAACAACGTTTTAGTAAAGGAGAGTCAGAATGTCTCCGTGCAGTTTCGAGTCCGATCTGTAGTTGAAAAATAGCCCTTTGCTTGTGTTTATAATTGTCACAAACTACCATTTCAGCGTTTCAAAAGTTTTTCCAAAGGTTTCAAAAGTTTTAATTTGTATTTCAAGATGATGAATAACCATGATGACGCTTGCTCTTTTAATAATTGTAGTAATTGTTTGCTATATGACAAATTCTGTACTTACGTGTTGATGAAAGCCTGCCCGGATGCTTATTTGTTGCGCGTTATATGAACTCTTATTTTACAAGACATGTATTATATTAGTCTCGTGATAGATGATGTAAGTTGAGTTATACCTAAGTGATCTGGTTAACTTATTAATACCTAGATATGTTAAACGGTCTCGTTAGTCCATGATTTGTGCATATTTTGTGAAACATGTCAATGCCCCATGTTTAATTACGTTCATTAAAATTTTGTTCTATGTCTTTTCCTAAAGTATGGTTCTGCTTCTAAAGTATGTTGATGAACTCTAAGCTTCTTGTTGTTTACATTGTTGTTAATATATTAAATTTGTGAGAAATTTCAAGGGTATGTAACTGATACCTATTCCGATTCTGTTTTATTGCGTAACTCGATCTCTACAAACCCTAATACTCTTGTTATTGCTCAAGGTTATATGATTACATGATACTTGCTATGGGCCTCTTTTGTGTATTTATTCGAGTGGTAAACTAGTAATTGTCCTTTTATTTTGGTAGTTAAAACTAATTATAAGATAATTCTTTTGTTTGTGAGATGGATTAAGCTTTTGGTAATTGATTATCTTGTGTTATGTGTAATAATTCTGTATTAGACTCGTCTGGTATAGTGTACAAGCTCTTGTTTCATGAGTTGTGGAATTGTAAGTGTACATACAAACGTGTCGATGAATTGGTTAACGTACGTACATTGTCATGTTAATTAGCTGTTGGGCTAGAGTTTGGGGGGATAAAGTGGCTCGTGATCTTGGAACAAAGACCATGGTTGATTTTGTACGGAGATTGAGTTTGCAGTTTAGTGTCTTATTGAGTGGTCGCATTCTTTAACCTTGACTTGTGGGTGAGTAACTTAGAGTTATTTTCCTTAATTAATGAGCAGTTCCTCTAAGGGAATATTTGATGGTATTAATATTGAAATCGAGATGAGAATTGGTCTTTGGTACCGAGTTATAAGTTATCTGGCCGTAGTGCCATATGGTGTTTATGGTCCAGTGTGACCTTGATGATTGAGTTGTGGTATGAGTTTGAAATCGATATTAAGATGAGGCACTGATTCGCGGTTTTATTCCGCCAGTTCACTCACCCTTGTCCTTGGTCTTAGATTCGACAATGACAATACAATACTTGGTTACTTAGAGTGAGTTTTTGGGTAAGACGGAGTAATGTGCTGGGAATTCTTATAATGGGGTTACGAGGACGTAACCATATTTTAAGGAGGATAGGATTGTAAAATCTGATTTTAAAATATGGTTAGTTGTTATACTGATAATCCGGTTTACTTCTGTTATGCTTTATAATGTGATTCGTGAAGTATCTTTTAACTTAGTTATGCGTTGAACTTTGGGGACAAAGTTCTCTTAAGGAGGATAGAATGTAACATTTCGTGTTTTGAAGTCTATATAGGTTCTATTGATGATTGTTTCATGCTTGTTATAAGTTCTTTACCGTTATGGGGTGGCGAACTTCGGGACGAAGTTCATTTTTAAGAAGGGAAGACTGTAATAACCCGTGTTTTAGCCTCAGTCTATAATTATCAAAGGAAGGACGATACAAGTATTTTAAAGAGAATGTTTATAAAGTATTTATTGTTATTATTTTATAAACCGTATTTCTACGATTACTTATATTTTTTTTAGAAATTTATGGTTATTAAGTATTAAGGAATATTGTGATGACTTCTAATTATTTATATTGTTATTGTTATTGATTTAATAATAATTGATTATTTGGCTTTATGCTATTTTGGGTAAGTCTATATATAGTAAGTATAATTAGTAAGTTTATAATTGGCTAAGGATAATTGATATGTATAATTAGTTAATATTGTTTGGAAGTTATATGAGTGTGTTGATACGTATATTTACAATGTGTGATAAGTAAATCAATTATGAACATGATCGAATAATTGTTTAATTGTCTGAGTAGAAATTGATATTCAATACTAATTATAGGAACCGAATTCGATTGTTCAAGGTGGAACATTTCTAGCAGCTGTTCGGTGGTCAATCCACAATTGAGGTAGGGGAAAATACTGGTATATGATGATGTGTAAACTGTTCTTATTAGGTATTAAGCATGTTTGTGATATAATATCATGTGATCGTATATATAGTGTTATCTATATTATTCTGTGATATAATACGATGTGAATATAAAGGGTCTGTGATTGGTGCGGAGATAAAGGGTCTGTGATCGGTGCGGAGATAAAGGGTCTGTGTTGGTGCGGAGATAAAGGGTCTGTGATATGGTGTGGAGTATATTGGGTCTTGTGATCGGTGCGGAGTTTATTTGGTGTTGGATCGGTGCGGAGTTTATTTGGTGTTGGATCGGTGCGGAGTTTATTTGGTGTTGGATCGGTGCGGAGTTTATTTGGCATTGGATCGGTGCGGAGTATATTATACTGTTGTCTTATTTATCTTTCTACTCAACCTCGCGGTTGACCCTGTGTATTCGTGTGACACCTACGATGATCCGGAATGGGGAGTAGATTTTACAGGTCAGTCACAGATGGACTAGGAGCTTGGGCATGGAGAGAGACATGGTATGGACCTACTTAGAGTTAGATCACGTTTAGATATCGTCAGTTGTACTTTCATTTTACCAAGTTTGGAACTCGTAATTGTTGTAATACCAAGTTCAAATTTAATCAGTATTTATATAAATTACCTTGGGTTTGTTTACCTTGTTACTCACTACCTTTTCCTAAATTATGATTTCGCTTCAATAAGGTGCTTATGAGCATGAAATGTTTTAATTTGACAATTATGAGCTACTAGTTTGTTGACCGTCTACGTTCGTGTAATATGCTGAGTTTGGGTTAAAATTTCAAAGGAGTATATAAGTGTTGGCTACTCTGATCCTGTTTTACAGTGTAAAATGATGATCACACCGATCATATTATTCTTATTATTGTTCGGGAATATATGAATATGTGCTAATTGATTTGTCGGAGTCTATGTGCTACAATATATACTCAAGCTGACACGTCTTGATGACTATTATACGTTGGTAATTATTGAGGAGTTGCCATTGAGAATTTTATTGAATATGTAGTCGTATACATATGTTATGAGTCACCGATTGTTCTTTATTTTGCGAGTTGGGTTGTGTTATAGGGAGGATAAAGAGTATGAGATATAGAGTATAGATTTAACATACCCAAGCAGTTAATTTTATAGTTGACTCTCGTGTGGAATAGTGATGTTAATCTCACTAATATTATGCGGGAATGTGAACATTTGGCTAGTTTTGCAGATGGGAATTTGTTTTTGCAATATATGAATATTGATATTAGTCTGGCTGTGTTACAAATGAACACGAGGAAATTCTATTTGAGAATCTTTATATTGCTTGTTTACGACCGAATTGGAGTGTACGGGTTACAGGGGATTGATAAATGTTGGATTGTGGGTAGTTGGTAATGCATTTTTTTTTTTTATTATCGTTCTCTTTGACCTTAACTTGTGGATGAGTAGCCTAAAGTCATACTTTGAGTGTTGAGCACGGTTCTGTGAACCTTGGATGATATCAGTATTGATATTGATCGTGAGATTGAGATTGGTTACTAGTATTGAGTTATGGGGCCGTTGTGCCGAGCTATGTTTATGGTTCAGTGTGACCATGGTTATTGAGCCATACTTAAGAATTTGGAATCGATATCGAGACGGAAATATTGCTTTGCGGTTTATTCCGCAATTGCACTCACCCCTTGTCTTTGATCTTAAGTCCGACGATGAGAATACGATACTTGGTTACGGGGAGTAAGATTATATGAGATTCAGTAATGAGTAAGACGGTGTAATGAGCTGGAATTCTTATAATGGGGTTACGGGGACGTAACCATGTTTTAAGGTGGATGAGATTGTAAAATCTTAATGATTTATAATGTGGCTATTTTTATGACATGGTTATTGGGTACGTCGTGATTGTTTGAATATACTTGATAATTCGTGATTACTTCTGTTATGCATTTGATTGTGTTCGTACGGTATCCTTTAATTTAGTTATACGTTAAACTTTGGGGACAAAGTTTTCTTAACGGGGGTAGAATGTGACATTCCATGTTTTAATAGTACCTTTATTAGTTTCTGACGTTAGGTGGTGTCACTTTTGATGTAAGTTACGTGCTTAGTGACCAGTTTGCAGAGCATGGGATGGTGGGGATGTTGAACTTCGGGACGAAGTTCATTTTAAGGAGGGAAGACTGTAATACTCCGTATTTTATCGTGTCTTATCGTATATGTTTTAATAGTTAATATTTATATTTACGTGTTGATTATTATTGGGATGTTTGTATTCGATAATCTAATTATCGAATAAGTGTTTTATAGGTACATGTGGTTGATGAAGAGTCGAGTTTATGTCTTAGCGGTAAACCGTGTTTAAGTAATAGAACTGGGCCTCATTTTTGTGCTAACACCACCAGCCCATCTCGTCACTTATCAAATACATTATACTAACATAATACAAAGCCTCCCTGCCACCACATAAAAACACGGTTCCCTAACCCTAATATCAACCTAACGACACAGCAATTCACTACCCACTCTCTGCCGCCACATCTGGGCATGCTAAAGGGAGTTTTTCGCGGTGGCCAAAAGGGTTCTAAGGGTGGTCGTTGGCCACGACAAAGAGGTATGTTCACCATAGCTTTCGAAAAACCCGTTTTCCCTCCGTTTTGGATTCTTTTGTCTCAGTCGTATATCATACTTACAATCGTAATTTCCGCATAACCTTAATCTATGTGGGTTAGTGAGCATGTTTTGACCATGGTAGTGTCGTCTTTGACCACCTAGAGCCGTCGTGAGGGGCGGTTGTCATGGGTGTCAGTCTCTTTCCTTTCGAAGTTCAGAACAGGGGTTGCGAGCAGGCTGTTTTGCGTGTCAATCCTATGGAGTTCCTGTGCACGATTGCTTTGGGTTTTAGGGTTATTAGATTGGTGGTAGTTAGGGGTACAGGAAGGCTGCTACCACTTTCGGTCGTGGTGGCGTGTGGTGTTTTAATATGGGTTTGCGTGTGACTTGTTCCTGGGTTAAAACAGGGGGTCGGTGTTTCGGTGTTGGGTTCGTACTTGGTTGATGGCGTCATGAGTGGTGGTTGGCGACCACTGACTACCTTCCTGGGGCCACCGCGGCTCAGTGGCGAGCCTGGTGGTGCCAGTGGGGAAGCCAGTGGTGGCCGGTGGTGTTGGGGGTGGTGTTTTGTCGGGGGTTATGTCTCGGGGTTGGGGTCTGTTTGTGTTTGGTTTGTTGCGTACGGTGGTAAGTCTTAGTTAGGGTTTTATGGGCTGAATATGTATACGGGTTAAACATGGTAGCTGGGTCAATTGTTTGTGTTTTGTCACCTTGAGTTTATCAAATCGTTATTATTATTATTATTATTATTATTATTATTATTATTATTATTATTAATTTATTAATGTTGTATTATTATTATTTTAGTAGTGCTTTATTATTTTCTTACAAATTCGGGTCGCGTTATTTATATATACGAGTCGGGGATTATTTAAGTCATGGGACGTCTATATTTGGAAAGTTACTATGTTGGGAAAGTTTCTATTTATGGAAACTTTCCATTTATGGAAGATCGCTATTTATAGTATGTATGATCGTTAAGGGGTTCGGGAAGATTGTTAATTCGTTGCGTATATCTGTTTAGGTAGCGAGTTTCGCGTGGAACATTTTAACAAGCCTCGGTTTTGTCTGCTTTCCTGCTAATTCAGGTAGGGGAAAATACTGGTATATGATGATGTGTAATCTGTTCTCATTTGGTATTAAGCATGTTTGTGATCATTATATTGCGTTATCTATTTTATTCTGAGATATTATATGATGTGATTATATATTGGGTCTTGTGATATGGCGTTGGATCGGTGCGGAGTTTATATGGCGTTGGATCGGTGCGGAGTTTATATGGTGTTGGATCGGTGCGGAGTTTATATGGTGTTGGATCGGTGCGGAGTTTATATGGTGTTGGATCGGTGCGGAGTTTATTTGGCGTTGGATCGGTGCGGAGTATATTATATTGTTGTTTATTTATTTTTACCTCTACTCAACCTCGTGGTTGACCCTGTGTATTCGTGATCACCTTATTAGGTTCATATACCTATTTAGTCATACTATTTTTATTTATCTTTATAAATAGAAGATCTTATGCATGCTTAACGAAATTGTGTCGAGATATAAGAGAAATATTAGCTCCCTTACATTGATAATCTCGGCTATTTTAGGGCACAAGTGAAGTCACCTTCTTCACTTGTTCTTGAGCTTAACCCACGGATGATCCTCCTTGAACCTTCAAAGAGATGATGGTCTCCAAAAGATGAACACCAAGACACACTAACTCTCAATGTTTGTATGTTATTGTGCTAGAATCAACAAACAAACTCACTAGATTATCAAGGAAGTGCACGGTTTTAGGGTTGAAAATAAGAGCTTATTTTCTCCTTTTGTTCTCTCTCTAAGACAAAAACCCTAACTTGAATTGTGAATGAATGTATGAGCAAGAGAAGAGGGAACAAAACTCTCTTTTGTTCTCTCTTTTGGGACGGCCGAGAGCAAGGGGTAGAGTGCCCAATCACTTGGCTCTCTATCCTCTCAAATGTCCCAAGCATGCTTTCACAATTAAATGCCTTGTCCTTATAATGTTCCTATTACATATAATGTAATATTGTAAGTGTGTGTGTGTGTGTGTGTGTGTGTGACATATCACACGGTCCACACCACCAAAACGGATCCAATCCGTAACATTAGTTAGGATAATATTATTTGCGTAGTTTAACACTTTAAACTCTTTATCGCAAATTAGTAATTTAAATAATTACATATATTTATTTAATCGCATTTCATAACTACAACGATTGTAGTTCATTCGACTCATTCATTTATTATCATGTTTCATAAACATATAAATAATAGTGATGACATTTCGATCACTAAAATAATTTATAATCCTATTATAAATTATCTCCTTATTTTATTCATAATCTAGAAATGAATCAACTCGTATCAATATACAGTTGTTACATTTATTATTGAGGTAGTTGTCCTAAAGGTGTGACCTAAAGGGATCAACTGGTCACCACCGTCTTTACGACAGTAATGTCAAACTCTAGCAAGTCAATCATTACCGATTAATGTTGACCAGTTGACTTATGATAAGAATCATCCCATGAATATTCTTTTATAGAGATTTGTCAATTTAATTAATATAATTGACGTGATCACATTATTGTCGAGGACATTTACTCCAACAATCTCCCACTTGTCCTCACAAGTGTGGATCACCGATTCTCTTGTTCTATTACATTATCTCCCACTCAATGCAAGGTGTCTTGTAGGTCGTACTTGCACGTGATCAAATCAATAGTGGTTTTTCTCGATATGGAGTGTAACTGACAGACCGAAATTATCTACCATAGATAGTCTCCGAGCGTGGCCACGCATTTCCAGTTTACTACTCCTCGAGTGGCCTTGAGATATAAGATAACCCTGACAAGGGGTAGAACAATTCCTTTCCAACTGTTCTCCTTGGCCAACATCATCCATTGTGACCCAAAATATATCCATTTGACCCCTTTTACGGAAGATCGTAGAATAAAAATCAAAGTCATTCTGAATAATGTCACCTCTAGAGCAAACAGTCTCTAGTCAAAGAATCGACTCATAAGAATATATATAGCAGCTCTTGCCACGACCAGGCTCCATTGAATTCTAAAGAACTCTATAAGCGGTCACTGCCCGACACAAGTGTACTTTACAGTTTGTCTATATGATCGACTAGTCATCCCTTATGACTCTATGGTGTAAGAACTCACCATCAGTCGCATCATAATCTAGTCACTTCGAGACGTCACCTCATATAAGTGACTAGGGGCGATACTAAGTTAATCCAGTTCACTTGAACAGGGTTCAACAATTGTCCTACAATCCTGTTGGATTTAACAAAGTATATATAAAGTAAACAAGTTGTATAAAACTTTAAATGATGAACGAGATTATCTTATATGAACGTAAAAACAACATTTTTCATTTCATATCGCATAATCAGTTACACATTGGGTAAACTCTTAAGACCCATAGAACGAGCATGAGAATCATGCTTAGCTTGCGACAAGGGTTTGGTTAAAGGATCAGCCACATTATCGTCTGTCCCAACCTTACATATCGTTATTTCCTTCCTATCAATGAAATCCCGTATTACATGATATTTTCTTGGTACATGTCTAGACTTATAACTAGACTTAGGCTCCTTAGCCTGAAAGACAGCACCACTGTTATCACAGTACAGGGTGATAGGATCTTCAGCATTTGGAACTACCCTTAGTCCCTCGATCAATTGCCTTATCCATACTGCCTCCTTAGCAGCCTCTGACGCTGCAATGTACTCTGCTTCCGTTGTAGAATCTGCAACGACTAGTTCTTTGAAGCTCTTCCAACTAATGGCACCACCATTCAAGATAAAGACAAATCCAGCCTGGGATTTAAAATCGTCTTTATCTGTTTGGAAGCTTGCATCTGTGTAACCCTTTACACACAAATCTTCTTCCCCTCCAAACACTAAGTATGAATCCTTAGTTCTTCTCAAGTACTTAAGGATGTTCTTGACTGCAATCCAGTGACTTTCACCTGGATTTGCTTGATATCTACTAGTCATGCTCAAAGCATACGAGACATCAGGACGAGTGCATATCATGGCGTACATGATAGATCCCACGGCGGAAGCATAAGGGATCATTTTCATGCGTTCAACATCCTTGGGCTCTGTGGGTGATTGAGACTTTCTCAATATAATGCCACTTCCCATGGGGATAAACCCTCTCTTGGAATTTCCCATGCTGAACCGTCGAAGAATCTTATCGATATAAGGTTCTTGACTTAGTGCCAATATCCTCTTGGTTCTATCTCTATAGATCCGGATACCTAATATGCATTGTGCATTTCCTAGATCTTTCATCTGAAAATGGTTACCTAACCATCCTTTCACTGATGAAAGCATTGGAACATCATTTCCAAAGAGTAGTATGTCATCCACATACAAGATTAGGAATACAACATTGCTCCCACTGAATTTCATGTATAGACAAGGTTCCTCGACACTTCGAGTGAAACCATTTTCTTTTATGACTTCATTGAAGCGATGATTCCAACTCCTCGATGCTTGCTTAAGACCATAGATGGATCTCTTAATCTTGCATACCTTGTTAGGATTTTTAGGATCTTCAAAACCCTCAGGTTGTATCATATACACATCCTCCTTTAAATTCCCATTTAAGAAGGCGGTTTTGACATCCATTTGCCACACTTCATAGTCATGAAATGCGGCAATCGCTAACATTATCCTAATGGATCTTAGCATGGCTACCGGAGAAAAGGTTTCATCATAATGAAGACCTTGGACTTGGGAAAAACCCTTAGCTACTAGCCTAGCTGATGCGGGAGCATCCTCCTATGAGCTACTCCTTAACCATGATGTGAGGTCTCTAAACTACGGGTTCGAATTTGGGTCAAATACAGTGTTCAAGATAGCATGGAATGGGTTAGCCATAAGTCCGTCCATGGAAGCTTGGAGACGTGTGATTAACACGGCTCAAATTAATAGTATTCTAGCCTTAGTTTATTTTATGTTTAATAAGGACTAATGTGTTTTCTAGTCCGAGTAGGAGTTTTTGTAAGAGTCCTAATATAAATAGGAAATCCTAAATTAAATAGGAATCCTAGTTATGATAGGATTCGTAGTCCTAGTAGAATTAGGAATCCTAATTGTTGTAGGATTTATAATCCTAATAGGATTAGGTTTTCTAGTGTGTGTAGGATTCACAATCCTAATAGAATAAGGAGTCCTACTAGTTTTAGGATTCATAGTTAGTTTAGGAATAGGAGTCTTAATCCTAGTCAAACTAGATGTTTGAACTTAAGTAGGATTAGGGTTTTCTAGCTAGTAATAATTAAGGTATTCCTACCTTAATTAGAATAGGATTTTCGGCCATACACCCTATAAATAGGGCAGCCATATACAATTGTTATTCATCTTATTATCAAATTATAAACAAATTTTCTTGTTAAGTTTATCTTACAAAAAAACCCTAAAGTATCTGTGTGAGCTTTAAACCCGAAGTATCTGTGTGAGCTTCAAAATAATTGAGAGAGTATCTGTGTGAGCTTGATCAATTATCCTATCCATCGACAATCATAAATCATTCATCAAATCGTTTCACAAATCTTTCAAGTATTAAGTGCTGTGCCTTATTACGTCATCAACAATCTTTATTCAAGAAGATCAAGAAACACCAAGAAACGCCACCACCGTTGACCACCGTCCACGGCGAGCCACGTCACCACCACCATCCGTTCCTTCGTTCATCATTCGTTCATTCTTTCATCGTTCTTGGTTATTTTTCGTTCTTTATTCGTCCAAGATTGTATTATTTTATTAGTATTTTTATTCCGCTGCAACATACGTATTTTTGTTGATCGTCTTAATTGATTATCACCCCAAATACGCATCAAATTGGTATCAGAGCTTTGGCTCTTGGTCTAATTTTTATTATACCGGTTCTTGGGAAAGTTTTTATCACGATGGTATTGAGAAACCTACATATGGAGACCGACGAAGAGATCCACGATCAAAGGGAGAGGATTTTTCGTACAAGATGCAAGATAAGGAATAAGGTATGTACTATGATTATTGATAGCGGTTCTTGTACTAACTTGATTTCCGTAGAGGCGGTTGAGAAGTTACAATTATCCAAAATTGATAAAAAAGAACCTTATAAACTTTATTGGCTTGATGGGGAAGAAGGAATTAATGTAAACCAACAAGTCTTAGTTACGTTCAAGATTGGACCGTATGAAGACGAAGTATGGTGTGATATTGTTCCTATGAGTGCTAGCCATATTTTATTGGGAAGACCATGGCAGTTTGATCGAAAGGTGAAACACAATGGGAGGACCAATGTTTATAGCGTACCTAAAGGAAAGACAATATTTGATCTTCAACCATGGGTTCCAAAGAAAAAGGTAGAACTTAAGAGAGACGTAGAGGAGAAGTTTATAGAAGGTAAGGAGGTAGAGGAAGTAGGAGTTGGCGAAGGCAAGAATAGCCGTGAGGTACCTGTTGTTGAAGAAACGAACAGTCCACAGGACTGTCCAAAGGAGGACTCATATGTTCATAAATATAAACCAAAAGAAGAAGATCCGTTTATAGAAGAAGACCTTGATGTTGTTAATATTAATAAAGGGGACGAGCAAAAGGGTGAGAGGACCCTTGGTGATAATACAAGTGTAGTTAATCAAGGATTACTTCAAGATCCATCCAAAGCTCAAACGAACAATGTTATTAATCTAATATCGGGAGTGTTCGGGAGTATTAGAATTCATAAGGGAAGAACTGATTGCGGTGATAATATTATTGATCAAAAGACTTCTGAACTTTTACCAATCCTAAGTGAAGAGTCCTTAAGCGAAGTCATTGATGAAGGTCTTAATATCAACACATCAGATTCATCATCAGTTAAGGTGTGCATTGGTAAGAAGCTACCTAGTAAGAAGTCTAACCAACTATGGGATCCAAATGCTATGTCCATAAGAAGTATAGCTACTAGATTCCAAATTGCCTATTTTGTTCAAAATTTACCTGTGCGAGGAAAGGAGGATGGTGAAAAGGTACGTGGTAGGAGCCCTAGTAAGTTGATAAGTTCGAATTATATGTTCTGTAGGGGTACGGTTGTTGCATCATTAATATAAGGAGTGTGGAAGAGAGTTTGGGGAAGACGAAGTCAGCCATGGTGGGATGGAGTCCAGGAGTTTCATCTTCAATCTACAACTATACTTAGGCCTGTTATTACAAGGATGATTCAACTTGGAAGATGTGTTTTTGATCCAGGTGGTAGCATACACGGAAATTTGAGGCCAAATTTTCCAAAAGAAGGAGAGTGTGATGCGGGAGCATCCTCCTATGAGCTACTCCTTAACCATGATGTGAGGTCTCTAAACTACGGGTTCGAATTTGGGTCAAATACAGTGTTCAAGACAGCATGGAATGGGTTAGCCATAAGTCCGTCCATGGAAGCTTGGAGACGTGTGATTAACACGGCTCAAATTAATAGTATTCTAGCCTTAGTTTATTTTATGTTTAATAAGGACTAATGTGTTTTCTAGTCCGAGTAGGAGTTTTTGTAAGAGTCCTAATATAAATAGGAAATCCTAAATTAAATAGGAATCCTAGTTATGATAGGATTCGTAGTCCTAGTAGAATTAGGAATCCTAATTGTTGTAGGATTTATAATCCTAATAGGATTAGGTTTTCTAGTGTGTGTAGGATTCACAATCCTAATAGAATAAGGAGTCCTACTAGTTTTAGGATTCATAGTTAGTTTAGGAATAGGAGTCTTAATCCTAGTCAAACTAGATGTTTGAACTTAAGTAGGATTAGGGTTTTCTAGCTAGTAATAATTAAGGTATTCCTACCTTAATTAGAATAGGATTTTCGGCCATACACCCTATAAATAGGGCAGCCATATACAATTGTTATTCATCTTATTATCAAATTATAAACAAATTTTCTTGTTAAGTTTATCTTACAAAAAAACCCTAAAGTATCTGTGTGAGCTTTAAACCCGAAGTATCTGTGTGAGCTTCAAAATAATTGAGAGAGTATCTGTGTGAGCTTGATCAATTATCCTATCCATCGACAATCATAAATCATTCATCAAATCGTTTCACAAATCTTTCAAGTATTAAGTGCTGTGCCTTATTACGTCATCAACAATCTTTATTCAAGAAGATCAAGAAACACCAAGAAACGCCACCACCGTTGACCACCGTCCACGGCGAGCCACGTCACCACCACCATCCGTTCCTTCGTTCATCATTCGTTCATTCTTTCATCGTTCTTGGTTATTTTTCGTTCTTTATTCGTCCAAGATTGTATTATTTTATTAGTATTTTTATTCCGCTGCAACATACGTATTTTTGTTGATCGTCTTAATTGATTATCACCCCAAATACGCATCAAATTGGTATCAGAGCTTTGGCTCTTGGTCTAATTTTTATTATACCGGTTCTTGGGAAAGTTTTTATCACGATGGTATTGAGAAACCTACATATGGAGACCGACGAAGAGATCCACGATCAAAGGGAGAGGATTTTTCGTACAAGATGCAAGATAAGGAATAAGGTATGTACTATGATTATTGATAGCGGTTCTTGTACTAACTTGATTTCCGTAGAGGCGGTTGAGAAGTTACAATTATCCAAAATTGATAAAAAAGAACCTTATAAACTTTATTGGCTTGATGGGGAAGAAGGAATTAATGTAAACCAACAAGTCTTAGTTACGTTCAAGATTGGACCGTATGAAGACGAAGTATGGTGTGATATTGTTCCTATGAGTGCTAGCCATATTTTATTGGGAAGACCATGGCAGTTTGATCGAAAGGTGAAACACAATGGGAGGACCAATGTTTATAGCGTACCTAAAGGAAAGACAATATTTGATCTTCAACCATGGGTTCCAAAGAAAAAGGTAGAACTTAAGAGAGACGTAGAGGAGAAGTTTATAGAAGGTAAGGAGGTAGAGGAAGTAGGAGTTGGCGAAGGCAAGAATAGCCGTGAGGTACCTGTTGTTGAAGAAACGAACAGTCCACAGGACTGTCCAAAGGAGGACTCATATGTTCATAAAGATAAACCAAAAGAAGAAGATCCGTTTATAGAAGAAGACCTTGATGTTGTTAATATTAATAAAGGGGACGAGCAAAAGGGTGAGAGGACCCTTGGTGATAATACAAGTGTAGTTAATCAAGGATTACTTCAAGATCCATCCAAAGCTCAAACGAACAATGTTATTAATCTAATATCGGGAGTGTTCGGGAGTATTAGAATTCATAAGGGAAGAACTGATTGCGGTGATAATATTATTGATCAAAAGACTTCTGAACTTTTACCAATCCTAAGTGAAGAGTCCTTAAGCGAAATCATTGATGAAGGTCTTAATATCAACACATCAGATTCATCATCAGTTAAGGTGTGCATTGGTAAGAAGCTACCTAGTAAGAAGTCTAACCAACTATGGGATCCAAATGCTATGTCCATAAGAAGTATAGCTACTAGATTCCAAATTGCCTATTTTGTTCAAAATTTACCTGTGCGAGGAAAGGAGGATGGTGAAAAGGTACGTGGTAGGAGCCCTAGTAAGTTGATAAGTTCGAATTATATGTTCTGTAGGGGTACGGTTGTTGCATCATTAATATAAGGAGTGTGGAAGAGAGTTTGGGGAAGACGAAGTCAGCCATGGTGGGATGGAGTCCAGGAGTTTCATCTTCAATCTACAACTATACTTAGGCCTGTTATTACAAGGATGATTCAACTTGGAAGATGTGTTTTTGATCCAGGTGGTAGCATACACGGAAATTTGAGGCCAAATTTTCCAAAAGAAGGAGAGTGTGATGCGGGAGCATCCTCCTATGAGCTACTCCTTAACCATGATGTGAGGTCTCTAAACTACGGGTTCGAATTTGGGTCAAATACAGTGTTCAAGATAGCATGGAATGGGTTAGCCATAAGTCCGTCCATGGAAGCTTGGAGACGTGTGATTAACACGGCTCAAATTAATAGTATTCTAGCCTTAGTTTATTTTATGTTTAATAAGGACTAATGTGTTTTCTAGTCCGAGTAGGAGTTTTTGTAAGAGTCCTAATATAAATAGGAAATCCTAAATTAAATAGGAATCCTAGTTATGATAGGATTCGTAGTCCTAGTAGAATTAGGAATCCTAATTGTTGTAGGATTTATAATCCTAATAGGATTAGGTTTTCTAGTGTGTGTAGGATTCACAATCCTAATAGAATAAGGAGTCCTACTAGTTTTAGGATTCATAGTTAGTTTAGGAATAGGAGTCTTAATCCTAGTCAAACTAGATGTTTGAACTTAAGTAGGATTAGGGTTTTCTAGCTAGTAATAATTAAGGTATTCCTACCTTAATTAGAATAGGATTTTCGGCCATACACCCTATAAATAGGGCAGCCATATACAATTGTTATTCATCTTATTATCAAATTATAAACAAATTTTCTTGTTAAGTTTATCTTACAAAAAAACCCTAAAGTATCTGTGTGAGCTTTAAACCCGAAGTATCTGTGTGAGCTTCAAAATAATTGAGAGAGTATCTGTGTGAGCTTGATCAATTATCCTATCCATCGACAATCATAAATCATTCATCAAATCGTTTCACAAATCTTTCAAGTATTAAGTGCTGTGCCTTATTACGTCATCAACAATCTTTATTCAAGAAGATCAAGAAACACCAAGAAACGCCACCACCGTTGACCACCGTCCACGGCGAGCCACGTCACCACCACCATCCGTTCCTTCGTTCATCATTCGTTCATTCTTTCATCGTTCTTGGTTATTTTTCGTTCTTTATTCGTCCAAGATTGTATTATTTTATTAGTATTTTTATTCCGCTGCAACATACGTATTTTTGTTGATCGTCTTAATTGATTATCACCCCAAATACGCATCACTAGCTTTATAGACATCATCATGTCCTTCTATGCCATTCTTCATCTTGAAGATCCACTTGCATTGGAGAGGTCTCATCTCCTTAGTCAAGTCTACCAAGTCCCATACTTGGTTTTGATGCATAGAATCCATCTCGGATACCATGGCCTCATGCCATTTGGCGGAGTCGGGACTAGAGATTGCAGCTTTGTAAGTGGTAGACTCATCACTTTCCAAAAGTAATACGTCTAGGCTACCATCTTCCTCAATTAGTCCAACATACCTATCAGGTTGATGTGGGACCCTACTCGACCTCCTGGGTGGAATAGGTACCGAAGTGGATGAAGAAGGAACATCTTCATTTGTCTCAGCTTCAGTTTGTGGCTCTTGAACATCTCGAACTTTATTAAGTTCAAAATTTCTCCCACTCTGTCTCTTAGAAATAAACTCTTTTTCTAAGAAGACAGCCTCAGAAGACACAAACACTTTGTTTTCTTGAGGTTTATAGAAGTGGTAGCCACGTGAGGTGGTTGGATAACCAACAAATATGCATTTTTCGGATCTTGGTGCGAGTTTGTCATCATTTTTAGATTTGACATAAGCATCGCACCCCCATATCTTCATATAGGATAAGTTAGGAACCTTTCCTTTCCACATCTCATATGGAGTCTTATCGGTCGCTTTTGTTGGACTATTGTTCAACGATTTGATGGCTGTGAGGATCGCAAATCCCCAAAATGAATTGGGTAAATCAGTTTGGCTCATCATTGATCGGACCATATCCAATAAGGTTCGATTCCTCCTTTCTGCCACACCATTAAGTTGTGGTGTTCCTGGAGGTGAAAGTTGTGACACAATGCCACATTCCTTTAGATGTGAATCAAATTCATTGCTAAGATATTCTCCACCACGATCGGATCGTAATGTTTTAATCTTCCTGTCGAGTTGGTTCTCTACCTCATTCTGAAATTCTTTAAACTTCGTAAAAGCTTCACTCTTATGTTTCATTAAGTAGATATACCCATACCTACTTAAATCATCGGTGAAGGTGATGAAATAGTCATAATTGCCTCTAGCGGTGATTGATAGTGGTCCGCATACATCCGTATGTATTAGTCCCAATAACTCACTGGCTCGTGTCCCTTTACCACTAAAGGGGTTACGAGTCATCTTTCCTAGAAGGCAAGCTTCGCATGTACCATAAGATTCATATTCGAATGGTTTAATTATGTTGGTCTTTACCAATCTTTTAATGCGATTTTCATTTATGTGACCAAGTCGACAATGCCAAACATATGATTCATTTGGATCACTTGTTTTAATCCTTTTGTTATTGACGTTGTAGACATTATTAGACGAGTCGGAAGTTTCCAAAACATAGATTCCATTAATAGAATTGGCACGGCCAACTACCATGTCATTCTTAGAAATTACACAACAATTGTCTTTAATGGAAAAATTATATCCCTCAATGTCTAACATTGCAACAGAAATAATGTTTTTGGAAAGAGACGATACAAAATAACAATTATTAAGTTTTAGCTCATATCCACTTGTTAAGGCAAGAGTGCAAGTTCCTTTAGAAGTGGCCGCTACCCGAGCTCCATTTCCAAGTCGGAGATCCATATCACCCTTGTCCACCTTC
This sequence comes from Silene conica, assembly GCA_029255685.2. Taxonomy (NCBI): domain Eukaryota; kingdom Viridiplantae; phylum Streptophyta; class Magnoliopsida; order Caryophyllales; family Caryophyllaceae; genus Silene; species Silene conica. The sequence continues at coordinate 53,308,479 of CM055318.2, forward strand.
TCCACTTCTCTTAAACCCTGCAAACGATTACAAAGGTGAGAACCACATCCGGTATCCAATACCCATGATGTGTTGGATGTAAAATTTATGTCAATAACAAAAGTTTCAGATTTGGAATTACCTAACGGAATCACAAGACCTTCTTGGATATGACGTAAGTACTTGGGGCAATTACTCCTCCAATGGCCCATGACACTACAATAGTGGCATCGCCCTTTCTCTAACTTTCTTTTCTTCTTCTTATTCTTTGCAAGACTTTTCTTGCTAGAACTCCCACTAGCTTCATCATAAGCTCTTTCCTTCAAGTATAAGGCGTCCAATTCTTCATTTAGCTCATCTATATAAGCCGTGTCAAGAAATGGACCTTTGGGAGGTGGGAGAGAAGAAAAGAAGTTAATACTGCCATCCGGACCTGTTCCGAAATGAACTTCTCTAGTAGTATCAATGTTGTTTTGGTTGCAAATATCGTCGAAAACATTATGACAAGAATCAATAGTGATAGGGTTGAATGAATCCATTGCGATAAAACAACTACAAAAAACGGAAACGAAGGAAAATTAACGTTCATCATTTTAATACTTGTTAAACATTTTAAACAAGTTAAGTATTTACTTAACGATCTCTTACACAATTAAGTAAATAAACCCGAGACCCAAACCCATACTAATCCGGGCACGGTGTAGCCGATTCAACCCGTATAAGTATAATTTGGTGGATTAACCCTTTAATCGGTTCTACTCTTAGAACTCTCGGTCGACAATTTTCTTAAAATTATCTTTAGCCCGAACTTATTGCAACTACGGTTACGAATACTTTCGTTGAGATCGACCAAATTTCAAGGTGTAATCATCATTACCCCACTTACCCAACGTGACAATTTTAGTACCCCGGTTTAGCCGAGCCTACATATTTGTGAAGAAGGGATTCATGGGTCCATACTCTTTGGTAAGGCTATGTCTCAATATTTTAAACGTAAGAGAGCTTATCAATTATTATCTATCTCCTTTTAAGTGAACTAATTAGGTGAATTATCGATAATAAAATGATACGTTGAAGACCCGATACTCGATATGCATGACATGTTAATGGCGATTTGGCTATGCATGCAACATATTAAAACAAATAAAGCAAACGATAAATTCCTAGTATGGCCTTATCCTAGAAAAGAAATAACAAGAGTACAAATTCGGAAACCAACTCCTTTGGTCCCTTGATCTTGACGAGGCACGCAAATCGAGGCAAACACCGTCTTGATCGGAACTCCTTTCCGAATGGCACCATCTTCAAGGTTCTCCGGAAATTACAAATATTACAACTTTTCTAGTCTACTTTATACATTATAAAATAGAAATAAATTACAATTGGGTGATACGAGATCACAAAATTACAACCGAATCGGTAACCCCTTACATTACGGGAAATACCAATTTAAAACTAAGGCCATACTAGAATAATTACATGATTCAAAATAATGCAATATAATATGACATTCATAAGAAAAACGCAGCAATATAATATGTTATAAATATGTTCATTTTAATGCCAAATCGCCCTAATAACTTATTATGTCGAAATTAACCCGGTTTTATGAGATTTTAGCATTTTTAACTCCTTTAAAATGCATAAATTAAAACATAAACAACTTATGTTCTAAATAATATCCTAACACATTTTAGGATTCAAAATTAGTCATAAATAATTTTGATAATAATTAACACTTTAATTATATTAATATTGTTCATAATGCCTTTAAAATGTATAACATTTACAAATTAAATCCAAACAATTATAAAAATTCGAAATTTTGGATTTTCATTTTCACTAACATTCTGAAAATATTACTTTAATATTTACAATGTAAAAATTTTGGTCATATAATTCAAAATTTAACTCGAAATATCACATATTAATGGCCAAAATTACCTCTTTATACGGTTATAACAATAAAATCGTAAAACATGCTATACAAGATCATATTGTACCAAATTTTACATACATTAAGTAAAATAAGCATGTGAGGTCGTGTGAAAATTACAAGGCTAGAAACATTTTCTTTCTTATTTAATCATTTAACTCGATTTTATCATAAAAATACATATTAAACGATTAAATCTCTATAATGAACAATATATTAAATCTCATAAATTATCAATATAACCTAAAAACATTTTAGGACCAGATTTAACATTCATGCCAAAAAGTCGAGTGAAAAATATGAGTCTTTAAATATATAGTTTTGTTTTTAAGTCTCATAACTCGGAAAAACTAGAAACCGATTAAGCATGCAACAACGAAAGCTCTGATACCAATTATTAGGTTCATATACCTATTTAGTCATACTATTTTTATTTATCTTTATAAATAGAAGATCTTATGCATGCTTAACGAAATTGTGTCGAGATATAAGAGAAATATTAGCTCCCTTACATTGATAATCTCGGCTATTTTAGGGCACAAGTGAAGTCACCTTCTTCACTTGTTCTTGAGCTTAACCCACGGATGATCCTCCTTGAACCTTCAAAGAGATGATGGTCTCCAAAAGATTAACACCAAGACACACTAACTCTCAATGTTTGTAAGTTATTGTGCTAGAATCAACAAACAAACTCACTAGATTATGCAAGGAAGTGCACGGTTTTAGGGTTGAAAATAAGAGCTTATTTTCTCCTTTTGTTCTCTCTCTAAGACAAAAACCCTAACTTGAATTGTGAATGAATGTATGAGCAAGAGAAGAGGGAACAAAACTCTCTTTTGTTCTCTCTTTTGGGACGGCCGAGAGCAAGGGGTAGAGTGCCCAATCACTTGGCTCTCTATCCTCTCAAATGTCCCAAGCATGCTTTCACAATTAAATGCCTTGTCCTTATAATGTTCCTATAACATATAATGTAATATTGTAAATGTGTGTGTGTGTGTGTGTCATATCACACGGTCCACACCACCAAAACGGATCCAATCCGTAACATTAGTTAGGATAATATTATTTGCGTAGTTTAACACTTTAAACTCTTTATCGCAAATTAGTAATTTAAATAATTACATATATTTATTTAATCGCATTTCATAACTACAACGATTGTAGTTCATTTGACTCATTCATTTATTATCATGTTTCATAAACATATAAATAATAGTGATGACATTTCGATCACTAAAATAATTTATAATCCTATTATAAATTATCTCCTTATTTTATTCATAATCTAGAAATGAATCAACTCGTATCAATATACAGTTGTTACATTTATTATTGAGGTAGTTGTCCTAATGGTGTGACCTAAAGGGATCAACTGGTCACCACCGTCTTTACGACAGTAATGTCAAACTCTAGCAAGCCAATCATTACCGATTAATGTTGACTAGTTGACTTATGATAAGAATCATCCCATGAATATTCTTTTATAGAGATTTGTCAATTTAATTAATATAATTGACGTGATCACATTATTGTCGAGGACACTTACTCCAACACACCTGTGATGAACCAAATTATTGGGGAGCGGATTGACAGGTGGCTGAGACTAAGGGGAGCTATGGGAGAGAGAGCTTGGATCCGGACCAGACCAAAGTTTAGATCACCTTAGTCAGTTTAGCATGAGATGTACTTTCTTATTTTGTTAAGACTTTTGGATACAGTTGTAAGAACATGTTACGCTTTAAATTTTAATTAAAGTACTGATTGATTTTCCTTTGTATCTACTGCCTCGAGAAACCGAGATGGTAACACTCTTATTTACTTGAGGAGTCCTAGTACAGGCCCTTAAATAAATGAGGGTGTTACAAAGTGGTATCAGAGAGAACGATCCTCAGGCCTAAACCAAATGAATAATAATGAACGTAGGAAGAGTCTAATAAAATGAACCCCGAGATGAGACTGATAGGAGCCCCAAAAAGGAACGGGATGAGTTAGGGGCCCCCTCACACCAAACCTGGGCCCTTTCAGTACTGTCTCGGGAACCCTATGAGAGTAATTGGAGATTGGGGTAGATTATATAGTGACCTAGTTATATTGTACTAACAATCTTGCAGGAGAAGGATGAGGTAAGTAACATGTGTGTATGATTAATGACGTGCTTTAAAAAGGAGATGTGAGATATGAAATGTGGATTGAGTGGATGATTTAATTAATATTCCAAGAGGATGGATGTGTATTTGTTGGGCAATAGCTAAGGGTGATGTAATCATATGATTTTGGTATTTTGAAATGCTCATACGATTATCTGGTAGTAAATGATTATCGTTATTATGTGATTTTGATGTTTAACTCCTTGTAGGGATGAGTAATTCAGTTGATCTTATGATTATATGTTATAATAAACCATGTCTTGTGATATGCGGAATATGTGTCCCTAAGCCATGGGTGTATATGGTTATGTGTTGCATATATCGTACTTAAGATTTTATGCCTATTATACGCATTTAAAATTGTGATGAAGTTAGTAACCAATAAGTGACATCGTAGTAACTCCTAGTTTATATTTTCGTACCTGAATAAGTTGTGATTGCGTGATAGTAGAAGCTAATTTATTTATATACACACGTATAACTATCGAGTTATTTAGTGGAGCCTACTTTCAGTTTCGAAATCTTTACCGTGTTCTGGATGATAATTATTGTTGAAATGAGGAATGAATGTTAATATGGTACAAAGTGATGACTATGCTTCAAGTGTGTGCCAATGTGTTTCGGAAGAAGAATGGTTGAATTTCGATGTAGTGATGTGAAATTGTAACGGAACCAAATTTTAAATAAACTTCCAGAATGTTTCTTTGTTTGTACGGGCTGCCATCTTAAATGTGTTCCATATTTGTGTATGAAAATTTTATGTATGATAACCCCTGAATGGGGTTTACAATGCTTTTGGTGTTATGTTAATAAGAGTTATATTTCGAGAGAAATAAAAGTTTTAGTTGATACTGGTCAGGTTGTTACAACACGGTCTCGTTTTGACCCATCTTTTTGTAAAAGAAATAATTTAAAACTTGGTTATTGTTTATGCATAATTCCAACTCTACTGTTCAGAATATTCGTTTACGTTTTCAAAATGATAAGCCATGTGAAACTTTGTCGAGTCGTTATTTAATTATGATTTTTGTAAGTGGCTGCATAAGGTTTAATTGGTGAAATTGCGAGTTAGGTAAGTTTCATATAAAAGTTTAATCAAATGTGAAGTATGTGATGTGACCACGTGATATCCTGATATGGAACTAGTAACATGAATATTAGACATATGATATGAATATGAACCTCACTATATGATAGAGTAACCTCCGGTATTTTGTCAAAGTTTTATATAAAGTAGTTTCAAATATACCGACACTCTTACTTTTTAGGGTTATGCCTCAAAATAATAATGTGATGTGCGTATGTAATGCTAAAATCATGTTTATCTGAGAAGAGTCTTGCCAATTGGTAGAATGAAATTTAACTGCTAACTTATTAGTATGAGAATCTAATGGTCATACGTAATTATGATTATTTTGAACAATGTGAATCTCGTTGATGTTCTTTCGTATATTAAAGGTATACCTTTGACTAAGTCCCCTGCAATTATAATCCTTCTAATTTTTTGGTTTTTTTTTTTTGTTATTTTTTTTTAGTATATTGGTATGCCATAAAGTGAACTACATATTACTATGTTTAAAATGTGATCACGATGTATTGAATTATTAATTGGTTGACATGTGATTTATGGAAATGCTAGACTTGTGAATTCTTTTACTTTTATCGTTAAAAATTTTTCATAATTCATTAGCTATGAGAACAATGTGTTGGTAAAGAAAAGTTAGAATGTCTATGTGTAGTCATGTTTTGATCTATAGCTTGTAAATTGCCTTTCGATCCGTGATTACAAATTGTCACAAACTACCATTTCAACGTTCAAACGTTTCAAGATATTTTCAAAGTGATAAACCAGGATAAGCTTGATGTTTGATAATGATGGTGATTGTTTGCAATACGACAATTCTGTAGCTACGTGTTGAGGAAATCCTGTCTGAATGTTTAATTGCTGCGCATTATATAAAACCCTTATTTTGCAAGTCATAATATTAATAATTTCATGATAAATGATGTAATATGAGTGGATGAGTAATGTACTTAAGTGATTTATGTTAACCTGTTGATATCTAGGAACGTTAAACGATCTTGTTAGTCTATGATTGGTGTATATCTTGTGAAATATGTCAATGCTCCATGTTTAAGTATGTTGACTAATTTTGTTCTATATCTTTTCCTAAATTATGATTTCGCTTCAATAAGGTGCTTATGACCATGAAATGTTTTAATTTGACAATTATGAGCTACTAGTTTGTTGACCATCTACGTTCGTGTAATATGCTGAGTTTGGGTTAAAATTTCAAAGGAGTATATAAGTGTTGGCTACTCTGATCCTGTTTTACAGTGTAAAATGATGATCACACCGATCATATTATTCTTATTATTGTTCGGGAATATATGAATATGTGCTAATTGATTTGTCGGAGTCTATGTGCTACAATATATACTCAAGCTGACACGTCTTGATGACTATTATACGTTGGTAATTATTGAGGAGTTGCCATTGAGAATTTTATTGAATATGTAGTCGTATACATATGTTATGAGTCACCGATTGTTCTTTATTTTGCGAGTTGGGTTGTGTTATAGGGAGGATAAATAGTATGAGATATAGAGTACACTGGTACAAAAATACCATATTGCGTCAAGTGATTTATGTCGGTTCTAAAAGAACTGATGCAAAAAGTACTTAATTTTGGCGGGAGTCCAATTTTACACCATAGGAAACTTATTTGCGTCAGTTCTTAATAAAGAACTGATGCAAAAAGTACTTAGTTTTTGCGTCAGTTGTGCCCAAAACTGACGTTTATACCTAAAAATATAATTTTGCTTCAGTTATTTCCTATAACCGACGCATTTGCTTATAAGTTTTTGCTTCAGTTTAGAAGTGAAACTGATGCATTTAATATGAATTTCGAAAAATTAGAACTTCTAATACATTAACCTAATTGAAACACTGAAACACATACCACCGTCTTCAGTTTTTGCTTCAATTTTACGCAAAAACTGAAACACATACAACCGTCTTCATCAGTTCATCAGTTCATTAGTTCGTGATTCACATCCCCTCAATTCCGCCTTCATTCTCATCGTCGTTTACTATGCAATTTTCGTGCCATCTCTGATTGAAAAACTCGAACGAAACCCGAGAAATAATATTGACATTAACCAGTGTCGCTCTTAATTTCATCTCTTCTTACGTTGCGACTGGCATAGATAAGGTAAGCCAGCCTGTACTTTCTTTCACTCTCTTACTGTTCATCCTCAATTATGAATATGAATTTGAATGCATGGGTTTCATATTTCAATGGCTTCGTTAATGTAATTCACGCATAACATCAGCTTGTTTATTCTGTGTTTGCAATCCCGTGTACACCAAAATCCCAAACAATCAATACCGATGAGTTTACGAGTATGCGCGCCACATGCTCGACTTAATGCCCAAATGAACACTTTTCTGTTTAGTATGAATATTCAATTTAATGTAAGTTTAGAATTGTTTTACGGTTAGGGTTAAGTTAATTGAGGGTTTATATTGCTGGATAGTGGGGGGTGCGCCAGTTATTTTGATGCAGATGGTGAGTTTTAGTCCGAGGAGGAAATCGCCTCTACTTTGGATTCGATCTTTTCAGAAAATGTTTACAGAAAATGGTGCCAAATGCTGCAGATGGTGAGTTTTAGTCCTCATTTGACTCTAGTGTTCAAGAAATGTCAACTTTTTTCGTTAAGTTTCGCACACGTGTAGAGTTAATATGAACGGGATGAAAGAGTTTCATATTTCTAGTGATACTTGTTTGCAGGACCAAAATGGGGAAACTGATTCTTGTGGACCTGGCAGGCTCTGAGAAAGTGGGGAAAACTGGGGCGGAAGGGAGGCTTCTGGAGGAGGCTAAGACAATTAACAAATCCCTGACAGCTCTGGGAAAAGTTGTAAATGCATTGACATGTAGCTCACAAAACAAGTTGAACCATATCCCTTATCGTGATTCTAAGCTTACACGAATGCTGCAAGATGCACTGGTTATTAATTCTCCATTTTCTCATGCTAGTACATAATATGTTTGTCATATATGTCATTCATTAAATGCCAGAAACTCTTCTTTTAGGGAGGTAGCTGCCGAATGGCATTGCTGTGCTGCTGTTCACCTAGCTCTTCAAATGCATTAGAGACTCTTTCCACTCTTCGCTTTGGTGCAAGGTTGTTTCATTGAACTCTGATTATATATATATAATGCTAGTTTACCCTGTTCGACATGCAACTTTGTTGACATTATTGTAATTTACGAGTACAGTAAAAGAAAATACTCACTACCGCTCCTATTCAGTAGTCTTCTGTCTCATGAGGTGGTCTACATATTCTATTTTCGTATTGTCTGGTCCAATAGTTCACATTTCCCTTTTAGCCAAGTTTTAGTCCGAGGAGGAAATCGCCTCTACTTTGGATTCGAATACTCATTAGCCAAGTTTCTGCAGCTCTGGAGTAATGTTTTTTTTTTCTTCTTTTTTTTTCCATTTTTGTGTCAGTGACCAGTAACCTTGTAGAAATTGTACTATGCTGTACGATTTGAGATTTTTGTGGTGATTTGGCAGAATGCTGACATCCTCAGTTAGGTGATAGGTTTCTGAAAAGAAAAAAAATTCCTCTTATCTTTTCTTGATATGAACTCTACTTCTGCATAATGCCTTCTATGATTTTATGAAAACAGACACATAGTTGATTAACCACTTGGAATTATTCTTTCACTGTGCAGGAAACATTGCAAGCATTCCATTTGAGCTGCTTGATAAGTAAAGGCATGCAGTGGCGAATGAGTGGAAATCTAGTGATGCATATTTTTAAGACAGGTTAGTGATTAGTCATCACTAAGCTAAACACTGTCCAAGTTGGCCTTATGACTTCATCAGAAGCATTTAACTCTAACCTGGTGCATTTGTTTAATATCTTATTTTATTTGGATTGGATTCTTCTGGAAATCATAGTTTATTTTTTATCTTTTTTTGGTGTGCAATATATTTTTGTGCCTTACCTTGTCCTAAGTTTTTATAACAATTTAAATGAGTATTTAGGAGTTATGATTTAAATGAGTATTCTAATTTGGTAAAAGAAACATTCAGACTGCTTAGACCTGGTGGCACCATTGCAATTACAGATAACTCGGTAGATGACGTATAATATTACATTTATACGAATCATATCTGTAACTACAATTAAAATACCTGGTGGATCTTAACTAGTCATGATTTTCAGCTGAACCCTTTCCTTTTCTTTGCAGCCTAAGTCGAAGAAGCTTCAGGTAACTTCTAATCCTGCAGTTCATGTCTGCTTAATAATCAGCTTAACGACTTGATTTTAACTGTTTGGTTAAATTTGTTTAGCTTCTCCTTGCTTACATTTTAATGTTGTTTTCTTTTTATTTGGGTTCACTGTATCTTTTTATGCCACAAATTTTAGAAAAAGCTAAGTGGGAAGGGTATACAAATCATTCTGTTCTCAGTGGTAAGTGATTAATAAAACATGGCTCCTTAAATATTCAATTGTTTATTAAGACCCAAGGGGACTTGTGAATAAATATATTCCACCCATCTTCTCATTCCACTCTTTACATTCTTTCTATTTTCTTTTTTGGTTGATCCTAACCTCGTACTTTACGAACGTATCCTCTCTCACTCATGTTTATTGACCATAATCACTAGATGTGGCCGAAGAAATAAAAAAAAAAACATATGTTTTCTCTCCTTTATGTAAATTCTGTTCTTTGCCACCATTCCAATTCTTGAGTTCTTATAATGTAAGTTATAGCTAATTAGTTGTTATATGTATTAACTAATACTTATTATATTGTTTTTTTAATTTTAGTGTCCGCAACAACCAGGGGATTATGAGTGTGGTTATTATGTCATGAAATGGATGTATGACATAACCTTCTATCATTGTAAATCTGCGGAGGTAGACTTTGAAGAGGTAATTCAATCTTGCCTTAGCTTTTCATTGTCAATTATATATCATTCTTCATTACATTTATTATATATTACTAATATAATATTTATTTTGAAAATGCAGAAAATTGCTACTACATCGGTGTCAATGGTCCTCAATGTGGTTAGAGAAGTTTGGGCTAACAAATGTTTAGATAATCTACAATATTCAAAATAGATTAACTTGGTATCACTATGACTTTAGTTGGATTGTTACTTAGCTTAGATTGTATATGTTTTATTTGAACGTTGTGGAAACGTTTGTTGTTATGTTGGATTGGATTTGGAATGAATGTTGTTGGTTCGAAGGAAATGTAATGTCCTTTGGTTGGATATTTTAATGCAGGTGGTTTTAAATTTCTGGTGTTTTGGATATCAACTTTATAGGAAGGTGCTGCCGAAATTTCGGTAGCGGATTTTTTTTTAAAAACATAAAAATAAAATACATCAGTTCTTACAAGAAATGACGCAAATAGTAATTAGTTATTGCATCGGTTTTGAAAAGAAATGATGCAAAAAAAATAGAGCAAAAGAGTCAGTTCCTATAATAACCGACGCATATACTATTCAATTTTGCGCGAAATTAAGGTACTAATTGCATCAGTTGTTGGGAAACTGATGCAAAAGCTAAGCGAAAAAGCATCCGTTACTGGAAAACTGGTGCAAAAACTAAGCTATTTGCGTCGGTTCTTATAGCAAATGCATCAGTTGTTTACTAAGAACTGATGCAAATGATACATCAAATGCATCAGTTGTATATTAAGAACTGATGCAAATGTCTGTTTTTTGCGTCAGTTTTAGAACCGACGTTTCAATAAACGTCACCTCCAAAAACGTCAACCAAGAACCGACGCAATAAGTCTTATAGAACGGATGCAATAGGGTGTTTTTGTACTAGTGGTATAGATTTAACATACCCAAGCAGTTAATTTTATAGTTGACTCTCGTGTGGAATAGTGATGTTAATCTCACTAATATTATGCGGGAATGTGAACATTTGGCTAGTTTTGCAGATGGGAATTTGTTTTTGCAATATATGAATATTGATATTAGTCTGGTTGTGTTACAAATGAACACGAGGAAATTCTATTTGAGAATCTTTATATTGCTTGTTTACGACCGAATTGGAGTGTACGGGTTACAGGGGATTGATAAATGTTGGATTGTGGGTAGTTGGTAATGCATTTTTTTTTATTATTATCGTTCTCTTTGACCTTAACTTGTGGATGAGTAGCCTAAAGTCATACTTTGAGTGTTGAGCACGGTTCTGTGAACCTTGGATGATATCAGTATTGATATTGATCGTGAGATTGAGATTGGTTACTAGTATTGAGTTATGGGGCCGTTGTGCCGAGCTATGTTTATGGTTCAGTGTGACCATGGTTATTGAGCCATACTTAAGAATTTGGAATCGATATCGAGACGGAAATATTGCTTTGCGGTTTATTCCGCCATTGCACTCACCCCTTGTCTTTGATCTTAAGTCCGACGATGAGAATACGATACTTGGTTACGGGGAGTAAGATTATATGAGATTCAGTAATGAGTAAGACGGTGTAATGAGCTGGAATTCTTATAATGGGGTTACGGGGACGTAACCATGTTTTAAGGTGGATGAGATTGTAAAATCTTAATGATTTATAATGTGGCTATTTTTATGACATGTTTATTGGGTACGTCGTGATTGTTTGAATATACTTGATAATTCGTGATTACTTCTGTTATGCATTTGATTGTGTTCGTACGGTATCCTTTAATTTAGTTATACGTTAAACTTTGGGGACAAAGTTTTCTTAACGGGGGTAGAATGTGACATTCCATGTTTTAATAGTACCTTTATTAGTTTCTGACGTTAGGTGGTGTCACTTTTGATGTAAGTTACGTGCTTAGTGACCAGTTTGCAGAGCATGGGATGGTGGGGATGTTGAACTTCGGGACGAAGTTCATTTTAAGGAGAGAAGACTATAATACTCCGTATTTTATCGTGTCTTATCGTATATGTTTTAATAGTTAATATTTATATTTACGTGTTGATTATTATTGGGATGTTTGTATTCGATAATCTAATTATCGAATAAGTGTTTTATAGTTACATGTGGTTGATGAAGAGTCGAGTTTATGTCTTAGCGGTAAACCGTGTTTAAGTAATAGAACTGGGCCTCATTTTTGTGCTAACACCACCAGCCCATCTCGTCACTTATCACATACATTATACTAACATAATACAAAGCCTCCCTGCCACCACATAAAAACACGGTTCCCTAACCCTAATATCAACCTAACGACACAGCAATTCACTACCCACTCTCTGCCGCCACATCTGGGCATGCTAAAGGGAGTTTTTCGCGGTGGCCAAAAGGGTTCTAAGGGTGGTCGTTGGCCACGGCAAAGAGGTATGTTCACCATAGCTTTCGAAAAACCCGTTTTCCCTCCGTTTTGGATTCTTTTGTCTCAGTCGTATATCATACTTACAATCGTAATTTTCGCATAACCTTAATCTATGTGGGTTAGTGAGCATGTTTTGACCATGGTAGTGTCGTCTTTGACCACCTAGAGCCGTCGTGAGGGGCGGTTGTCATGGGTGTCAGTCTCTTTCCTTTCGAAGTTCAGAACAGGGGTTGCGAGTAGGCTGTTTTGCGTGTCAATCCTATGGAGTTCCTGTGCACGATTGCTTTGGGTTTTAGGGTTATTAGATTGGTGGTAGTTAGGGGTACAGGAAGGCTGCTACCACTTTCGGTCGTGGTGGCGTGTGGTGTTTTAATATGGGTTTGCGTGTGACTGGTTCCTGGGTTAAAACAGGGGGTCGGTGTTTCGGTGTTGGGTTCGTACTTGGTTGATGGCGTCATGAGTGGTGGTTGGCGACCACTAACTACCTTCCTGGGGCCACCGCGGCTCAGTGGCGAGCCTGGTGGTGCCAGTGGGGAAGCCAGTGGTGGCCGGTGGTGTTGGGGGTGGTGTTTTGTCGGGGGTTATGTCTCGGGGTTGGGGTCTGTTTGTGTTTGGTTTGTTGCGTACGGTGGTCAGTCTTAGTTAGGGTTTTATGGGCTGAATATGTATACGGGTTAAACATGGTAGCTGGGTCAATTGTTTGTGTTTTGTCACCTTGAGTTTATCAAATCGTTATTATTATTATTATTATTAATTTATTAATGTTGTATTATTATTATTATTTTAGTAGTGCTTTATTATTTTCTTACAAATTCGGGTCGCGTTATTTATATATACGAGTCGGGGATTATTTAAGTCATGGGACGTCTATATTTGGAAAGTTACTACGTTGGGAAAGTTTCTATTTATGGAAACTTTCCATTTATGGAAGGTCGCTATTTATAGTATGTATGATCGTTAAGGGGTTCGGGAAGATTGTTAATTCGTTGCGTATATCTGTTTAGGTAGCGAGTTTCGCGTGGAACATTTTAACAAGCCTCGGTTTTGTCTGCTTTCCTGCTAATTCAGGTAGGGGAAAATACTGGTATATGATGATGTGTAATCTGTTCTCATTTGGTATTAAGCATGTTTGTGATATAATATCATGTGATCATTATATTGCGTTATCTATTTTATTCTGAGATATTATATGATGTGATTATATATTGGGTCTTGTGATATGGCGTTGGATCGGTGCGGAGTTTATATGGCGTTGGATCGGTGCGGAGTTTATATGGTGTTGGATCGGTGCGGAGTTTATATGGTGTTGGATCGGTGCGGAGTTTATATGGTGTTGGATCGGTGCGGAGTTTATTTGGCGTTGGATCGGTGCGGAGTATATTATATTGTTGTTTATTTATTTTTACCTCTACTCAACCTCGTGGTTGACCCTGTGTATTCGTGATCACCTGTGATGAACCAAATTATTGGGCAGCAGATTGACAGGTGGCTGAGACTAAGGGGAGCTATGGGAGAGAGAGCTTGGATCCGGACCAGACCAAAGTTTAGATCACCTTAGTCAGTTTAGCATGAGATGTACTTTCTTATTTTGTTAAGACTTTTGGATACAGTTGTAAGAACATGTTACGCTTTAAATTTTAATTAAAGTACTGATTGATTTTCCATTGTATCTACTGCCTCAAGAAACCGAGATGGTAACACTCTTATTTACTTGAGGAGTCCTAGTACAGGCCCTTAAATAAATGAGGGTGTTACAGTTGCGATTTTAGAAGTTTAGAACCGATTTGTGATGATTTAATTCTTGTAGAGAAAATGCGATTTTGCGTACAGCGGACTCTGAGCCGGTAGGCTGACCGGTAGCCGGTCGGCCGGCTCAGAGTCGGGGTTGTTTTCTTTTGAATGCTGAGATTTAGGAGAAAGGGTTCTGAGCCGGTAGGTCGGCCGCCGGTCGACCGGCTCAGATTCCCTCTTTGGGTGTCTTGTGGAATTTTTGCAAAGGCTTGGGAAAGGACTCCCAGCCGGCAGACTGGCAGCCGGTCCACCGGCTGAGAGTCTCTCCTTGTTTTTCTGAATTTTGAAGAATGGCTTGTGGGAAGGGACTCCCAGCCGGCTGGCCGGCGGACGGTCCACCGGCTGAGAGCCTCTTCTCATTGTTTTCAGGTTTGTAAAGGCTTAGGGAAGGGACTCCCAGCCGGCAGACCGGCAGACGGTCCCGGACCGGCTGAGAGCCCATGTTCTCATTAATTTGGTTTTAACTTTCAAACGGTTATTCGGTTTTGTTTGAGATTCATTCCGTATAACTTACATGTGTGTTTGAGGTCCCCGGAGGATGGGCGACACTATATTGGGTTCGGGAATGGAGAGAGGATAGAGACCCCCCGGTCGGGTAACCGAAAGGGAAACCGGCTCTCCCTCACCTTAGTTCCCGGGATCAATTAAGTGTTGATTAGAAGTATAAGAAAGTAGAACTATAGATTAGTTCCTAGACTTGGATGATAATGCATTGATGCGTATTAAGGTATGCCTTAAGCTGGCCTCTGAGCTTAATACGTGAGCTGGTTGTCATATATGGAGATATGCCTTAAGTTGGCCTCTGAGCCCTATATGTGTATGGTTGTCGTGTCTGGGATATGCCTTAAGCTGGCCTGTGAGCCCAGACATTTTTGATTGTGATCGCGTTAGAACATGCCTTAAGTTGGCCTCTGAGTCTGAGGAGTAGAGCAGCTGCACAACGGGGTAGCTAAGGTACTGACACCTTGCCCGGAGTGCAGAAGTTGATGCTAGGACATGCCTTAAGCTGGCCTCTGAGTCTAGTGTCTTGTGATGTAGTTAAGGGACATGCCTTAAGCTGGCCTCTGAGTCCTTTACTTTTGGATGTTAGTCCATGCGTTGTGATGTCGCCTCTGAGTCTAGTGTCTTGCTTATTGGCAGGTCTATGCCTTAAGTTGGCCTCTGAGTCCTTGCTTGCTGAATGATTGGTATTTAGGTTATGTCTTAAGTTGACCGCTGAACCTTATACTTGCTGAATGATTGGTATTTAGGTTATGTCTTAGGTTGACCGCTGAACCTTCTACTTGCTGAGTTTTATCTACTTGCCTTGAGTTGGTACAGTGTCAGATATGCATGATGATTGATGTTTACAGTACCTTGACGTTGTTATTGTTCACCCAAGGCATTGGGTGAGTCTTTAGTCAGTTTCGTAAATGGTTTGGACTAAAAGACCCCCCGACCGGGCAACCGGTAGGGAAACCGGCTCTACTTCCAAATAGTTTCCGAAGTTAATTGAGAGCCGTGCATTAGTGATTGCATGATAGTATAAGTTTCAGTTATTGAGATATTTTATACTTCACATGTTTATATATGCTGGAGTATTGTGTTTACTTTGTTGTGTTACGTGTCGTTACAAAAGGTGGCTAGGAGAACTCTAGTCACTCCCCCACTGATTGTGGCGTACATGTTTACATGTATGTAGGTACATGCAGGTTGGCAGGGGATGCTGAGAGCTAGCGACTGATGATCCGCTTGTCATCTTATGACTTACACTTTACGATAGCTAGACTCTAGTTTTGATACAGTTTATGTTTTGGTGCCTGTAGGGATGTTCTATCCCAGGCTGTTGTACATATTTCGTTTTAGTACTTAGACAGTATACTTATCTATTTCTGTTTATGTCAGTTTTCTGTTTTTCAGTTTTAATTCTTCTGGCATGTTGTTATGTTAAAAAGTTTTAATTCCGCTGCATTTTTAGTACTTCGTATGATAATTTATTTTCCGCTTTCGCGAGGGGTTTTACAGAATGTTTAGGTACATTCCACTTATTCCAAACCAGATTGTACCAAGGAACAGGGGGTGGTGCCCCTGCAACCACTGATAGCAGGATTTATCAGTATACCCATGACTGCCATGAGCCCATTGGCCTGCCTGGAAACCAGGTGCCAATTTGTCTTTGATTTTGAAAATGTTCCTCAAGTTCCAGTTGGAATCTGGAGGAGGATTATAATCTGCCCAAGCCATTCCTTTCAAGTACACATGATCTATCCACAAAACCCATAATCTGTCTGCTTTAGTATGAATCCAATCCACCAATTTGCCCACAAAGGCCATATTCCAGTTGCCCGCATTCTTTATATCTAAACCACCCTCCTTCTTGACTTGACACACCTTCTACCAGGCCACTAAAGGGACTCTTTGATATTTAGCTTGGCCATTCCAAAAATAATTCCTACAAATACTCTCAATCCTTCTTATCACCCCCTTAGGAATCAGGAATATAGTAGCCCAATATTGATGTAGATTGTTCAGCACTGAGTTAATGAGAACCAGACGACCTGCATAACTAAGTTTCCTTCCTCCTAAACCCCTTATCCTACTGCAGAGAGTACTGATAAGGACATTGCAGTCATGTTTTGACAATCTTCCTGACTGAGTAGGGATACCCAAATATTTAAAGGGAAGAATCCCTTCATTAAAACCTGAAACCTCCAAGATATCCTTCCTCACAATCTCTTGAACACCACTAAAAACCACTTCTGATTTAGAGGCATTCACTTTTAGTCCAGAAGTAGCAGAGAAAGTAAATACAGTTCTCAACATCAGCATCATGGACCTCACATCTCCCTCACTGAACATCAAAACATCATCAGCAAACAAAAGATGATTGAGTTTCAGACTTTTGCACATAGGATGAAATCTAAAAAACCATCTGTCTGTGGCATACTCCATCATTCTTGTTAGATACCCCATACATATGCATAAAATAAGTGGAGAAATAGAGTCTCCTTGTCTCAAACCTCCAGCCCCTTTAGAGTAACCAAAATGAGCACCATTCAAATTGAGAGTGAAGCTAGTAGTTGTAACACACTTCATCACCAGCTTCTTAAACTGGTCTGGGAATTGTAAAGCAGTGAACATTTGGTCCACAAATTGCCATTCAATTGTGTCATAAGCTTTCTGCAAGTCCATTTTAAACATGCATCTAGCAGACACATTCCCTCTATTATAATGCCTCACTAAGTCTTGGCAAATCAGAATATTCTCCAGTATACTTCTTCCCCTGACAAATGCACCTTGATTCCTACTGATAAGATTAGGCATCACCTGAGCAAGCCTATTACAAAGTAGTTTGGATATTACTTTGTAAATCACATTGCAGCATGAGATTGGCCTAAAATGAGTAACACTTGTAGGTCTATCAACTTTTGCAATATGAGTTATATTTGTAGCATTAATTTGAGTTAGCAATTGACCAGACAAGAAGAAGTCCATCACTGCCTCACTCACTTCCTCCCCCACCACACTTCAGGCATCCTTATAAAACTGGCTTGTATACCCATCAGGACCTGGGGATTTGTCCTTAGGAATACTAAAGAAACATTGCTTGACCTCCTCCATTGTGACTGGGTTATTGAGAATAGTAATAAGCCTGCCAGTACAACAAGGTCCCTTCTGAACCACATGCTCCTGGACTATCATAGTTGGTTTATGCTGCCCTAAGAGTTCCATATAGTAGTTGAGAAAAGCCTGCTGAATTTCTTCTTCTTCCACACAAACCACTCCTTCTTTATCCTCTATTTGAAAAACCTTATTCTGCAGAACTCTTTTTTTTTAATAGCTTTATGAAAATAGGAAGTATTCAGATCACCTCCAATTGCCCATTGAATCTTACCCTTTTGAGCAAGGAAACTATCTCTTGCACCAGTCAATTCTTTAACTCTGCTAGCCATATCTATTTCCTGCTGCACCAAGTCATCATTAGCAGGATTAGTACTAAGTCTCCTCTGAATGTCCTCCAATTTTGCACTAGCAATTCTGGTAGAATTCTCAATATCAGAATAGCATTCATTGTTAATGATCTTCAAAACAGGTTTCAAGTCTTTCAGTTTCTTAACCACTCTCAACATCTTAGTTCCCATATAGCTTTTGTTCCAAATTTCATTCACTTTATTTAGAAAATTAGGTGCTGATCCCCACATATTAAAGTACTTAAAACTTTTCTTTCCACCAATATGCACCTTCTTACTCACCACAGTACAAGGAATGTGATCAAACAGGCCCTCAGGATGAAAATGGCAAGTAAATCCCCATATTTCTCCATCCATTCAAGATTACCCATAGCCCTATCCAATCTGCTAAAGGTCCTACTCCCAACATCCTGTTTATTGGACCAAGTATAGTAGGCACCAGTTGCAGGTAAATCATCCATACAATAGAGGGATACACACTCCTAGAACTGTTCCATTTCTGCTTCAGTAGTCTGACCCCCTCAGTCTTTCAACAGGAGATAAGACTGTATTAAAGTCACCTAGCCATAACCAAGGAACCCTACAGTACTCAGCAGTATCCTTAAGAAAATCCCAGAGTTCCTTCCTTTCATTGAGACCATTAAAAGCATAAATCATAGTCAATAAGAAACCTTGATTATCTGCTACAGATGTTACAGCTATATGAATATATTGAGCATTATACTTCAGCACTTGCACATCAAACACCTAAGGCTTCCAGAAAACCCAAATCCTACGTCCTTTATGCCAACTACAATTAGTAGTAATACTCCACCCATCACAAAGAGTAGTATTTTGATTCAAAAGTTGATTAGGTTTTATTTT
Source organism: Silene conica (assembly GCA_029255685.2). NCBI lineage: Eukaryota > Viridiplantae > Streptophyta > Magnoliopsida > Caryophyllales > Caryophyllaceae > Silene > Silene conica. The sequence goes on from CM055318.2 coordinate 53,327,504, forward strand.
AGTCTCAAGCAAACCAAAGAGGCTCACTCCCTTATTATGCATAAACCATTTCACAACTTTCTGTTTATTCAGGTCATTAAGACCCCTTATGTTCCAAAAGCCTATTCTATCCATGACCACTCTCTTGTGGTGGATCCTTTCCATTCTCATCAACTGCCCTTCCTTATGAATTCGTTTTGTTAGTCAGGACATCTGCAAAGGTATATTGGTTAAACCTTCCTGAAAGTCTAACACCAGGCATAGTGCTTTGTCTACTCATTCTCAAAGCTTGTTTTGCAGGTGTCTGTCTGTTCTGAGGTGCTGTTCTAGCTTGCTCCAAAGTTGGAAAGACTTCTGGAGCTAAGATATTCGGTGACACAGCTGGAACAACAGGTGGTGGAATAGGTTTCCAAACTTTTGTTGCCACTGGTTCAGTCCTAACAGGGTTCCTTGACATATTCTTTTTCTTTTGTTTCCTACATTGTTCTCCCCTGTGACCAATGCCATTACAGCTAGTACATGTTACTGGTCTCCATTCGTAGTGAATTCTTACAGTGACAATCTGCCCATTCTCATCTTTAAACTGTATTTGATCCAAGAGTTTCTGATCCATGAACAATTCAACCTGGACCCTAGCTTGACTTAGAAGGAGTTTTTCTACTGTGTTTTCATCTATTTTAATGAACTTACCAATCAGACCAACAATTTTAGGCAAACAATTACCCCAAAATCTTAATGGTATTCCTGTCAACCTAATCCAAACAGGTACCGCATCTACTTTCTCCTTAACTAGATCCATATCCATTTTCAACTCTTTCACAATTACTGGTTTATTCTCATACAGATAATACCCAGACTCCAACAGTGCATCTCTAGCATCCTTAGTATGAAATCTAACAATAAAACTTCCATTGTCCAAAAAAGAGACCCTATCAATACCATATTCATCCCACATAGTATAAACAAAATTCTCAATGGATTCCCATGGCGGATTAGCACCTAAAATATAACAGAATATAGCATTGTTCCAGAATTCTACCTTTTGTTGGATGTCAGCTTGAGAAAACTGAAGCAACTCAGTCACTTCATGCTCCTCCAGAATAGGCTCCATAGGAACATCTCATCCTCCTTGTCTCAACATCCATCCATCCAGTTCATTTAAAACTTCATCCTCAGAAAAATCCAGGGTAGGAATTCCTCCTATATCCCTCAAAGACCTGGTTCTTACTCCATCTTCATCCGGTCCTCCAATATGTACTCCATGTTGTTCATTAATGGGAGCTTGGTTATTTGTTTGTTTATTATTATTTTTTGTTTTTGCTAACTTTGATGATGATCCAGTAAAACGGTTTTGAGAATATTTGATAGCTGTCATTTTTGTTGTTAGTGCAGGTGCCTGAATTTCAGAGCATTTCCACTATCTTCTTTCTCTCTCTAACCGATGTTAATGGTATACTATTAACATGGCTTTTCACTTATAACCGATGTTAATGGTATACTATTAAAATCGATTTTCACTTATAACTGATGTTAATGGTATACTATTAATATCGCTTTTCACTTATAACCGTTGTTAATGGTATACTATTTACACCGGTTTCAGAAACAATGTAAAGGGAAAAATAGTCTAAATGTCGCCCCCAGATACATCGTCAAAAAGCATGTAAATGGGGCAAAATAAGCGATGTCAATGAGACTTTTTCTACTAGTGGATGTTTTTACAAAGAGAATTGAGAAGAGAGGTAAATTTGGAAAAGAAGAGAGATAAAGAGGGTATGAGTCTCTTTATTGTATAAAACGTATGTTTGTTATATTAATATGAATTACAAAATACATCCAATAATTAATAATATATTAAGTTGAAAATTATAAAAAAGATTAACGTAAATTAAACATTGATATAAATTGACTTGCTAGCAGCAAATTTCTTTCTAAAACTGAATTTATCATATGGTAATTAAACACTCTTAAACACTTTAATCAGTTTATAGTGATAAAACATTTATAATTCATACGTGGACAACTACTTGTATATTTTAAAAATAATATTGACTAATAAAGAAATTCAAAATTAATAAACATTGAACTAATTATTAAACCGTTTAGTGAATTATGAGCACTTGAAATATACAATGCGAATAAAAAAACACCCTTATAGATTTGAAGTTTGTTGCCAGTAACCTCAGAAATATAGTCGTCACTTAAAAACGTAAAAGTATTTAGACCATTTTTTCACAAGCAACCTCATGCAATTATAAGAAATATTTGCAAGACTAATATGAAATTTAGAATAAATTTATGCGAGTTTTATAAATTAAATTATAATATTGACTATTTGATTCAAATTGCCATAATTTCCAAATCAAAATGAAAATCAATACAAGTTTGAATATTTAAATGTCGATAAAAAAAAATCACAATTATTAGCCGGGTTCTTAATAGATTTAAAATATTCAGTTGAAAAAAAAAAGTTTAATTGGACATTTATAATTCATGCATTAAATATGAACCTTAAAGATAAAATGAAACAATTATATGATGACAATAAAAGAATCATGCACTAAGTGAAAATAATAGAAATCGATATTTACACTATTCTAAATTTTGATTGGATATTTCATTTTTTACGAGTTGCGAAAACTCAAATTTCCATTAAGAGTCGAGTGACGTGGCTCTGTTTGTCTTTAGGCAAACAAAATGTCTTTCTGTACCGTAACTCGGTACCATTTCACAGTCATTATGTCCATAATTCTACGTTTATATGTACCATTGATACAGGAGTCGTACTATAATTTACTCCCTTTGTTACCATTGAAGTATTATCTATTTCCATTTTGGGTAAAGTTTTGTGGAACACATGTCCAAATTCATTCATATTTTTGCTCTTATTTTTGTGTGTACTTATTATTATAAGTTATTATTAAGGAAAAGTATACTTATGACATTGAGTCTAGTATCATCAAATCAATATTGTTGTAGGAAATCAACAACAGGATTAGCATCGTTACAGAATTGGAGTAGTTATTGGTCTTGGTTTATATCTTTGTAGAAGTATATCGATGACTATGCTAAAGAGGGTATCGAGGAACTAAGAATGTTGTTGATGATGATGCAGTGTTTATTGAGTAGGAGTAAATGAATAAGAATCTGAAGTTAATAGGAAGAATAGTATAGGGAATGGGAAAGTAGAGGAGGAAGAAGGACGATGACAGAGTAAAATGCTCCGGAAAAGACAAAAGCCTTACTGTTGAGTATGCTCTACGCATAAGGACATAATGATTAATTAAATGGTCTAATTGGTATAATGGGAATATTGTTGTCACACATTTTTTATCATATTGTCAGTATGTGTAATAAGTATATAGCGTGTTTGAAACGCATTAGACCTCGTAAGTTGATGGTTAGTAAAAAGTGTATTAGTTAACTGTGTTATGTTATTTTGACAATATAAATATCCTGTGCCATAAAATTAATATTGGTATGTTGTGTTACGATTTCGTGTATCTGACACGGCTGTCGCAACCCTATCAAAAATAACCAACTGGCCTAACTAATGTAGTAAGGAAGTCGGGATCGTATCCACAAGGAGACAGATATGAATTCTAAAAGCTAAACTAAAGTTTGCCAAGGTAACCAGATATTGGGGTTTTGATTGTTTGTTTTAACTAAACTAACAGTAGTGAAGGAAAGGTAGAAAAGAAAAGCGTAAGGAAAAGAGTATAAAAATATAAGGGAGAGAAAACTAGGATAGTCGGTTCACCAATGATTGTGTAACGATAAGGGGTTTAGGTCGCAAATCAGTCGCAATTATCGGTCTAAGGGGTAGTGAAAAGGTCCTCTCGGATCGCTATTCGCCCTAGAATGCTTCTAGCGGGCTCTCGCAACTTACTAGGGCACTCTAATGTTTGTAGCAGGTCTAACCCTCACCAGGCTTTCGATCTTAGGTCGGGGTTTTACCAAATCAACTAATCAATCATGCGCATAAATTGACTAATCGCTATCAAAATGCTACAATTAACAACAGAGACATACAATTACGAACTAGTCTAAACCTAAACGAACATCGTCACATCGTCAAAGGATCACCTATATCCTAGTCGAAGGGATTAGCTATGCATAAAGGGATTAACAATTGAAATGAAAGAAATAACTAAAGAGGAAAACATGATCGCGAGATAAGCAGAGATGAATAAAGATAAAAGAAAGTAAGAGCAAGGAATAAAATTACCAATAAAAAGTGTTGAGTACTGAATTCCGGAAGGTTAGATCTTACAAGCTTGAAGATGAAAATAAAATAAAAACAACTGACTAAAAGTTTTTATCTGAGGAAAAATTAGGAGAGTAGATTTAAGATTAAGGTCAAAAGTATCTAAAGAAAACTCTAAAGGCTGCTTAAAAACGAAATGTTCTGATAATCTTTTCACGACCTAATGGGCTTAGGTCAAAATGGGCTTCGGCAGAAAGAAACCGGTCGATCGACTGAGCAAGTGGTCGATCGACTTTCCTATCGACCAAGATTGGACGATCGACTGAGAAAGTGGTCGAACGACTTTTACTATCGACCAAGAGTGGTCGATCGACTGGTTCTGGGCTTGATTTGGACGTTGACTTCAAAAAATGTGCTTCCTTGACTTGATACAAAGGGTGGTTCACTTCTCCTGACCTCCTAAATGCAAATTTGAGGACAAACTTCGACTCCGAATACATACTTCCGAATATATTCCTGCAATTAATACAAGAAGGCTCAAAGTAGGCAATTCGGGGCTAAAAGTAGTAAGGTGTTTGGCAAAAGAGCATAAAAATGCATGCAAAAGAAGTCTAAAAGACTATAGAAATGGCATGCATCAAACCTCCCCAAACCGATCATTTGCTTGTCCCTAAGCAAAAATGTAAAAACAAAGACTAAGAGTCAAACATGAACAAGTAAACCGTGGACAACAAAAACTAAGCAAGGGATCATCTCAAAACGACAAATGCTATGGCAAACGAATCTATGCATGTTTCTCAACCAATTGGACTTTAGACTTGGTTAGACTTATCAAGACCGGACTCTCACGGGTCGCTCAACCACTCCTGTAAACACAAGGTATAATTTAGTGCAAGATAGAAAGAATTAAGATCACTCTCCTAACTGCGACCTATAAGAACACGCATGCAATTTAACATGAATAGAGTCTCTACAACCGTACATATGCATTCCAACCAAACTGATGACCATGATACATGCCGAGGGTATTCATATGGGTAAAGTGAGGCAATGGGTAGGAAGGGGTTAAAAAGAGTTTGGTAGAGAGGAGTTAGTAGCCAAGCTAGCAACAAAACGAACCAAACAAAGTGTATCATCCCAATCTTCGTACTCGAAATTATCAATACAACCGCTGTGCAAAATGGATGCACCCAACTCACAAAACCACAAATTATTAGCTCCCCATAAGATACCAATTAAACATGGGAGCGGAAGATGACAAACTACTTCTTCAACTTTTCACAAATTTCTTGTTGGTTGTTTTTCATTCCAAAATTGTCTTTGAATTTCTGTTTCTGTTTTTCTGGTTTTTTTTTTTTTTTTTTTTTTTTTTTTTTTCTTTCCCTTTTTTTTGTCTTTGTCACCATTCTTTCTTTCGACAAGAAATAACCAAAATGCAAAACGATACATTCCCAAAATGCTACCATTACTAGCTCGGCTAGGGTGGGTAAAATTATGGATTGTAGCTATATGGGACAAAAAAATAGGCAATTTGGCTTTGTGAAGCTTATGGGTAAAAAGAATAAAAAGGGACCTCTGCCACATGTACCAACAAACCTCAAACCCGAATGCATACAGGTATAAAGAAGACCGAACTCATGTTTATGCAATTTGATGTTACGTGTCTTATAAGGAGTAACTACTCACTTTCCTAGATGAACCGGTCATGAATGTCACCGGTTAAAAGGCTCTAAATCCTTAGAAAGTTTTTGTAGGTTGCCAGTAAATCAAGTCTAGTCCATAATCCAACATGCTGTGAAACGAGATTCGAGAAAAATGCCAAAGGACGTGCTATATGAAATGAAACAAAAACCTAGCTTAAGCAATCCAACGGTCTTAAAGCACTGAGAAACTCCAACTGACTCGATCTAGAATGCAAAAACAAACATGATTTTTTTTTTTTTATATGCAACAAAAATAAACTAAATGCAAGGAACCATGTGAAGAAATGCAATGAAACACATACCCTCCCCAAACCAAACTCGTACATCGCCCTCGTTGTACTCAACAGCATCACAACAGCAGCAGTTAGGGGGACGGGAAATGCGAACTACGAAATGCAAAAAAAAAACAATAAAGGAGAAAAGGAATACCACCACCTGTATCAAGACCTCCCCAAACCGACTAGCAACTAGTCCTCCTCCTCCTCCTCCTCCTCCTCCTCCTCCCCCTCCTCTGCTGCAGCATAACCTCCCTGCGGGTACTGGTAAAAGTAAGGGTGTGGCCACCACAGCTGGTGGCAACCATCCCTCCCTAGCGTACCGCTCATAGATGGGGAATTGCGTCAAGGACTGATGCAACTCTATCCGTGCTACTGCCCTGCACAAACCAGTGATCATACTATCGCGAACCCCCCGATCAATAGTAGTGGGGTTCGTAAAAGATGGTGAGTTAGTGTAGTTAGTGGGGTAAACAGGAGCAGAGGAAAAAGCAGGGACATCTAAAGCGGCATACCCATATCGATGCTCATGAGGGTCAAAACGAGGCTCCTCAGCCTGTACGTGGGAGGTAGAAGGAGCCTGAGGTGAAGGACGTCGGCCTCTAGAACTCGCACCGGCCTCCCAAGCCGATGGTGGAGGTGAAGGAGGGTGCCTAGGTGAAGGGCGACGCCTAGGGCCAGCGCCGGAGGTGTCAATGAGATAGGAGGGTAGTGGAGGTCGAGTACGGCCTGTCACTGTAGTCAAGGGGGTGACCTGTGGTAAATAGGTACAAGGCAAGGACACGGTAGGTCGACCAGAAATCTTCCAAACTCGGTCATGAGTGAGCCAACGGATGGATTCCATGTATGGAATGTCCATGTAAGTGTTAGTACTAGGGCCTTGAGGTAACTCATGTCCTAAGGGCAGGTGGCCTCTAGGGAAGTCGGAAAAAAGCTGGCGGCCAATGTGTGTCACTAGCCCACCACAGGTCAAAGTGGCTAAATGGTCAAGTCCAAGCTGGTGAAAATGGTTGGCCGTGAGGTAGGCCACATTAAGTACGAACGGAAGGCGTTGATCAAAGTTCAGGTAACCGGCTAGAAGAGAAAGTTCACAAGTGTTTATATTATTTGACTCTTTTCTCCCAAAAATTGTGTTGGCCATAAGACGGAGTACAGACCTTAGGGGAGGAAGATGCACGGATGCACCACGACGTTTGGAGTCGGTGCTCGGTCCCTCTGAGATGGCTGCCCAAAAAGGGCCATACAATGCCCTAGGCGGTGAGGTATAACCCGCACTAACCAGGCCAAGGTGTGCCCCAAAAGTGCTCAAGGGCCAAACAAAGGTTTGGTTCATGAGCCGAAATGATACACAGGGGCTGCCCGGGTTGCTCTCAAAAACACTGGCTCTAAAAACAAAAGAGCTAAAGAATTCCAAAGTAAGCACTGGGTAAGTAAATTCGTACATCCTAGTCAAACCCCCCATTCCAGTTCCGTTAAGGATCTCAGCTACGGTCTCAAAACATCCTATGGCCTCAAGGCTTGGTCGGTGCAAAAAACGAGTGGGGGTAATAGTTGTTCCTAAAAGGTTCTCAAAACGAGTTCTTTGCGCAGGAACGTAAAATTGTACCTCGGGATAGCCCGGTAGGCTATCCACTGGTTCCCGTGTGACCACAGCAGTCCGAAAACTTCCTTGGGAGTGTGAGCTGCTGCTCCCCTCATCATGGCTTCCGCTCCGCCTTGATTCCCTTCTTCGCTTGTTTCCTTCCATGTCAAATCTGCACTAGGAGATAGGATAACAAAAAGTAACCCAAAGTTAATTGAATCAACAATATGTTCATTAATTTCCCCAAATCAATCATCTAAATTAGGGTTTTTGATTTTTCAATTAAAAACCCTAATTTTTTTGTGAGTAAAAATTTAGGGATACTACAATGAAGAGTACCATGAACATAAACAGAAAGGAACTTCGTAATCAGCAGCAACAAAGAATCATACTAAACGGAAATTAAAAAAAACTGAAAACGGAAATTAAAAAAAAAAAAAAAAAAAAAAACAGAATTGAAATCCTAAAAACGAAAAAACTAAAAACAAGCAAAAGGAAAAACCGAAAAATCGAAGGACAGAAAAGAAAACGAAAAAGAAAAGAACAAATCTGAAAGAGAGGAAACAAGGAAAAATAAAGAGAAGAGGAAGAAAAATTACCTCAAGAAATTGCCCTTACAAGGCTAGATCTGAAAAATTTGAGTTCAAAAACCCAAAAGCTAGCAAAAATAGCCTAACTAGAGTAGATTTGAAGAAGGGAAAAAGTAAATAAGGGTTGAGAGAGAGAGAGTTAGGGTTTATGTTAGAAGAGAAGGGGGGTGTTTGAAGAAGGAGGTAAAAAGAAATCTGAAGATGAAACAAAGAAAGTACCTCACGCGAAAAACCCAGCCGATCGACTTATGTTATCGACTGAAAAACGGTCGATCGACTTATGGTATCGACTGAAAACGGTCGATCGGCTAAGTCAACTAAAAGGACTCGTGCGAATCCAGAGACGGTCGATCGTCTTTTGGGATCGACCACTTTTGGTCGATCGACTTCTCTTATCGACTAAAAACGGTCGATCGACCATCTTGAAGTCTTTTCTTTGATTTTCGTCCGTTTCAACATTCCCGTAAAACTTCCGTTGCTTAAACACCTGCAAATCTTCAATAAAAAACACCTAGAACTCTACTACTACCACAAAAAGTTCTTAAAAACAACTAAAGTCTGAGTCTAAAAAGTTCGAAACTAAACAAAACTTCAAATTACAAGCCGGGTTGCCTCCCGGGAAGCGCTGATTTATAAGGGTCCCGCACGACCTCTAACTTTCTTCAAAACTCGGCAACGTCAAGTGGTTCAAGGTACAACACCTCAACCACTCCAATCACTTCCCCTTGATCTCGATAGTGTTTGACTTGATGTCCGTTGGCTTTAAATTTTTCCCCTGCGACATTCTCAACTTCTACTGCACCAAACTTAGACACGTTAGTGATGGTGAAAGGACCAGACCATTTAGACTTTAACTTACCTGGAAATAGGCGAAGTCTGGAATTGTACAGTAGCACCTTTTCTCCCACTTTGAAATCACGAATGAGGATTTTCTTGTCATGCCACCTCTTTGTCTTTTCTTTGTAGACTCGTGCACTGTCATAGGCATTAAGCCTAAACTCCTCCAGTTCATCAAGCTGCAAAAGTCTCTTTTCACCGCTCAACTTAAGATCAAAGTTGAGCTCTTTCACTGCCCACCAAGCTTTGAATTCCAACTCCACAGGTAGATGACACGATTTACCATAGACTAGTCGATAAGGTGATGTGCCAATTGGAGTTTTGAAAGCAGTACGATAGGCCCAGAGGGTATCATCCAACTTCATACTCCAATCCTTTCTTGACTTAGACACTACCTTGGCTAGGATCTCCTTGATCTCCCTATTGGAGACCTCAACCTGCCCGCTAGTTTGGGGATGATATCCCACACCTCGACGATGTGAAACACCATACTTAGTGAAAAGAGTTGACAACTTGTTATCCCTAAAGTGCATGCCACGATCACTTATGACAATACGTGGCACACCAAATCGTGGGAATATGATCTTTTTAAACAATGACACGACAGTCTTAGCATCACAAGAGACCGAAGCAACGGCCTCTACCCATTTTGACACGTAATCGACAGCTACGAGGATATACCTGTTTCCCTTAGATGACGGGAAAGGACCCTGAAAATCGATTCCCCAAACATCAAAAACCTCAACTTCCAAGATGCCAACCTGAGGCATCTCGTGCCTCCTCGAAATGTTACCAGTGCGTTGACAAGCATCACAAGAGGAAACAAACATTTTAGCATCATAAAACATGGTAGGCCAAAAGAAACCAGATTGAAGTACCTTAGCCACGGTCCGGGATGGACCGTGGTGGCCGCCATAAGAAGAGGAATGACAAGCCTCCAGAATAGCTTTTGTTTCCCACTGTGGGATGCATCTCCTGTACAGTCCATCAGCACATTCTTTGAAAAGAAAGGGGTCATCCCAAAAATAACGCTTCACATCGTGGAGGAATCGCTTTCTCTGTTGAAAACTCAAATCCGGGGGTAGAAGATTACCTACAATAAAGTTGGCAAAGTCAGCATACCAAGGGATCTCAGAAATAGATAAAGCAAGCAAACTCTCGTCAGGAAAGAAATCATTGATAGGAAGAGTGTCTCCCTCATTTTGTAACTCCAATCGAGACAAATGGTCAGCAACAAGGTTTTCATAACCTTTCTTGTCCCGAATCTCCAAATCAAATTCCTGAATCAGGAGTACCCATCTCAGCAACCGCGGTTTGGCATCCTTCTTCGCCAAGAGTTGTTTCAGGGCTGTGTGATCAGTGAAAATGATCACTTTTGATCCCAGCAAATAAGACCTGAACTTCTCTAATGCATATACCAAGGCTAACATCTCTTTTTCTGTGGTACCATACTTGACCTGCGTCTCATCCAATGTTCTACTTGCATAGTAGATTGCACTCAGAGCTTTTCCTTTCCTTTGGCCTAGCACTGCGCCAACCGCGTAATCACTCGCGTCACACATTATCTCAAAAGGGAGCTCCCAATCCGGTGCTTGGATTATGGCCGCGGTGATCAGGGCTTCCTTTAACCTGTTGAAAGCATTAAGGCATTCGTCAGAAAAATCAAAAGACACATCTTTAATCAGCAAACGTGTAAGTGGTTTAGCAATTTTTGAAAAATCCTTGATAAACCGGCGATAAAACCCGGCATGACCAAGGAAACTTCTAACCCCCTTGACGTTAATGGGAGGAGGTAATTGCTCTATCACCTGCACTTTTGCTTTGTCTACCTGTATACCCTTATCTGAAACCAAATGACCAAGAACGACACCCTCGTTCACCATGAAATGACATTTCTCCCAGTTCAAAACCAAGTTAACCTCAATGCATCTCTACAGGATTTTATCAAGGTTAGATAAACAAGAAGAAAAATCAGACCCATACACACTGAAGTCATCCATAAAGACTTCCATGATTGACTCGATATACTTGGAAAAGATTCCCATCATGCACCTTTGAAAGGTGGCAGGGGCATTACAGAGACCAAATGGCATCCTGCGATATGCATAAACACCATAGGGACAAGTAAAAGTAGTCTTTTCTTGGTCATCAGGGTGAATGGGAATCTGAAAGAATCCCGAATACCCATCCAAATAACAGAAAAACTTGTGGGATGCCAATCTCTCTAGCATCTGGTCAATGAAAGGGAGAGGAAAATGGTCTTTCTTAGTGGCGGTATTCAACTGCCTATAGTCAATACACATCCGCCACCCAGTCACAGTCCTAGTTGGTATTAATTCATTCTTATCATTTCTAATTACAGTAGTCCCTCCTTTCTTAGGAACTACGTGAACTGGGCTTACCCAATTAGAGTCAGAAATAGAGTAAATTATACCTGCATCGAGAAGTTTCATCACCTCTTTCCTTACCACATCCTGCATATTCTGATTTAGCCGGCGTAAACCTTGCGCACGAGGTTTGTGACCTTCTTCCAGGTTGATTCGATGCATGCAGAAATCAGGACTAATACCTGTCAAGTCATCTAAACTGTATCCCATAGCTTTCTTATTTTTTTTCAAAACAACCAACAAGTCAGCGAGTTGGCCAGCATCAAGTTTAGAATTAACTATGACAGGATAAAGTTCAAGATCATCAAGAAAAACATACCTGAGATGGGAAGGGAGGGGTTTGAGTTCTGGTTTTGTTACCTCTACAGTATAAGAGGTTTTCATTATCGCATCAACCGTCTCACCTTTCTCGAGGGTGTATTGTCTTCCTTTTAATGCCCTCTTCATCATGGTAAAGTCAACCTGCGCGTCCTCTGCAAAACTATCAAGAACCATTAAAACTTCTAACGGGTCCCCAATTAGGGAACCCGACCAAAAATCAAACATGGATTCATCGATAATGTCGATGGCATAGCAAGTGTCTTCGATCATAGGTTTAGCTAGTGTGTTAGCTAGATTAAAGGTTACTCTATCATCCCCTACCTCAAGAGTCAAACGCCCCTGTTTGACATCAATAATGGCTTCTGCTGTGTGTAGGAAGGGTCTACCCAAAATTATTGGGATTTGGGTATCCTCAGCCATATCTAGGACAATGAAGTCGACAGGTATAAAGAATTTACCTATCCTAACAGGGACATCCTCTAAAACACCTAGGGGTCTCTTTACTGATCAATCAGCCATTTGAAGAGTCACACTTGTGACTTTGAGACTACCCATGTTCAACTTTTCACAGACCGAATAGGGCATAACAGAAACACTTGCCCCCAAATCACACAAAGCTTTGTCTATTACAAGGGTACCTATAGTAACAGGAATCCAAAAACTACCCGGGTCCTTCAACTTTGGTGGAGATTTACTTTGTAGGAGTGCACTACACTCTTCGGTAAAAGCAATAGTCTCCACCTCGTTAAAGCTTCTCTTACGAGTCAATATGTCTTTCATAAACTTAGCATAGGAGGGTACCTGAGTGATTAACTCGGTGAAAGGAACAGTTACATGTAAATTCTTGACGACCTCCATGAACTTACCAAACTGTTGCTCCATTTTTGTGTTCCGTAATCTGCTCGGAAATGGAACGGTCACTGGGATGCGAGAAACAGCGGTTCCCTTGTCGGAAACTGGATCAGCAAGCCTTGTGGCATCAGAAACGATCCTTTCAGCGTCAGGAGCACTCGATCGACTTTCTGCAGGAGGCGATCTGGTCGATCGACCAGAAGGTCGGTCGATCGACTTTTGGATCGACTGATTTTGGTCGATCGACTTTGCATTCGACCTGTTTTGGTCGATCGGCCGTCGTCCTCTGTCTATATCAGCATCTTCGTGCGTGCTATTTTCCTCTTCGTTCTCGGACTCAGCAACATCCTCTACTAACACTTCTAGTCCATCATCGGTTGGCATTTGAGGACCCTCATAAGATGATCCACTTCGCAAGTGGATCGCATTAACCGAATCGCGTGGCTTATCGGGTTGCGAAGGTAAGGAACCGGGTTGCCTTGTCGATTGGTTAGATGCCAATTGGGCAACTTGAGTTTCAAGCATTTTGATAGATGCTTCCTTAGCTTGGTCACTCTTCATCACGTGACCCATAAGGGATTGTAGCATACCCTTCAATTCTGCAATCTCACCAACATTCTGAGATACCGGTTGTTATGGTTGTGGTGGTGAAAAGGATGGTGGTTTTTGGAAGGATGGTTGTTGAAAAGATTGTTGTTGGTTGGAACGGTGAGGTGGTATGTATGTGGATTGTTGTGGAGGTGGTAAAGTTGTGGGATTCAAAACATTCTGATTTCGCCAAGAGAAGTTAGGGTGTTCTCTTGTTCTTTCATTGTAAGTGTTAGAGAAGGGACCACTCTGTCTATAGCTTTGAAAAGCTAGGACTTGCTCCTTTTCGGTCATACACTCAGCTGCGATATGTCCCCCTACTCCACACCTATCACAAGTTACTTCTTGCTGAACCATGGCATTCACAGTTTGTTGGTTTCCCGAGCCTTGACCCATCTCCAAACGGTCAAACCTAGCATTCATGGCTTGTAACTGGGCTACAAGGGCACTATTGTCATTCCCTCCAACACTCGGCCTAGCACCACCCCTAGGATTTCCGTACTCAGCAGTATGAGTTGCCATCTCTTCAATCACATTCCACCCCTTATCGTCATCTACATTCTTTTGAAACCTCCCATTGGATGAAGCATCCAAAATAGCACGATGGTCATCGTACAACCCATTGTAAAATTGGTTGCACAAAAACCATTTCTCGAACCCGTGATGAGGAATAAATCGGATAAGTTTCTTGAAACGGACAAATGCCTCATAAAGGGTCTCAGTGGGTAACTGCTTGAAACTAGTGATTTGCCCCCTTAGGGCATTTGTTCTCTGTGGAGGGTAGTACCTTTTGTAGAAGGCCAGAGCGAGAGAATTCCAGTCAGTCACTCCCGCAGCTTCCTTGTCAAGGTCTCGGTACCACTCACGAGCTCCGTCTAACAAGGAGAAGGGAAAAAGAACCTCCTTAACTTGTTCTTGCGTAACTCCAGCTGTGAGGGGTATGGTTGAGCAATAGTCAGTATAAGTCTCCATATGTTTTCCTGGGTTTTCGCCGCTCACTCCCCGAAATTGATTTCGCTCCACCAGATTTATGTAAGATGGGCGAATATCAAAATTTCCATTAGTAGCAGTAGGGAGTTGAAATCCCTTGGGAATGGAATCGGGTGAGGGCTCGGAATGAGTACACAGTTTCGGCATTGTAACTGGTACAGGAATATCAGCTACGAACTCTGAAGTCTCTTCTGCAAAGGTATCGAACTCGGAGGGTCCTTCTTCGTGAGAATTAGAAAATTCTTCGTAGATGGAATCAAGAGTTTGCAAATCCTCTGCTTGACGTATTTCCTTCCAGAAGTTTCGTAAAGCGCGAAAAATCTTCTCAGGTTCGGGATCAAACGGTATGAGTTCGGACCTGTTGGACCTGGGCATAAACAGAAACTAAAGGAAAGGATGAGAATTGCCTCAAGGAATATGGATCCCTTGAGACAAAAGACAAACTAAAATAAAGCCAATAAAATATCACCGTCTCCCCGGCAACGGCGCCAAAATTTGACACGGCTGTCGCAACCCTATCAAAAATAACCAACTGGCCTAACTAATGTAGTAAGTAAGTCGGGATCGTATCCACAGGGAGACAGATATGAATTCTAAAAGCTAAACTAAAGTCTGCCAAGGTAACCAGATATTGGGGTTTTGATTGTTTGTTTTAACTAAACTAACAGTAGTGAAGGAAAGGTAGAAAAGAAAAGCGTAAGGAAAAGAGTATAAAAATATAAGGGAGAGAAAACTAGGATAGTCGGTTCACCAATGATTGTGTAACGATAAGGGGTTTAGGTCGCAGATCAGTCGCAATTATCGGTCTAAGGGGTAGTGAAAAGGTCCTCTCGGATCGCTATTCGCCCTAGAATGCTTCTAGCGGGCTCTCGCAACTTACTAGGGCACTCTAATGTTTGTAGCAGGTCTAACCCTCACCAGGCTTTCGATCTTAGGTCGGGGTTTTACCAAATCAACTAATCAATCATGCGCATAAATTGACTAATCGCTATCAAAATGCTACAATTAACAACAGAGACATACAATTACGAACTAGTCTAAACCTAAACGAACATCGTCACATCGTCAAAGGATCACCTATATCCTAGTCGAAGGGATTAGCTATGCATAAAGGGATTAACAATTGAAATGAAAGAAATAACTAAAGAGGAAAACATGATCGCGAGATAAGCAGAGATGAATAAAGATAAAATAAAGTAAGAGCAAGGAATAAAATTACCAATAAAAAGTGTTGAGTACTGAATTCCGGAAGGTTAGATCTTACAAGCTTGAAGATGAAAATAAAATAAAAACAACTGACTAAAAGTTTTTATCTGAGGAAAAATTAGGAGAGTAGATTTAAGATTAAGGTCAAAAGTATCTAAAGAAAACTCTAAAGGCTGCTTAAAAACGAAATGTTCTGATAATATTTTCACGACCTAATGGGCTTAGGTCAAAATGGGCTTCGGCAGAAAGAAACCGGTCGATCGACTGAGCAAGTGGTCGATCGACTTTCCTATCGACCAAGATTGGTCGATCGACTGAGAAAGTGGTCGATCGACTTTTACTATCGACCAAGAGTGGTCGATCGACTGGTTCTGGGCTTGACTTGGACGTTGACTTCAAAAAATGCGCTTCCTTGACTTGATACAAAGGGTGGTTCACTTCTCCTGACCTCCTAAATGCAAATTTGAGGACAAACTTCGACTCCGAATACATACTTCCGAATATATTCCTGCAATTAATACAAGAAGGCTCAAAGTAGGCAATTCGGGGCTAAAAGTAGTAAGGTGTTTGGCAAAAGAGCATAAAAATGCATGCAAAAGAAGTCTAAAAGACTATAGAAATGGCATGCATCAGTATCTGTCCGTTCTGGTGCTACTTAGGTGACGGTTTACATGTATTATATCTTTTTTTAATTCACAATCGGTCGTTATCTTAAATCTTATATTTAACACAATTAGTAATACTGATTAATATACATTAAAGGGCTCTTTAAACAGGGTAATAGGAAAAGTTAGATAATGTATTTGGATGCAAAATTTATTGTAAGAAAGACAAAATTGTTTCAATTTAAATCGTTATTATACGGGAATACACGTCATAAGGAAAAGACGGATATAATCTTAATAATTATACTACGTAACCATCTGCTAAACAAAGTGACGGCTAGCATGTTCTTTACGCTTCCCTAAACTATAAGATTAGACACTACTGTGCTAGTTAATTAGTACCGGTAGCTGTTACCCTCCAAACTTCATCATTCATAATTCCTTCTGAACACTTTCTTTGCGCACAAACCCAACCCCCTACACATCTAAAATGGACAAATCCTGTGGTAAAGTAATCTAGTTTAATGATGATGATAAGCTAGAATTTGTTAAAAAATATGTTGATTAGAAAAAAAAGCAGTTTAAGGCCACGTCCCTATTTGCGAAAGTAATCGTTGAAGAGGAGATGCCCTTTGGCAGCAGACCTCATCACCCATTCTTCAGCCTATCAGAACTCACTGATCATGTTTTCAACAAGCTCGATAGACAAGGCAAAAGGAACATGGCGGAGGTTTGTAAGGCATGGGCAGGGCAATATCTTATTGGTACAGAAACCTCAAAAATGGACCTGGACTATGATCGTGAACTTGAAAGGGAAAATTGCGGAGATGAGATATGGGTGAACAGAAACCAAAGGCTGGTGTCGATTTCCTGTTCATGCAAGCCACGCAAGCCTAAAAGCAAAGAAGAGGAAGAGACGTTACAGAAGAGGCAGCAGCTCAAAAGATGCGTATGTTGAGAAGTATGGAAGCGAGGGGTATTATGACTCCGATTGCTGAGTCTGGTAATAAACTATCTTCTAAACTTTATGTAATATATACCTGCTATGTTTATAGGTATTGTAATGTAAGATGTTGTGCATGTTCTGAGATAAGCACAATTTTGTGGCCTGCACTATTTCTATTGGGGAGTACAACACAGTATCTACAACAACTTAGTGTAACAAGTAAATCATAGCAATGTTGCTTGAAGAGTCTATTGACATGAATATACTCAAGAGGGAGGGGGGGTGAATTGAGTATGCCTTCTTTTTCAAATCTTCTTCGATGTGTTCGTTTGTTGTTGGACGTCGAGTAGAACAAGAAATAAAGAGAGACACAATATTTTTGAAGTGGTTCAGTTTTACAATTCGAAACCTGTTGGGAAATGTGTCCTCAACAATAGTGCGATCACATAATTAAATGTCATGACGAGAATGTGCAAGGGATGATACGAAATTATATTTGTCAACTGACCAACGTTAATCAGTAATGATTGGCTGGCTAGAGTTTGACATTACTGTCGTATGACGGTGGTGGTCAGTTGATCCCTTTAGGTCACACCTATAGGACAATTCCCTTAATTGATAAACTGATCAAATGTATATTGATACGAGTTGATCATATTCTTTAAACTCGTAACTCGAGAAATCAGAGGTTAAATCTTATTGTAAGATTTATGTTTATAATTGAAACATGTTAATTATTAAACATTGACCGATATTTTATAATATCATAATTAGAATGAATCGGGTTGTATATTATCACAAGGGTTGTAAATCGTATTGACGATTAATGATAATAACCATTTTATAGTAATTTCGAATTACTTGTCAAATTATTAAATATGATTTATTTAATTTATAAATGATATTTATTTGATAAATATGCAATTTAAATTAAGACAATTGTTTCTTATTAGTGTGACATTTTATGTCACACATATACAATTGTATAAATGACAAACTTAAAATGGATGTCCATTTTAACCCAAAAGTGATGATTTGGGGTGGGTGGTTTATGGAATGTTTAAGCATCTTAACGACACTCTATAAACACCATCATTATGTTACTCTTGAAAATAGTACCTAGAGCCACTCTATTTGTTTTGGTAAGACAAAAAGCACCATTTTGGTGCTTCCTATGTGTGCTCACGGCAACACCACCAAAATCAATCAAAAATGTGAAAATGTTCACATATGATATCATTCTAACTCATCTAAGTTTTCTAGTGTGAGAAAACTATAATGAAACCTCTAATATTATTTCATAACATATTAATATAATAGGATTATATTAGCAATACTGCAACTGTTATAGTATTCTCATATTATTTATTCTAATAAGAGATTAGAATATAGAGTTTAAGGAGAACCGATTATAACACCTAGCTAGTGTAAGTTTTGGATTAAGGGGTTGTTTTGGGTGCATCACAAAGGAGGTAATCTACCTTGATTACTCGGTTTGGAGGATCATCCTTGCAAATGTTTCGTCGGATTGTAAGCATTCGACATCTTATTGTTGGGTTTAGTTATCTCATAAGCTAATTATTTTTAGTCATACTAAACAAAATTTAATTAACATTTTAATTAATATAGTTTTAGATCTTATGCATGCTAAATAATATGCGGAAATAATAAGATTTGAACCCTTACTCACGGTCCAAAATAATGCTAGGATGATCTTCCAAACCGAGTAATCAAGGTAGATTACCTCCTTTGTGATGCACCCAAAACAACCCCTTGAAACCGTGACTAACACTAGCTAGGTGCTTAAAACGGTTTTTCCTTAAACTTTATTCTAATCTCTTATTAGAATTATTAATGTGAATACTACAAAAAATGTAGTATAAAAACAATATAATCTTATTATATGGAAATATTATGGGATAATATTTAGAGAGGATTTTATGAGAGGTTTCTCACACTAGCAGAAATGCTCAAAGTTAGAATGAATGTGTGACATGTAAACATTTCACACTTTTGATGGTTGTAGATGAGTGAGCCGTGAGCCTCACTTAGGGAAGCTCAATTGGAGCCTTTTTACCTTACCCATGCACATAGGGTGGCTATAGGTAGCATTTACAAGAAGCACCATTAATGAATGTGTTTTATTAACATATAAAAACACAAAATAACTTCTTAAACACTCCTCTAAAAACCGGTATCCCATGAGATAAAATGGACTTCCATTTTACAATTGTCAATTTGTATAATTGTATAATCATGTGTGACATACAATATGTCACAATTATAAAAACAATTGTTTTTAATTTAAAATGCATATTTATCAAATAAATATCATTTGTAAATTAAATAAATCATATTTAACAATTTGACTAGTAATTCATAATTACTAATATATGTAAAATGGTCATTTCAATAATCGTCAATACGATTTACAACACTTGTAATAATATACAACCCGATTCATTCTAATTACGATATTTCATAAATATCGTTTATTGTTTGATAATTGATACGTTTCAATTTCAAACATAAATCTTACATTAAGATTTAACCTCTGATTTTCTCGATATATGAGTTTAATAAATCTGATCAACTCGTATCAGTATACATTTGATCAGTTTATCAATTAAGGGAATTGTCCTATAGGTGTGACCTAAAGGGATCAACTGACCACCACCGTCATACAACAGTAATGTCAAACTCTAGCTAGCCAATCATTACCGATTAATGTTGGTCAATTGACTAATATATTTCGTATTATCCCTTGCGCATTCTCGTCATAAGATTTAATTACGTGAACGCACTATTGTTGAGGACACATTTCCCAACACTTATTTCCGCATTTTTTTGGCATGCATAAGATCTAAACTATATATAATTAAAATGTTAATTATCAACTTATTTAGTGTGACTAAATTATTAGGTTATGAGACCTTAGAACCCAAACAATTGGTATCAGAGCAAATCGGTTGTTTGCATGCTTTTCGTTTTTATTTTTACGAAGTTATTAGATAACAAAAATAAAATTGAAATTTTACGTCGTATTTGATATGACCAAAATTTCTAATGCATGAATACCTACTGGTCCTAAAAGGTTTTTAGGATATTTGGAATAAATTTTGGATAAATATTGTTCATAAGTAATTTTTTATTTCGGTTTTTATAGATTTTAATGGTTAAAATGATTTATTTTTGGGAAAATAGCTAAAATCAACTTCTGGCCGAGATTTTTCAATATGGTTCCACATGTATTTCCTATGATATGAATATGAATTTTGGTAAATTATGGAGTTAAAATACATGGTTTATGAATTTTAAATGTTAAAATGCCATTAAATGAATAAAAGTGGGTTTGTATAGTTATATTTTGAATTTGACTATAAAAAATTTTGAGTATGTGACATGCAATATTTAAAATGTATATTAAATTTTCCAGAAATTTTTATTATATATTGCATGTTTATTGATTTTTAGTGTAAAAATCGGATAAAAGTGACATAATTTCGACTTTAATAGTTTAATTTGGAATTTGGCCATAAAACTTTTACACGATGTCATATATATTATTTTCAGCATGTATAAAAATTTCGAGATTTTTATTTGAAGTTATGCTTGTGAAATAATTTTAAATGGTTAAAATTGTACGATATATGACATAAATAGTTAAAAATAGCAATAGTTGTTAAAATGGCCGAAAAATTTAACCCATAAAAGTCATATTTGATATGTTCATCACCATATTTTTCTTGGGAGCCAAAAGTTTCTGTTTTATTTAATTTTTATTTGTTAAAAAGTTATATTTAAAAATTGAATAATAAGAGTTATTTTAATTAAAATTTCGGATATTGGGCAGTGTGCTATTCATATTTTCTGTCCATTTCAGTTCTTAAGGTGTTTTGGAAAGTGTAAAAATATTATTAGTATTTTATATGTATTTATGAAGGTAATTATTTAATGTTCCGACTCAAAATACTCGTTTTACATCTTATTTACGAAATAAACAATAAAACCGTGTAAGTACTAATATTTTTTAAGGTTCTGAAATTTGAAGAAAATTCTAGAATATTCAAAATTTGAATTTTGAATTTTTCGAAACTTTATTACTCTTTTTGAATTTTAAATTATTTTTCCCGTAAAACCGAATAATACCGAACAATATTATAATATTAAGTTAAGTCATGTTCAAAGTTTGAGTAAGACTAAATTTTGAAACCTAAATGAGTTGGGATGATTAACTTAAGAGTGAATTCCGATTCACATAATGCCAAGTGTTTTTAATCGTTAAAGCACGCCATTCCATAAAACCGAGGTATACGATAACTATATATATAAATGATATTAAATAGGACGATTTGGCTTAGGTTTTGCATGTTAGTTCATATTCATAAGCATTGCATATTTTAATTATGATTGTCATGATTTTAATTTACGTAATTTTGGATTATGTAATTTTACATAGTATGGCCTTAGTTTTTAATCGATATTTCCCGTAATGTAAGGGGTTATCGATTCATATGTAATTAATGTGATCTCGTATCACTTTATTTATTGTTTTCTATTTTATAATGTATAAAGTAGACTAGAAAAATTGTAATTTTTGTAAATTCCGGTGAGCCTTGAAGACGATGCCATTCGGAAAGGAGTTCCGACCGAGACGGTGATTAACTTGGGATGCGTGCCTCGTGAAGTTCAAGGGACCAAAGGAGTTGGTTTCCGAATTTGTACTTTTATTATTTTCTTTTCTAGGAAAGCTCATACTAGGGTTTCACCGCTTTTAATTGTTTTAAAGGGGTACCTTATAAAGATAAGGGCAAGGAAAAGGAAGCTTGAAGTTCCTTACATGGATGGCTATGGTAGCATCCAGTGATTGAAGACTTGAAGAGCTTGACTCTAATTTTATTATCGTCTTCTTCCATCTATGCATTTTATTTTAAGAACAATTTCTTTCTTGTATGACAAGGATTCAAATCCTAAACAATGGTTGTATTTTGGATATTGGTGACTTGGTTTTCAACCCAAGTCACTCCTTTTGTTCTTAATCAAATCGTTGATTCCTAAAATAAATTGCATACCTTGTAAACATGAATTAATGTGATCTTAATAAATCACTAAAGAAGTACCCTGAAACATTCATTGTACAGAAACATTGATACGATCAATATAAAAGAATCAAAGTGTTGATTAAAAACGGAGAACTACACCACATGAGATACTTTCAATCAAAATGAGATATAATTAGTTCATTATAAAATGATCATTTTAAGTGAAAATGAGAATTAATTTATCACCCCTAAAACTTTTCAACATTCATATACATTGGTTATAAGGAAATTGCTATCCTTGTATAAATAAAGTTATTTTAAAAGGATAGAGTGGGAGAAAATATTTCGCCCGCAAACCAATGATATAAATGTGGGATCTTAGAGAAGAATCCTCCCTAAATGAATGGATAGAAGAAACTACGAGAGAACAGAGAAGAAACTACGGGAGGACACGAAAGGAAATGTTCCTCATGTCATTTCTCTTAGAGAGGATAAAAGAAACCCGTATGAAGTTAGAAGGAAATAGTTTCCTCAATAATGATGTTTCTCAAAGTTATAACATAATAGAGGAGAAATCATCTATGTTCTCTCGATGGTAGTCTCTTTAAAAACGAAAGGTGTAATTAGGGAATATATCACAAGAAATGAAGGGTTCATTTAAGGAGTGATAATTGATTGAGTAAAGATAGATCACTATAGGGATAGTGATACTGGTTCAAGTAGAAGCAAGAGAATAACATGCGAGAAATGAAAGGTTCATTTAAGAAATGTATGTGATGTTGGTTTTAGTGGGAGCGATATTAATTAGAGAAATGAACGTACCCTTCAGAGAGAATGGTGATTCTTTAAAGTGTAAAGAATAAGAAGTTCTCAATTCTAGATGAACAAAATATCATATATCATAGGATGATGGAGCTTCATGGGAAAGTTTATTATATTGATAATAAAAGGTCACCCATTAGAAATCAAAATGGTCGGATACATTATTCATATTGATGAATATGAACCTAAAACTTTTGATTATATAGCCAAGATAATTGAAAATGTTGGAGTGATGAAATCATAAATAACTACAATATAGATTTCAGTACATAAATGACTAGGTACTTTAGAGCGATAATTTAATCCCTCTGACTTACCAATACGTCACGAGTTATAAGATAACAGTGGGAGTTTTCCTCAGAAAAGGAAACTCAGGATCTAGAATGAGTTGTAGATATGTACTCAAATAAGATCATATTATGCGAGATAATATGAGATGGAAGGAGACCAAAATTTGTAAGTTTTGAAAACATGAATAAAAGGTTTATTCGCAAAACACTAATACAAATTGATGATTGATACGTGCCTATTTTATGCATTTTATTTATTCTTTTGGCACGTATTTTCTTATATTTTCGTGACTTTTAGTTGCTATTTCTCCCGAAACGGTTTACTTTGGCATTTCTATGTCTTAAATGTAGGAATACGCGGAAGTGAGCAAAACTGAACTTTATTCGTCTTCCGGAAGCTGTTTTGAGTAATAATGCGGAGCAAGGATCCGGATGCACATCCAAATGTTGTTATTGGGACAAATTCAAGCTGATACGTACAGAAGTGGTCGACCGAACCACCAGAGAGGTCGACCGACCTAAGCCCAGATTACGGAAAAGCCCAGCGTCAACAGAAGCGGTCGACCGACCCGGAAAAATGGTCGACCGACCCAGAATTTGTGTCCGCGTCTTTTATTTCGCGTTTTACTTACCTAATCTTGAAATTAGAACTTATTTAAGGAGACCTAAACTCTAAAATTAGGTCAAGCAATCTATGTTAGTAAAGCACTCCATGTTAGTCAAAACTCCATAGTTAGAAAGAGATTTTATTCCAAGTTTTCATCTTTTGTTCTTAATTCCAATTAAGTTGTAAGTTTGCTACAATCAATCTTTCCTTTTTAATTTAATCTCGTTGTTCATCTTATTGTTGTTTCTTAATTCATGTTTTCCCTTTTATTGTCATCTTTAATTATGTTGATTCCCTTGATGTTCTTAGTTATTGTTAGTTTCATAATTAAAAGTATGCATAGCTAATTCTTGTGATTAGGAATTAGGGGAACCATGGTAAAGATTTGATTTTGATAGTTTAATGATTGAATTACCAATCCCCCATTGTTGTTGGTGAACTAATCCTTAAGATTGAAAGATTATTAGGATTAGTTTAACAACTTTGGGATTGCCATATGAACGAAAGTTTAGTGCTTCTCTAGGAACCCTAAGACTGTAAGGATTGGGTAGAATATTGACCTAAAGGTTTATTCTTTGTTCCTTGGGATTGTGTTATTTCGTTATTTTACCTTTCATTGACTTGTTTTGACCATGGGGAACCAAAGTTCCTAATCTCCTTTTTACCTTATTTTAATTCTCTTGTTTATTTGCTCTTTTAGTTGTTAGTTCAAACCTTAAATCAACCCCCCTTTTTAGTTACTCGTAATAGACTTTAAATTCGCAAACATAATTAACCTTATCTCCCTGTGGTTCGACCCTTGACTTATCCTGTCTAGTTTAAGCAGAGGTTTTATAAATCTTATCTTTGGCACCCCTCTACGACGGGTGTCAAATTTTGGCGCCGTTGCCGGGGAGACGGTATAATTTTGTTTGTTAATTTTTAGTTTATTTTTGTTGTCTTAAGGAACTTAGGTTCCTTAAGACCGTTACTTACCTTTTCCTCTAGTGTTGTTTTCTGCATACTAGAAGACAGGTTTTTGAGAGGAAGGCTTGAGTACTCTCTTGTTTAGATATGGATTCTATTTATGACCACCTACAGCCAAAAGCTCAAGATTTACCAAAAGGATTCGCCTTGCCTACGCCCACCACTGGTTCCTTTGAGCTCCACTCGAATAACATCTTTATGGTGGAACGGAGTCAGTTTTCTGGTCTACCCAACGAGGATCCGTTGAAGCATGTTACAACATTCACGGATTGTTGCTGTTCCATACGCATACCTGCCGGGGTGACTCGAGATGAGGTGCTGGCAATGATGTTCCTGTTTTCATTAAAAGTTCGCGAGATTGGTACCGTTACCTTGATAGGGCAGCTGAGAAAGTTACGGATTGGACTTCCGTGGCATTGGCTTTTTATAGGAAATACTTTCCCCTTGCAAAGGCCGAGGACTTGAGAAGCCAAATCACTAACTTTCAACAAGGGCCTGATGAAGGATTTAGTGAAGCATGGGATCGGTTCAAGAATTTGGTCCGTTCTCTCCCTCACCATAACTTTCAACAATGGTACTTATGTAACCAATTTTACAACGCCCTTTACGATGACTATAAGATGATTCTTGATGCGGCCGCCAATGGGAGATTCCAGAACAACACCAACCATATGAAGGGTTGGGAAACCATTGAAAACATGGCGGTGCATAGGGCTGCTTTTAAGAGTTCACGTGGGAATTCGCGAAGGCTGAATGTGGAGATGAATAGAGTGATGGCTCTTGAGACAACCGTTGAAGCCCGTTTTGAAAAGCTTGAGAAAACCCAGCTGAAGCTTGAAAGTGCGAACCTAGTTACTACGGTTGACAACACGGGTGAGATTGTGAAATTGAGAGAGCGTGTTGATGTTCTAACAAAACAAGTTATAGAAATGGGAAAGGCGCAAATTGCTTCCACGAAGGCTTTTGAAGAACAATTGATAAACATAGCCAACCAAACAACTAGCTCTCCAGCTAGTTGTGAAGGACCCATGGAAACGCTGAATGCTATAAATCTTAGGAGTGGTCGTGCTTATGAAGAACCAACCCCAAAGGATAATTCTGCTGAAGTTCAAAACGAAAAAAATGATCCCGTGAACAAGTCAGGAGGTCGACCGACCCCTACTGTAGGTCGACCGACCTCGATTCCTGACGTGAGATCAATTTCGAGAAAACAAAAAATTTCCGATGATACAGAGTCTGGTCGACCGACCTCTACGCCATGTCGACCGACCAGTGTTCCTGAGCAGAATGCAGATTTAACTCCCAAATCGCTGGATTCCTCCCTCATTCAAGGCCTCACCGAGATATTACAGCTGAAAAAGCCAAAGGTTGCTGATCCTATGGCTAATGTCACCGTTCCTTATCCCGAAAGACTGAAAAATTCAAAAGAGGATCGGAAGTTCGGTAAGTTTTTGGAGATGGTGAAGAATCTTGAGGTAACCATCCCTTTCACTGACTTAATTACCCAGGTACCTTCTTATGCTAAATTCATGAAGGATATTTTGAGTCGTAAGAGGAATTTTCAGGACGACGGTGTTGTTGCTTTTGTGGAGGAATGTTATGTTCTTTCACAAAATAATATAGCACCCAAGTTAAAAGACCCAGGTAGTTTTTCTATCCCTTGTACCATAGGTAATCATATTATAGGGAAAGCCCTTTGTGATCTAGGGGCTAGTGTTAGTGTTATGCCTTATTCTGTATGTGAAAGACTTAATTTAGGTAGACTTAAAGTCACCAATATTACCCTACAGATGGCTGATAGATCAACCCAAAGACCATTAGGGGTCTTAGAGGATGTCCCAGTAAGAGTGGGAAAGTTCTTTATTCCTGTTGATTTCCTTGTTTTAGACATTGCTAAGGATAGTCAAATACCTATTATTTTAGGTAGACCATTTTTACACACAATTGGGGCTGTAATAGATGTCAAACGCGGGATCATTACTTTAGAGGTTGGAGATGACACTATCGAGTTTAGTCTTGCCCACAAGGCAACTACTCCTACTGATGATACTTGTTGCTCCATTGATATCATAGACAGGAATGTTATCCTTAATTGGAGGGAATCCTTGACCAAGGATCCCTTAGATGATCTGACAGTTTTGGATAAGTGTGCAGGTAATCCAGCTGAGGATGCTGAAGAGCTGGATGTGATAGAAGTAGAGGAAGAGGAGTATGAGTTTACTGAAGAAGAGAATGAGAAGCTCATAAGCCTGGCTAATGCAAATCTGGTAAACATGTGCTATTCTATTAGTACTGATCCTGTTCAGGCCGTTGAGGTAAAGGTACCAGAGCGTAAGCCGCTTCCTCCTAATCTTAAGTATGTTTTCTTAGACGATACTGAACAGTACCCTGCAATTGTTAGTTCTAAACTTGATCCTGACCAACTTTCTGCCTTAATGACTATTCTCAAAAAGAATAGGAAAGCTTTAGGTTATTCTTTGGATGATATTAAGGGCATAAGCCCTGATGTTTGCATGCATAGAATAGAGTTAGAGGAAGGGCATAAGCCTTATAGACAAGGACAGCGTAAGTTGAATCCTAAGATGTAGGATGTAGTTATGGCTGAGGTAATGAAACTTCTTGATGCAAGTATTATCTATTCAGTTGGCCACTCCAAGTGGGTTAGCCCAGTTCAGGTGGTTTCTAAGAACGGAGGAACCACAGTGGTTAAAAATGACAAAATGAGTTAATACCCACTAGAGTTGTAACCGGGTGGCGGATGTGCATTGATTATAGAGAGTTAAATGCCGCCACCAAGAAAGACCATTTCCCCCTTCTTTTTGTTGACCAAATGACTGAAAGACTGGCTTCTAATAAATTCTTCTGTTTTCTAGATGGTTATTCAGGTTTTTTCCAGATTCCCATCCATCCTGACGATCAGAGTAAGACCACTTTTACTTGTCCACAGGCTGTTTTTGCTTATCGCAGGATGCCTTTTGGGTTATGCAATGCTCCTGCTACCTTTCAAAGGTGTATGATGGGTATCTTTTCTGACTTTATAGAAAACATTATGGAGGTATTTATGGATGATTTCTCTGTTTATGGTAATGCTTTTGATCAATGCCTAGCTAATCTTGATAAAGTCTTGCAGCGATGTATTGATGTAAACCTTGTCTTAAACTGGGAAAAGTGTCAGTTTATGGTTACTGAAGGGGTAGTGTTAGGGCATCTAATTTCTGATAAAGGTATACATGTAGATAAAGCAAAAGTGCAGGTGATTGAGCAATTACCCCCTCCTGTTAATGTTAAAGGGGTGAGAAGTTTCTTAGGACACGCAGGTTTCTACAGGCGTTTCATTAAGGACTTTTCTAAAATTGCTAAACCACTTACACAATTGCTCCTTAAAGATGATGTCTTTAATTTTACTGATGAGTGCCTTTCAGCTTTTAACAGGTTGAAGGAAGCTTTGATCTCAGCACCAATCATTCAGCCACCAGATTGGGATCTCCCATTTGAGATCATGTGCGATGCTAGTGACTACGCTGTAGGTGTTGTGCTAGGTCAAAGGAAGAACAGGGCTCTGAATGCTATATACTACGCGAGCCGCACCCTAGATGAGACTCAAGTCAACTATTTCACTACTGAGAAGGAGATGCTAGCTGTGATATTTGCCTTAAAAAATTCAGGTCCTATTTAGTAGGTAATAAGGTAATTGTTTACACTGACCATGCAGCTTTGAAAGGTCTTTTTCAGAAGAAGGATTCAAAGCCAAGGCTTTTGAGGTGGATACTCCTTCTCCAAGAGTTTGACATTGAGATTAGGGACAAGAAAGGCGCGGAAAACGTGGTAGCTGACCACCTATCTCGCCTGCAGCTGACTGATGGGGAAGATTCTTTACCTATTGATGATTCATTTCCTGATGAAAGTTTATTTATCATTAATAGTTCAGGTTCTTATCCCCCTCCTTGGTATGTTGATTTTGCTAATTTTGCTGTCACAGGTAAAATTCCTCCTGAGTTGTCATGGCAACAAAAGAAGAAATTTATGTTTTATGCAAAACAGTATTTTTGGGATGACCCTTATGTTTTCAAGGAATGCGGAGATGGACTCATCCGGAGATGCGTCCCCCAATGGGAGGTGAAGGACATTTTGGAAGCATGTCACTCTTCTGCATATGGCGGTCACCACGGTCCATCTAGGACCGTGGCCAAGGTATTACAGTCTGGTTTTTATTTGCCTACTTTGCATGCTGACTGTAGGAATTTTGTAGGTAGTTGTTATGCCTGTCAAAGAACTGGGAATGTCTCAAAAAGACATGAGATGCCGCAGGTTGGTATTTTAGAGGTAGAGATTTTTGATGTCTGGGGCATTGATTATCAAGGACCTTTTCCCAGTAGTCAAGGTAACAGGTATATTCTTGTGGCTGTTGATTATGTGTCCAAGTGGGTAGAAGTCATTGCTACTCCCCGTTGTGATGCAAAGGCTGTTATTAAGATGTTTAAAAAAATCATATTTCCTCGTTTTGGTGTGCCTAGGGTTGTCATAAGTGATGGAGGGATGCATTTTAAGGAGAAACGCTTAGGTGACTTGTTAAATAAATTTGGTGTCCAACATCGTAGGGGTTTAGCTTATCACCCTCAGACTAGTGGTCAAGTTGAGATCTCTAATAGGGAACTCAAGGAGACCCTAGCCAAAGTTGTTTCTAAGTCTAGGAAAGATTGGAGTCTAAAACTTGATGATGTTTTATGGGCCTATAGAACCGCGTTCAAAACCCCAATAGGAATGTCACCATTCCGGTTGATTTATGGCAAGACTTGTCATTTACCAGTAGAGTTAGAACGTAAGTCTTGGTGGGCTATATGTGATCTTAATTTAGACCCTAATCTTTCCCGTGAGAAACGTTTGTTGCAGCTCAATGAGTTAGAAGAATTCAGGTTGTTAGCCTATGACAATGCCAGGATTTACAAAGAGAAAACAAAGCGCTGGCATGACAAGAGAATCGTTAGGCGTGATTTTCAGGTAGGTGATAGGGTGTTGCTTTTTAATGCTCGTATTCGTCTTTTTCCTGGTAAGCTGAAATCCAGGTGGAGCGGACCCAACACCATCACAGCTGTCTCAAAATTTGGGTCAATAGAGTTAGAAACCTCATCTGGTGAGAGGTTCAAAGTCAATGGCCAGTATGTGAAGCACTTCCGCGGAGAGAACGAATTTATCGGTAAGGTTGAAGTTTCTTACTTTGACCCTTTTTAGGATGCTTCTCGATAGGTAAAAAGGTCGTGCATGACCACTTAAAACAGCGCTACACGGGAGGGAACCCGTGTTCTAGCTTAATTTTACGTTTTTTTTTTTAATTTCCGTTTTAATCCTTGATGAGATTTTGAGTTTCTGCAGGAAAATAAGAGAAATCGTCAGGGCAGAGGTCGACCGACCCAATTACTAGGTCGACCGACCTTCTGACAGCTTTAATTTCATTCTGACACATTAAGTAAAATCTGACAGAGCAGGTTGCAGGACGGAGGTCGACCGACCCAAATTTTCGGTCGACTGACCGCGGGTATTTTTTGTCCGGTTTTTTTTTTAGTTAGAGTCTTGGTCTTTGTGTGTTTTGAAAACACAATTATTGCTCACATTTGCTCACACTTTCTGAACCCCTCTATTGTTGGAAACTAGGTTCCCTTATTTTATACTCATATCTAATGTGAGTTTTGTTTCTTTAAGTTTAGTCATAAAAACTTAAATAGATCTTATGCATGCATGATGATATCATAAGATGTAATGGTCCTTACATTGGTTTTAGAAGGTTTATACTCAATAATCACCTATTATATGAGTCTTCAAGCCACCGAAATACCCTTAAACGATCTAAGAAAAATCGTCTCCAAAAGATACGTATCAAGGACCCGATCTCAAACCAACACAATTTTTGTTACTAGAAAAATTGCATTAGTAAACTAGAAATATTAATAATATTACCCTTAATATTATTAGTATTGGAAATAATTAATTTTCTTAGAAAACTATTTTTACTAAAGAAAATGGAGAGAATAAGTTGTAGAATGTGTATGTGTGTGAGCATCAACTTCACCATCTTGTCAAGTGAGTAGTGTGGTGTATTTAAGAGCAAAATATGCTCACAATTGTGAGCACATGGCCGGCCCTCTCACCCACATAAGGCCAATGCATGGCTTCTTCCTCTTACACAAAAGCTCATAAGATGCCTTACACCTAAGGCTAGGTATGTAAGCTTTTTTCATAATGTGTAAGAGTAGTTTTACAATATCACAACAACACACTACCTCACTAACCCACATTACACGGTTAAAAGAGTGCAAAATGGACTCCATTTTATCTTTGTCAATTGTGTTAATTTGTAACATGTCTCACATGTTTCATAACACATGACCCAATTTGTTAATTGTGCAATTTTAACTATTAAAATTCATAATTTACAAATTTATTACATTTAAATAATTATACTAATAATTCGAAATTATTCTTGTACAAAAAATGTAATGTCATAATTTAATTACAACTCTTTGTAATTTTATGATCAACCGTGTTCATTCTCAATTTAATCGTTTCCCAAACGAATAAATAAAAACCGAGTAATAAAACTATTTTATTACTTTGACTATTATTATTATAATCCCATTATAAAAATATTCGTCATATAAAATTATTTCCAAAATTTCCAGTTATTAATTAATTTGTATCCAATACAATATTAATTAATTATTCCATTGAGACGGAATTCCCTAAAGATATGACCTTAAGGGATCAACTGATCACCACCATCATATGACGATAATGTCAAACTCTAGACAGCCAATCATTATCGATAAATGTTGATCAGTCGACTTTAAAAGAGTAACACTCCCAGTTGTGTTTCATTCAAATGAGTTTTAATTACGTCAACACACTATTGTCGAGGACACTTCCTCCAACAATCTCCCACTTGTCCGAGACAAGTGTGTGTCACCAATTCTCTTGCCCTATTACTATCTCCCACTCAATGCATGGCGTCCTCTCAGGTCGTGCCGGCAATTGATTAAAATCTAGAGTGGTTTATCTCGATCTGGAGTTTATAACTACTGACCGGAATTATCTACCATAGATACTTTCCGAGCGTGGCCACGCATTTCTAGTTATTATTCTCCTCGAGTGGCCTAGAGATATTTCTCAACCCTGACAAGGGATGGACAATTCCCAATCGACTCATTCCTTCCGGCTGGCCACAGCCCATCATAACCCAAAATATGTCCTTATAAACCCCAGTTACGAAGGTGTTAGGACTTAAATCAAAGTTATTCTGAAAAGTGTGCCACCTCTGAGAATAGTCATTAGTCCAAGAACTGACTCATGTGAAACACGATAGATGCTCCCGCCACGACCAGACAGTCTTTTAATAAGAGTACGCCAGAGCTCTATCAGCGGTCATTAGCCCGGCAAATGTGTCTTAACATGTCTATGCCTAGGTGATCGATTAGTCATCCTGTATGACTCTATGGCAATTGAACTCGCCATCAATCGCATCACACATCCGGTTGCATTGAGATGTCACCTCACTTAAGCAACTAGGGGCGAGGTCATGATAATTCAATTCACTTTAATGGGGTTCAATATGGTCTTACCATCCCATTTGAATTTTACTTGACCTTTCGTGAGTTATAAATAACTCAAACAATTAGTGGATTACACCATCCAAGTGGTCAACCTTTGAACACCATTTAATTTACAATCAGCTTTAGGGTCTCTCGTTTATATCCCTTAAAATTGTAATTATCTCCATTTTGAGTAAACCAGGTTTACCACGGTTCGTGCGATCGTTCACTTTGCGGATCATATCCACACATTGATCTTTCCTCTGAAAGAGACAAGTCATTCTCATGACTAGCGAATAAGATTATGTGCATTGTGTAACTCCCAGCCACAGCAATGCCTTTACATAATTTGTGAACGTACACATTTTGTAGAATCTTGTGATGACCATGTAGTTAAAATACAAGTCATTGAGATGCATAGTCAATGAATGTAAGCCAAAGATTATCACAAATCTTCGCTTGGTATCTTGGAACTTGAGTCGTTGCAAACCTTTTACCATACGACTAAGTTATCTTCCAAAATCTTGAATTTGTCTTTCATCTTCATTGGAGAATACTTTGACAATTGATCAAGGTTTAATCATTGGTTTAACACTTGCTCAACAGGTTGTCCTGTAAGCGGTGCGCATCCACTTTACACGATCATATTAATGGCGGAATCATTAGTGATTTAAGCGTGCAAACAATAGTACTTAAGGTTCGATAAATTTCCATGATCCCATCATGGTTACACTATCTTCATCTCCATGAACAACCTTAATACTAACATCAAGATGTCACTTATAATCTTAACTAAACATCCCATGTTTAATTAGATTTAATTCATATCAATATGTCATCTAGAACCAAAAACTCGTGTACCTTTCATGAGTATCAATGCTTCATTCCAAACGAGCAATGAGTTGTTTTAGATAACGTTTACTCCCACTAAACTCTTGTTCTTGCCTGATTCTGAAGATCCAGAAGTCATACCCATGACTCAATAGCTTCAAATCCTGGAGCGAGAACTCCCACTGAACTTTACATTTAACCGTAAATCATAAAGCTCCCACTCAATTCAATGTTCCTTAACATTTAATGAATTGAAATGGTTGGGACTTCAACCATATGTGCTAATAGTCACATCCTTTTCAAATACCCTTTTGAAAAGTGGTTATTGAGTTTACTGAATTCATTCTCAATGAATTACCTTACTACTTTCAACAAAGTTACCCTTAACTTTGCAGACTGCTGGCATCCACATGTCAACGTATGCTTCTCCCAATAAATCTCATTTATTAGCATGTATGTCTTATAAATTTCATGGTCTTTAGAATTTGCATTGACACATTTAGATCACCATCTAAATCCAAGAACCCTTTCTTGAGCCTTTGCAAAATCTTTTGAATAATTTTCTTCGAGTGTCCTCCCGTAGTTTCTATAAGAGTCTTTTCTTATGGTATACAATTTCTGTGTGTAGGAACTTTCAGTTCCCCACATTTATCTTATCTTGTACTGTACGAGGACTATATCATGGATCTTATCCATGTATAGAATTTTTCCTTACAAACTTCAAGAATTTATTCTTGAAGTATCCCCCAGGGCCGGGGCCGTTGGGATATAAGGCGTAGATTTCTACCAAACCGTAGATCTTATCTACAACTTTTGGGTTTATCCACAACTTTTGGGATGATAAGGCGTAGAGTCTTATCCACAGCCTAATCTACCTTTTACAACCATAAGGTGTAGATTGCTCTTGGGATATAAGGCGTAGATTTTTACCAAACCGTAGATCTTATCTACAACCTTTGGGTTTATCCACAACTTTTGGGATGATAAGGCGTAGAATCTTATCCACAGCCTAATCTACCTTTTACAACCATAAGGTGTAGATTTTCTTAAATCGTAGATCCCATCCACAACTTAATCTTCCTTCTTATAACCAAAACACAATAAATCCTACTATTCACTAATAGATCATATCCATTGTGCTAATCAAAATCATTTGCTATTTGTGGACTTTTCAAATTTCTCCCACTCTATCTTTGTAATAATAATCCCATTTTATCACCAAAGATAGCTACTAAGGCCACAAGCAATGACTTTGATGTTGGTTTGTTTACCCTTATGATTTATTACAGAAAATATTCGTTTTATAGCTTAGATAGTTTAGAATGGTTGATAACTTTTCCTCTTTAATTAAGTTCTTAACTTAATTTGATTTTGATTTGATTTGAATTAAGTATCCTATACTTATCCTGTCTCAATGGTCATACATTGAATTGTCACAAGCAATTCTATTTTATGTTAAGATTTGCAAGTGTTAAAACTAATTAAGAACATAAATATAAAACCAATAGTGACTTGGGTTGAAAACCAAGTCACCTCATTATCCAAAATACAACCAATTGTTTAAAGGATTAACATTTCCTCGTCCAACAAGGAAATAAAATACGGATTTTAAATTGTTCTTACAACACTTGAAATACTAGTAAAATAAGCAAAACAAAGCTCTTTGATCATCCTGAGTGGAGCTACTCTTAGTTCCAATGATCCATTAAGCTTGATTTTTCTTTCCCTTATTTTTGTTTCCATGCCCTAATTCAAGTAAGAAGAGCATTCACATCACAACTTGTATCATAATACGTTAGTTGAGATTAACACAAAATAGAGACAGTTATCATACCAACTGGAAGAATCTTCCTAGCTTTGAGATCGCTGAGATATCTGGAACAATTCCTCTTCTTATGTCCTTTATTATTACAATAAAAGCACCTAGCTCCTTGAGGAGCGCTCTTGTTGGGATCTGATGTACTTGCCTCCGAAGACACATTCTTTGAACCTTTAGAAGGTTGCCTCCCTTTAGCCCTACCTTTCCTATCGAACTTTCCTTTGCCCTTAACATTTATATAGAGCTCATCCTTAGGGGAACTAACATTTAGGTCCATATCCCTTTCTACTTGCACGATCATATTGTGCAATTCATCGAGAGAGATGTCTTGGTTCCTTATGTTGAAATTCATTCGGAATTGTACATAAGTCTTCACCTTAGACAAGGAGTGTAGGATTCTGTCAATCACTAGTTCTTTAGGAATGTCCACTTGATTCATCCTTAGGGTTTCTACATGCTCAATTAACTTGAGCACATGTGGGCTAGCCTTTTGCCCCTCCTTAAGGTTGAGATCAAAGAAAGCCGATACTGCCCCGTATTGGACAATTCTCGAAGCCTTTGAGAACATTGTCAGAAGCCTGCAATAGATCTCATAAGTTGTGCCAATCTTTAGGGCAATCTTTTGGAGTTCCGGCTCCATCGAGAGGATCAAAACATTTTTCAATTCCCAAGACTCCTTGTGATAAGTATCATAAGGTTGTCTTGCCGCGACGGTGGTATTTTCAGCAGGTTCGGGAGGTGATGCTTCAATAAGGAATTCGGTCTTACCGTCACCTTGTGCCGCCAACAACAGTTGGGCATCCCAATCGGCAAAGTTTGCCCCATTCTCTTTTAGCTTACAACGATCCGTGAAGGATTGTAACCATGAAGTGTTTGTAGTAGTGGAAGTAGTCATGATTGATATTGATACGAAGACTACAAAATTTTAAACATATGAAGAAATTAAATGCTAATCGTTTTAATTTTCATTTTAACTTGTAAACATATTTACTAAGTTGATGCATCTATAAAATGACCTCTATCCAATTTTATAAATGATTCCAAGACCCAAACCCATACTATCGAAATCGTGAACCACTGGAACTCCGACCCAATGATATGGTTTGGTGGGTTAAAATAAACCGGTTCTACCCTAGAACTCTTCGTTGATGACAAATCATAATTTATACATCTTAGCCCGGAACACATTGACCACTGGTCCTCTACACTTCCGTTGAGTACAAACCAAATTTCAAATGCATCGGGATGCGATCCGCCCACTGGACTGAATCCACCCCATCGCCCCACTTATCCTACGTAATGGGGTTCGTACTGCCCACTGGACTAGCACCACCCCACGAAATAGAAGCTCATGGGTTCTACTATTTGGTAAGGCTAATTCTCAATTGTTTTTGTTTAATATAGAGGTCTTGTCAATTTATTATCCATCTCCTTTAAGCGAATTAAATTGGTGAACTCGATAGTTATAATTGACACGGTCGTTTTTAACGATCTAAACTAATATGCATGTTTATGGCGATTTGGCTATGCATGCAAACATATTAAAATGCAAAAGTAAAAGCAATAAAGCAATAAAATCCTAGTATGGCCTTGCTAGTAATAGTAAAAACTAATTAACTATTACAAATTCGGAAACCAACTCCTTGGTCCCTTGAACTTCATTGGCACGCCATCCAAGAAAACACCGTCTTGTCGGAACTCCTTCCCGTATGGCACCGTATTTTGGATCTTCGGAATTACAATAAAATAATACAACTATTCTATTGTAAAACTGAAAATTTAAATTACAAACCCGTGATACGAGATCACATAAATTACAACCGAATCAATATCCCCTTTCATTACGGGTAATATTGATTAAAACTAAGGCCATACTAAGAAAAATTACATAATTCCAAATTATATAAATAACATTCAAAATATGACATTCATATTAAATAAAATCCAATAATAAAATATGTATGCACATGCTTAATTTTTAATGCCAAATCGCCTTATGAGAGCAAATATCTCATATTTGTTTACGGTTTTTACGGATATGCGCGATTTTAACTATTAAAATCATCCAAAATTACATAAATCTCATTTATGTCCAAGTTAATCATCCTAACTTACTTTAGGAATCAATGTTTAGTCTCTACTAATATTTGATCATGATCTAACTTGATTTTGCATTATTGTTCATAAATTACTTGTATTTTCGGGAAAAACAAACAAAATACGGCCAAATGAGTCAATAAAATTCGAAATTTAAAATTCAAAAATTTTAAACTTTCTGGAAATTTTCTGAAAATTCAGAAATTAATAAAATGGTCTTATGCAAATACTTATGGTTTGTTTCTTAAATAAATCCTATAAAAGCCGTTTTTATGGTTAAAAATCCGATTTAAATTATAAAAACTTGAAATAAATTGCTATAAATTTTTAGTCATCCTAAAATACATATTAGAATCTGAAAGTGACCAAAAATTACAGACCATACTCGAAAATTTTATTTTCGACTCATAAATTACGATTATTAGCTAATTAACTCATTAAAATTAATAATCATAAAAACAGAAACTTTTTGATATCTAACTTTTAGATCTGATGTTCCTATCATATAAGACATCTATGGGTAAAATTTCATGCCATAATATTAAGATTAACTATTTTTAACACAATAAGTCACTATTTATCCGATTTTAACCATTAAAATCATAAATCATGCATCACTTGGGAATAAATTCCCAAAACTTACATACATACGGTAAATATTGCATGTGACATTGTGTAAAGTTTTTATGGCAAAATTCCAACTATAACTATTAAAGTCGAATTTAAGTCACTATTAATCCGTTTTTTACTATAAAAATCATTAATCATGCAAAATAAGTCCAATAATTTCAAAAATTCATACAGGCACTTTATATATTGCATGTGACTTCTCATAAAATTTTTAAGGTTAAATTCGAAATATAACCATATATACCCATTTTTACTCATATTATGACTATTTATCTCATAAAATTCATAATCCATGCATATTAACTCCATTTCTCACGAAAAATCATATACAATATATTAAATATGCATGTGAGAACATATCAAAAAATCTCGGCCAGAAACTATTTTTAGCTATTTTTCCCATTAATTGTTGTTTAAAACCGATTTAAACTACAAAATATACAAATAAATATAAAAATGAACAATAAAAATCCATAAAATTATTTTTATGTCCTAAAACCATTTTAGAAACAGAAACTTTAACATGCAAAATTATTTTGTGATTTATCATAATAAACACAATAATTTCGAAAAATCGAAATATATATATGTTAAACCGATTTTAACATAAATCATGAATCCGATCATGCATGCAACAACCGTAATGCTCTGATACCAATTGTTGGAAACTAGGTTCCCTTATTTTATACTCATATCTAATGTGAGTTTTGTTTCTTTAAGTTTAGTCATAAAAACTTAAATAGATCTTATGCATGCATGATGATATCATAAGATGTAATGGTCCTTACATTGGTTTTAGAAGGTTTATACTCAATAATCACCTATTATATGAGTCTTCAAGCCACCGAAATACCCTTAAACGATCTAAGAAAAATTGTCTCCAAAAGATACGTATCAAGGACCCGATCTCAAACCAACACAATTTTTGTTACTAGAAAAATTGCATTAGTAAACTAGAAATATTAATAATATTACCCTTAATATTATTAGTATTGGAAATAATTAATTTTCTTAGAAAACTATTTTTACTAAAGAAAATGGAGAGAATAAGTTGTAGAATGTGTATGTGTGTGAGCATCAACTTCACCATCTTGTCAAGTGAGTAGTGTGGTGTATTTAAGAGCAAAATATGCTCACAATTGTGAGCACATGGCCGGCCCTCTCACCCACATAAGGCCAATGCATGGCTTCTTCCTCTTACACAAAAGCTCATAAGATGCCTTACACCTAAGGCTAGGTATGTAAGTGTAAGGCTAGGTATGTAAGCTTTTTTCATAATGTGTAAGAGTAGTCTTACAATATCACA
This sequence comes from Silene conica, assembly GCA_029255685.2. Classification (NCBI taxonomy): domain Eukaryota; kingdom Viridiplantae; phylum Streptophyta; class Magnoliopsida; order Caryophyllales; family Caryophyllaceae; genus Silene; species Silene conica. The sequence goes on from CM055318.2 coordinate 53,366,562, forward strand.
ACAACACACTACCTCACTAACCCACATTACACGGTTAAAAGAGTGCAAAATGGACTCCATTTTATCTTTGTCAATTGTGTTAATTTGTAACATGTCTCACATGTTTCATAACACATGACCCAATTTGTTAATTGTGCAATTTTAACTATTAAAATTCATAATTTACAAATTTATTACATTTAAATAATTATACTAATAATTCGAAATTATTCTTGTACAAAAAATGTAATGTCATAATTTAATTACAACTCTTTGTAATTTTATGATCAACCGTGTTCATTCTCAATTTAATCGTTTCCCAAACGAATAAATAAAAACCGAGTAATAAAACTATTTTATTACTTTGACTATTATTATTATAATCCCATTATAAAAATATTCGTCATATAAAATTATTTCCAAAATTTCCAGTTATTAATTAATTTGTATCCAATACAATATTAATTAATTATTCCATTGAGACGGAATTCCCTAAAGATATGACCTTAAGGGATCAACTGATCACCACCATCATATGACGATAATGTCAAACTCTAGACAGCCAATCATTATCGATAAATGTTGATCAGTCGACTTTAAAAGAGTAACACTCCCAGTTGTGTTTCATTCAAATGAGTTTTAATTACGTCAACACACTATTGTCGAGGACACTTCCTCCAACAACATCTATCTCTCTTAAAAACCCTAACCACCCACCTTCTTCATCCTTCACTCATTTTTCGTGCTTTCTTTCAATTTTCTCCATCCAAGGTATGTTTTTCTTAGTTTTTTCTTCTCTTTTTCGTTTCCTAGCATGTTAATTCCGTTCTAGGTAGTTTTAGTTTATGTTTTTTAGTTTATTTTGGCTCTTAATTTCGTTTTTTAAGCATGTTTGTGTTTTTTCTTTTAGTTTTTTTCTTTCTTTAGGTTTTATAGTCTCAGATCTGTAATTTGTGTGTGATTTTGTGCTGTTAGGGTTAGTTTAATTCTTCCTTTCAATTTCTATGCCAATTTCTGCACAATTTCAGACCCGCGTTTTCGATTCTGACACTGTTCACGGTCGACCGACCCAAAACGGAGGTCGGCCGACCAAACTGTGATTTTCCTGATTTTCATATTTTGTTTGGTCGGTCGGTCGATTTAGTTTTGAGGTCGACCGACCACAGTGATTTGTTTACAGGTTCTGATTTTCCTGGTAGTTGGTCGACCGACCTCGTGTTGCGGTCGGCCGACCTGTTTTGCTACAGGAACTCTAAATTTTTTTCGCGAAAGTGGTCGACCGACCTCTCTATGAAGTCGGCCGACCCAAATTTGTTACAGAAGTTTCTGATTCGCATTTTTGTTCCTAATTTTGCTAAGAAAATGTTTTAATTTTTTGCACAAGACTTATATTTTATTGAACTTTTCAGATTCATAATGTCTAGCCGTGGACAAGGCGGAAAGCGCTCCCGTACTTCCGGTGCAAGCACCTCCCGAGGCCGTGCTCCTAGGTCGAGAGGATTGACGGTGCAAGATACGGATAGTCTACCAAACTATCCGCAAATCATCTTCAACTCTCTGGCTCAAAAAGCCCGTTTCCTCCATCTTTCCACCTTTTGCTTAGTGGTGGCCACCCGGTTCCTTTGTGTTCCGACATTGCAAGCTTTAGGGTGCCATGAGGATGTGGTGGCTTTGCTCAATGGGACGAGTTTCTCAGGACTTGTCACTATGGATGAGTTTACCTTTTCCCTTCTCACTCTTGAGTTCTTTTCTTCCTTTATTTTTGATTTTCAAGCTTATAACCCCGGCTATGATAACAAGTGCATTTCTTTTCGTTTGTTTAATGAAACATTTTCTTTAACTTTGAATGAATTTGCCCAATTTCTAGGCTTATCTTCTACGGGTCTTGCATATGACCCCACTGGGTCATATAATGACATGTGGTCCTGTCTTTCTGATTCCAGCGATAGGAAGAAGAAAAACAGTACCATTCACCTACCCGCCCCCCGTTATTATTTGCGTCTTTTGGCCAACACTGTTTTTGGCCGTAAAGAGTCTCAAAATGTTAACAACATTGAGCTCTCCATTTTGTCTGGCTATCTTAATGTCAGACGTACGGGTCAGCAGTTTTATAACACTGCGTATTTGGTCGCCTCTCACTTTATATCGGTGGGCGAGGGAACTTTCTTAACTACTATTGTTTGTGGTGGGCTAGTCACTCGATTAGCCCGCTCTCTTGTTCCTCAGTTCCCTCGTTATGAGGATGCGGTTGACACTCTCTCCCGGTTCATGGACATGGCCTATGTCAAGTCTGTGCATTGGGTGAACAGGAAGGATTATTGGAAGGTAGACACCTACCTCAGTGATCGCATCCCCATCACTATGGCTCCCCCCATGTTGCCCCTTGATAATTTTCAAGGGGGGCCTAGACCACTCCTCCCATCTTACCGCCTCCCACTTAGAGGAGGCACCTTTAGAGGCCATAGGGTCCCTGCTCCCGGTGCCCACTATGATGCACCTGGGACGGGGTACCCAACTGATTTTACTGCTGCTCCTAATGCTTCTGTTCCTCCTTTTGTTGATGAGCGATCTCTACCACACATGGTAGCGGACCTTTACAGGCGGTTCAACCAAAAACAGTTGAACGACAGTCTCTACCAGTATCCGGGCTACTCGGAGTATGTTACTCAGGGTAGGCTCCCCACCGGCCCTTGGACTCACCCCTCCTGGTACACACCTCTCGCAGGCGGTCGTGACCACGGTGGAGCTTCAGGCTCTGCCTCGGGAATAGGCATAGGGTCTGATGATGAGGAAGAGGAGGAGGCAGAAGAAGAGAACTCCGAGGAGGAGTTCGACTCAAAGGGCTAAGGACGTGCTTAACCTTACCCTCTTTGGGGTTCGGTTTGGGGAGGTCCCTCCGTCTTGTAAGTAGTTTTTTCTTTTCTTTCCCTTTAGATTTCCAGTATTTCCCTCTAGATTTCCAGTTTTTCCCTTAGGTTTCTAGTTTCTCCCTCCTTCCTCCTTAGACTCTTTTTGTAGTTTCTAGTCTTTTTCCTTTTCCTTTCTTTGTTTGTTTCTTTTCTGCCTACCCCCATCCTTATGCTGTGGTTGTATGCTGATGAGCACAATGGGGGCATTGTGCGTTTTGGTTTGGGGAGGGTGTTTGCATACTCCTTCGTGAGTCTGCAATTGTTTAGGTGTCTTTTGTTTTTCATTCCTTTAAGTGTTTTTCTTATTTTCTTCCCTGTCGCGCGTTCTTCTCTGTCTCATGTTTTTAGCTTATAGGTCGAGTCGGAACGGACGAATACGATTTATGCCTCACATATCACTTATTGCCTTGCCTTGCATTTTTTTCAAAAATTTTCAAGCTAGTCTTTTGCATTATCTACGAGTTTTTGTTGATTTCATGCTAAATCATTAGACTTGACTCTCTTCTTGGCAAGCTACTACATATTCTAAGGATTAGAGCTTAATAAATCGGTGACATTCATGACCGATTTCATGTAGGTTTGTGAGTAGTTTCTCCTCTTGAGGCATGTCACATCAATGTGCATAAGCATGAATTTTGTCTACTTAATACCTATATGCATTCGGGTTTGTGGTATGTTGACACATGTGGTAGAGGTCCCTTTTTCTCATTTTACCCATAATCCTCACATAGCCAAATTGAATCTTTTAACCCATTTGCTACATCCTAAAAATTGCCTACCCTAGCCGAGCTAGTAATGTAGTGATGGGACTGTTTTGGCCATCCTTTGGTTTGTGCTTCATTGATATATTTTGATTTTGTGAGAACGGTGGAAAGAAGAAAAAAAAAAGATATGAAAAAAAAAAGAAATAAGGAATCAAATCTGAAAAAAAAAGAAAAGAAGAATCTGCCTGTTTTCAAGAGTGGTCGGTCGACCACGACCATTGAGCAGGCTGCGTTTTTGAAAAAAAAAGGAAGAAAGAAAGAAAAAGAAGGAGAAAATTGGAAAAGTTGTGATTTGTGCTCCCAATTTTTGAGCATTGGCATATTTTGAAAAGTAATAGAAGTAATCTTATAGTATGGATAGATGGTTGTTAGCTCGGTTTAAACCCCTCTTCCCATAACTTATTTTAACCCCTTCTTACCTTTAGCCTCACAATCCCAAAATTGCCTCGGCATGTGTTATGGTTATCTAGTGTGGGAATGCATATGTACGGTTGTAGAGATTTTATTCATGTTAGATTGCAGGCATGTTCTTACGGGCCGCAGATAGGTGAGAGTCTCTACTTTTATTTATCTTCTTATCTTTCACATATATATTTGACCCTTTGCTTTCATGAGTGTCTCGAGCGTACCGCGAGAGTCCAAGTAGAATGAGTCTTGCAAGGTTGAAAGTTTAGCATATTTTTCCAACATTTTCAATTCATTTTGCTCTTGACATTATGCTTGATTATATTTGAAGGTTGCATTAAATTGGTTAGGCATGGTGTTGTGTTTGGTTGTAAAAAGTGTGAAATCCGTTCCATTAGAAGTCTTCTTTTCTTTTGAGTCTTAGTGCTTGCTTGAGGACAAGCAAGGTTTGGTTTGGGGAGTTTGATACGTGCCTATTTTATGTATTTTATTTATTCTTTTGGCACGTATTTTCTTATATTTTCGTGACTTTTAGTTGCTATTTCTCCCGAAACGGTTTACTTTGGCATTTCTATGTTTTAAATGTAGGAATACGCGGAAGTGAGCAAAACTGAACTTTATTCGTCCTCCGGAAGCTGTTTTGAGTAATAATGCGGAGCAAGGATCCGGATGCACATGCAAATGTTGTTATTGGGCCAAATTCAAGCTGATACGTACAGAAGCGGTCGACCGACCCACCAGAGAGGTCGACCGACCTAAGCCCAGATTACGGAAAAGCCCAGCGTCAACAGAAGCGGTCGACCGACCAGGAAAAGAGGTCGACCGACCCAGAATTTGTGTCCGCGTCTTTTATTTCGCGTTTTACTTACCTAATCTTGTAATTAGAACTTATTTAAGGAGACCTAAACTCTAAAATTAGGTCAAGCAATCTATGTTAGTAAAGCACTCCATGTTAGTCAAAACTCCATAGTTAGAAAGAGATTTTATTCCAAGTTTTCATCTTTTGTTCTTAATTCCAATTAAGTTGTAAGTTTGCTACAATCAATCTTTCCTTTTTAATTTAATCTTGTTGTTCATCTTATTGTTGTTTCTTAATTCATGTTTTCCCTTTTATTGTCATCTTTAATTATGTTGATTCCTTTGATGTTCTTAGTTATTGTTAGTTTCATAATTAAAAGTATGCATAGCTAATTCTTGTGATTAGGAATTAGGGGAACCATGGTCAAGATTTGATTTTGATAGTTTAATGATTGAATTATCAATCCCCCATTGTTGTTGGTGAACTAATCCTTAAGACTGAAAGATTATTAGGATTAGTTTAACAACAACTTTGGGATTGCCATATGAACGAAAGTTTAGTGCTTTTCTCGGAACCCTAAGACTGTAAGGATTGGGTAGAATATTGACCTAAAGGTTTATTCTTTGTTCCTTGGGATTGTGTTATTTGGTTATTTTACCTTTCATTGACTTGTTTTGACCATGGGGAACCAAAGTTCCTAATCTCCTTTTTACCTTATTTTAATTCTCTTGTTTATTTGCTCTTTTAGTTGTTAGTTCAAACCTTAAATCAACCCCCCTTTTTAGTTACTCGTAATAGACTTTAAATTCGCAAACATAATTAACCTTGTCTCCTTGTGGTTCGACCCTTGACTTATCATGTCTAGTTTAAGCTGAGGTTTTATAAATCTTATCTTTGGCACCCCTCAACGACGGGTGTCAATGATAGTGCATCAAATGCAATGAAACAGTATTGACTGTTTTTGCATAACAATGTCATTTGAGTTATAGTTAACTCACAATGAAGGATACTTTCTCAAAATCCAAATGGGTTGTAAAAGACAACTTTGAACCCCATAAGTGAACTGGATTAACTTAGTATAGCCCCTAGCCGCTTATATGAGGTGACGTCTTAAAGCGACTGGAATGTGAGACGACTGATGGCAAGTTCAAGTGCAAAAGAGTCATATGTGATGACTAGTCGATCACATAGACAGACTGCAAGAGACACTCTGTCGGGCAAAGTGACTGCATATAGAGTTCTGGAAATTTTATAATAGTCGGGTCGTGGCAAGAGCTGCTATAGTATTCTTATGAGTCAATTCTTATACTAAAGACTACTCTCCCAAGATGGTGCAGTTTTGGCATAACCTTGATCCATTCTCTACGACTTTTCGTAACTGGAGTCAAATGGGATTGCTTTGGGTTGTGACTGACTGTGGCTAGTTGAAGGGAGTAGTACAATAGAAATTGTCCACCCCTTGTCAGGGTTTTTCAAATCTCAAGGCCACTCGAGGAGAAATTAACTGGAAATGCGTGGCCAAGCTCGGAAAGTATCTACGGTAGATAATTCCGGTCAAACAGATATTCTCTAGATCGAGAAAACCACTCATGATATGCTCTGATGCAAGTACGACCAGAGAGAGATACATTTCATTGAGTGGGAGATTGTAATAGGACAAGAGAATTGGTGACGCACACTTGTCGAGGACAAGTGGGAGATTGTTGGGAAATGTGTCCTCAACCATAGTGTGATCACATAACTAAATCTCATGACGAGAATGCGCAAGGGATGATACGAAATTATATTTGTCAACTGACCAAAATTAATCAGTAATGATTGGCTGGCTAGAGTTTGACATTAATGTCGTATGACGGTGGTGGTCAGTTGATCCCTTTAGGTCACACCTTTAGGACAATATCCTTAATTGATAAACTGATCAAATGTATATTGATACGAGTTGATCATATTCTTTAAACTCGTAAATCGAGAAATCAGAGGTTAAATCTTATTGTAAGATTTATGTTTATAATTGAAACGTGTCAATTATTAAACATTGAACGGTATTTTATAATATCATAATTAGAATGAATCGGGTTGTATATTATCACAAGGGTTGTAAATCGTATTGACGATTAATGATAATAACCATTTTATAGTAATTTCGAATTACTTGTCAAATTATTAAATATGATTTATTTAATTTATAAATGATATTTATTTGATAAATATGCATTTTAAATTAAGACAATTGTTTCTTATGAGTGTGACATTTTATGTCACACATATACAATTGTACAAATGACAAACTTAAAATGGATGTCCATTTTAACCTAAAAGTGATGATTTGGGGTGGGTGGTTTATGGAGTGTTTAAGCATCTTAAAGACACTCTATAAACACCAGCATTATGTTACTCTTGAAAATAGTACCTAGAGCCACTCTATTTGTTTTGGTAAGATAAAACGCACCATTTTGGTGCTTCCTATGTGTGCTCACGGCAACACCACCAAAATCAATCAAAAATCTGAAAATGTTCACATATGAATTCATTCTAACTCATCTAAGTTTTCTAGTGTGAGAAAACTATAATGAAACCTCTAATATTATTTCATAACATATTAATATAATAGGATTATATTAGCAATACTACAATTGTTATAGTATTCTCATATTATTTATTCTAATAAAAGATTAGAATATAGAGTTTAAGGAGAACCGATTATAACACCTAGCTAGTGTAAGTTTCGGATTAAGGGGTTGTTTTTGGTGCATCACAAAGGAGGTAATCTACCTTGATTACTCGGTTTGGAGGATCATCCTTGCAAATGTTTCGTCGGATTGTAAGCATTCGACATCTTATTTCCGCATTTTTTTTAGCATGCATAAGATCTAAACTATATATAATTAAAATGTTAATTATTAACTTCTTTAGTGTGACTAAATTATTAGGTTATGAGACCTTAGAACCCAACAAAACCTACGTCCACTATTCTCGATTAATAAAATTAGTACCTTCTCTGGATTACAATTTTATCAACCCTACTCGTACAATTTTGATGTTAGTTGTAACTCAATCTAGATACCGTAAAATATCTAGCTACGTCAAGTATCGTGAAATACTTGATTACAACGAGTACCGTTAAATACTCAATCTATCTTACGCTAATAAGATAAGTCTTCAATAAGTTATTCGAGTTCACAATCTTGAGCGAATAAGATCAATGCTGGAGCATTTGAATCTTGAAACAGAATATGACAATTAAAGCGCAAATATGGAGTTAAAATAATGGCGGCGGGTTTCTCTCTCTTCCTTGATTTGCGTGCGTGTGGTTTCGTGTCTTTTAATGTGTCACAAGTATTCTATTTATATAGAATTATATCTAGGTTAAATAAAACCCTAGATGACTTAGGAATATTACTTAAACTAGAATTCTGCAAGAAGAAATAGGGGGCAGAGTAGCAGCATGCAACCTGGTTATCTGGTTGTTGGGCAGAGGGCACAGGCCTGTAAACATGTGATGTAGGTCTGGGTGAAGTCTTCAGGAAATGGGGTCATTGCGTGGGAAGGCAGCCCCATGTCAATTTGATTTAGTGCAGTCTAGGAATAAGATTTAGACGTGCTACAAGAAGTAGTTCTTTACTGGCTCTGTTGCAGCAGTGAGAGCTAGCAGATATGCGTGAAGGTTCTGATGCGATCGCGGTTCATATGGAACGGAAGACTACATGAAGTTATAATAGGGCAATCTTAGATTGTTTCTCATCATATACATTTGTTTTGATATATTATATACTTACCTTTTACCAAAAAAAAAAGAATTCTAGTCTTTAGGTAACATTACCATAAATCTAATCTTAATTTATTTAGGAAAGATTTAAATAAGATATTCAAGTATTATATATGGAATCAATTTCCTAATTCATATTTAGGAAAGATCTTATATAATAAATAAATAAGAACCTTATTATTGTCAACTTCCTAAAACTTGTCAAAATATAACAAATTATATCTTTATAATATAATTTTTATTTGTTTAAGGATATTAAAATAAATACTTAATATTTATTTAAACAATCCTACACAAATATAGAACGTGTGATTATACACGATTTCCAAAACCATTTCACACGATCTTTAGGATTATATTATTTGACAATTAAGTTAAATAAAAATCCTTAGTTTATTAGAAATAAATAATTCATTCATAAGAAAATTATTTATTCCTTTTTAACTATTACATATTTTATAGTAACCCATTTAAGACTAATAATTCCATATTCTAAAAATTGAATACCAATTAAACATTAATTGATCACGACGACTTTGGAAACCAAAATCGTTTCAACCATCACAAATCTTTCGACCATTTCTTCTTTATGGAGTTATAGCTATGAGCTATAACTTAAGATCATTGCAAACTAAAGTTATTGTTGAAAAGTATAACTTTAGTTTATACTCCGTTTCTTGACATTTATCCTAACCAATCTTTATCAAGACTTGGAAGGAACTTTGCGATGTTCTTATCAATCTACGATTAGTCAAACCTTTGACTAATTATCTTGAATCTTTTATATTGACGAGATCTTCTCATTCTATAAACTGTACACTTAGCACACGATTATACGCACGCGTATATAATATATTTAGCTAGACTTGTCATTATCAAAACATACACATATATACTTAATATATATATTTGAATATAAGGTTCAACAAATTCCCCATTTTTGATGATGACAAGTCTTTCTTAGAAGTTTGTCTAAGTGTTAGTTCCCCCTCAACATAATAACGGTCAATCATAGCATAGATCAACTTAGGGTTTTTATCATTTATCTAATCCACAATCTTTAAGAACCTTAAGAGACAATGAATTACGACAAGGAGCAAGCTTAGGCAAATTCTAATCTAAGTCGCATCTTTCCCCCTCTTGACATCATCGAAAACACAAGAACAAGGACATAAAACGACTAGAATAATATACTACGAAACACGAATAAGCATGCATCAAACACGTAATATACAAACACACATAATATCATACAAATGCAAGTACGAGTGTGAGAAATATACAAAACTAAACCGAATATACTAAGCCGATGGGCCGAATAATAATACATGTATTTGGAAGATGGACCAGTTAGAAATATTGTTTGAAATGGGCCGGAGCTAATCAAAAGGTAAGACAAGGTACGAATTGGGCCACAATTTCACAAAACAAAAGATAATGTTTTAATAGGACCGAAGGATTGAGCAAAATAGGTCTAATGGGCCTCGGATTCATACGGCCTAGGATAGTGTTTGGGTTGGGCCGGAACAAAAGAAATAGTTTTAAGAAGTCCACTCCGGACTTAAACACAACAACCGAAAACGAAACCAAATTAAGAACAAAGCATCATCATGGTATGCCTGAGCATGGACGAGAGCACGACTCACTGTTTCTTGGCATAGGGGCTGACATAGTCGGGTGCGAAATTCAAGGGTGGACAACTGGTCCAAACAGCTGCTCACATTGCGCCCTTGTGCATCCAATACAATCTCGAAATTGAGCACCTTCATTGACAACGCCTTGACCACCTCCAAAGCTTGACTAGCATCCGCTCTCAAGAGTGTATGATCCCGGACCATAGCCCCTCCTTGAGAGGAAAGAAAGGATAGACGGTCACTTACGACAAATAGCTCATCACAAAGGGTTTGAACACCCAAGCCAACTTTCTCAACCCGCTTATCAATCTTAGCCATCCACTCCCGCATCTCGGCTTCGAACCCCGGGTTACCACCACCACCACTAAAACCCGCTTCTTCTTTTTCCTTCTTAACCGCGCAAAGACCAAGGATTTTATCCATCTTTGCATCCAAACCTTCAAATAAAGGAGATGTACACGGTTTCGGTTCCACACCTACACTTTTACCAAATGTTAGATCAATTTCATCAAAAGAAATACCCACGAGCTTAAGTAGTTTATCGCACATGCGATGTAACACCCCCATTCATTTAAGAGCCTTTAGCCAGACATTCTCAAATAAGTAGGACTGTTACCATCTCGGAATGACCGAGGTAGTGAATAACAAATTAAAATAACCAAAGTACTTTATATAAAATTGGTAGAATTTAAACTTTAATGTTACAAATACTACACAGCGGAAACTAAAGTACAACTGATAACTTCGAAGTGTGAGATCTAATTCTAAGTCGGTCCATCCAAGTGCTCACGCCATCCCATGCTCCCACAGCACCATCTTTCCTGTCAAAGCTGCTCCCCATCACGAATCATCACAGGTGTCACACGAATACACAGGGTCAACCACGAGGTTGAGTAGGAAAATAGATAAAACATAAACAACAATAGAAATACATCTTCCTTCATCTCCATATCACAAGACCCAATAACTCCACTCTATATCACAAGACCCAATATCTCCACTCCATATCACAAGACCCAATATCTCCGCTCCATATCACAAGACCCAATATCTCCGCTCCATATCACAAGACCCAATATCTCCGCTCCATATCACAAGACCCTATATCTCCGCTCCATATCACAAGACCCAATATCGCACTTCCGAATCATAGGGGATATACAACCAATTAATAACATTATAACATTAACATTCAATATCCAGTATAAAACTCACAACAGCTAATAATCACGTCTCATATCATAAACGGGCTCACAGTTGTTCCCCTACGTCGAATTGCAGAATGACAACCGAACAGCTGCTAGAAGTATTCCGCCTCGAGCTCAATTCCTATAGATAGTACCTAGTATCAAATTCTATTCGTACAACCAAACCCTACTAGTTAATTACTTGATCATGTTTATAAATGATACTCATAATACATTGTAATCACACATTTATAAACAGGCTTATTTACGTTTCAATTATCATTAACCAAATATAACCTTACTAATTATGGACTCACTATTTATTGATTTACTAATTATAAAAATAATCAAATAACCAACTAATACTAAATCAATAACAATAACAATATAACATATATAACCACACAATCATAAACCCATAGCCATAATAATAATACAACTGATTATACTAACGATATTAACGTTAAACAATACTTACTAATAATATTAATAATAATGTTAATCATAATGCTAATTGTGATGATTAGAAAATACAACTTTAATAATAACCCCGCAAATAATAATAATAATAATAGTAATAATATAGCCAATAACAAAATTATTAGCAATAATAATAATCTAACCATGATAATAATAATAACAATATTGCAAATCCTAACAACAACAACTAAAACAATCATGATAATATTGATATCAATAAAGCACTAACAATGATTTACTAATAATTAGATCACAAAACAATAACCACTTAACAAACAATGGCAACCCCACGCATGAACAGCCCCCAACGCCATTTCCAGCCTACAACGTGACCAACAACTCACATAAACACCGCTCTCGACACCAACAGTAGCCACTACCCTCGCCTGCGACACCACCAGGCTCGCCTCTGAGCCGTGGTGGTTCCAGGGAGGGCAGTAGTAGTCGTCGACACGGAGCAACAACCGACAACAACGGTCACAAAACCCAGTTGCCACACCTACCACTTTGTTTACGTTATAACCACCCAAACGAAAACCATGCTAATAGCAGACACAACAATCCTAAACCACCGCGACCACCACCATTCAAGCCTCCTGACTACCACCAATATAGAACCCCTAACACCCAGAATAAACATGAACAGGAATTACATCGAAATCATTCCCAATAACATGCGGTTAAGAACTCTGTTTTGAAGCGTTTATATACTCGGTTTGAACAGGCGACAAAACGACCCTTACTGGTGGTCTTAGGTGGTCAACGACTACATCCCACTGGTCAAAGATACAAGTAAAACCTTCATAGATTAATAATCCACCAAGACTCGGAACTATAAACATATACATACTAAAATAATACGAATTGAAAAGACCAGAAAAACTGCGAAAAAAGAGAAGAATGATGAGCATACCTATTTCCCTCGCCCAACGAACCACCCTAGGCCACCCTGAACCACCTTGTGAACATATACATACTAAAATAATAGGGGCCGTTATTTTGTTTGACGTAGAAGGAGTTTGAGGTATTTTTGTGTGGTTAGGTATAAAGTCGTGTTGGGTTGCTCTATAGCACGCACTTCGAGGCCCAAACGAGTACTTACAACTCGATATGTATATATCTACTAATACTCAACCCGACGTTACACCAATAATATATAAAATATAAAACACGCATTCGATAAATTAATTATCCAATATAAACGTTCAAATACTATCGCCTGTCAAAATAATTATTAACTATTATAATAAAATTACGAGGTATTACATGTTATCTCTTGGTATAACCCCATAACTCGCATCATCAATCACGCCTTTCTTGAACAAAACCTCGGACACCCACATTCCGTAGGGAATGTCGAGTGTGGAGCACACTTTTTCTTTGACTAGGATACTAGAAACTTGATAAATTTTGCAACAAATAACGGAGGCTAAATTGATCTTCGTCCCTTCCAACCAATTATACACAACCACGGCCTCACAACTTGACAATTTATCCCGACCACCCCGTCGCGGCAAAATTGTGTTCCACAAGAAGTTTATGAACAATTTTAATTTTGGGGAAAAGGAACCATTTAGGAGAGGAGTATTTCCGGTTGCATTTTCGTCAAAATAGGTCTTGATTGTAACATCCCGTATTTTCGTAAAATATATTTTTAAGGTTTTAAATTATTTTGAGGAATAAAATAATATTTTAATATTTATTGAGAAGGTATTTTAAATAAATCGTTAAGATCCGTCTTAAGAACCTTAAGTCCTTAAGACGAATACAACTTGGCAAGCTTAAGTCCGTATCATAAAACTCGTTCATATTGCAAACCCGTTTTCATTTAAACGGGAAAGGACAATATAAAGCCTACAAGTCATTTGTGAATGTCGACATTTGCTTCTTCATCAAAATCATATCACTGCTTCCTATTTTCTTCATTTCTCCTTAAAACCTCCAAGCTTAAATTCGATTTTCCATCATCATCCAGATTCCAAACCAAGGCAAGTTATATATTTTCGAAATCCTCATAAAATTTGCAACACATCTATCACTTTCGATTTCCATTTCCTTCAACTTGAAAAATGGCCTCTGTTGAGTAGAATCCGTTTTTAGTCTCTTAAAACCGTTTTTCTTGTTGTAGGTAAAGATTTAGAAGACCCTAACATGGATAGCTACATTATTGAGGAGGAGCTTTCATCAAAATCGCATTTGAGGTGACAATTAAGAGAAACTCGGCCTTATTTGTGATATTAGCACTTTTCTTGGTTTAGATGCTTTTAGTTTCTGATTTTTCATGTTGTGATTGTTGTTGAGAATTAGTATCATGCTAGGATTACATAAGAAAGACTTTCACATGCTTTGATTATGTTTTATATGCTTTGATGTTGAATTTTAGAAATTTAAGGCTTAAGACGAATACAAAGGATGATCTTGTTGAGGCTTTATTGTTGTTGTTTAATACTTGCTTTTGATGTATATGAGACTTATATATGTTGGGTAATCTTTGGATGTTGCGATTTTAGAAGTTTAGAATCGATTTGAGGAGATTTGAATGTTATAGGAGAATGTCGAATTTGCGTACAGGGGCTCTGAGCCGGTAGGCTGACCGGCAGCCGGTCGGCCGGCTCAGAATCGTAGTTGTGTATTTTGCGAATGATATGTCTGAGGAATGATTCTAAGCCGGCAGGTCGGCCGCCGGTCGACCGGCTCAGAATCCCTCTTTGGTTTTTGGGATTTTTGTAAAGGCTTAGGGAGGGACTCCCAGCCGGCAGACGGTCCACCTGTAACATCCCGTATTTTTGTAAAATATATTTTAAGGGTTTTTAATTATTTTAAGTAATAAAATAATATTTTAATATTTATTGAGAAAATATTTTAAATAAGTCGTAAGATCCGTCTTAAGAACCTTAAGTCCTTAAGACGAATACAACTTGGCAAACTTAAGTCCGTATCATAAAACTCGTTCATTTCCAAACCCGTTTTCATTTAAACGGGAAAGGACAATATAAACCCCCAAAACCCTTGTGAATGTCGACATAAGCAATTCTAAAAAATAAGAACAATGTCCTCTTCATTTCTCATTTCCTCCTTAAACCTCCAATCTTATAATCCAATTTCAGTCATCATCCGATTTCCGAATCAAGGTAATTTATACATTTCTGGAATCCTCATGAAATTTTCAAGTCATTTATCACTTCCAATTTCCGATCCCTTTCACTCGAAAAAGTGACTGTTTTTGTAGAATCCAACTTTTAGTCCCTAAAATCCGTTTTTCTTGTTGTAGGTGAAGGCTTAGATGACCCTGGTGTGGATAGCTACGTTATTGAGGAGGAGCTTTGATCAAGATCGCTTTTAAGGTGACAATTAAGAGAAACTCGGCCTTATTTGTGATATTAGCACTTTTCTTGTTTAAGATGGTTTAAGTTTCTGATTTTTCATGTTGTGGTTGTTAATGGGACTTAGTATCATGTTAGGATTCCTTAAGACAGACTCTCACATGCCTTGTTTGTGTTATATATGCCTTGTTGTTGAATTTCAGAAATTATGTGCTTAAGACGGATACAAAGAATAGTTTTGTTGAGACTTATTTGTGGGATTTGATGCTTGTATTTGATGTATATGACGATTATATATGCTGGGTAATCTTTGTATGTTGCGATTTTAGAAGTCTTGAATCGATTTGGGGAGTTTTGTGTATTGTAGAGAATTGCGATTTTGCGTACAGGTGACTCTGAGCCGGTAGGATGACCGGCAGCCGGTCGGCCGGCTCAGAGTCGGGGTGTGTTCTTTGAATGTTCTGAAATATAGGAAAAGGGTTCTGAGCCGGTAGGTCGGCCGCCGGTCGACCGGCTCAGAATCCCTCTTAGGATTTGGTGAAATTTTGCAAAGGCTTGGGAAAGGACTCCCAGCCGGCAGACCGGCAGCCGGTCCACCGGCTGAGAGTCTCTCCTTGTTTTTCTGAATTTTGAATAATGGCTTATGGGAAGGGACTCCCAGCCGGCTGGCCGGCGGACGGTCCACCGGCTGAGAGCCTCTTCTCATTGTTTTCAGATTTGTAAAGGCTTAGGGGAAGGGACTCACAGCCGACCGACCGACAGGCTGTCCCGGACCGGCTGAGAACCCCTGTTCTCATTGTTTTGTTTATAACTTTCAAACGGCTTATCGGTTTTGTTTGAGATTCGTTCCGTGTACCTTATATGTGTGTTTGAGGTCCCCGGAGGATGGGCGACACTATATTGGGTTCGGAAATGGAGAGAGGATAGAGACCCCCCGGTCGGGAATCCGAAAGGGAAACCGGCTCTCCCTCAACTTAGTTCCCGGGATCAATTAAGTGTTGATT
The DNA here is from genome assembly GCA_029255685.2 of Silene conica. Classification (NCBI taxonomy): domain Eukaryota; kingdom Viridiplantae; phylum Streptophyta; class Magnoliopsida; order Caryophyllales; family Caryophyllaceae; genus Silene; species Silene conica. The sequence goes on from CM055318.2 coordinate 53,382,812, forward strand.
AAAAGTATAAGAAAATAGATCTATAGATTAGTTTCAATATTTGGATGATATTGTAATGATGCGTATTAAGGTATGCCTTAAGCTGGCCTCTGAGCTTAATACGTGAGCTTGTTGTCATATATCGGGATATGCCATAAGTTGGCCTCTGAGCCCTATATGTGTATGGTTGTCGTGTCTGGGATATGCCTTAAGCTGGCCTCTGAGCCCAGACATGTTTGATTGTGATCGCGTTGAACATGCCTTAAGTTGGCCTCTGAGTCTGACGAGTAGAGCAGCTGCACAACGGGGTAGCTAAGGTACTGACACCTTGCCCGGAGTGCAGATGTTGATGCTAGAACATGCCTTAAGCTGGCCTCTGAGTCTAGTGTCTTGTGATGTAGTGAAGGGACATGCCTTAAGCTGGCCTCTGAGTCCTTTACTTTTGGATGCTAGTCCATGCGTTGTGATGTCGCCTCTGAGTCTAGTGTCTTGCTGATTGGCAGGTATATGCCTTAAGTTGGCCTCTGAGTCCTCGGTTGCTGAATGATTGGTATTTAGGTTATGTCTTAAGTTGACCGCTGAACCTTATACTTGCTGAATGATTGGTATTTAGGTTATGTCTTAAGTTGACCGCTGAACCTTATACTTGCTGTTTTATATCTGCTTGTCTTGAGTTGGTACAGTGTCAGATATGCATGATGTTAATGATGTTTACAGTACCTTGACTTTGTTATTGTTCACCCAAGGCATTGGGTGACTCTTTATTCAATTTCGTAAATGGTTTGGACTGAAAGACCCCCCGGCCGGGCAACCGGAAGGGAAACCGGCTCTCCTTCCAAATAGTTTCCGAAGTTGATTGAGAGCCGTGCATTAGTGATTGCATGATAGTATGAGTTTCAGTTATTGAGATAATGTATACCTCACATGTTTATATATGCTGGAGTATTCTGTTTGCTTTGTTGTGTTACGTGTCGTTACAAAAGGTGGCTAGGAGAACTCTAGTCACTCCCCACTGATTGTGGCGTACATGTTTACATGTATGTAGGTACATGCAGGTTGGCAGGGGTTGCTGAGAGCTAGCGAGTGATGATCCGCTTGTCATCTTATGACTTACACTTTACGATAGCTAGACTCTAGTTTTGTTACAGTTTATGTTTTGGTGCCTGTAGGGATGTTCCATCCCAGGCTGTTGTATATATTTCATTTCAGTACTTAGACAGTATACTTATCTATTTCTGATTATGTCAGTTTTCCGTTTTCAGTTTTAATTTTTCTCGCATATTGTTATGTTAAAAAGTTTTAATTCCGCTGCATTTTTAGTACTTTGCGTGATTTATATTTCTGCTTTCGCGAGGGGTTTTACAGTTGGTATCAGAGCATTATTGCTCCCGACGCACTCATGTGACCCCAACCTTAACTTGACAAAATAAAAAAATAATGAATGAGAGATAGGGTAGACTTAAGGATTTATATTGTAGTCTATTTGTGATTGCTAATTGCTAAGTTAACGCTTACTTTTCTTTTGAAGGATGGTGAGAACCACGGCTGCTGAGAACACTATAATGCAAGCACTTCATTAGTTGCTTGAGAACCAGAGACAGCAGGCAGAGACTGTTCCACCTCCTCCACCGCCAGGCAATGAGGCCAATAGGCCTGGTAGCTTCTCTTGGATAGCATCACAGATGTCTAGGAGCCACGTGAAGACTTATGGAGGCGAGGTTGATCCGGTAGCTCTTACTGAGTGGTTCCGTGAGATGGAAAAGAGCTTCACCATGTACTCGGTTGGCAGAGAGGATAGAGTGCGGCTAGCCACTCACTTTTTGACCTTAGAGGCCGATAGATGGTGGGCGTTGACCGGACCAACTTTCATTCTGGATCCTTTATTTGATTGTGAGGCTTTTAAGGATAAGCTCGAGACGAGAATTAATCCTAAGGAGCTTAGATCGCAGAGGCTTAAGGAGTTCATGGACTTGAAGCAGAGAAAGATGTCCGTTCAGGAGTACACCGACAAATTTAACCAGCTTGCGCATTTCGCTTCGAAGTTTGTCAGGGATGAGGCTGAGAGAGTTTACTTCTATCGTGGGAAGTTAGGGCCGCTCATCGAGAGTATGGTTCGCCGTGACTCGACTTCTTTTGTTGAGATTTATGATGATGCTATTTGGGCCGAGAGTTCTATTCGTGCCATAGATGCTGAGACCCGAGCTGCTACTTCTAACGTTTCTTCGCACCAGAGATCCATTTACAAGGGGAAGAGACCGTTTGTTCCATCTACTTCTTCTCCTTCTTCCCAGAAGAAGGGATTTGAGAGGTTTTCTGCTCCGGTTGCTAAGACCACTTTCCACACATATACTGTTGGGGCTGGTGTCCTTGACAATTAAGTACAATGACTTATTAAATCTCTTTAAGGATCACAAGGGCATACTTCAGTATTATTATCAGTTGATCCACGTTTATCAATAACGGTTGGCTTGCTATATAAGTTTGACGTTATTGTCATACGGATGGCGGTGATCAACTGGTCCCTATACGTCACACCTATAGGACACGTTTGAGAGATGTGAAGGTATGAAAATACAGTCACATTTATGCCGAATACGACTAAACAGTTAGTCAGAGGTATTGACTATTAAATTAGTCAATGAGATGTTGAGATTATTATTTAATACAGATTAAATAATTTTAGCTAATGCGGATTACGTGATTAATTCGTAAAATTAAATATAAACGGTTATATTTAATTAAATATTGTATTCGCGTATTAATATAAACAGTTATATTAATTTGGGCAATTATACAATATCGTAATTTTATCAGACCATTATTAATACATCGACTGCATTAATATCTGATAACATGTGTGCGATTTATAATTAAAATCCCGCGAATAATATTTAGCAAATCGGGTCGAATCACGCAAAGGAATAAGGTAAGAGTGGAAAAAGCCCACTCCTCCCCAAGACCCTATTCGGCTGGCCAGTATTACAAAAGGAGAAGACTTCTCCTTTTGTCAGACTCTTGGTTTTTACTGATAATTGATAAATCTCATAATTAGGGTTTTTGAGAGCATTCTTCTCCCAAAAACTCAGATCTCACATCTAAAACCTCAAAAGCTCTCCCCATATTGCAAGGCAATTGGAGAGTATTTTCTAGCACACGCGGCATCATCTCAAACAAAGTCTTGGGTGCAAGTTATAGGAGGGAATTTACTTTAATTCCTGTTCTTAGGCCTATTCAAGCAAGGACCCAAGGTTGTATTCTTTTTCATGTTTTTATTTATCTTATGACAATAATCACAACTGTAATTTTCATTATAATCCTGCAAGTTTAGGGCGAATACATGCTTTATTCCCCACATATACTGCTTCCAGTGTTTGCCACCGTTGTGGTAAACCATCTCATCCGGGTTTTGACTGTTTCAAGAATGCTTTTAAGTGTTATACTTGCAATGGATTTGGGCATAAGTCCTTTGAGTGTCCTGAGAAGAACACCGCACTTGGCAAGGCTGCCACAGCTGCTGCAGCGACTAGAGGGGGAAAGCCGAAGGGGAAGATCTTCTTGATGACTAGGGTTGCGGCTGAGGCTCATCCAGTTATTGTGGCTGGTATCATTTCTGTTCTTGGCGGTAAGTGCTTTATTCTGTTTGATACTGGAGCTTCTTTATCATTTATATCGACTCAGTTCGCAGACCGTTTAGCTCTTGAGTCTTCCTTGGTTGAGGAGACTTCCATTTCCTTACCTTCGGGAGATGTGTTTTCTTGCTCCTTGTCCCATAGGGATGTTCCGATTATTATTGGTCAAGCCACATTTCCAGCGGACTTACTGAGATTTCCTCTCGAGGAATTTGACATTATCCTCGGTATGGATTGGTTATCGCGATACCATGCTCGCTTCGAGTGTCGCGACCAGAAAATATGCTTGAGGAGTTCTTCAGGAGTTCGTGTTTCCTATCGGGGAACTCGCCCTAAAAAGGGTGTTCGTGTTATTTCTCGTCTGGAGGTCGGTCGACCCCGTGTTGAGGTCGGTCGACCTCGCCCCCTGTAACAGACGTCGTTTTTTTTTATTTTTCGAAAATAACCTGTTTTATTTTCCCATGGCCTTTAGTAATATACTATATACGGAAATAGTATATTATTAATTTTGTGAAACGGTTCACACTCGTTTGATACATATTATTTTAAAACGGTTTAAGATAATGGATTATAAATTTATTAAAATTGGGTGATTAAAACGGTATAATCACATAATTTTAATCCCGTAAAGGTGGTTTGGTAAAATTTGTTAATCATAATAACAGTATTATGTCATGTATGAATTTTAATTTTAGTTGATGCATTTTATTTATTGTCTTGTTGAATGCTTTTTGAATGCTTTATATAACGTATTTAATTTTGCAAACGGTTGTAACTTAGTGTGGCCTTAGAAGATTGTGTCACCGTAATGATGGGACACGGTCTTGTTTGTAATTTTGAGATCTTGAATCTCCGTTTTGAGTTTTTGTCACGTAATTACTTTTGTATTTAAATTAGAATGTAAATAGGGTTATATTTGTAATTTAAATTAGTAATTTTGTGAAGACCAAAGACGGAGACCGGATGCTCACTCCCGCTGCAAAGACCAAGATGGAACATCAAGACAAGCTTCTAGGGTCCAACGGTGGATTCCAAGTTGTTTTATGTTTATTTTGGTAGGATAGGCCACACTAGGACTTTTATTTACGTTTATCGCATTTTTTTTTATGCTTTCATCGATAATAACTTGCATCATATTCCGCCTAAAACCAAACCACCTATAACATGCCTGAAAACTGACTCATGTAGAGGTTACGCGTTAGTTTTCTGTGACAATACAGATGTCACATGTCAATTGCAAAGCCATCACTTTATTTCATTCATTCACGCATATGCTAGATATTAGTTCACTTAAAATGGATAAATAAAAGTTGATGGGGTCTTCCTCGTATAACCAAAAATTGAGAATAGTCTTTATAAATCAGACTCCCATGAATCCCTTCTTCGTCGGTAGGCATAATATGACCCCTTCTACGTCGGGTAAGTGGGAACAGATGATTTATTTTATCTCAACATCATGGTCACTCGATACTATCTAGCGACTGAGATGGACTAATAGATAGGATTTACGGAAATCTATCGACCAAGAGTTCCAACGGTGGAATTAGCCAAACTGTGGGCTTATCAATATACAGAAATTGAGTCTTGGGATCGTTTATATAATTCTTGAGGGAGATCAATTATATAAATGCATGAGTCTACGACTTTAAATTCAATTTAAAATAGACTTAAATCACAACAATGAGTTGCTTATATGGTTTTGTTTTATCTTCTTTTCAGTGTAGAACACGTTCAATTAAACTGCTGTATAACTAATGGCTGGTGAAGACCCAATGCCAAGTGCCAAGCTAGCACGTGAATCCTGGCTAAAAGCCTTCATGGACTCCATGAATCAGTCTACTAGACTGAGGAATGATGGGTCAAACTTCTTTGACTGGGAGGCAGCACTACGGAATGCTGCCATTGCTGACGGAAAGCTTAAGTACTTAACTGAGCCAATTCCGGCACACCCAGGAACTGGAGCTAGAGCTAACGCAGTTCGCGCTCATAGCGACTTCGTCATGGAAGCGGGTGCGATAAAGAACGTACTCATTTATGCAATGGAATCCAATTTGCAAAGACGCTTCATAACCCATGGTGCAAACAAGATTTTCACCACGCTCACTAACGAATTCTCAAAAGCTCCGAGAATCGTTTCTTATGAGCATACCTGTCGCTTCTTTGAGGCGAAACTCCAGAAGGGCCAAGCGGTTAGCCCAAATATTCTCAACATGATTGAGAATATCGAGAAACTGGAGGCCCTAAACTGCAAGATCAGTGAGAACATAATCGTTGATCAAATGCTTCATTCGCTTCATGATGGGTTCGCCCTCTTCAGGGCCAACTATTACATGAACGACATGAAGAAGACTCCCCATGAGCTCCACTCCCTTCTCGTACAGACCGAGAAGGATCTGAAATTAAGTGGGAGCGTGAAGCAGGATGTTCTCATTATCTCCAGCAAGGGTAAGGGTAAGGGAAAAGCTAAAGCTCAGGGCGACCTAACGGTAGGTAAGCCCAAGTTTAAGAAGTCAGGATTTACTAAGAGTGGGCCAGGTGAGTCGAGCAACTCACAGGGCAAGACAAAGAGCAAGGATACTTGCATGGAATGTCACTATTGCCACAAGACTGGGCATTGGAGGCGCTCATGCCCGTGTATCGTGAGGACATTAAGGCAGGCCGCGTTACTCTTGTTGGGATGTCTTCTTCTTCTTTTATTCACATGATTGAGATTAACCATGCAAGTTATGGAACTTGGGTAATAGATACTGGTTGTGGTTCTCATCTATGTAATCATGTGCAGGGCCTCCGAAACCAAGAACCCCTCATCAAAGGTGAGGTTGACCTGCGTGTCGGGAATGGAGCACGTGTTGCTGCAGTCTCGAGGGGAATATACGTGATCCAGCTTCCAAGTGGATTCAAGTTATCTTTATATAACTGTTATTATGTTCCTTGTTTGTCCAAAAACATTATTTCAGTTTCTGCGCTTGACAAACTTGGTTTTTCATTTGTAATAGAAAATAACAGTTGTATTTTCTCATTACACAATATGATTTATGGCAAGGCAGTTTCCATGAATGGAATTTATGTTTTAGATCAAACCACCGAAATATTACATGTGAATAACAAGAGATTAAAGGTAGGTGACAAAGATCAAACTTATCTATGGCATTGTCGTATGGGACACATAAATGCGAAACGCGTAAAACAGCTCATACAGAATGAAGCTATCTCGGCCTTTGATTTCGAATCATATGGCACGTGTGAATCATATCTCATCGGTAAGATGACTCGTATTTCCTTCAAAGGTGTTGGAATGCGCGCTGCCGACCTATTAGGACTCATACATACAGATGTATGTGGCCCTATGTCGATCAACGCACGAGAAGGCTATAGGTATTTCATCACTTTCATGGATGATTTGAGTAGATATGGCTATGTCTACTTGATGAAACATAAAAGTGAGTCCTTTGACAAGTTCAAAGAATACCAGAATCGGGTACAGAACCAACTGGGAAGAAAGATTAAAGCACTACGTTCTGATCGTGGTGGTGAGTATCTTTCACACAAGTTTGATCAACACCTTAAAGACTGTGTTATCGTGCTACAGTTGACTCCACCTGGGACACCACAATTAAATGGTGTGTCCGAACGGAGAAATAGAACTCTACTTGATATGGTTCGATCCATGATGAGTCACACCGTTGTGCCTGATTCATTGTGGGGCTATGCTCTTTTGTCGGCCGCTCTAATACTTAACCGAAGTCCGTCTAAAGCCGTTGACAAGACTCCATATGAATTATGGAAGGGAACGGTCCCTAACTTGTCCTTTATTCGGGTTTGGGTTTTCGAGGCTTATGTCAAGTGGAGACACGAGGATAAGCTCGGCCCGCGATCGGTCAAGACATACTTTATAGGCTATCCAAAGGGAACTTTTGGTCATTACTTCTACTCGCCAACCGAAAAACGTGTTTTTGTTGCGGCCAGTGCGACGTTCTTAGAGAAAGAATTTCTCGAGAACAAGTCGAGTAATAGAACCTTCGATTTATCGGAGGTTCAAGAACCAACTACCGAGCAACCATTGGAGGAAACAGTTCCTTCAACCGAGGCTGCAGTAGATATTCCTGAGGAACCTAGGAGGTCGGGAAGAGTCTCTATGCCTCCGGACAGATACATTGGTATGGAACATGATATGGATGACGTCTTACTCCTAGAGGGTAATGAACCCACAACCTATAAAGGTGCCATGACCAGTTCTGACTCAAAGCTATGGCTAGAAGCCATGCAATCCGAGATGGACTCCATGTATGAGAACAACGTATGGGATCTTGTGGACCTACCTGCAAAGGTACGTCCCCTTCAATGCAAATGGCTTTACAAAATAAAGCATGCCGTGGAAGGAAAACAAGATATCCACAAGGCAAGACTAGTTGCTAAAGGTTTCACCCAAGTGCCAGGCTTGCACTACGATGAGATCTTTGCACCCGTAGTCATGCTACGTTCCATTCGGATTATCTTAGCGATCGCCGCATTTCACGATTATGAAATATGGCAAATGGACGTTAAAACCGCCTTCTTAAACGGTTATTTGGAGGAAGAGTTGTACATGGTACAACCCGAGGGTTTTATTGATCCAGAAAATCCTAAGAAGGTTTGCAAGCTTAAGCGTTCCATCTATGGACTTAAGCAAGCATCGCGGAGTTGGAATCATCGCTTCGACCAAGTGATAAAAGAGAATGGTTTCATTCGATCATTCGAGGAACCATGTCTCTATATCAAGTCGAGTGGGAGCAAGATTGTATTCCTAGTACTGTATGTCGCCGACACACTTTTGATTGGGAATGACATACTTCTCTTATCTTCGGTTAAAGCATGGTTGAAAAACCATTTCCAGATGAAAGATCTAGGAGGGGCACAAAGAATTTTGGGCATCCGTATCTACAGGGATAGATCAAGACGAATGTTGTCTCTCAGTCAGGAGTCTTACATAGATAAGATTCTAGAGAGATTCAGCATGACGAACTCCAAGAAAGGGTTCCTTCCTATGACTACTGGGCTTCACTTGAGCAAGACTCAAGAAGCTAAGACATTGGAAGAGAAAGAGCGCATGAGTCGGATTCCTTATGCTTCGGCTATAGGATCGATCATGTATGCCATGATATTCACACGTCCAGACGTTGCATATGCGATGAGTATGACAAGTCGATTTCAAGCTCATCCAGGTGAACAACACTGGATGACCGCGAAAAACATTCTTAAGTACCTACGGAGGACTAAAGATTGGGGATTGACTTACGGAGGCGACTCGACGCTCTGCGCCACGGGTTACGCAGATGTTAGCTTCCAAACGGATCGAGACAACTCAAAATCTCCGTCTGGATTCGTGTTTACTCTTAATGGCGCTGCTGTCAGCTGAAAAAGTTCTAAACAAAGTGTTACAGCAGATTCTACAACTGAGTCCACGTAAAAGGAGATATTCATTGATAAGATCGCTATGGATGACAACATAGCTGATCCTCACACAAAAACATTACCACGTGATAAGCATGAAGGGCACATTCATTCCATGGGAATTAGATGTGTTCCTAAGTTGTAGTACTCTTTTATGAATTCATGTAATAATTCATTTTCTCGTGTACTCTATTCAACCTCATTGTTATGATTTATAATGTTTTGTTTTTCATGTGGAATTGTACGCCAATTTTGAACACCACAAAGTGAACTGAATAACATTACATCGTTTTAGTCCTTGATTACCCACTTGAGCTGATAACTCAGGTAATCATTTTGTGACGTTGGTTGATGGTGGGTTCAACGAGCCATAAGTCAAACGGATGACTGACCAGGACCTCCATAGTGTTCCTTAGAGTCGAGTCTTTTGACTTTCAACTGTCTCTTGAGATTAAGGCAGATTTTGGGTAACTTTGGTTTCTTTCCCACGGTCATCGTAATAGGGGCCAAGAGGAATTTTTCTGGGTTATTTCATGCTGCGCGATATCGGCAGGATTCGAGTTGAGGGAAATATCCAAACCCTTATCAGGATTTTATCATTTCTCAGGGCCACTCGAGGAGTAGTAACTGAAATGCATGGCCATGCTCGAATACAGATTCGTTTTATCAGTTAAGTTACTCTCTAGTCGGGGAAACCACTCTTTATACAGATCGCTTGTGAGATACGACCTTTGCGAATGCGGATTTGCAAATTGTCTTACATTGAGTGGGAGAAATTTTAAAAGGATATGAGAATCGGTTATCGCACCTACACTTGTACGGACAAGTGGGAGTTTGTTGGAGCTTGTGTCCTCCACATGTAATGTGATAACGTCATTGCACATACCCTTGTACGGACAAGTGGGAGATTGTTGGGGCTGGTGTCCTTGACAATTAAGTATAATGACTTATTAAATCTCTTTAAGGATCACAAGGGCATACTTCAGTATTATTATCAGTTGATCCACGTTTATCAATAACGGTTGGCTTGCTAGATAAGTTTGATGTTATTGTCATACGGATGGCGGTGATCAACTGGTCCCTATACGTCACACCTATAGGACACGTTTGAGAGATGTGAAGGTATAAAAATACAGTCACATTTATGCCGAATACGACTAAACAGTTAGTCATAGGTATTGACTATTAAATTAGTCAATGAGACGTTGAGATTATTATTTAATACGGATTAAATAATTTTAGCTAATGCGGATTACATGATTAATTCGTAAAATTAATATAAACGGTTATATTTAATTAAATATTGTATTCGCGTATTAATATAAACAGTTATATTAATTTGGGCAATTATACAATATCGTAATTTTATCAGACCATTATTAATACATCGACTGCATTAATATCTGATAACATGTGTGCGATTTATAATTAAAATCCCGCGAATAATATTTAGCAAATCGGGTCGAATCACGCAAAGGAATAAGGTAAGAGTGGAAAAAGCCCACTCCTCCCCAAGACCCTATTCGGCTGGCCAGTATTACAAAAGGAGAAGACTTCTCCTTTTGTCAGACTCTTGGTTTTTACTGATAATTGATAAATCTCATAATTAGGGTTTTTGAGAGCATTCTTCTCCCAAAAACTCAGATCTCACATCTAAAACCTCAAAAGCTCTCCCCATATTGCAAGGCAATTGGAGAGTATTTTCTAGCACACGCGGCATCATCTCAAACAAAGTCTTGGGTGCAAGTTATAGGAGGCCGGGAATTTACTTTAATTCCTGTTCTTAGGCCTATTCAAGCAAGGACCCAAGGTTGTATTCTTTTTCATGTTTTTATTTATCTTATGACAATAATCACAACTGTAATTTTCATTATAATCCTGCAAGTTTAGGGCGAATACATGCTTTATTCCCCACATATACTGCTTCCAGTGTTTGCCACCGTTGTGGTAAACCATCTCATCCGGGTTTTGACTATTTCAAGAATGCTTTTAAGTGTTATACTTGCAATGGATTTGGGCATAAGTCCTTTGAGTGTCCTGAGAAGAACACCGCACTTGGCAAGGTTGCCACAGCTGCTGCAGCGACTAGAGGGGGAAAGCCGAAGGGGAAGATCTTCTTGATGACTAGGGTTGCGGCTGAGGCTCATCCAGATATTGTGGCTGGTATCTTTTCTGTTCTTGGCGCTAAGTGCTTTATTCTGTTTGATACTGGAGCTTCTTTATCATTTATATCGACTCAGTTCGGAGACCGTTTAGCTCTTGAGTCTTCCTTGGTTGAGGAGACTTCCATTTCCTTATCTTCGGGAGACGTGTTTTCTTGCTCCTTGTCCCATAGGGATGTTCCGATTATTATTGGTCAAGCCACATTTCCAGCGGACTTACTGAGATTTCCTCTCGAGGAATTTGACATTATCCTCGGTATGGATTGGTTATCGCGATACCATGCTCGCTTCGAGTGTCGCGACCAGAAAATATGCTTGAGGAGTTCTTCAGGAGTTCGTGTTTCCTATAGGGGAACTCGCCCTAAAAAGGGTGTTCGTGTTATTTCTTCGATGAAAGCTTGTCATCTTCTTAGGAAGGGTTGCCAAGCCTTCCTGTGTGTTGTTTCAGCTGATAAGCCATCGCTACCGTAGCTTGAGGATGTATCTATTGTTCGTGAGTTTCCAGATGTTTTCCCAGAGGAATTGCCAGGGATACCGCCAGAGAGGGATGTGGAGTTTACTATTGAGCTTGTTCCTGGTACCGGACCTATATCTAAGGCTCCCTACCGTGTGGCTCCACTTGAGTTGAAAGAGTTAAAGCAGCAATTAGAGGAGATGATCGAGAAGGGATTAATTTGACCGAGTGCTTCTCCGTGGGGTGCTCCAGTTTTATTTGTCAAGAAGAAAGATGGTTCCATGAGACTTTGCATTGATTACCGAGAGTTGAATAGGGTGACTCTGAAGAATCGATATCCTTTGCCGAGAATTGATTACTTATTCGATCAGTTGAGGGGTGCTTCTAGGTTTTCTAAGATTGATCTTCGATCGGGTTATCATCAGATCCCAGTGAGAGAGGCCGATATCGCGAAGACCGCCTTCCGTACCAGATATGGACATTTCGAGTTCGTGGTCATGCCTTTTGGATTGACTAATGCACCTGCTATATTTATGGACCAGATGAACCGGACCTTTAGTGAGTTCTGAGACACTTGTGTTGTGGTGTTTATTGATGATATCCTCATTTATTCGAAGACCGATGCTGAGCATGCCGAACATCTTCGATTGATACTTGGGATTTTACGTCGACAGAGGTGGTTCGCGAAGTTCTCTAAGTGTGAGTTTTGGCTTTCTAAGGTTGCATTTCTTGGACATGTGATATCTAGTGAGAGAGTTATGGTTGATCCCGCGAAGATTGAGGCCGTTGTTGATTGGGAGAGTCCCAAGGATGTGGGACAGATCCTTAGTTTCCTGGGTTTGGTTGGTTACTACCGTCGATTTGTGGAGGATTTCTCTAGATTGGCTCGTCCGATGACTCAGTTATTGAAGAAGGAAGCTAAATTTGTTTGGACCGATAAGTGTGAGAGCTCTTTCCAGGAATTGGAGACTAGGTTGACTTCCGCTCCCATACTTGCTTTGCCAGATATTGGGATTGACTTTGATGTTTACTGCGATGCTTCGATGTTAGGGCTTGGATGTGTGTTGATGCAGAGTGGTAAGGTGATTGCTTATTCTTCGAGACAGTTGCGAGTTCACAAGGTGAATTATCCGACGCATGACCTTGAGTTGGCTGCTGTTGTTCACGCCCTGAAGATGTGGCGTCATTACTTGATTGGATCTCATTGTCGCATTTTCACGAATCATAAGAGTCTAAAGTACATTTTCACCCAGAAGGACCTCAATATGCGACAGCGTCGTTGGCTAGAGTTGGTTAAGGATTACGACATTGAGTTATTGTATCATGAGGGTAAGGCCAATGTGGTTGCTGATGCGTTTAGCCGCAAGACTTCTCATTCGATGAGTGACATGCGAGTTCTACCTGAGGAGCTTTGTTCTGAATTCCGGAAGTTGAGATTAGAAATGGTTGGTAGTGGTTTTGATTGGTTATCTGCTATGACTGTCGAGCCGATATTGTATTGGGAGATTCGCCAGAGTTTACCTACAGATGTTGCTTTCCGGAAGTTCGAGGCCAAGATTGCGAGTGGTGATGCACTGGATTTAGTGATTGATTCTGATGGTTTCCTTCGGTTCCGGGGTAGGATGTATGTTCCAGATGTGCCAGATTTGAGGAAGAGAGTTTTAGATGAGGCTCACCTGACGCCTTATTCAGTTCATCCGGGCGGAGAGAAGATGCACAAGGACTTGAGACTTATATTCTGGTAGCCCGGGATGAAGAAGAACATCTTGGATTACGTGAGTAGGTGCTTGACTTGTCAACAAGTCAAGATAGAGCATAGGAGGCCAGGTGGTTTGTTACAGCCGCTCTATGTTCCTCAGTGGAAGTGGGAGTGCATTTCGATGGACTTCGTGACTACATTGCCTAAGACAGTGGGAGGCAAGGATGCAATTTGGGTTGTGGTTGATAGATTAACTAAGTGTGCCAGATTTGTGCCTATTCGTGAGACGTGGGATATGGACCGCTTAACCCGAGCTTATATTACCGAGATCGTCCGTTACCATGGTGTCCCGAGAGAGATCGTGTCTGATCGTGATCCTCGTTTCTGTTCCAGATTTTGGAAGGCTCTACAGGAGGCTATGGGTAGCCGTCTACTGATGAGTACTGAATTTCATGTCGCGACTGATGGACAGTCCGAGAGGACTATTCAGACATTAGAGGACTTGCTCTGTGCTTGTGCACTTGATTTCCAGGGTTCTTGGGAGTAGTGTCTTCCGTTAGTTGAGTTTTCCTACAACAACAGCTTTCACTCATCTATAGGTATGGCTCCGTATGAGGCGCTCTATGGTAGGAAGTGTCGTAGTCCGATCTATTGGGATCAGGCGAGCGACGTGCACGACCTAGGACCAGACAAGTTAGCTGCGACGATTGACCAGGTTCAGCTTATCAGAGGTAGGATGAAGGCCGCACAGGATCGGCAGAAATCCTATGCAGATGTTCGTCGTAGACCTCTCGAGTTTGAGGTAGGTGATAAGGTCTTCCTTAGAGTTTCACCGACGAAGGGCGTCAAGAGGTTTGGCGTTAAGGGCAAGTTGAGCCCTAAGTTTATTGGGCCGTTTGAGATCGTGAAGAGGATTGGTACTGCTGCTTACCGTTTGGACTTGTCTCCTAGTTTGGCAAGGTTCATAGTGTCTTTCATGTTTCTCAGCTCCGCAAGTATGTTAGTGACCCGAGTCATGTGCTTCCTAGAGAGATCGAGAACCTTGAGCCGAGTCTTGCTTTCGAGGAGCGTCCCGTGAAGATCCTAGACCGTCAGGACAGGAAGCTTAGGAGCGAGGTGGTGCCCGTAGTGAAGATCCTATGGCGTTGCAGCGATGTTGAGGAGCAGACGTGGGAGATCGAGGCATCGATGCGTGCTGCGCATCCTTTTCTTTTCGATTGAGGTATAGTTATTTAGAAGTTATCTTCGCTCGAGTTTCGAGGACGAAACTTTTTGAAGTTGGGGTGATTGTAACATCCCGTATTTTCGTAAAATATATTTGAAGGGTTTTTAATTATTTTAAGTAATAAAATAATATTTTAATATTTATTGAGAAAGTATTTTAAATAACTCGTAAGATCCGTCTTAAGAACCGTAAGTCCTTAAGACGAATACAACTTGGCAAACTTAAGTCCGTATCATAAAACCCGTTCATTTCCAAACCCGTTTTCATTTAAACGGGAAAGGACAATATAAACCCCCAAAACCCTTGTGAATGTCGACATAAGCAATTCTCAAAAATAACAACACTGTCATCTTCATTTCTCATTTCCTCCTTAAACCTCCAATCTTATAATCCAATTTCAGTCATCATCCGACTTCCGAATCAAGGTAATTTATACATTTCTGGAATCCTCATGAAATTTGCAAGTCATCTATCACTTCCAATTTCCGATCCCTTTCACTCGAAAAAGTTACTGTTTTTGTAGAATCCGACTTTTAGTCCCTAAAATCCGTTTTTCTTGTTGTAGGTGAAGGCTTAGACGACCCTGGTGTGGATAGCTACGTTATTGAGGAGGAGCTTTGATCAAGATCGCTTTTAAGGTGACAATTAAGAGAAACTCGACCTTATTTGTGATATTAGCACTTTTCTTGTTTAAGATGGTTTAAGTTTCTGATTTTTCATGTTGTGGTTGTTAATGAGACTTAGTATCATGTTAGGATTCCTTAAGATAGACTCTCACATTCCTTGTTTGTGTTATATATGCCTTGTTGTAGAATTTCAGAAATTATGTGCTCAAGACGGATACAAAGAATAGTTTTGTTGAGTCTTATTTGTGGGATTTGATGCTTGTATTTGATGTATATGACGATTATATATGCTGAGTAATCTTTGTATGTTGCGATTTTAGAAGTCTCGAATCGATTTGAGGAGTTTTGTGTAGTGTAGAGAATTGCGATTTTGCGTACAGGTGACTCTGAGCCGGTAGGCTGACCGGCAGCCGGTCGGCCGGCTCAGAGTCGGGGTGTGTTCTTTGAATGTTCTGAAATATAGGGAAAGGGTTCTGAGCCGGTAGGTCGGCCGCCGGTCGACCGGCTCAGAATCCCTCTTAGGATTGGGTGAAATTTTGCAAAGGCTTGGGAAAGGACTCCCAACAGGCAGACCGGCAGCCAGTCCACGGGCTGAGAGTCTCTCCTTGTTTTTCTGAATTTTGAATAATGGCATATGGGAAGGGACTCCCAGCCGGCTGGCCGGCGGACGGTCCACCGGCTGAGAGCCTCTTCTCATTGTTTTCAGATTTGTAAAGGCTTAGGGGAAGGGACTCCCAGCCGGCCGACCGGCAGACTGTCCCAGACCGGCTGAGAGCCCCTGTTCTCATTGTTTTGTTTATTAACTTTCAAACGGCTTATCGGTTTTGTTTGAGATTCGTTCCGTGTACCTTATATGTGTGTTTGAGGTCCCCGGAGGATGGGCGACACTATATAAGGTTCGGAAATGGAGAGAGGATAGAGACCCCCCGGTCGGGAATCCGAAAGGGAAACCGGCTCTCCCTCAACTTAGTTCCCGGGATCAATTAAGTGTTGATTAAAAGTATAAGAAAATAGATCTATAGATTAGTTTCAATATTTGGATGATATTGTAATGATGCGTATTAAGGTATGCCTTAAGCTGGCCTCTGAGCTTAATACGTGAGCTTGTTGTCATATATCGGGATATGCCATAAGTTGGCCTCTGAGCCCTATATGTGTATGGTTGTCGTGTCTGGGATATGCCTTAAGCTGGCCTCTGAGCCCAGACATGTTTGATTGTGATCGCGTTGGAACATGCCTTAAGTTGGCCTCTGAGTCTGACGAGTAGAGCAGCTGCACAACGGGGTAGCTAAGGTACTGACACCTTGCCCGGAGTGCAGATGTTGATGCTAGAACATGCCTTAAGCTGGCCTCTGAGTCTAGTGTCTTGTGATGTAGTGAAGGGACATGCCTTAAGCTGGCCTCTGAGTCCTTTTTCTTTTGGATGCTAGTCCATGCGTTGTGATGTCGCCTCTGAGTCTAGTGTCTTGCTGATTGGCAGGTATATGCCTTAAGTTGGCCTCTGAGTCCTCGCTTGCTGAATGATTGGTATTTAGGTTATGTCTTAAGTTGACCGCCGAACCTTATACTTGCTGAATGATTGGTATTTAGGTTATGTCTTAAGTTGACCGCTGAACCTTATACTTGTTGTTTTATATCTGCTTGTCTTGAGTTGGTACAGTGTCAGATATGCACGATGTTAATGATGTTTACAGTACCTTGACTTTGTTATTGTTCACCCAAGGCATTGGGTGACTCTTTAGTCAATTTCGTAAATGGTTTGGACTGAAAGACCCCCCGGCCGGGCAACCGGAAGGGAAACCGGCTCTCCTTCAAAATAGTTTCCGAAGTTGATTGAGAGCCGTGCATTAGTGATTGCATGATAGTATGAGTTTCAGTTATTGAGATAATGTATACCTCACATGTTTATATATGCTGGAGTATTCTGTTTGCTTTGTTGTGTTACGTGTCGTTACAAAAGGTGGCTAGGAGAACTCTAGTCACTCCCCACTGATTGTGGCGTACATGTTTACATGTATGTAGGTACATGCAGGTTGGCAGGGGTTGCTGAGAGCTAGCGAGTGATGATCCGCTTATCAATTTTTTTACACTTTACGATAGCTAGACTCTAGTTTTGATACAGCTTATGTTTTGGTGCCTGTAGGGATGTTCCATCCCAGGCTGTTGTATATATTTCATTTCAGCACTTAGACAGTATACTTATCTATTTCTGTTTATGTCAGTTTTCCGTTTTCAGTTTTAATTCTTCTCGGATGTTGTTATGTTAAAAAGTTTTAATTCCGCTGCATTCTTAGTACTTTGCGTGATTTATATTTCCGCTTTCGCGAGGGGTTTTACACCACCGGCTGAGAGCCTCTTCTCATCGTTTTTCAGATTTCCTAAGGGCATGGGAAAGGACTCCCAGCCGGTGGACCGGCAGACGGTCCCGGACCGGCTGAGAGCCCCTGTTCTCATTAATTGGTTTATAACGTTTGAACGGTTATTCAGTTTTGTTTGAAATTCGTTCCGTGTACCTTTCATGTGTGTTTGAGGTCCCCGGAGGATGGGCGACTCTATATTGGGTTCGGGAATGGAGTGAGGATAGAGACCCCCCGGTCAGGTAACCGAAAGGGAAACCGGCTCTCCCTCAACTTAGTTTCCGGGGTCAATTAAGTGTTATTTAGAAATATAAGAGATAAGAACGAAGATTTAGTTATTTAGTTGAATGCTTATAGTGATACGTATTAAGTTATGCGTTAAGATGCCGCCTCTAAACTTAATACGTAGATTGGTTGTCATATATAGGGGTATGCGTTGAGATGTCGCCTCTGAGCCCTATATGTGTTTGTTTGTCGTGTATGAAGGTATGCGTTAAGATGTCGCCTCTGAGCTCCATATATTTTTGGTTGTCGTGTCTGGGGTATGCGTTGAAATGTAGCCTCTGAGCCCAGATATGTTTGAGTGATCGCGTCAGGACATGCCTTAAGCTGGCCTCTGAGTCTGACGAGTAGAGCAACTGCACAACGGGGCGGTCAGGTTGTCATACCTTACCCGGAGTGCAGGTGTTGGATGCTAGTCCATGCGTTGAGTTTTCGCCTCTGAGTCTAGTGTCTTGTGATGTAGTAGCGGAACATGCGTTGAGTTTTCACCTCTGAGTTCCTTACTTTTGATTGTGAATTGAGTGATAGTCCATGCGTTGAGTTTTCGCCTCTGAGTCTAGTGTCTTATTGATAGCCGGTCCATGCGTTGAGTTTTCGCCTCTGAGTCCTTGCTTGAGATTGTGAAATTGGTATCTAGGTTATGCGTTAAGATGTCGCCTCTGAACCGTTATACTTGTTGATTGTTTAGTATGTAGGTTATGTCTTAAGTTGACCGCTGAACCTTATACTTGTTGAATGTTATATCTGCTTGCCTAGAGTTGGTACAGTGTCAGATATAGATGTTGATATTGATGATTATTGTATCATGATTATGATGTTTTTCATACAAGGCATTGGATGACTCTTTAGTCAGTTTCGTAAATAGTTTGGACTGAAAGACCCCCCGACCGGGTAACCGGTAGGGAAACCGGCTCTCCTTCCAAATGGTTTCCAAAGTTGGTTGAGAGTCGTGCACTAGTGATTGCATGATAGTATGAGATTCAGTTGATGAGATACTTATACTTCACATGTTTATATATGCTGGAGTATTCTGTTTGTATTTCGGTGTTATGTGTCGTTTCAAAAGGTTGCTAGGAGAACTCTAGCACTCCCCACTGATTGTGGCGTACATGTTTACATGTATGTAGGTACATGCAGGATTGGCAGGGGTTGCTGAGAGCTAGCGAGTGATGATCCGTTTATCATCTTATGACTTACACATTACGATAGCTAGACTCTAGATTTTGTTACAGTTGTTTCTTTTGAGTGCCTGTAGGGATGTTCCATCCCAGGCTGTTGTATATATTTTGCTTCAGTACTTAGACAGTTATACTTATCTATTCTGTTTATATCAGTTTCAGTTTTCAGTTTTAATTCACCTCGCATGTTTAGTTGTAAAAAAGTTTTAATTCCGCTGCATTTTTAGTGATTTGTGTGATTTTATTTTCCGCTTTGGCGAGGGGTTTTACATTGATGGTCGTTTTTTTATCTCGGGTCACGACTCCCCATTCTTTTTTAGGATCAAGATCAAGGCCTCTTGATCAAGTTGAAAAATTTCACAAATTTCCGACTTTCTTTTAAGACTTTTTATTGCTTTTTTGCGCAAGACTTAGAATTTTTGCTTTTGTTTTTTTTGTTTTTAAGACTATAGACTTGGGTTTTTGCGCAAGTTTTGGGCGCGTTGTTTGTGTTTTTTACAGGTTTGGTGTAAGATTAACTTAATCCTTTGAGTTAATTTGAAGAGAAAAAAACAAGCTCTGTACAGGAAGCTTGGTCAACCGACCAAATGTGCCAGTCGGTCGACCGGTGACTGCATTACAGTAGCTTCTGTTCATCGACCAATGGTCGGTCGACCAGACCCAGCGGTCGGTCGACCACCGCTGCTACTACTGCCTGTCTTGGTTACCTCGTCGGGCGTGCAAGGAATTTTAGGGATCCTTTCTTCCTATTCTTTCCTTTTCGCACTTATTTTCTTCTACTCCATTCCATTTAATTTACATACACCACCCGATGCGTTTAATCTCCGAAAAGGGTTTTGTCTTTTGTCTTTTTCAAGTCTTTATGGTAGCACTGCTGGCTACCGAAACCTCCTAGCTCACGCTGGTTTGGGGAGGTTTGCGTTCGCGCAAATATCTTGTGAGTTCCTTCCATTTCGTTTCTTCAGTTAATTTTTACGCAAATTCCCTTTTTTTCATGATCCTTTGCATATGCTTTTGCACAATGGGGACATTGTGTGATTTGGTTTGGGGAAGGGTTTTGCGTTGCATTCATGTTTTGTTACATTTCTTTGTTTCACGTTTATTGCATTTCTGTTTGCATTGATGTTTTATTTTCCTTGCATATACAAAAATCAAAAAAATTTCAAAAATTTCAAAAATTGCACGTTTATTTTAGCATATAGGTTGAGTCGAAACAATAGTATTTCAATGATGACTTTACCTTTTTCATCTGTTTATGCCTAAGCCTTGCTAGTCAACATGGTTTTAGTAGAACTATATGCATAATTGCTGATCTTGAGACTTGACTTTTATCTTTGGCAACCTACAATATATTCTAAAGTCTTAGAGCTTTATAACTGTGTCATTTGTGACCAGTTTGTTAAGGATGTGAGTAGTACTCCTTATGAGACATGTTACATCAATATGCATAAACATGAACCTAATCTGCTTTATACCTGTATGTTATCTAGTCTATTGATTGTTGAAACGTGCAAAAGAGGTCCCTTTTTCTTATCTTACCCATGAGCCTCACATAGCCAAACTCCCTCTTTGACCCGTAAGCTACATCCCATACTTGGCCTACCATATCCGAGCTAGTATTTGTGGTTGCGGGAATGCTTTAATTCTTTTGGTTATTATGCTCTCAATTGAGAAAGGTGGGGAAATTGTGAGAAGAAAAAAAGGATAAGAAAAATTCAGAAAAGAAAACAAAAGAAAACAGGAAAAAAAAGGAAAAGAAAAAAGTGCTGCAAATCAGTCGACCGACCGAACCACTTGGTCGGCCGACCATCTGTTAGAAATCAGAAAATCGCAATTGCTTGAAAGTTTTATTCTTTAGCGATTCTTACTCCCATGTTTCATTTATATCATTTGGGGAGTCGTTTTTCCTTAAAAATTGTGAGAATTGTGCTTCAAAAGAGCACCGTGTTCATTGATTTTGGGTTTGGAAGTGATGAAATTATTGTTGTTTGGATCCCGTTGTTTGCTAGCTTGGATTTTAAACTCCACGTATCCAAATCATCTTAGCCTTTCTTACCCATTACCTCACATATCCTTTCTTTTCCTCAGCATGTGTCAAGGTCATTAGATTGAAATGTATATGCACGGTCGTAGAGATTATTTTCATGTTAGATTGCAGGCATGTTCTCATGGGTCGAAGTTAGGTGAGTGTCATTACAAAGTTACTTCTTTCTATCTTTTACATACACTCACCCATGCTTAATGTGTGATTTGACCGACCCGCGAGAGTCCACTTTGATAAGTCTCTATGGTTGATAGATTAGCAAATTTTTGACAACTTCATAATTCGTTTGCATGATTCATATTTATAATTGATTGTTGACTTAGCATTAAATTGGTTTAGGCTTTATAGTTGCATTTCGCTCCGAGATTGAAATCGTTCCATTAGTTTTAAGATCGAGTCTAATTCTTGGTTGAGGACAAGCAAGGGTTTGGTTTGGGGAAATTTGATGCGTGTCTATTTTATGATGTTTTACATCTATTTTTACATGCATTTCAGAGCTCAATTATGTGTTTATAGCTATTATTTCTCCTATTTTGTCTACTTTCGTATTTTGGTGCATTATTGCAGACTTATGCAGAAATGAGTCATTTTTAAGTCAAACCCGTTCTCAAGTGGAATGCATGGCTAAGGACACGAAGGAACAATGAAGGGACGAAGTCCAATGCGCATTTCAAGGCCCAAAGGACTGATTTTAGAAGCAAAGAGAATTGATGCATCAGGTACATCAGTCAGCCGACTAGACACAGTGGTCGGTCGACCAATTACCTGACAAGCGAAATTTCAGAAATCTTATTTTCAAGATCAGAAGCTTCATCAACCCCGACAACTGGTCGACCGACCAGTGCCAACGGTCGGTCGATCACTCGGCCTTTTCGGGAAATTAAGAAAAGAGATTAAAGCCCATAAACGTGATTAGGGTTTTGGGAACAATTTTAATAAAGTTCATTCCATTCCACGCAACAATTTTAATAAAGTTAAGAAAAGAGATTCTTAGTTCAATCTTTCTGTTCCACGCAACAATTTTAATAAAGTTCATTCCGTTCTAATTTCTGCCCTATTGCTTTACGGTAATCCTTGCTCCTATTTCAGTTTACTTACTGTTTTATTAGATTAATACCTGATAGTTAGAATCCCAAGCCATTGCTTTGTTATTTGCATTATTGTTATTTTAATCATGTTGTTTGTTGTTATTCTTATTAAAGTTTCTGTTTTCATTAGTATCATGAGTAGCTAAACCCTCATGTGTTAGGATGTACGAGACATATAACATAGATGGCGTAGTTTAGGGCAACCTGTAACAGCGCTTGGTCGACCGACTTGGGTAGCTGGTCAGTCGACCGATTTCGTGTATGATCAGACCTGTATTATTTCGTTAAGTGCAATATCTTTCAATGAGACCAAGAGAAGACTTGTTAGATGCTTAGTAATGACCAACCCGTGGATCGAGAGATAGGGAAGGGCATTAGTTAACGGTTTAAGACAGCTCAGTTGCTAAGATTGAAAGGTATGTAACTTAGACATTAGGAATCACCTATCGTATTGACAACTAAGATTAGTGACACCTAGGGACTAGTAGCATAGGCCGAAAGGAGATATTAATTAAAACGGACCGAAAGGACTTGTAATACCCCTTACGCGACTGTAATACGGATTTACCTAGACCGTCTGCCATCGTAGCTATAGCGACTCGAACATCCTAGCATCTCTTTTATCATTCATTTACATCTTTTATTTCAGTTTTGCTCTTATTTTCTTTGTTAGACTTAGTGCAAACCAAAACAAATCAAAACCCCCTTTTTCGTTACCTTAAGACTAAAGATCTAAAATAGTTAATATCTCCCAAACCTCCTGGTGGTTTGACCCTGACTATCACTATATATAGTTTTAGTTTGGATTATAATTTTATCTTTGACACCCCCAACGACGGGTATCAGTCATAATAAATGATGTCAGCCCGATATTAATAAATCGACTACAAAATGTTGTATGGACATATTAATATGTGACTACATAATATTAATGACAGATAAACATTATAAAAATTAAATGAAAAGAGGCTAACAACCTATTCTAAACTGATACACGATTGGTACTCGGTTTACACGGTAGGAAGGAGTTTTAGGAGGAGTCAAATACTGATTTTGACAATCCTATCTGATCTCTACTAGGTACAAGGTTGTTATTAGTATAGAAAGAGGGAAATTCTTTCTTATAATCTCCCTCTTTCTCACGACTCACGCCTCTCACACGGCTAACACCACTCACACGCCTCTCTCAGATAATTGATCATCATTCATCACAAAAATTATTAGTATTTTTTACCGATTCTAGCACAAGAAAGGCATTTGATACCCGTCGTTGTGGGTATCAAAGATAAAATTTATAATTCCTAAACTTTAACTATAGATAGTGAAAGTCAGGGTCGAACCACGGAGATGTGGGGAATGTTTATTGTTTGATGTCAATGTTTTTGGGTAACAAAAGTGGGGGTTTATGTTGATTATCACTAAGTCTAGAAATAAAGATAGAAATAAAACAAGAATTAAGAATGAAATAAACTATGATAAAAGAGATGCTAGGATGTTCGGGTAATAAATAGCTACGATAGTATATATCCTAAGTCAACATGTATTGCAGTCGCGTAAGGGGTGTAACATATCCTTTCGGTCTATGGTACCTAATAGCTCCTTTCGGCCTATGCTATTAGTTCCTAGGTCTCACAATTATTGGGTGTCAACAATAAGGGTGATTCCTAATTTCTAGGTCACATACCTTTCAGTCTTAAGTAACCTAGCCGTCTTAAGGCGTAAACCAATGCCCTTCCCGTATCTTTCAACCTTGGGTAAGTCATTACTAATATCCTACAAGTCTCCTTTCAGTCTCATTGTAAGTTACTATGGTCGACGAAGTAAAACAGAACCGAAAACATACGCGAGTCGGTCGACCGACCAGCTAGTCCAGTCGGCCGACCAACACTTCAGTCGACCGACCAGCTAGTCCGGTCGGCCGACCTAGGGCCTGCTACAGTCGGTTTCGGGAATTATACTATCTACGCATATTACTCCCTACATCCTAACATATGTAATTAGCTACTCATGATTATTGAAACGACAATGAAAACGGTAGTAAACATGGAATTCATAATGAACATTAATCTAAACATGCAAGAACAATAAAGGCTTTGGGATTCTAATCTAAACCGGATACTAGCAATTCTAGGACAAGAACAATATTGAAACTGAAATTGAGAGAAGAATTACCGCAGTAGGAATTAGGGCAGAAAGATCAAAAGCTTTATTTATTCCGTGGAAAGATTAACGAACAAAGAACAAAAACTAAAGAAAAGTGTTTGAATAGTAAAACTAGATTAAGAACTAAAACTTGATTCCAAATTACTGGATTAAGAACTGAATACTAGATGGTGTCTTAGATAAAAACTTCCTCCTGCTCTAATCACGAATTAGGTCTTAAATAAGAATTACAAAGCTTTCCTTAATGACCTAATCACGCGTATGGGTTGCGGAAATTTCTGGGTCTGCGCGGAGGTCGACCGTGTAACACCCCCATTTATTTAAGAGCCTTTAGCAAGACATTCTCAAATAAATAGGACTGTTACCATCCCGGAATATCCGAGGTAGTGAATAACAAGGTAAACAAACCAAAGGTAACTTATATAAATACTGATTAAATTTGAACTTGGTATTACAACAATTACGAGTTCCAAACTTGATAAAGTGAAAGTACAACTGACGATATCTAAATGTGATCTAACTCTAAGTAGGTCCATGCCATGTCTCTCTCCATGCCCAAGCTCCTAATCCATTTGTCACTGACCTGAAAAATCTACTCCCCATTCTGGATCATCGTAGGTGTACACGAATACACAGGGTCAACCGCGAGGTTGAGTAGAAAGATAAATAAGACAACAATATAATATACTCCGCACCGATCCAACGCCAAATAAACTCCGCACCGATCCAACGCCAAATAAACTCCGCACCGATCCAACACCAAATAAACTCCGCACCGATCCAACACCAAATAAACTCCGCACCATATCACAGACCCTTTATCTCCGCACCAAACATAGACCCTTTATCTCCGCACCAAACACAGACCCTTTATATTCACATCGTATTATATCACAGAATAATATAGATAACGCTATATACGATCACATGGTATTATATCACAAACATGCTTAAAACAAATAAGAACAGTTTACACATCGTCATATACCAGTATCTCCCCTACCTCAATTGCGGATTGACAACCGAACAGCTGCTAGAAATGTTCCACCTTGAACAACCGAACTCAGTTCCTATAATTAGCATTGAATATCAATTTCTACCCATACAATTGCATTACTAAAATTACTTGACCCTATCCAAACTCACATCAATTATCATGAACTCCTCATTCATATCAATCATCACTTGATAATTAACTTACTAATTATAGACTTACTATATATAGACAGTAATTACGTAACTAGTATATATCGTACAAATACAACCCATGTTAAAATAATAACAACACCACTACTCTTACAAATAAATGTGAATAATGATAATGATAAACAATATGGAGTAATACTAGTAACAACATTCACAACAATATCAACCACCACAATTATTAATAACATGATGTGTAGTAAAACAATAATAAGAACTTAAATTTTATTAAGCATGATATACAATTATAACATTTGCCCATAAAATACTTAATAATAATAATACTAATATGAATGGCATTATAATCCTATAATTGTAAAATCACCTTAACAATAATTGCCCAATAGTAAAGATAATAAACTAAACGAATGAAACAACAACAACAACAACAACAACAACAACAATAACAACAACAATAATAATAATAATAATAATAATAATAATAATAATAAAAAAAAACGAGAGGCCAAACAGCCCCTTAAACCAACACACGACTCACGACTTCACTCCCCCCCTATTGCCACCGTGATACACCACCACAACCACCAGCAACCACCAACCATCGTTCCCAGAACCACCAACTACCCCTGCGACCACCGGCGGTCTGGTCGACCACCACCGGCGAGGTGAATCAGACTCCCAAACCGGTCCTGGTCCCTCACCCTACCACACGACCAGCCTGTTCTGAACTCCCCATTGACGGCCGTTCAGCCAAAGCCACCACCCTAGACCGCCACCAAAACCACCCCCTGGCACTAGACTCTTAACCCACGGTGGTAACACCATGTTGCCTCCCTCGAGTCGATGGTGTTACCCTTCCCAAACACCCCTGGACACACACGCTGACAACCAGAACAGGACGACCATAACACGACCTTCCAACCACCCCTATCAAACACCCCTGTACCATCCCAACCAGCCACCACCAACTCTCGAGACTGCCACCACAAGCGACCCCTAGCAACCACTCACCTAGACACGCAAAGACCCATAACCATAAACTTACAGACTCATCTAAAACTGTTTACAAAGATGCATAAGGAAACACCTGTTAAACGTATTTCTAAACCCCTTTCCTGCCACCCAGTTTACCACCCTCGAAAGTACATAAAAACAACCATCGACACTCAAACTATAGCATACATATACTCCTTATACGTCCTAGTATGTGAGTATGTAAAAACAATAAGAGTTAAACATGTTATAGTCCCTTAAACTGGTGACGAAAAACCAAACAGAGACATTCCAAACGTAAAACAGCAATTAGCGTAAAGGGGTGAGCATACCGGATTCTTGGCCAAATCGAGACACCCTAGGTCAGCCTACAGCCACCGTGAGCAGGTTCCTCTTTCTCTCTAAAGTGGCGGCTAGGGTTTAGTGAGGTTGCATAAGTGTTTGAGTAGGGTTTAGGGTAAGAAAACCTATGCTAAATATGGCGGCAGAGCAGTGCATTGTTCTTTGTTTCTGAAATAAACGAGTGGGCTGCTCAATATATCACGATTTACGAGGCCCAAAGCAAAACACAACAGGTCCCTGGTTCGAGTCTCGCTAGTACCATACTACTACTATTATTGTTTGATGGCTTAGATCCCCAAATCGAATCTCGCAAGGCCTACTATGTACACAGTAAATCGAATGCTCTTATCTTTATTTAATGAGCAACCCGAAACCATTATATATAAATTAAGTACTAGAACGGGTTATTACAGGATAATTAAATTATCGAGCATAACCCTCCCAACACCCAAATATGATGACTAAAAATTAAAATAAAATATAACGAAATACCGAGTATTACAGACCGACCAGGTGATGAGGTCGGTCGACCGCTTGACGGGCTTGGTGGACTTCTGATTTTTATGATAGCAGTCCTTAGGTCGACCGACCAGAGTAGTAGGTCGGTCGACCTACTTTCCTGTACGTCAGTCTTGATTCCGCCTTGGTTTGACTTTGTGGTACTTGGGTCGCGCTTTGAGTTAACTTTTCCTCGTTCCTTGGTCATGAAAAATCCCAAGGGCATAAATTTGGTATAAAATTGTCCCTTTTCCGCATAATTCTGCAAAAGAGCATAAAAATACGAAAGTAGACAATTGTTGGGAAATAAAGGCTAAAACATAGTAAATGAGCTACGAAATGCGTGTAAAAATAGATGTAAAACATCATAAAATAGACACGCATCAGCATTTCTCAAAGCATCTTGGGTGCAACGATTAGGAGAATATCGATCTTGATATTTGTTCATAGGCCAAATTGCTAGGACAGGAGGTTGATTCTAATCTCTTACCTTTTGTATTATGTTCTTCGTTTATGACCATAATTTCATATATTATGATTTCGTTATAATCCTAAAATTTATTTGGTGAAGTATGCCGATATTTCCCACAAGTGGTATCAGAGCATAGGTTAAGAAATTATATAATATGATTTTCATAAATGTATTTCAGTAAAAAAAATATTCGGCAAATTTTATTTCGGCCGTGTATTTTTTTTTTAGTTTTGTTTTCCTTTTTTATTTATTGATATTGTTGTTATAAAGTGTTAAGATGACAATATAATAAATTTGTAGATGTTTTGATTTAATGAGGATTAAATTAAAATGTAAAAGGAAATTGTTTTGAATGTTTTTAAAAAACTTGTTCTTTGCTTTATATTTTTGGCATACATGATGTTAAATTGTTGTTTTGCATCATGATTTATTATTTTTAATGATGTTCAAATAAATTATGATTAGTTGTATATTCGGATAATTGAATTAATCATGAGTTAGATATTCATATGAAAATGTTAATTTGAATCATCTAGTTTGTATCAATGTTTAATAATGATTAAATGTTGATGGATGTGCCGATCTTGTAATACTAGCAACATCAAATTAATATGTTTAATTTCAATGTCTAATAAAATAAAATAAAACTTGTTCTTTTATTTTGGCCGTATGGTTTTAAAAAAAATTCTGTTTTTTGTTTAAATTTCGGCCGTATGTTTTTTTTCGTTTCTTTTTATGCATTATAATGATAATGTATAATTGTTGTTGTGAAAAAGTTCACAATTTTTGGATACCCAATTAATTTAAAGAGCTTTGAAATAATGTTGGCTTAATTCATATTATACGATAATATGAACTAAAATTGGATTATGTTTGCTTGGAATTATTGTGAGTAATTAAGGAATTGTCACATCCTTTAAATCATTTTGAAAATAGGTGGTTTGGATAAATTACTCTACATAATTACGGAATTATGTCATGAATGTTTAATTTATTGTTGATGCATTTTATTTTGTTGAATGGTTTATTTAAGTATTTTTGCAATCGGTTGTAATATGTATTACTTAGGGTGGCCTTAATTAATTAAGGAAAATTAAACAAATATAATCTCAACTATTACCTTCTTCTCAAAATAATCCCAACTATCAATATTCCCGCAATAATCCCAACTTTCATACCACCCTTCTCAAAATAGTCTAGTGTGAAAGAAAGGTTATGATTATTGCGGAAATATTAATACTAGAGATTATTTTGAGAAAAAGAGTGATAGTTGGGATTATTTTGAGAAGGGTGGTATGAAAGTTGGGATTATTGCGGGAATATTCATAGTTGAGATTATTTTGAGAAGAAGAGTGATAGTTGGGATTATATTTGTTAAATTTTCCAATTAATTATGTTTCGTAATGATGGAAACATAATTTGTGATGTAATTATGAGATCTCAAATCTCCTTTTAGTTTTTTCTTTAAATTATGTTTTTGAATTTGTAACATCCCGTATTTTCGTAAGGAATATTTTATTTAAATAAAGTAATTTCCGGAATTTAATAATAATTTAATAATAATCGTAATTTATATTTTAAGATTTCCGTTAAGTTCGTCTTAAAAATCATTTAATCTTGAGATGCCTTGTTTATTTAACATCAACCCGTCTCGCATTTCCGTTCCACTTGAATAAGGTAAACCCGACTCAAGCTTTTAAAAGGACAACTTAAACCCTTAAAAGGCCTTCCATCGACAAAACCCTCCAACCTCTTTCATTTCACTGTTAAACACCAAACTCCATTTTCATCTTATTTTCAAGCTTAGAATCATCATCTCAAGGCCTTCCCGAACTCGTATAGAGGTAAAAGTTACATATTCGGAATCCTCGCGAGATTTATGATCTTTCCAACACTTTCATTTTCAATTTCGTGAAACTTCATTTCGGGACTGTTTTGCCCTAATCAAAAAATTAGCCTCTTAATGGGTGTTTCTATGCTTTTAGGTGGTGCTTGTAGAAACCGGAGGAAGAGCTTGTGATCATCGAAGAGGAAACCGGTGCATTCGCGGAGTAAAGGTGACGATAATGAGAAACTCGGCCTTTTGTCTAAATTAGCACATTATGTGATTTTGGTTGTGTTTGATGAATGTTAGTTTAATCCTTGAGTTCTTAATGTTCTTATATTGTTAAGACCGGTTTAATTTGTGATTTTGTTGTTAAGTCTCGAAATGATTGTTTGTATACATGTTCTTATGTTTATTTGGTGTGGTATATATGCTGAGAATGTCGAATTGTTACTTAGAAACATGTATAGGAAGGATTGGTAAAGGATTGTGAAGATTTCAATTGTCGAAATATGCGATTTTGAGGTTCAGGGACTCTGAGTCGGTCGACCGACCGGCGGCCGACCAGCCGGCTCAGAGCCCCATTTGTGTTGAGTAAGGTTTGAGAGATTTTAGGGTTTGGGTCCCCAGCCGGTGGACCGGCAGCCGGCCGGCCGGCTGGGAGGCCCTGTGTATTGTTTCGTTTGTTAAATGGCGTGAGAGTAATGGACTCTCAGCAGGTTGACCGGCCGCCTATGGCCAACCGGCTGAGAGCCCCTGATTGTATTGTTTGCTTCATAACTTCCGATTTTCAAGTCGGATTACATTGATTCTTTTTCTGTAAGCTTCGTATGCATGTTTCGAGTCCCCGAAGCTCGGGCGGCATTTTATTGGGTTCGAGAATAGAGTGAGGATAGAGACCCCCCGGTCGGGCAACCGAAAGGGAAACCGGCTCTCCCTCGGCTTAATTCCCGGGGTCAATTAAGTGTTGGTTTGTATATACGTCGCTTGCATGATTGGTTATGAATTTAGTAAGTTCAGTAATGGAGTTAGGGAAATGTGATTGGGATTAGGTCACAGTTTTGATATGAATTGTTGTTGTAGAACTATGATTTGGATTAGGTCATAATTTTGGTACGCCTTTGTATTTTGAGGTGTGTTGTTGTGGAACTGTGATTGGGATTAGGTCACAGTCTTAGTTTACCTTTGTATTTTGAGGTGTGTCTTTGTGGAACTGTGATTTGGATTAGGTCACAGTTTAGTGTGCCTTTGTATTTTGAGGTGTATTTAAGCATGCGGATGTATACTATGAGCTGTTATATGACTTTTGTCTCACCAAGATTGTATTTTGTCTTGGTATGATTGAGTAAGGATTATACCTCGAAAATCAGGTTTCAGATAGTCCACTTGAGATGGGAGTATCTTAGGTTTGGGGATACTTGTCGAATCAAGGAAGGTTTATACCTCGAGAGTCTGACCAGATTTAGACTAGGACTGTATTATCGTTTCGATCGTCCTACCAGGGGATCACTAGTAGAAAAATAGCCTTTTGCGGCGTCAAAAAATTGGCCATTTGCGGCGTTTTTAGTGTAGAAGCAAATAAGGGGGCCGCAAATAGAAAAGCTATTTGCGGCGTTTTTTAAAACGCAGCAAATAAAGAGTTATTTGAGGCGTTTTTTCAAAAAAACGCAGCAAATGAAGATTGTTTATTTGCGGCGTTTTTTGAAAAAAACGCAGCAAATAGTAAAAAAAAAAAAAAAATCTTTTTTTTTTTATAAAAGAATCGAAAACAAAACTAATTTGAATAAAATAACTCTCAAATATATTTTTTCATAAGACAATCTTTCAATATTTATTCATACATCAAATACTGCAGGAATACAACTTTGCTTGCTAAAGCATCATTACAAAACAAGTTCAAGGTTGTCCAATACTGCAGGAATGACTGGCAATTCTGGGTCTGGTCAGATGTTGCTGAAGGCAAAAGCGCAGTAGAGTAGCAGATATAGAGTGGTAGGCTGCTTAGCCAGATTAAGGGTGTAGGCAGATCTGGGACTGATGCGGAAGCAGCAAGCAGTTCATGAGCTGCTGTTTGTTATAGAGACAGAGTAGCTTTCTAAAGTTACTGGAATGGGGCAGGGATGCCTAGTCGTGCAAGCCTACAGAGTTCTAAGGGGCTGCAACAATGAATGGAAAAAGCAAGCATGGATTTTATTTGACGATGATCAGCAAGGCATAGGAGTCGCTTGGTGGGCAGGAGCTCTGAATGCTTCTGGACTGGAATTATGGACTAGAGCTAGCAGGTCTGAACGTCCTGGTAGTGCAGCAATGGCGTCTGTATTTCAGGATGTATGGGTCTGCATATTTGGATGCTGCATATGGCAACGCACTAGAGTTGCAGCTACTTGCTAAGGAGCTGTTGCTTCATGAATGAGGAAATGAGATTCAATGAAGAACAATAAAACAGTTATAAATAGTACAGTAGCAATTTCAATCGGAACACGTAGTTGGAGCTACCAAATAATTGGTGTCCATAATATTGTCAAAAAAAACACAAACAAACAGTTACTCTATAAAAAAGTTGAAGCAGCCTAATCCTGACCAAATCTCTCCTGAAAACCTCAATCCTATAAAACCATTAGACAAAACAAAAGAAAATCTAACCTCCCTTCATAAACCTTGCCATGAGCTAGGTCCAAGCATGATGATATCAATCGTTCCAAAGCCCAAATGTAAAGTCCAAACATGTTTTCCAAGTAAGGGGAGGCGTGTCCTCTCAAAAAAATTCTCCTTGCTCGCACCATCAGATTAACGGCAATAACAAGTGCTATCGAGCAACCAGCAAAAAAGCCTGCAGCGAAAAGATGACACGCCGGATGAGATAACGGGATTGTAACGAGAGAGGGGTTGGTGGTATACGAAGTTTCTTTGTATTTGATTTTGTTGATGTCAACAAGAACTTTTGGGTGTACATAAGTCTAATACATATAGCAAAGCAAAGTGATGCGACAATCAGATCATTGATTCTGTTGACAGCATGATACCTGGCCAAAGGTGAAAACTGGGACAAGAGGGCTGCCCGTCTGCAAAGCTAAGTGAACAAATACGATATATCTGGGATGTAAGGGAACACTTTTATGGGCAGACAACAAAAAACATAACTTTAGTATGCTACACAAAAGACACAATCAATGAAGTTCGTTCAACTTAACCACAAGGGTCAAGCGTGTATATGTAATTCAAGTCACTGAGTGCTTATAACTCGTCATTAAAACAGACGTTCCGTGGCTCAGTTATCATTATTATTCCCTTATAAAAAAACCAAAACCATAATGGTTTGATGAAATGTTTGAAAACAACTAAGAGCATGTGATTAAGCATAGCAGATGCAACCAAACATAAAACAATCATTTGAGTTTGAGTTAACGATTAAGAATTGTACCGTGAGTCCGTGATACATCCAAGCAACTTGACTGAAGTTGACGAGTCTTCCTATTATTTGTAATTGGAGTTTGTCATTCCACTGCCATACCATTTAGTATTTGCATAATCAGCTGAAATCAAATTAAAATTTAAAAATAAGAAAAGTTGGTACCATTTAGATGCAACATTAATAATGAGCAACACTTTGGCTTTATAATCACTCAAGCTAACTTCATTTCCATTGGCATCCTGAGTGAATTTAAACAGCACTATATATGTTAAGAATCACGATCGACGAAGAACAAAACAAAGAAGAGTAAAGGAACTAATCAAAGAAGAGTAAAGGAACTAGTCAAAGAAGAGTAAAGGTTATAAGAGTTACCTTTGGAAAGGTTTAAGAGACAGTGAAGACTGAACAAAAGCAATAAGTTGGTTCCTCAAGCTGTTTGAAATTTGTATAGTTTTTCACTTATCCCTCACTGTTACTCTTCACTTATTTTCTTCGGATCAACTCGGTTTTCAAATAGTTTGTTTGGATATGGGTTTTCTCCTTCGTACCAATTCGGTTTCGGTTCCATTTTGGCCTCAGTCTCTAACTTTGAGTCACCTAAAGGCTATACATATAGAGAAGAGTATTACACCCCCGATTATATGTACAACCAAAGGCATATGTAAGACAGTTTTTTACATACGTAATATCATCAAATCGTATATTATTTGACACAAATACATGTATACAAGAACTTTAAGCAGTAACCAACATTGTATTATGGTAAGGATTTCCATTCCTGCACAATATCGTAGAGTACAAAACCGTCTTACAGATTAATTGGTTGAACATGTAGCTCATATTCAAAAACTTTAGAAAAACCAATAAAGAAAACGCCATCAGTTATTCAATTTCACTATTAGTACTGTTATAACGATAATTTTAGTGATATGCAGTGTTACGCTCATGCAATACTACTGCCTAGTGCATACGCAACACAGTACTTCGACAATTCATTTTACAGTTCATACTAATAAGTTTTTAACGGATAATCCTTGCTAAAGAGTACGACAAACGTAAGGTTATGCGAATTTAAAAGAATTAGAAACTTAAAAGAACATGTGATAGTAGAGCTACTAATCAAAGAAGAGTAAAGGTTAAGAGTTACCTTTGGAAAGGTTGAAGAGACAATCAACACCGAACAAAAGCAATAAGTTGGTTCCTCAAGTTGTTTGAAATTCCTATAGTTTTTCACTTATCACTTACTGTTACTCTTAACATATATCGTGCTCGCGAGAACCTTTATCTTAGAGAAAGGCAATAATCCAGTAAGATCAGCAAGCGCAACAACCCAATTTGTAAAACCGAATGCAGCACATCATACAAACAAGACAAACAGATCCTACTCAAGAAAATGAAGACAGTGGTTCAATTATATTACTCCGTTCAACCCACCAATCGACTAAGCAAACTGTCACTAAATACTGAAGACACCAAGTTATGGGTTTCCATGTAATCTCAACACTCGAACTTTTCATCCTCTTGTTAATTTGAGGCTCCAATTAATCTCAACAATCGACAATACAAACCCTAATAAATATAATCAAAGCTAACCCCTTTCATCCTTAGCTCTTAAGTCACACAAACCCTAATAAAAATAATTAACACTGAATCAACAATGAAACTAACAAAAAGATAAACATAAACCTTAACAAAAGATAATTAATCGAAAAAATCATAAACCCTAACAATAACACTGAATTTAATCGAAAACATAAATAATGAACACCAAATTTACATACCTAATATCAATTCACATACCTAATTTAGAATAATAGGAATAGAGGAGATGGTGAGGTAGCGAGTTCCGGCGAGTTCCAGTGGCGGTGAGGAGGCGTTGGCAGATTTGCGTGGTTGTCGAGGGAGTTTGGGAGGGAGCTTCGACTATTTCACTATTTCAATTCTTTTTGTTTTGGGAGTGAATAATGAAGACATACCTATAGTGTACACGGAATAATGCACTCTTTCAATTCTTTTTATTTTATTTTTAATAATTTTGCATTTGCGGCGTTTTATGAAAAACGCCTCAAATGACTTATTTGCGGCGATTTTTCCAAAACGCCTCAAATGACCCATAAATTATTTGCTGCTGTTGAGCTAAACGCCTCAAATAGATAGCCGCAAATATATATTTTTCTACTAGTGGATTGTATTTGCTGAGGCTAAGTAGACATGCTGTTGCTGTATAATGGAGTCGTCATATGATTTTTCTCATGTAGTGTGTATTTGTATCCTTCCATGCCTGGGTTTGGGGTCATGTTTCATATTGCTGAATGTTTGGTATTTAGGTTATGTCTTAAGTTGACCGCCAAACCTTTATACTTACTGTTTTATATCTGCTTGGCTAGAGTTGGTACAGTGTCAGATATGTGTGTTGATATTGATGAGTATAGAGTATTGTTTATAGTATTGTTCATCCAAGGCATTGGATGACTCTTTAATTGGTTTCGTAAATGGTTTGGACTGAAAGACCCCCCGGTCGGGCAACCGGAAGGGAAACCGGCTCTCCTTCCAAATAGTTTCCGAAGTTGGTTGAGAGCCTTGCATAGTATTTGCATGATGATAAGAGTTTGAGAAGTTGAGATATATGCTTCACATGATTTTTTATGTTGGAGTATAATACTTGTATATATATGTATGTTGGGTGTTGTATGACATTAGGTGGCTATGAGAGCTCTAGTCACTCCCCACTGACTGTGGCGCACATATTGTATGTGTGTAGGTACTTGATGCTGTTTTGCAGGGGATTACGTTGAGGCTAGTGGGCGATGATCCTTCATCGTCATGATTTTTACCCAGTCGTTAGCTAGACCTTAGTTTTATGGTTTCAGTATTTCGTGCCTGTAGGGATATGCTATCCCGGGCTGTGTAAAACCCCTCGCGAAAGCGGAAATGATAAACACACAAAATACTAAAAATGCAGCGGAATTAAAACTTTTTAACATAAACAACATGCGAGGTGAATTAAAACTGAAAACTGAAACTGACATAAACGGAAATAGATAAGTATACTTTCTAAGTACTGAAACCAAAAAAATACAACAGCCTGGGATGGAACATCCCTACAGGCACCAAAACATAAACTGTATCAAAACTAGAGTCTAGCTATCATGAAGTGTAAAGTCAAATCGATGATAAATGGATCATCGCTTGCTAGCTCTCAGCAACCCCTGCCAACCTGCATGTACCTACATACATGTAAACATGTACGCCACAATCAGTGGGGAGTGACTAGAGTTCTCCTAGCCACCTTTTGTAACGACACGTAACACAACAAGGCAAACAAAATACCAACATATATAAACATGTGAAGCATACAATATCTCAACAACTGAAACTTATATTATCATGCAATCACTAATGCAAGGCTCTCAACCAACTTCGGAAACAATTTGGAAGGAGAGCCGGTTTCCCTTCCAGTTGCCCGGCCGGGGGGTCTTTCAGTCCAAACCATTTACGAAACTGACTAAAGAGTCATCCAATGCCTTGGATGAACAACAACAAGGTCAAAGCATCATACTCATCAATATCAACATCTATATCTGACACCATACCAACTCCAGGCAAGCAGATAAAACTCAGCAAATATAAGGTTCAGCGGTCAACTTAAGACATAACCTAAATACCAATCATTCAACAAGTATAAAGGTTCAGCGGTCAACTCAAGACATAACCAAAATACCAAATTCACAAGCAAGGACTCAGAGGCCAACTTAATGCATAGACCTGCCAATCAGCAAGACACTAGACTCAGAGGCCAACTTAAGGCATAGACTAGCACCCAATAAGTAAAGAACTCAGAGGCCAACCTAAGGCATGTCCCTTTACTACATCACAAGACACTAGACTCAGAGGCCAGCTTAAGGCATGTTCTAGCATCAAACATCTGCACTCCGGGTGAGGTGTTACGACCTAAATGCCCCGTTGTGCAGCTGCTCTACTCGTCAGACTCAGAGGCCAACTTAAGGCATGTTCCAACGCGATCACAACAAACATGTCTGGGCTCATAGGTCAGCTTAAGGCTATCCCAGACACGACATCCATACACATATAGGGCTCAGAGGTCAGCTTAAGGCATATCCCCATATATGACAACAAGCTCACGTATTAAGTTCAGAGGCCAGCTTAAGGCATACCTTAATACGCATCAATACAATATCATCCAAATATAGAAACTAATCTATAGTTCTATTTTCTTATACCTATAATCAACACTTAATTGCTCTCGGGAACTAAGTTGAGGGAGAGCCGGTTTCCCTTTCGGTTACCCGACCGAGGGGTCTCTATCCTCTCTCCATTCCCGAACCCAATATAGTGTCGCCCATCCTCCGGGGACCTCAAACACACATGAAAGGTACACGGAACGAATTTCAATCAAAACCGATCAACCGTTTAAAACTTACGAACTATCTACGAATTTTAAACAAAAACAATCATCAGGGGCCCCCAGCCGGTAAGCAGGCAACCGGCCTACCGGTTGGACACCCATCCATGCCTTCCTTCTTTCTTTACGCGAAAACAAGCAAAAGGGTTCCCAGCCGGTCGCCAGGCAGCCGGCCTACCGCCTAAGGAACCAAATCCCACCTATATACATTACGTACAATCTACAAAAAGAGGCTCCCAGCCGGTCGGCAGGCAGCCGGTCAACCGGCTGGGCACCCAACATCCTACCCATAACTGAAAACGCAAAAATACAACACGCATCCCCAGCCGGTCGACCGGCGGCCGGTCGGTCGACCGGCTCAGAAAGCCTGAGCACGAAAACGCATTTCCCAGTGATATCAAAACTTCACTAAATCGGTACTAACCCTCAAGAAGTGCAACAACAAGCTTCTACCCAGAATATATAATCATCAAATACTTCTAGAACAACCATCGAATTCCACAAACAAGCCTCAATAAGATTATTATTTGTATCCGTCTTAAGCATACAATTTCTGAAATTGAACAACAAGGCATGTATTACATCAACAAAGCATATGAAGGTCTTTATTAAGGATTCCTAGCATGATACTAAGTTCATTCAACATAAATAACATAAGAAAATCAGGAACTTTCATCATCAAAACAACAAACATGCTAATATCACAATAAAGGCCGAGTTTCTCATTATCGTCAACTCTCAAGCGATTATGCTCCTAGCTCCTCTTCAATCTCGACACTAACCACCTTGCGATCTTCTAAACCTTCACCTACAACAAGAAAACGGTTTTAAGAGACCGAAAGACGGATTCTACAAAAACAGACCATTTTTCAAGTGGAAGGAAATGGAAATTGGAAGTGATAGATGTCTTGCAAATTTCATGAGGATTTCAGAAATGTATAAATTACCTTGATTCGGAAATCGGATGATGAAGAAAAATGGATTAAGAGATTGAAGGTTTTAGGAGGAAAAAGAGAAATAAGGATGTTGAGTTCTTAATTTTGTGAAAGGCAATATGTCGACATTCAATAAGGGTTTAGGGGTTTTATGTGTCCTTTTCCGTCACAAAAGAAACGGTTGAAATGTGAACGGGTTTTATGACACGGACTTAAGTTTGCCAAGTTGTATTCGTCTTAAGGACTTATGGTTCTTGAGACGGATCTTAACGGAATCTTTTAAAATTAACTTATCAATAAATGTTAAAGTACTATTGTATTACTTAAAATAATTTAAACCTTTAAAATATAGTTTACGAAATTGCGGGATGTTACAATCACCCAATCTTCAAAAAGTTTCGTCCTCGAAACTCGAAGGTAGAAGTAGGTACGAAAATCACTTTACTTTCAAAATGTATCACGCGGGTTATGGTAACTCAAGATTTCACCTTTCAAAAAGGTTTCAAGTAGAAATAGATTTCCAAGGCACAAGTCTTCGTCAATGGACAATGGGATTCTCGTTACGTATTCAAGAGTCCGACGTTCCAAATCTGAGACATGTCCCAAAATTAAATCAGTCCAAAAATAAAAATTTACGTCGATTTAGTGTTGATAGACACGGCACGGGTTATCAGACGTCTCCAATAACACGTCCCATTGGCAATCAACGCTGAAGTCTGTCAAAATTGTAAAACGTTCTGCTCTTCAAAAATCAAGTTTTCTTCAAAAATAACCTTTATTCTTAAACTCTCGAAAACGTAACATTGTAACAATGACTAAAAGTCGCTTCTAACGGAAGAGGAAGCAGTTTCAAATTCTCAAAACAACTAAGCTTTTTCCAAAAACAGTGAATTTAAAGTCAACAATTGGGGAACAAGTTTCAAAACATACGTTTGAGAGCGCGGAAACAGTCGCAGAGCTTATTTTCAACACGAAGGATTAGGGGTTTCAAGTTTCGCGGCTGTCAGAACACAAAAAGGAGGGTTGAAGGTTAAAGAAGGCGGTAACCTTTGCCAAACTTGGGTACGCTAGCCACTCAATCCAATTCGAGGCATCCTTTCAACGATCCCTAGCATATCCCAAGGAGACGTTTCCAGTGACCTCGATGCTCACAATGGTTTCACGGTCCCTCTTATCCCTATCTCATCCACAAAACAAGGTATTCATGAACAAGAAGGTTTCCAAAACTCTTACTCAGTTCACACAAAAATCTGTTCAATTAAGGTTAAGGATCTCTCACTCAGGGTGGAAGCCTAATACACATACCTCAAACCAAGGTTCACGCACTTCCAATTCTAAACCTAAATTCTATCACCATAACTCTTCCCAATCAGTCAGGCCATAGCCGAAATCACCTATATCCTTAGTCCTACGCAGTCCAATTCTATCAAATTTACCCCATAGGAGTACTTCGAAATCCTAAGTTTCCTAAAAAACATCCATTACCATAAAGCGAACATTCTAAGGTAAGGTCTCACTAAAGTAACAACTTCCCAGTCAAGCAAGTCTATGACTGGTTCTCGTGACTAGTTCCTCAAAACGATTCAGATCTCAAGGTTCCTCAAAGTCTAAAGCAATCTCATCCTTCCAATTACCTATTCCCAAAAATTTAGATAACTCATCTCAGGTATTTCCTCAATTGACAATGAAATCAACTATCAGGTTATTAAACTCGTATGATGTATCTACTATACTCGCATTATAGTCCACCAAATAATCACACCTAAATCAATGCGTTTTCGAACTACGTCTCCCAATGAATCATTCTATTCTATCCTCAAACTGGTGATGCGTCCTAAATTTTCCTTTAAGTTCTGCATTAGATAAATGTTAAGATCCATTAAGTAACTTAAGATCAACCACTCAGTCGATTCCACAAGTTATTTGTAAATGTTCCAATGTTCTCACACCGTTATTAACAACTCTCGTTCCTCAAGTTTAAGCGGCATTAACTTACCTCTCTCACTTATCTGACAACATCGGTACTTAAGCATATTCCTCAAAATCACTCTCTACTCTAAGTTCCTCTAGATCCTCAAATGGATATTCCAAACTTAAAATTGCTCCTTACTCAGCAAGGTTCTACGGTTTTCCTCAAGTAACAATACTCTCTAGTACATCGTCTATAGTTGTCCTCAAGAAATTCCCAAGTCTGTCCATGGTAGGTTACCGCACAAGGTGTTCCAGGATAAGCAAGCTACTAGGTGAAGTCGAGAGGACACGAAGATAGCTCTCAAGGAAGGTCAAGAGAAGTTTAAGGAAAGAGACTAAGATCTTAACAGCTACTAGTACATCAAACCACAAATAAGATGGTAGGCATGAACATACCAGTAGGTGGGTCAGGGTGAACTCCAGTCTCAGCTTGATTCTGAACAGCTCCGGCTCCACTGGTCTCAGCCTCTAGGTCAGTAGTAACAGCTCTGTCAATAGAGGTATTCCTCTCGGGGCACTCGAAGAAGCAATGCCCAGGCTTCTTGCAGGTGTAGCATAAGTAAGGATTACTGTCACAGGTAACTCTAGGATGAAGGGCTTTGCGACACTTGAAACACTTCAGGGGTGCTTCTGTCGAGGGTTCCATGTCTCGATCCTGGGAAGCCTCAGGGTCAATAGTGATAGTTCTGTTGATGGTGACATTCCCTACGTTGCACTCGAAAGAGCGATGTCCAAATCCCTCGCAGGTGAAGCATTGGTACGGGTCACCATAACACTCAACTCTAGGATGAAGATCCTTGCGGCACTTGAAGCACTTTAGGGGAACGTCCGGTGGGAGGCTCGTGCTTCGGACTTGAGAAGTCCTAGCTCTCTGGGACTTCTTGTTCTTCTAGGACGCTTCCTTGTTCCAAGAAGGGAGGAAGCATGAGGACTAAGAGGTCTCCCGCTTCGGCATCCATGCAAAGGCGGTTGAGGAGAGAAGGCCCTAGCTCCTTCACAATAGATCTGGTAGGGGTCCTCCGCTCGCAAGACACTGTAGTAACTCTGGAAGTAAGAAGTCGGGTCACCACTGGCTACACTCCTAGTCTCAGCATTAAGCTTGCTCCGAAACAGATAGGTTTTGTCTTCTTCTCTCTCAACTAGCTGCGGGACGAAGTGGATTAGCTCCTCAAATCGATTGGTGAAGGCTTGAACAGAAAGGGTCCCTTGGCGAAGGTTCATGAACTCGGTCATCTTGTCTTGGCGTATGTCCCTATGGTAAAACCTCATGCCAAGAAGAGTCTTGAAACGACTCCAAGTGAAAGTAGTGTCACGAGTAGCAGGAGCGTTGATCGTCAACCACCAACTTCTAGCCTCACGAACTAAGAACTGAGATGCTACTCGGGTCTGATCCTCAGGACGAACACCATAAATCATGAAGTTCCTTTCCATGTCAAAGAACCAAGCGGTGAGGGTTGCAGCACTGGTCTCTCCGTCGAATGTCTTAGTTGCATTTGATGCGGGAGCATCCTCCTATGAGCTACTCCTTAACCATGATGTGAGGTCTCTAAACTACGGGTTCGAATTTGGGTCAAATACAGTGTTCAAAATAGCATGGAATGGGTTAGCCATAAGTCCGTCCATGGAAGCTTGGAGACGTGTGATTAACACGGCTCAAATTAATAGTATTCTAGCCTTAGTTTATTTTATGTTTAATAAGGACTAATGTGTTTTCTAGTCCGAGTAGGAGTTTTTGTAAGAGTCCTAATATAAATAGGAAATCCTAAATTAAATAGGAATCCTAGTTATGATAGGATTCGTAGTCCTAGTAGAATTAGGAATCCTAATTGTTGTAGGATTTATAATCCTAATAGGATTAGGTTTTCTAGTGTGTGTAGGATTCACAATCCTAATAGAATAAGGAGTCCTACTAGTTTTAGGATTCATAGTTAGTTTAGGAATAGGAGTCTTAATCCTAGTCAAACTAGATGTTTGAACTTAAGTAGGATTAGGGTTTTCTAGCTAGTAATAATTAAGGTATTCCTACCTTAATTAGAATAGGATTTTCGGCCATACACCCTATAAATAGGGCAGCCATATACAATTGTTATTCATTCAATTATCAAATTATAAACAAATTTTCTTGTTAAGTTTAACTTACAAAAAAACCCTAAAGTATCTGTGTGAGCTTTAAACCCGAAGTATCTGTGTGAGCTTCAAGATAATTGAGAGGGTATCTGTGTGAGCTTGATCAATTATCCTATCCATCGACAATCATAAATCATTCATCAAATCGTTTCACAAATCTTTCAAGTATTAAGTGCTGTGCCTTATTACGTCATCAACAATCTTTATTCAAGAAGATCAAGAAACACCAAGAAACGCCACCACCGTTGACCACCGTCCACGGCGAGCCACGTCACCACCACCATCCGTTCCTTCGTTCATCATTCGTTCATTCTTTCATCGTTCTTGGTTATTTTTCGTTCTTTATTCGTCCAAGATTGTATTATTTTATTAGTATTTTTATTCCGCTGCAACATACGTATTTTTGTTGATCGTCTTAATTGATTATCACCCCAAATACGCATCAAATTGGTATCAGAGCTTCGGCTCTTGGTCTAATTTTTATTATACCGGTTCTTGGGAAAGTTTTTATCACGATAGTATTGAGAAACCTACATATGGAGACCGACGAAGAGATCCACGATCAAAGGGAGAGGATTTTTCGTACAAGATGCAAGATAAGGAATAAGGTATGTACTATGATTATTGATAGCGGTTCTTGTACTAACTTGATTTCCGTAGAGGCGGTTGAGAAGTTACAATTATCCAAAATTGATAAAAAAGAACCTTATAAACTTTATTGGCTTGATGGGGAAGAAGGAATTAATGTAAACCAACAAGTCTTAGTTACGTTCAAGATTGGACCGTATGAAGACGAAGTATGGTGTGATATTGTTCCTATGAGTGCTAGCCATATTTTATTGGGAAGACCATGGCAGTTTGATCGAAAGGTGAAACACAATGGGAGGACCAATGTTTATAGCGTACCTAAAGGAAAGACAATATTTGATCTTCAACCATGGGTTCCAAAGAAAAAGGTAGAACTTAAGAGAGACGTAGAGGAGAAGTTTATAGAAGGTAAGGAGGTAGAGGAAGTAGGAGTTGGCGAAGGCAAGAATAGCCGTGAGGTACCTGTTGTTGAAGAAACGAACAGTCCACAGGACTGTCCAAAGGAGGACTCATATGTTCATAAAGATAAACCAAAAGAAGAAGATCCGTTTATAGAAGAAGACCTTGATGTTGTTAATATTAATAAAGGGGACGAGCAAAAGGGTGAGAGGACCCTTGGTGATAATACAAGTGTAGTTAATCAAGGATTACTTCAAGATCCATCCAAAGCTCAAACGAACAATGTTATTAATCTAATATCGGGAGTGTTCGGGAGTATTAGAATTCATAAGGGAAGAACTGATTGCGGTGATAATATTATTGATCAAAAGACTTCTGAACTTTTACCAATCCTAAGTGAAGAGTCCTTAAGCGAAGTCATTGAT
The DNA here is from genome assembly GCA_029255685.2 of Silene conica. Taxonomy (NCBI): domain Eukaryota; kingdom Viridiplantae; phylum Streptophyta; class Magnoliopsida; order Caryophyllales; family Caryophyllaceae; genus Silene; species Silene conica. The sequence continues at coordinate 53,426,702 of CM055318.2, forward strand.
GAAGGTCTTAATATCAACACATCAGATTCATCATCAGTTAAGGTGTGCATTGGTAAGAAGCTACCTAGTAAGAAGTCTAACCAACTATGGGATCCAAATGCTATGTCCATAAGAAGTATAGCTACTAGATTCCAAATTGCCTATTTTGTTCAAAATTTACCTGTGCGAGGAAAGGAGGATGGTGAAAAGGTACGTGGTAGGAGCCCTAGTAAGTTGATAAGTTCGAATTATATGTTCCGTAGGGGTACGGTTGTTGCATCATTAATACAAGGAGTGTGGAAGAGAGTTTGGGGAAGACGAAGTCAGCCATGGTGGGATGGAGTCCAGGAGTTTCATCTTCAATCTACAACTATACTTAGGCCTGTTATTACAAGGATGATTCAACTTGGAAGATGTGTTTTTGATCCAGGTGGTAGCATACACGGAAATTTGAGGCCAAATTTTCCAAAAGAAGGAGAGTGTGATGCGGGAGCATCCTCCTATGAGCTACTCCTTAACCATGATGTGAGGTCTCTAAACTACGGGTTCGAATTTGGGTCAAATACAGTGTTCAAAATAGCATGGAATGGGTTAGCCATAAGTCCGTCCATGGAAGCTTGGAGACGTGTGATTAACACGGCTCAAATTAATAGTATTCTAGCCTTAGTTTATTTTATGTTTAATAAGGACTAATGTGTTTTCTAGTCCGAGTAGGAGTTTTTGTAAGAGTCCTAATATAAATAGGAAATCCTAAATTAAATAGGAATCCTAGTTATGATAGGATTCGTAGTCCTAGTAGAATTAGGAATCCTAATTGTTGTAGGATTTATAATCCTAATAGGATTAGGTTTTCTAGTGTGTGTAGGATTCACAATCCTAATAGAATAAGGAGTCCTACTAGTTTTAGGATTCATAGTTAGTTTAGGAATAGGAGTCTTAATCCTAGTCAAACTAGATGTTTGAACTTAAGTAGGATTAGGGTTTTCTAGCTAGTAATAATTAAGGTATTCCTACCTTAATTAGAATAGGATTTTCGGCCATACACCCTATAAATAGGGCAGCCATATACAATTGTTATTCATTCAATTATCAAATTATAAACAAATTTTCTTGTTAAGTTTAACTTACAAAAAAACCCTAAAGTATCTGTGTGAGCTTTAAACCCGAAGTATCTGTGTGAGCTTCAAGATAATTGAGAGGGTATCTGTGTGAGCTTGATCAATTATCCTATCCATCGACAATCATAAATCATTCATCAAATCGTTTCACAAATCTTTCAAGTATTAAGTGCTGTGCCTTATTACGTCATCAACAATCTTTATTCAAGAAGATCAAGAAACACCAAGAAACGCCACCACCGTTGACCACCGTCCACGGCGAGCCACGTCACCACCACCATCCGTTCCTTCGTTCATCATTCGTTCATTCTTTCATCGTTCTTGGTTATTTTTCGTTCTTTATTCGTCCAAGATTGTATTATTTTATTAGTATTTTTATTCCGCTGCAACATACGTATTTTTGTTGATCGTCTTAATTGATTATCACCCCAAATACGCATCAGCATTCCTCCACATCTGGTTGATAATCCAAGCCAATCCTCCAGGTTGGTTACTTCTCGAGGTTTGAAATGAAGAAGAAGGCATAGACGACCTAGCTATGCAATCCTGAAGATTTTGAATGAGGGCTTGTATCTCAGCATTCTCATCATTGGTTGGCTTTGTCATTCTTCAATCATGAGAGAATAAACCGTTAGATCTATCCCTAACAAGGCACAAACAGACTACAATATAAGTCCTTAAATCTACCCCATCTCTCATTCATTATTCAATTACATGGTCAAGTTAAGGTTGGGGGTCACATGAGTGCGTCGGGAGCAATAATGCTCTGATACCAACTGTAAAACCCCTCGCGAAAGCGGAAATGATAAACACACAAAATACTGAAAATGCAGCGGAATTAAAACTTTTTAACATAAACAACATGCGAAGTGAATTAAAACTGAAAACTGAAACTGACATAAACGGAAATAGATAAGTATACTTTCTAAGTACTGAAACCAAAAAAATACAACAGCCTGGGATGGAACATCCCTACAGGCACAACAACATAAACTGTATCAAAAATAGAGTCTAGCTATCGTGAAGTGTAAAGTCAAATCGATGATAAATGGATCATCGCTCGCTAGCTCTCAGCAACCCCTGCCAACCTGCATGTACCTACATACATGTAAACATGTACGCCACAATCAGTGGGGAGTGACAAGAGTTCTCCTAGCCACCTTTTGTAACGACACGTAACACAACAAGGCAAACAGAATACTCCAACATATATAAACATGTGAAGCATACAATATCTCAACAACTGAATCTTATATCATCATGCAATCACTAATGCAAGGCTCTCAACCAACTTCGGAAACTATTTGGAAGGAGAGCCGGTTTCCCTTCCGGTTGCCCGGCCGGGGGGTCTTTTAGTCCAAACCATTTACGAAACTGACTAAAGAGTCATCCAATGCCTTGGATGAACAAAAACAAGGTCAAAGCATCATACTCATCAATATCAACATCTATATCTGACACCGTACCAACTCCAGGCAAGCAGATAAAACTCAGCAAATATAAGGTTCAGCGGTCAACTTAAGACATAACCTAAATACCAATCATTCAGCAAGTATAAAGGTTCAACGGTCAACTCAAGACATAACCTAAATACCAATCATTCAGCAAGTATAAAGGTTCAGCGGTCAACTCAAGACATAACCTAAATACCAAATTCACAAGCAAGGACTCAGAGGCCAACTTGAGGCATAGACCTGCCAATCAGCAAGACACTAGACTCAGAGGCCAACTTAAGGCATAGACTAGCACCCAATAAGTAAAGAACTCAGAGGCCAACTTAAGGCATGTCTCTTTACTACATCACAAGACACTAGACTCAGAGGCCAGCTTAAGGCATGTTCTAGCATCAAACATCTGCACTCCGGGTGAGGTGTTACGACCTAAATGCCCCGTTGTGCAGCTGCTCTACTCGTCAGACTCATAGGCTAACTTAAGGCATGTTCCAACGCGATCACAACAAACATGTCTGGGCTCAGCGGCCAGCTTAAGGCATATCCCAGACACGACATCCACACACATATAGGGCTCAGAGGCCAGCTTAAGGCATATCCCCATATATAACAACAAGCTCACGTATTAAGTTCAGAGGCCAGCTTAAGGCATACCTTAATACGCATCAATACAATATCATCCAAATATAGAAACTAATCTATAGTTCTACTATCTTATACCTCTAATCAACACTTAATTGCTCTCGGGAACTAAGTTGAGGGAGAGCCGGTTTCCCTTTCGGTTACCCGATTGGGGGGTCTCTATCCTCTCTCCATTCCCGAACCCAATATAGTGTCGCCCATCCTCCGGGGACCTCAAACACACATGAAAGGTACACGGAACGAATTCCAATCAAAACCGATCAACCGTTTAAAAGTTACGAACTATCTACGAATTTTAAACAAAAACAAGCATCAGGGGCCCCCAGCCGGTAAGCAGGCAGCCAGCCTACCGACTGGACACCCATCCATGCCTTCCTTCTTTCTTTACGCGAAAACAAGCAAAAGGGTTCCCAGCCGGTCGGCAGGCAGCCGGCCTACCGCCTGGGGAACCAAATCCCACCTATATACATTACATACAATCTACACAAAGAGGCTCCCAGCCGGTCGGCAGGTAGTCGGTCGGCAGGCAGCCGGTCAACCGGCTGGGCACCCAACATCCTACCCATAACTGAAAACGCAAAAATCCAACACGCATCCCCAGCCGGTCGACCGGCGGCCGGTCGGTCGACCGGCGACCGGTCGGTCGACCGGCTCAGAAAGCCTGAGCACGAAAACGCATTTCCCAGTGATATCAAAACTTCACTAAATCGGTACTAACCCTCAAGAATTGCAACAACAAGCTTCTACCAAGCATATATAATCATCAAATACATCAAGAACAACCATCGAATTCCACAAACAAGCCTCAATAAGATTATTATTTGTATCCGTCTTAAGCATACAATTTCTGAAATTGAACAACAAGGCATGTATAACATCAACAAAGCATATAAAGGTCTTTATTAAGGATTCCTAGCATGATACTAAGTTCATTCAACATAAATAACATAAGAAAATCAGGAACTTTCATCATCAAAACAACAAACATGCTAATATCACAATAAAGGCCGAGTTTCTCATTATCGTCACCTCTCAAGAGATTATGCTCCTAGCTCCTCTTCAATCTCGACACTAACCACCTTGGGATCTTCTAAACCTTCACCTACAACAAGAAAAAGGTTTTAAGAGACCGAAAGACGGATTCTACTAAAACAGGCCCTTTTTCAAGTGGAAGGAAATGGAAATTGGAAGTGATAGATGTCTTGCAAATTTCATGAGGATTTCAGAAATGTATAAATTACCTTGATTCGGAAATCGGATGATGAAGAAAAATGGATTAAGAGATTGAAGGTTTTAGGAGGAAAAAGAGAAATAAGGATGTTGAGTTCTTAATTTTGTGAAAGGCAATATGTCGACATTCAATAAGGGTTTAGGGTTTTATGTGTCCTTTTCCGTCACAAAAGAAACGGTTGAAATGTGAACGGGTTTTATGACACGGACTTAAGTTTGCCAAGTTGTATTCGTGTTAAGGACTTATGGTTCTTGAGACGGATCTTAACAGAATCTTTTAAAATTAAATTATCAATAAATGTTAGAGTACTATTGTATTACTTAAAATAATTTAAACCTTTAAAATATAGTTTACGAAAACGCGGAATGTTACAGGCTGCTTTTGTATAGTACTTATATACTTATTTATGTTTTTATCTTTTGCATGTTTAAAGGATTGGTAAAGGATTGTGCATGATTTCAATTGTCGAAATATGCGATTTTGAGGTTCAGGGACTCAGAGCCGGTCGACCGACCGGCGGCCGACCAGCCGGCTCAGAGCCCCATTTGTGTTGAGTAAGGTTTGCGAGATTTTTGGGTTTGGGTCCCCAGCCGGTGGACCGGCAGCCGGCCGGCCGGCTGGGAGCCCTTTGTGCTTTGGTGGTATTTTGCGGAAGGAGAAGAGAAGGGGGTCCCCAGCCGGTGGACCGGCAGCCGGCCGGCCGGCTGGGAGGCCCTGTGTATTGTTTCGTTTGTTAAATGGCGTGAGAGTAATGGACTCTCAGCCGGTTGACCGGCCGCCTATGGCCAACCGGCTGAGAGCCCCTGATTGTATTGTTAGCTTCATAACTTCCGATTTTCAAGTCGGATTACACTGATTCTTTTTCTGTAAGCTTCGTATGCAAGTTTGGAGTCCCCGAAGCTCGGGCGGCACTATATTGGGTTCGGGAATAGAGTGAGGATAGAGACCCCCCGGTCGGGCAACCGAAAGGGAAACCGGCTCTCCCTCGACTTAAATCCCGGGGTCAATTAATTGTTGGTTTGTATATACGTCGCTTGCATGATTGGTTATGAATTTAGTAAGTTCAGTAATGGAGTTAGGGAACTGTGATTGTGATTAGGTCACAGTTTTGATATGAATTGTTGTTGTAGAACTATGATTTGGATTAGGTCATAGTTTTGGTACGCCTTTGTATTTTGAGGTTTGTTGTTGTGGAACTGTGATTGGGATTAGGTCACAGTCTTAGTTTACCTTTGTATTTTGAGGTGTGTCTTTGTGGAACTGTGATTTGGATTAGGTCACAGTTTAGTGTGCCTTTGTATTTTGAGGTGTATTTAAACATGTGGATGTATACTATGAGCTGTTATATGACTTTTGTCTCACCAAGATTGTATTTTGTCTTGGTATGATTGACGAAGGATTATACTTCGAAAATCAGGTTTCAGATAGTCCGGTTGAGATGGGAGTATCTTAGGTTTCGGGATACTTGTCGAATCGAGGAAGGTTTATACCTCGAGAGTCTGCCCAAATTTAGACTAGGACTGTATATCATTTCGATCGTCCTACCAGGGGATTGTATTTGCTGAGGCTAAGGACATGCTATTGTTGTATAATGGAGTCGTCATATGATTTTTCCCATGTAGTGTGTATTTGTATCCTTCCATGCCTGGGTTTGGGCTCATGGTTTGATATTGCTGAATGTTTGGTATTTAGGTTATGTCTTAAGTTGACCGCCGAACCTTTATACTTACTGTTTTATATCTGCTTGCCTAGAGTTGGTACAGTGTCAGATATATGTGTTGATATTGATGAGTATAGAGTATTGTTTATAGTATTGTTCATCCAAGGCATTGGATGACTCTTTAATTGGTTTCGTAAATGGTTTGGACTGAAAGACCCCCCCGGCCGGGCAACCGGAAGGGAAACCGACTCTCCTTCCAAATAGTTTCCGAAGTTGGTTGAGAGCCTTGCATAGTATTTGCATGATGATAAGAGTTTGAGAAGTTGAGATATATGCTTCACATGATATTTTATGTTGGAGTATAATACGTGTATATATATATGTATGTTCGGTGTTGTTTGACATTAGGTGGCTATGAGAGCTCTAGACACTCCCCACTGGCTGTGGCGCACATGTTGTATGTGTGTAGGTACTTGATGCTGTTTTGCAGGGGGTTACGTTGAGGCTAGCGGGCGATGATCCTTCATCGTCATGATTTGTACCCAGTCGTTAGCTAGACCTTAGTTTTATGGTTTCAGTATTTCGTGCCTGTAGGGATATGCTATCCCAGGCTGCTTTTGTATAGTACTTATATACTTATTTATGTTTTTATCTTTTGCATGTTTAAAGGATTGGTAAAGGATTGTGAAGGATTTCAATTGTCGAAATATGCGATTTTGAGGTTCAGGGACTCTGGGCCGGTCGACCGACCGGCGGCCGACCAGCCGGCTCAGAGCCCCATTTGTGTTGAGTAAGGTTTGCGAGATTTTTGGGTTTCGGTCCCCAGCTGGTGGACCGGCAGCCGGCCGGCCGGCTGGGAGGCCCTGTGTATTGTTTCGTTTGTTAAATGGCGTGAGAGTAATGGACTCTCAGCCGGTTGACCGGCCACCTATGGCCAACCGGCTGAGAGCCCCTGATTGTATTGTTTGCTTCATAACTTCCGATTTTCAAGTCGGATTACATTGATTCTTTTTCTGTAAGCTTCATATGCATGTTTGGAGTCCCCGAAGCTCGGGCGGCACTATATTGGGTTCGGGAATAGAGTGAGGATAGAGACCACCCGATCGGGCAACCGAAAGGGAAAACGGCTCTCCCTCGGCTTAATTCCCGGGGTCAATTAAGTGTTGGTTTGTATATACGTCGCTTGCATGATTGGTTATGAATTTAGTAAGTTCAGTAATGGAGTTAGGGAACTGTGATTGTGATTAGGTCACAGTTTTGATATGAATTGTTGTTGTAGAACTATGATTTGGATTAGGTCATAGTTTTGGTACGCCTTTGTATTTTGAGGTGTATTGTTGTGGAACTGTGATTGGGATTAGGTCACAGTCTTAGTTTACCTTTGTATTTTGAGGTGTGTCTTTGTGGAACTGTGATTTGGATTAGGTCACAGTTTAGTGTGCCTTTGTATTTTGAGGTGTATTTAAGCATGTGGATGTATACTATGAGCTGTTATATGACTTTTGTCTCACCAAGATTGTATTTTGTCTTGGTATGATTAAAGAAGGATTATACCTCGAAAATCAGGTTTCAGATAGTCCGCTTGAGATGGGAGTATCTTAGGTTTGGGGATACTTGTCGAATCGAGGAAGGTTTATACCTCGAGAGTCTGGCCAGATTTAGACTAGGACTGTATATCGTTTCGATCGTCCTACCAGGGGATTATATTTGCTGAGGCTAAGTAGACATGCTATTGTTGTATAATGGAGTCGTCATATGATTTTCCCATGTAGTGTGTATTTGTATCTTTCCATGCCTGGGTTTGGGGTCATGGTTTGATATTGCTGAATGTTTGGTATTTAGGTTATGTCATAAGTTGACCGCCGAACCTTTATACTTATTGTTTTATATCTGCTTGCCTAGAGTTGGTACAGTATCAGATATGTGTGTTGATATCGATGAGTATAGAGTATTGTTTATAGTATTGTTCATCCAAGGCATTGGATGACTCTTTAATTGGTTTCGTAAATGGTTTGGACTGAAAGACCCCCCGGCCGGGCAACCGGAAGGGAAACCGGGTCTCCTTCCAAATAGTTTCCGAAGTAGGTTGAGAACCTTGCATAGTATTTGCATGATGATAAGAGTTTGAGAAGTTGAGATATATGCTTCACATGATTGTTTATGTTGGAGTATAATACTTGTATATATATGTATGTTCGGTGTTGTATGACATTAGGTGGCTATGAGAGCTCTAGTCACTCCCCACTAACTGTGGCGCACATGTTGTATGTGTGTAGGTACTTGATGCTCTTTTGCAGGGGGTTACGTTGAGGCTAGCGGGCGATGATCCTTCATCGTCATGATTTGTACCCAGTCGTTAGCTAGACCTTAGTTTTATGGTTTCAGTATTTCGTGCCTGCAGGGATATGTTATCCCAGGCTACTTTTGTATAGTACTTATATACTTATTTATGTTTTTATCTTTTGCATGTTTATATTGTTAAAGCACCTCGCATGTTTAGTTTTTTAAAAATTTTTAATTCCGCTGCATTTTTAGTACTTTGTATGTTTTATATTTCCGCTTTCGCGAGGGGTTTTACAGAATTAGATAGTAAATAGGTTTATATTTTGTAATTTATTAAATGTAATTTGAGAAGACTAAATGTAACAACCCGACCCACCACGGTCGTAACACACCCCCAATAAGATGGGAGGTATGCCTTTGGGCCCATTATTTGTCCTCACTTAAGCCCTAAAGCACAAGGCCTTGTTATTATGTGGTGAGTGGAAGTTATTATAAACATATCACAAGTCTCACATTCTACCGATGTGGGACAACTTTCCACTCAAACTCTTGGGGTGTTACAAACTCCCCCACTTAAGAACACAACGTCCTCGTTGTGCCTCAACTTGACCATAGCCAAGCCCAAAATCCTCCCCCGCTAGGTTGCTGACCCGGGTACTCCCGACCACAGGCTCACCACACGGTCGCAGGGTCGCTCTGATACCATTTGTAACAACCCGACCCACCACGGTCATAACACACCCCCATTAATATGGGAGGTATGCCTTTGGACCCATTATTTGTCCTCACTTAAGCCCAAAAGCACAAGGCCTTGTTATTAAGTGGTGGGTGGAAGTTATTATAAACATATCACAAGCCTCACATTCTACCGATGTGGGACAACTTTCCTCTCAAACTCTTGGGGTGTTACACTAAAGATGTAGATCGGATTGCTCACTCCCGCTACATGGACCAAGATGGAACATCAAGACAAGCTTCTCGGGTCAAATTATGGATGGATTCCAAAGTTGTATTTTTGTTCTTTTTGGTAGGATAAGTGTAACACCCACATTTATTTAAGAGCCTTTTGTAACATCCCGTATTTTCGTAAAATCTAATTTAAGCGTTTTAAATTATTTTAAGTAATAAAATAATATTTTAATAATTTATTGTGAAAAGTTTTAATTTAATTAGTAAGATCCGTCTTAAGAACCTTAAGTCCTTAAGACGAATACAAACTTGGTAAGGTTAAGTCCCAACTTAAATATCCGTTCAAGTATCCTAACCCGTTTCATTTAATACGGAAAGGACACTTACTTAAATCCCTAAAACCCTTTAGTCGACATAAGCATCTCCTTCACAACATTTCCACTGTAAACCATATTTCTTCAAAAACCTCCATTGTTAACATCTTCTTTTCATGCTGCGACCGATGGTCAGTCCTAGAGGACTATTCAGACACTAGAGGACTTGCTCCATGCTTGTGCACTTGATTTCCAGAGTTCTTGGGAGCAGTGCTTGTCGTTGGTAGAGTTTTCTTACAACAACAGTTACCATTCATCTATTGGTATGGCTCCGTACGAGGCTCTTTATGGTAGGAAGTGTCGTAGTCCGATCTGTTGGGATCAGGCGAGTGACGTGCACGACCTAGGACCGGACCAGTTAGCTATTACTATCGATCAGGTTCAGCTTATCAGAGGTAGGATGAAGGCCGCACAGGATCGGCAGAAATCCTATGCTGATGTTCGCCGTAGACCTTTAGAGTTTAAGGTGGGTGATAGAGTCTTCTTGAGAGTTTCACCGATGAAGGGTGTTAAGAGGTTTGCAGTTAAGGGCAAGTTGAGTCCTAAGTATATTGGGCCTTTTGAGATCGTGAAGAGGATTGGTGCTGCTGCTTATCGTTTGGACTTGCCTCCTATTTTGGGCAAGGTTCATAGTGTCTTTCATGTTTCTCAGCTCCGTAAGTATGTTAGTGACCCGAGTCATGTTCTGCCTAGAGAGATCGAGAACTTGGAGCCGAGTCTTGCTTTCGAGGAGCGTCCTGTGAAGATCCTAGACCGTCAGGATAGGAAGCTTAGGAGCAAGATGGTGCCGCTAGTGAAGATCCTTTGGGGTTGCGGTGATGTTGAGGAGCAGACGTGGGAGACCAAGGCGTCGATGCGTATTGCGCATCCTTCTCTTTTCGATTGAGGTAGAGTTAGTTAGAATTTATCTTCGTTCGAGTTTCGAGGACGAAACCTTTTTAAGTTGGGGTGATTGTAACATCCCGTATTTTCGTAAAATCTAATTTAAGCGTTTTACATTATTTTAAGTAATAAAATAATATTTTAATAATTTATTGTGAAAGTTTTTAATTTAATTAGTAAGATCTGTCTTAAGAACCTTAAGTCCTTAAGACGAATACAAACTTGGTAAGGTTAAGTCCCAACTTAAATATCCGTTCAAGTATCCTAACCCGTTTCATTTAATACGGAAAGGACACTTACTTAAATCCCTAAAACCCTTTAGTCGACATAAGCATCTCCTTCACAACATTTCCACTGTAAACCATATTTCTTCAAAAACCTCCATTGTTAACATCTTCTTTTGATCTTTTCTCCATCATCCGTTCATCAAATCGAGGTAACGATAACATTTTCGGAATCCTCATTTAATTTCCAAGCCATCTATCACTTTCATTTTGTGTTTCGTCGATTTCGAAAATGGGGCTGTTTTACATAAATTCCGTTTTTAAGTCCTTAAACCCGTTTTTCGTGTTTGTAGGTGAAGGATTGGACAACCCTGACATCGATAGCTTCGTGGTAGAGGAGGATCTCTAGGCCGGAGTGCATTTAAGGTGACGATAATGAGAAACTCGGCCTTAATGTGAATATTAGCAAGTTTTGATGTGTTCTTATGTTAGTTTCTGATTTTTGTTAATGTTTAATGATCAATGGACTTAGTATCATGTTTAGGATTGTTCTTATGTGAAGAATTCATGCTTGGTGATGTTGTTATATGTTCTTAAACTTATTTTTCAGTTTTTCATAAGTTAAGACGGATACTTGATATAATCATTTGAGGATTGTTATGGGATTTGTTTGCTGTTAGATAAGTAGTATTGGATGCTTTATAATGTTGGGTAAACATCAATTGTAGCAATATTTGAGTTTTAGTGTCGAATTGTGAGGTTTGGTAATGGCTGGAAAATCAAGTTTTTCGAACAGGCTCTCTGAGCCGGTCGACCGACCGGCCGCCGGTCGACCGGCTGGGAGCGCTTCTTTGTGTTTTTCGTATTCTGAGAAAGCTTGGTTTGGGACTGCCAGCCGGCCGACCGGCTGCCTGCCGACCGGCTGGTGGTCTCCTTGTGTTGTTGTGTTTGCGAAAACCATAGGAAGAAGGGAGCCCAGCCGGCAGACCGGCCGCCTGCCAGCCGGCTGGGAGTACATGTGGGGATGGTTTACGAATTTGTGAAGGCTAGGATTATGGGTTCCCAGCCGGCCGACCGGCTGCCTGCCGACCGGCTGGGAGTCATTTGTGGTTCCTTGTTTTTAAAAGAGAGGGGCTGAGAAGGTCACCAGCCGGCCGACGGGCTGCCTGCCGACCGGCTGGGGATCCCTGTAGGTTGTTTTTGTTTGTAAGCGTTCGTATCTTTCAAACGCTTAATCGGTTTTGATTGAAACTCGTTCCTTGCATCTTTGATATGTATTTGAGGTCCCCGGAGGACGGGCGATGCTATATTGGGTTCGGGAATGGAGTGAAGATAGAGACCCCCCGGTCGGGTAACCGAAAGGGAAATCGGCTCTCCCTCGTCTTAGTTCCCGGGATCAATTAAGTGTCGATTAGTGGTTTAAGAAGTTAGAACTATAGGTTAGTTTCTATCTTTGGATGTTAATTGTTACGTTGGATGTCGCGTGATGGGATATGTGTTAAGCTCACCTCTAGACCCATTACGTGTTTTGTATGTCGCGTGACGGGATATGTGTTAAACTCACCTCTGGACCCGTTACGTGTTTTGCTTGTGGCGTGTCAGGATATGTGTTAAGCTCACCTCTGGACCTGACACGTGATCGGTTGTCGTACACGGGATATGTGTTAAGCTCACCTCTGGACCCGTTGTGCGATAGCTGTGTATTGGGATATGTGTTAAGCTCACCTCTGGACCCAATACTTGTTTGTAGCATTGGGATATGTGTTAAGCTCACCTCTGGACCCTTTGCTTTTGGATGATTAGGGATATGTGTTAAGCTCACCTCTGGACCCTTTTCTTGAATTGTAAAGTATAGGGATATGTGTTAAGCTCACCTCTGGACCCTTTACTTGATTTGTTTGGTAGTGGGATATGTGTTAAGTTCACCTCTGGACCCATTGCCAGTGCTTATGTTATATCTGCTTGCCTAGGTTGGTACAGTGTCAGATATGCATGATGAAGTTTATGTTTATATTGTTTGAGATATAGTTTGTTCATCCAAGGCATTGGATGACTCTATGATCAGTTTCATAAATAGTTGGATTGAAAGACCCCCCCCCCCCCCCCCCCGACTGGGTAACCAGTAGGGAAACCGGCTCTCCTTCCTAACGGTTTATGAAGTTGGTTGAGAGCCGTGCATTAGAGTTGCATGTTAGTATGAGAACAGTTGATGAGTTGTTTATGCTTCACATGTTTATATATGTTGGAGTATTCTGTATTGCTTTATGTGTTTCGTGTTGTCACAAAAGGTGGCTAGGAGAACTCTAGTCACTCCCCACTGATTGTGGCGTACATGTTTTCATGTATGTAGTTACATGCAGGTTTGGATCGGGGTTCACACGAGAGCTAGCGAGCGATGATCCTTTCATCATATGACATACCCGTTTATCGATTAGCTAGACTCTTAGTTTCTTTTGATACAGTTTTTGGTTGGTGCCTGTAAGGATGTTCCATCCCAGGCTGTTGTACATATTTGGTTGATACATAGAACTGTTACTTATCTATTTTGTTTTATTTCAGTTTCAGTTTCCGTTTCAGTTTAATTCTTCTCGCATGTTGTTTACTTTAAAAAGTTTAAATTCCGCTGCATTTGTAGTACTTTTGTATGTTTATATTTCCGCTTTCGCGAGGGGTTTTACACCTTTAGCAAGACATTCTCAAATAAATAGAGATGTTACCATCTCGGAATGACTCGAGGTAGTGAATAACACAGTAAAACAAAAAGTACTTTATATAAAATTGATTAAATTTAAACTTTTAATATTACAAATGCTACTCAGCGGAAAAAGAAAGTACAACTTATAACTTCTAAGTATGTGGTCTAATTCTAAGTCGGTCCATCCAAGTGCTCACGTCATCCCATGCTCCTATAGATTCATCTTTCCTGTTAAATATGATCCCCATTACGGATCATCACATATGTTAAACGAATACACGGTCAACCGCGAGGTTGAGTAGGATATAAAGAAAATACAGTAACACGATATATATACACACATTTACTATTGATACCTGTCGCTGAGGGTACCAAAGATAAAATTTATAATTCCTAAACTTTAACTATAGATAGTGAAAGTCAGGGTCGAACCACAAGGAGGTAGGAAATGTTTATTGTCTAAAGTCAATGTTTAAGGGTAACAAGTTGGGGGTTTGTTTGGTTGTTACTAAGGCTAAATAAAATAAAGACAGGAATAAGACGAAAATTAAGATAAAGATAAAACTATAGTAAAACGAATGCTAGGATGTTCGGGTGATAAAGAGCTACGATGGTATAAATTCTAAGTCAACATGTATTGCAGTCGCGTAAGGGGTGTAACATATCCTTTCGGTCTATGATACCTAATAGCTCCTTTCGGCCTATGCTATTAGTTCCTAGGTCTAACAAATATTGGGTGTCAACAATAAGGGTGATTCCTAAATTCTAGGTCACATACCTTTCAGTCTTAAATAACCTAGCCTTATTAAAGCGTTAACCAATGCCCTTCCCGTATCTTTCAACCTTTTTTTTTTTTGGTATAATGTAAAAAATATATTAAAAAATACCAAAGAGGAAGAAGGCTTTGTTAAGCCTTCAAACGTTTGAGTACATCAGCAGTTATGTAATCATACTATCAATCCAGGTGCGATCCCTATGGGAGATACGACCTTTACAACAAATAGCTAAACGTTTCTTAAAGTCTTCCTGCAACAAATTGACGACGACTTGGGGTCTTAACAGAACTTGGTCAACTCTTGCTTTGTTTCTTTGCCACCAAACATGATAAATTATAGCATTGAACAACCCATAGATCAAACCTCTCCTGACCTTAGTCCCTCTTCTAGCCAAACACCATTGCCGAATGTCCAACCTGGGAAAATTAATACCAGTCCACTCCTTCACCATATGAATGATACTGGCACTGTAACTACAATCAAAAAACAAATGGTCCTGGTCTTCTGTTGCTGTGCCACACAACCAGCAACTATCATTGTCACTGATCCCCAATCTATATAGCTTGGTTGTTGTATTCAGAGCATTATGATGAAACATCCAGGCCACAAAAGAATGCTTAGGTAAGGTCCAATCATTCCAAGTTTGATAGCTCCATTGCTGAGTGGGGTTTGTACCTCTGATGAGCCCTTAAACTGTACTAATAGAGTAACTCAGTTGAGTATTGTAGGCAGGCAGGACAGAGGCTAGCAGCTCCTTACATTTATTGATTCTCTTCCATGTCCAAGACACATCCATAGGAGGAGTATATTCAGCCCATGACTGATCTTTCAGGTATATACTATGCACCCATCTCACCCATAGTTTTTCAGGTTTAGAGGCAACCCACCAGGCAAGCTTGCCAATGGCAGCTTTATTCCAAACAGCATCTTTCCTTAGCCCCAATCCCCCTTCCTTTACTGGTGTGCATACTTTCTCCCAAGCAACTGGAGGACTCCTTTTATACTCTGTGCCCCCATCCCATAGGAAATTCCTACAAATAGTCTCAATGTCTTTGATCACAGCCGCAGGCAGAATGAAGATAGTGGCCCAATATGTATGTAGAGTTTTAAGCACTGACTTCACTATCACCAGTCTACCTGCATAAGAGAATTTCCTTGCTCCTATGATACGAATCCTTTCCATAAGTTTATCCATAATAGGCCTGCAATCCATGGCATTGAGCTTTGTTGGCTTAATAGGGACCCCCAAATACCTGAAAGGTAGCTGTCCTTCAATGCAGCCAGACACCTGCAGAACATCAACCTTCACTGTCTCTAGAACACCATTAAAGTATACATTGGACTTACCAGGGCTCATTCTCAACCCAGAGGATGCTGAGAAAGTGGCAAAGGTTCTAAGGAGTACCATAATGGAACCAATATCTCCTTTACTAAAGAGGAGGAGGTCATCAGCAAACATCAAGCTAGTAAGTTTCATAGGAGCACATAAAGGATGGTATTTGAAGTTATTAGCCTTGGTAGTATGCTGCAGCAATCTGGACAAATATTCCATACAGATAGTAAAGAGAAGAGGAGAAAGAGGGTCTCCTTGTCTCAAACCTCTTTTACCCTTAAAAAAACCAAAAGTATCCCCATTCAAACATAGAGAAAAAGAGGCACTTGTAACACAAGCCATGACCAAGTCAGTGAACTCCTGAGGGAACTTAAGAGCATGCATCATTTGAGCTAGGAAGTCCCACTCTACAGAGTCATATGCCTTTTGGAGATCGATCTTAAACATACATCTGGGTGACACTGACTTCCTGCCATAGAGTCTAATAAGATCTTGACATATCAAAATATTCTCCATAATGTGTCTCCCTTGGATGAACCCACCTTGAGTGGGAGAAATAATATGAGGGAGGACTTGTGCCAATCTATTGCAAAGTAATTTGGAGATGACTTTGTATATAACATTGCAACAAGATATAGGTCTGAACTGGGCCACAGTCTGAGGATTTGTTACCTTAGGAGTGAGAGATATATTAGTGGCATGAAGTTGCTTGAGTAATTGCTTGGAACTGAAAAATTCCATGACTGCCTCACATACATCTTCTTGAACATAATCCCACCCTGCTTTAAAGAACTGACTCGTATACCCATCAGGCCCAGGGGCCTTATCATTAGGTATACTAAAAATGACTTCTTTTATTTCATCCCTGGTGACAGTGGATTGCAGTATCAAGGAGTGGGCTTCAGTGCATTGAGGGCCTTGCTGAACTATCTGGGGGGAGATAGGAGTTGTAGCTTTGCTTGTACCAAGGAGGTCAATATAAAAATCCAAAAAACTAGCCTTAATAGAATCTGGATGAGTATGAAGAGTTCCTGTACTATCTAGAATTTGATAGACTGTATTCTTCCTTCTTCTTGCCTTCAAAAGGCCATGGAAATACTTAGTGTTTTGATCCCCTTCCTGAAGCCAATGGGCGTTGGCCTTTTGCTTTAGGAAGGTATGAAGGTGTTGCTTAAGGGTGGTGTACAGCCCATGTGCATCATACTCTTGCTGCAGCAGGAAAGTATCTCCTGGTGTCTGAACAAGAGCTTGTTGACACTCCAGTAAAGCTCTGTGGGCTAGGGCAGTGGACCTTTCAATATCAGAGAAATGTTGTTTATTCAGTTGCTTCAAAGGAAGCTTCATGGCCTTGAGCTTAGTAATCAGCAGGTATTGATAAGTCCCATACCTATCAGTGGTCCAGTGATGCTGAAGAATTGTTTGGAAATCAGGAAGATTACACCACATATTAGAGAACTTGAATGGTCTATTTCTTTGCTCCACAGGCTGCCCAGATTGAATAAGGCAAGGGTTGTGATCATAATCCCCTTCTGGTAGGAAGTTAGCTTGCAGATCTGGCATTAAGCTATCCCAATCTTCATTAGTAAAAACTCTATCCAACTTGGAATAAACTCTGTCCTCTGGCCTCTGTTTATTAGTCCATGTATAATAGGCACCAACAGTTGGACATTGCATAAGTTCACAGTACGAAATACAGTCTTGAAAAGGGTTAGCTTCTGCAGCAGAAAAGCTCCCCCCCAGTCTTTCCTCTGGTTGCATCACACAATTGAAATCCCCTCCAACCACCCAGGCACCATGCATTGAGTCTGCCAGTCTCCTAAGGTTTGTCCACAAGCTTTCCCTTGCATTGATACCATTAAAGGCATACACCATCGTGCAGTGAAATCTCTTCTTACTAGGGATATGACAAGCAGAGAAATGGATAAATTGGGGATCATACTCCAGGATTCCAATCTGAAACTCTAAATGGTTCCAACCTATCCATACTCTTCCTCCTGGATGAGTATGGGTATTGGTACTTATACTCCATTGATCAAAAATAGCCATGACTTGCTGATGTTTTTGGCTTTTTATTTTGGTTTCAAATAAGGCAAAAAGTCCTACTTTATTCTCTAACAAAAATTTATTAATATCACGCTGTTTCTGTACATTGTTCATACCTCTGATATTCCAAAGTCCTATAATCATTGATCCAGGTTTGGGCTAGAGGGTCTACTCATGTGGCCAGCCACGACATCTTTGAATGAAGGACTCCCTGGCCTTCCTGGACTCCCTGGGGCAGCTGAGTTGAAATGCAGTGGCATACCAAATCTGGGCTCTGCCATGGCTTCCTGCTGCTGATCAGCCTCAACTTGTGAGCCTCCAGTGTCACTCTGTGGGGGTGGTTGTATGCTTACCACCGCCTTTTGTCTCCACACTTTCTGAGGCCTTGCAGGCTTAGGGCCCTTATTATTTGTAGCTTTCCTACACAAGTTGGCAGTATGCCCTATACCTTTGCACGCAGTACACCTATGAGGAGTCCATTCAAACTCCACCATAATATCAAGCACTGTTCCATTTTCATCCTTCACACGAACCTTACTAGGCAACTTTTGGTCCACCTGAACCTCTACCAATACTCTGGCAAAGCCAAGTCTTGTTTTGGCTGCAGTAGTAGGGTCCATTCTCAGATATTTCCCTACCCTGTTGGTTATTTTAGGAATGCTTGCTCCCCAAAACTTCAATGGGAGCTTGTGAAGTCGCATCCAAGTTGGAACAGCCTTCACATCCTCTTTTTCCAAATCCACCTCTGGTAGCCATCTCTTGATGATAACAGGTTTGCTATCAAACATGTGTATCCCTGCCTCCAACACAGCCTCTTGCATTGCTTGGGTTTGAAATCTGACAATAAATACTCCATTAGGCAAAAAGGACACAGTTTCTATCTTGTGATGCCTCCATATACGATGCAAGTACCCTTCAAAGACTGGCCATGGTGGATTCGTGCCTATGACAAAACCATACACAGCAAACTTCCAAAAATCCAACTCTTCCTGAACATCTTCTGCCGTTATTTCCACCACATCCTCATCGTCATCTATGATTGCTTCAATTCTCTTGCCATGATGATCAAACCAGTCATTCATGTTTGCCTCTTCAGTCACTTGTGGGCCATTAATCTCATTGTTAACATTCAGTGGTTCAGGTTCAGCACTAGAGGCTGCTGACAGATCATATGGTGCCACCCCTACAATATTTTGCATACTGCCATACTTGTTTGATACGTTAGGTTCTGGTCGAAAATTCTCATCATTCTTCGTCATACGCTCCTTGCCAGCCTTGGACTTCCTGTTGGTGATGTTACGAAGAAGAGATGGAGAGGTTTCCATAGCCATGTGCACAGGAAAACTGCTCCAAATTCAGCCGTCAAATCGCCTTCAAGTCGCCAGTCTAGAGAGCGTTTAGGGTTTTTTTTTTATCTTTCAACCTTGGGTAAGTCATTACTAACATCCTATAAGTCTCCTTTCAGTCTCATTATAGGGTATTATAATTAACGAAACAAAACGAACTAAAAACATGCGCGAGGTCAGTCGACCGACCAGCTATTCCAGTCGGCCGACCAACTACCTCAGCCAACCGACCAGTTAAGCCGGTCGGCCGACTAGAAGCCTGCTACAGGTTGATTCGTGTGTTATACCATCTACGCAAATTACTCCCTACATCTTAACATATGCAATTAGCTACTCATAACTATGATAACGACGATAATAACAGTACGAAAAACGGTATTCATATCAAACAACAATCTAAACATGTGATAACAATAAAGGTTTTGGGATTCTATACTAAACCGGATGCTAGCAATTCTATAATAAAAACAATGAATAAACTTAAATCAAGGAGAATTACCGCAGACGGAATTAGGGCAGAAGAAAGACCTTTATTGATTCCCGTGGAATGATTGTTGAATACAACTAAGAACAATACTAAAAACTTAAAAGAACAGTAAATTTTATTGTGATTACTGAAAAACTAAAGAATAAGATGCTAATTATTGGTTTCTAATACTAGATGAAAAACTGGATGTCACTCTCTATCTCTGGATGCTTATCGATGATTAACCCCTAATCCCGAATTAGGTCTTTATAGAAGAATTACAAAAGCTTATTTCATAACCTAATCACGCGTGGGCTTTTGCGGAAACTTTCCTGACACTGCGTTGTGGTCTTCTTAAGAATTTGGGGGTCTTGTCAGCATTTGCAGCTCTTCTTAAGAATTTGGGGGCCTTGTCACCCCGAAACAGGATTTCCCTTAGGTTACCTGGCATCTCGGGCCTAAAGGAATCCGCCTGTTCAGCTGCCTCGGTCGGTCGACCATCTCCCTACTCTGCAGAATTTCCAGAAGCTACTGGAATTGCATCCGTGGTCGACCGAGCGGCATCTGTGGTCGGTCGACTGTCGTCACTGCTATTCGGACTCTGCTTCTCTTTTCCTTTCCCACCAGCTTTTGCACCTCCAACTTTGGCCCCGCTCCGCAAAGAAATTATGTTTAAAGTCTCCTTTTTCTTGTCCGTTTTGGTCAGAAGTTGACCCGGGACCCGTGTATCGTTCTTGCTCGCAATTAGAGCAATCTGAGACTCCAACATTTTCATTCCCGCCTCTCGCGCCTCTGACTCCTTCTGGACCAACCCGATAAGATTTTGGATTAGAGCATCCGTATTGGGTGGTGGGTTTGAAGGAGGTTGAGGGACGAATGGTGGTTTTTGAAAGTTTTGTTTGTGCGGAGGGACGTAAGCTTGGTTTTGGTTTTGTTGTTGATGTTGTGGGTTGAGGAGGTTTTGACTCGTCCATCTCATGTGTGGGTGGACATTATTGTTGTTAGGGTCGTAGAAGTTGTTGCCACGGTAATGTTGGAAAGCTGCGCACGTTTCATTAGAAGAAGTATAAAATTTTGAAACGTGGCCCTCTCCTCCGCATCGCTCACAAATAAACGGCCCGTCAGAAACTGCATTTACTTGGTACATGCCGCCTTTACTCCCACTACCAACCTCAAACTTACCGCCATTCACCTCAAGCTTGTCCAATTCAACTTGGCCAATAGAGCCTCAATAGCTGCAACATTAGACTCAGCTTTCATTTGATTCCCACGGGAAGTCCCGTGTTCAGCCCGATGTACTGCGACATCCTCAATAATCTTGAGACCTTTGGTCTCTCCCGAATTCTCCTGGAATCTTCCGTTGGCAGCAGCATCTAGATATGCTCGGTTATCATCATAAAGGCCGTTATAGAACTGGTTACATAGAAACCACTATTCGAATCAATGATGAGGTATGGATCGAACGAGTCTCTTGAACCTAGTCCAAGCCTCACTGAAATCCTTAGAAGCTCCTTGCTTGAAGCTAGTAATCTGAGCTCTCAAGGCTGTCTTAGCCGCGGAATAGTATTTCCGGTAGAAGGCCAAGGCTAATGTATTCCAGTCGGTTACTCCCGCAGCAGTGCGGTCAAGGTCTCGGTACCACTCCCTCGCCGAGTCTCGGAGGGAAAAGATGAACATTGTCTGCTTAATCTGATCTTGGGTCACTCCATCTGGGGGTGCAATAGAGCATATATAATCCGTGAAGATTTCTATATGCTTCGCTGCATCCTCGTTAGCCGCGCCCCCGAACTGATTTTTCACCACCATCGAGATGTAAGACGGTTTGGCCTTGAATGGTTTCCCTGTGCCCGCAGGTAGAGTGAACCCTTTGTAAAGGTCCTTCACCTGCGGCATGGAGTGACTTGTGATGCTTGCTTCTTCGGTCATCTTTTCCTCTTCTTCAAAGTTTTGGAAGTAGTTGTTTATGGGTGTGGTGGGTGTAGGTGGATTGTGAGGTGATTGTGGTTGATTTGGTGAATGAGGGTGATTATGTGGTGATGGTGGTTGATCAAAAATGTCTTCTTGGAATAAAGAAGATGGGGAACCTCCTTCTTTATTCTGCAAGGCGAGTTTCTTCTTCGCTCTAAGAGTCCTCTCAAGTTCTAGGTTGAGTGGAAGGAGTTCTCCTTGCACCGACCCGCGCATAAGATGGAAACTACAAGAAAAGAGTGAGAAATGTTTAAGGAACAAAGTTCCTTAAACACAAAAAACAAAAACAGAAAACAATAAACACTGGTGTCATCTCCCCGGCAACGGCGCCAAAATTTGATACCCGTCGCTGAGGGTACCAAAGATAAAATTTATAATTCCTAAACTTTAACTATAGATAGTGAAAGTCAGGGTCGAACCTCAAGGAGGTAGGGAATGTTTATTGTCTAAAGTCAATGTTTAAGGGTAACAAGTTGGGGGTTTGTTTGGTTGTTACTAAGGCTAAATAAAATAAAGACAGGAATAAGACGAAAATTAAGATAAAGATAAAACTATAGTAAAACGAATGCTAGGATGTTCGGGTGATAAAGAGCTACGCTGGTATAAATTCTAAGTCAACATGTATTGTAGTCGCGTAAGGGGTGTAACATATCCTTTCGGTCTATGATACCTAATAGCTCCTTGCGGCCTATGCTATTAGTTCCTAGGTCTCACAAATATTGGGTGTCAACAATAAGGGTGATTCCTAAATTCTAGGTCACATACCTTTCAGTCTTAAGTAACCTAGCCGTCTTAAAGTGTTAACCAATGCCCTTCCCGTATCTTTCAACCTTGGGTATGTCATTACTAACATCCTATAAATCTACTTTCAGTCTCTTTATAGGGTATTATAATTAACGAAACAAAACGAACTGAAAACATGCGCGAGGTTAGTCGACCGACCAGCTATTCCAGTCGGCCGACCAACTACCTCAGTCGACCGACCAGTTAAGCCGGTCGGCCGACTAGAAGTCTGCTACAGGTTGATTCGGGTGTTATACCATCTACGCAAATTACTCCCTACATCCTAACATACATCGAACGAGGCAGCTGAACAGGCGGATTCCTTTAGGCCCGAGATGCCAGATAACCTAAGGGAATTCCTGTTTCGGGGTGACAAGACCCCCAAATTCTTAAGAAGAGCTGCAAATGCTGAAAGCTCTACTCCTCCCTATCCGGAGCGACTTCTACCCACGAAGGAACAGGTATCCTTCGACAAATTCAAAGATGTTATTCGTTCACTCAATGTACAAGTACCAATTTTAGAATTAGTCCAACAGGTTCCTTCTTATTTAAAGTTTATGAGACAGCTTTTAACCCGAAAGCGGTCTCTAGATAAGATAGAGTCAGTAGCACTTACCGAGGAGTCCTCGAGTTTCTTGTCTCATATGTCATTGCACCCCACAAATTAGAGGACCCGGGTAGTTTTTCTGTACCTTGCAACATAGGGACCTTCCCAGTCAAGAGAGCCTTGTGTGACTTTGGGGCTAGCATCAGTGTTATGCCCTTAAGTGTGGCCCTAAAATTAGGAATGACTACCTTCGCCATGACAAGTATGACGGTGCAAATGGCTGACTGTACATCGATGGAACCCATAGGGGTGTTGGAAAACATCCCTGTACGCATTGACAGATTTTTCTTTCCCGTAGACTTTGTAGTATTGGACATCCTAGAGGATGCCCATATTCCTATAATCTTAGGGAGACCTTTCCTACACACTGCGGGAGCGATCATCGACGTTGGGAGTGGGACCTTGACCTTCAAGGTCGGGAAGCATTCCATCATTTTTGGGTTGTCCTATAGGAAGAAAGACGCTATGACCCCTATTACATGTAATGCTATCACTTCTGAAAAGAAGTATGAGGTCATCACCACTTCTCCTACTTTAGAACCTACACCCATTCCTGTTTTTACACCTCCGCCCCAGATTGGGAGCAATATGGAGGATGCTATTGTTTTGCCTATTGCAGGAAATGCCTTAGTCAAGGAGGTCGTTGTGCAAAGGGGAGGACTCGGGATCTTAAGCTACAAAGAAGATGACATCCGGATATAGTCGATGAAGAGGACAAGAGAAGAAGAGGAGAGGAGAAAAAGAGTGTTCCATCACATATGCTTTGTGATGGAGAGGAGACGTGTTTGGCAATTCAAACAAACACGGTGGAGACTACGGCATGTAGCCAAAAGCCGTGGTCCGAGATTTTCCGCATCTTCCGCGGATGAGTTTTTCGAGTTTTTGTTTCTTAAGACAATTTTCAGTTTTTGTTAAGACTTTTTAATTTTGTTTGCATTAGTCTTAGAACAATTTTTGCTTTTGTTGCGTAGTTAAGACATTTAGACTTGGATTCTGGATTTTTGCGCATGTTTTGGGCGCATGTATAATGTTTTTCAGGTTTGGGGGAGATTATCTTGGTTACTACAAGTTAATTTCGCGAAGAAGAAGGCCACTGTACAGGAAATCCAGTCGACCGACCTCCACCATCAGTCGGTCGACCGGACACCTGCAGACCAGAGTGCACTGTAATCTGCCAACTGGTCGGTCGACCGGAGAGAAGGGTCGATCGACCAGTGCACCTGTTGCAGCTTGTTCGTGATTTCTTGGGAAGCGTGCAAACATAATAGGGGACTTCTTTTCCCTATTCTATCCTTTATGCTTCCACTTCTCTTCTTTTGCTCAAACCTTAAAACCATTATCTAGCACCCAAAACATAATTAATCCCCGAAAAAGGTATTTCTTCGTTTGACTTTTTCAGGTACTTAGAGTGGCACTGCTGGCCACCGAAACCTCCAAGCTTACGCTGGTTTGGGGAGGTTTCCATCGCGCTTTAAAAATCCGGTTAGTTCTTTCCATGTTCCCTTGGTTTTAATCTTTTCCCACTTTTCTTTATTTTTCATAAACCTTCACTTAGGCTAATGCACAATGGGGACATTGTGCGGTTTGGTTTGGGGAATGGTTTTGTGTCACATGCATTGTTCCATTGCATTTCTGTCACACGTTTATTGCATTTTGTCTTGCATTCGTTCTTTTCTTTATTTTCCCTACATATACAAAAGAAAAATCCAAAATAAAAATTCAAAAAAATTCAAAAATTTTGAAAAAAATGCACGTTTATTTTGGCATATAGGTCGAGTCGGAACGAGAGTATTTCAATGATGATCCTTGCTATCTTACATGTTTATGCCTTTGCCATGCCTTGTCAACTTGTTTTAGTATAAAACTCATATGCATATCTACGAGTTTTTGTCAAACTTGTGTTTCTTGAGACTTGACTTATACCTTGGCAATCTACTTTACATTCTGAGTTTTAGAGCTTTATTCCTGGTTTCATTCTTAAACCAGTTGTCTAGGATGTGAGTATTACTCCCCTTGGAACATGTTACATCAATTTGCATAAACATGAACATGAATTGCTATATACCTGTCTACTATCTCGTTTTGTGAAGTCTTGGTACGTGCATTTAAGACCCCTTTTCTCTCATTTACCCATAAGCCCTACATATCCAAAATTGTCTTTTTATCCACCAAAACTACATCCTATACTTAGTCTACCCTTCCAAGCTAGTGTTTGTGGTCATTGGAATATTTTTTGAGACATTTTGTTTTGTATGTCGCCTTGAGTAAAAAGAGAAAGGAAAGAAAAAAAAGAAAAAAGGAAAAAGAAAAAGAATAGAAAAAGAAAAAGAACAGAAAAAGAAAAAGAAAAAGAAAGAAAGAAAAACGAAAAAATCAAAAGAAACCTGCAAGTCAGTCGACCGACCGTCCCTATTGGTCGGTCGACCAACTGACAGACACAGAAGTTCAAATTCATTCTGAAAATTTCTTTCTTTTACATTTTATCACTCTCGTACTTCATTCAAAATATTTGGGAGTCCTTTCTTTTATAATATGAGAGTTGTGCTACAAAATAGCACTTTTATAATGTTGGAAGTCGTGAAACATGTTGTTGGAACTCGGTTTGACTAGCTTGGCTACTAACCCCATTTATCCAAAAGCATCTTAACCTCTTTTAACTTTCGCCTCACATATTCTTCATTACCTCAATTGCATGTATCCGAGTCACTTAATGAGTATGTTTATACATGGTTGTAGAATTCTTTTTCATGTTAGATTGCAGGCATGTTTTCATGGGTCGAAGTTAGGTGAGTGTCTTTACAATATACTTCTTTCTATCTTCTACATACACTCACCCTATGCTTATTGTGTGATTTGAGCGACCCGCGAGAGTCCATAGTATAAAGTCTCTATAGTCAATGGTTTTGCAAACTTGACGACCCTATAACTCGTTTGCATGATTTGAATACTTTCTCATTTTGTTACTTGTCATTGGTTTAGGCTTACATGTAAATTTTGCTCTGAGATTGAAATTGTTCCATTAGTTTAAGATCGAGTCTAATTCTTGCTTGAGGGCAAGCAAGGTTTGGTTTGGGGAATTTGATGCGTGTCTATTTTACGATGTTTTACATCTATTTTAACACGCATTTTAGCGCTCATTTACGTTGTTTTAGCCTTTATTTCCTAACAATTATCTACTTTCGTATTTTTATGCTCTTTTGCAGAATTATGCGGAAAAGAGGCGATTTTATACCAAATTGTTACCCTCAGGATTTTACATAACCAACGAACGACGAAGAATCAACCTAAAGCGCAACCCGAGGACCAAAAGATCAAATTGAGACGAATTCAAGGCTGACACACAGGAAAACCGGTCGACCGACCGACTACTCTGGTCGGTCGACCAAGGCAGCTGTTATCTTAAACCTTGAATTCATCTTACGGAAGCAAAAGTCCATTAGGCCTGATAATCGGTCGACCGACCAAAACCCCTGGTCGGTCAACCACAACGCAGTGTCAGGAAAGTTTCCGCAAAAGCCCACGCGTGATTAGGTTATGAAAGAAGCTTTTTTAATTCTTCTATAAAGACCTAATTCGGGATTAAGGGGTAATCATCGATAAGCATCCAAAGATAGAGAGTGACATCCAGTTTTTCATCTAGTATTAGCAACCAATAATTAGCATCTTATTCTTTAGTTTTTCTGTAATCACAATAAAAGTTACCGTTCTTTTAAGTTTTTAGTATTGTTCTTAGTTGTATTCAACAATCCTTCCACGGGAATCAATAAAGGTCTTTCTTCTGCCCTAAATTCCGTTTGCGGTATTCGCCTTGATTTCAGTTTATTCATTGTTTTTATTATAGAATTGCTAGCATCCGGTTTAGTATAGAATCCCAAAACCTTTATTGTTATCACATGTTTAGATTGTTGTTTGATATGAATTCCGTTTTTCGTACTATTATTATCGTCATTATCATAGTTATGAGTAGCTAATTGCATATGTTAGGATGTAGAGAGTAATTTGCGTAGATGGTATAACACCCGAATCAACCTGTAGCAGACTTCTAGTCGTCCGACCGGCTTAACTGGTCGGTCGACTGAGGTAGTTGGTCGGCCGACTGGAATAGCTGGTCGGTCGACTGACCTCACACATGTTTTCAGTTCGTTTTGTTTCGTTAATTATAATACCCTATAATGAGACTGAAAGGAGACTTATAGGATGTTAGTAATGACTTACCCAAGGTTGAAAGATACGGGAAGAGCATTGGTTAACGCTTTAAGACGGCTAGGTTACTTAAGACTAAAAGGTATGTGACCTAAAATTTAGGAATCACCCATATTGTTGACACCCAATATTTGTGAGACCTAGGAACTAATAGCATAGGCCGAAATGAGCTATTAGGTATCATAGACCGAAAGGATATGTTACACCCTTACGCGACTGCAATACATGTTGACTTAGAATTTATACCATCGTAGCTCTTTATCACCCGAACATCCTAGCATTCGTTTTACTATATTTTTATCTTTATCTTAATTTTTGTCTTATTCAAGTCTTTATTTTATTTAGCCTTAGTAACAACCAAACAAACCCCCAACTTGTTACCCTTAAACATTGACTTTAGACAATAAACATTCCCCACCTCCTTGTGGTTCGACCCTGACTTTCACTATCTATAGTTAAAGTTTAGGAATTATAAATTTTATCTTTGGTCCCCTCAGCAACGGGTATCAAATTTTGAAACAAAAATAGAAAGCAATAAACATTGGCGTCACCTCCCCGGCAACGGCGCCAAAATTTGATACCCGTCGCTGAGGGTACCAAAGATAAAATTTATAATAGATGTAAAATATCGTAAAATAGACACGCATCAACTATGACAATGCAAATGAGACTCCTCCTTCATCTTCCAACCATAACTCATCATTAACACACCATGGCCATAGCCCGATTCACCCGCCTCGCCATTCCCTAGACCGAGGTAAGAGGACACCAGAGACAAGCCTGCAGACAAGCCTGGGCCTACACAACATATATATCAATCCGTGATCACATATCTCGATTCACCCGCCCCGCCATTCCCTAGGTCGAGGTAAGAGGACACCAGAAACAAGCCTGCAACCACAGCGCGCATGTGAGTTGCAGCGCCAGTCTGAGCCTAAATAATATATATAACATGTCGTGATCACATATCCCGATTCACCCGCCCCGCCATTCCCTAGGCCGAGGTATAACTTATCACCGCTATCTCCAACACTGACAACCCGCAACCGACCTCACATGAAATGCATGCCAAACAATATTATATTATAATCTCATGTCATTAGCCATAATATAACAACCATGCAAATACATTAACCAACATATATATACATCCAACCATGAATAAACACGCCAATCAAAAATTGTACGCATTATGATTTTGATTGAGTAGTTTATCCTACCTCGTAAAGCAAGTCATCCAATTACGCAGCTAATATTCATTAAGAATTATTTCTCCACGTAATCAACACCTAAGAATTATAATATCCATAATTATTAACTAATACATTACCTAAACAAGGTATAATATATCAATTAATCGAATTAATTAATTAATTAATATATTAAGCACAACAAGACTATATAAATCGTAACTCATCTAATAATTTCATGAGTCGATTAATAAAATTATCGTCACAAGATGAAATAAATAACCAATTTAAATAATTAAACTAATTAAACACAAACAAAATAAACATGAAACAACTAATCAAACTACTAAGAAACATAAACTAAATAAACTAATTGCTAACTAAAGTAACTACCCATAACCAACCCCCTTAACCAAACCCACGACGCCAAAACGCAGCAACAATACATAACCCAACACAACACAGCCTTCTAAACAGCCTGAGCACCCATATTCACGACCACGCCACCATCATCCAGGCCACCATTGGCCTCCACTAACACCCCCATACTCTCACATGTACCACTAAATATAAACACCACACCTTGGCTGCCACCTGAAACAACCATAAACGCCAAAGCACGCCACCCACTCACCCACCATTAGTCTATTTTTCAGCACTCACTTCAACTACCTATCTCCTCACGCTTTTCTCACTTACCACCAGGCCCAACACCCCATGTGGCCACCACCGTTGTCACCACTGACCCACGGTGGTTCCAGGGGTGGTTACCCATTTGCCTCGTTTCCCCTTCAAATGTTACACGACCCCACGAAAAACCCATACTCACACACACACCAACCAGTCCCTGTTCTGCACACCCACTTCTGTTTCGGTTTTCCCCGACCACCACCGGTCATAAACTCCACCCAAGGCTACTAGCCATAACACAACGTGCTCGCCTATGGCCGTAATACCACTAACCACCATCCCAGACGCCAACCACGCCCCACAAAAGGTCTAAAACGAACAAGTAGCCTCCCTTGTCTTCACGTTGTTTCACTGTTATGTCTTTAATCCAAAACCACCGTACCACCTCACGGTGGTTGGCCACGATCAGAGGTTGATCAGGGGTGGCCCCAACTAGCCAAAAGTCTGGGTCAAGTCGATAAGTGTGTCAAGGTAAACGAGTCTTAGAAACAAGAAGAAACGATAAAAGCGATAAAACGATGGATAGTCATACCTTTCGTAATTCCCGACTCAAGGTTTTCCCATGATTTTCTCTCTGAAATTTCTGTCTATTTTCAGAGGATGGTTGTATGAGAGATGGTAGGTGAATGAAGCAGTAGAAAGTCGAAAAAAAAAGACGTTTCAGCTAGCAAACAAAATGCATTTTTTGAAGGTCGAAATCCGCGTGGTGTAAGGCCATAATATCAAGGTATGAATGCAACGTGAGTAAGAATGAAGAATGAAACATGTGTATAGGTTAAATTAATCTCAATAAATGATTAGTTGCATATCAACACTAATGAAAACGTGGGTATTTGTTTTGGAAAAAGAGTTGAATGTTGAATGACGATTTTGATTAATGCATGAAACAATGAGCGAGGAGTTATAGTAATGGATGATTGTATTGATTTTATATTAATGCATGAATATGATACATTATACGTGTATTGAAGCATGTTTTTGTAGTAAATGATACGTGCGAGTTTTAAATAAACTTTAATTACCGTAAATTCTTATGCACCCAACCGTCGCATTAATACATACAGTATTTTCCACGTAAACGTAACGACATCCGAATAATCATAATATATATATATATATATAGAGAGTTAGGATCTATTGAGTCTAGGGTCTTATGGTGAATCCGTCCTACCATTTCTAGCCACCCGATCATCTCAATCCTATGGCTGAGATTTAATCTCATATATTAATTTTTATTTTACTACTATATAAACATCATTGTTGCCTAATTTTTCTCATAATTCATAAAAATTTTCTCTCTCTTCTTTCTCTATCCTCAAATTTTCCCCTGGACATCCACTTGCTTTTAATCATCATACTGATCATCGATTTCTGGTAAATTCATCCTAATCATCTTCAATTTTTCTGTTATCTTTCTTCGATCTCTTTTATTTTTTTAATTTGATTACTCGGTAGTGGCAAATACTCGGTATTCACATTTTGATTTAATTTTCAATTTGATTTCTAGGTTTTCGTCATTTTCAATTTATAATTTAGTAACCTGCAAAATTCTTCAAGAAGAAGAAGACGATCGAGTATAAAGGAACGAAGAAGAAGACGATCGAGTATTTCGCACTTAAAAGTGTTGACAAGTCTCATAAGAACAAAATTCTTCAAGAAGTATGTTTCCTTTTCAAATTCATGTCGTTTACTCCTAACAAATCTTATGTTGATCAATCATTTTATTTTATGTGCACTTGATTTCCTAATCAACTCTTCTAGATTTAGGATATTTTCCAAATTAATCTTCAATTAAATACGGACTATATGAACACAAACTATGTTTTTAAGACTAAACTTGCTACTACTATGTCGCTGAAGTTGTGAATTGCTCAAATCACTGTCAACAGCGCCAAATCACTGAAACCTCTTACATCAAGTCGTCAACTATTTAGGATAAAAATAATATGTCCATTAATTCCATCCCTACGATGTTAGTATAAGCTGTTACAATAGCATTTTAATCTTGTTACGATAACGGTTTAAGTTATGACGATGTTAGTATAAGCTGTTACATTAGCTAAATCAGCCCATTTTTTACATGCATCGTCTGTTTCTGAATATGGCATCCTTCTTGTTTATTAGTATTTAACAGACCATGTATGTTATAATAACACACGTGTGTCATTATAACATACATATTACACTATTGTAACATGTATTTTACAGCTACTATAACATTTTACTGATTCTCATATTAAGACTTCATATGTGCGTTATTATAACATACACATGTGTGTTATTATAACATACATGGTACATTACTGTAACATGTGTTATACAGTTATTTATAACAGTTTCCTGAGCATCATGCTAAGAAAATGGATTAATTGTGTTATTATAACATACATATTAGACTACTGTAACATGTATTTTACAGCTACTATAACATTTTACTGATTCTCATATTAAGACTTCATATGTGTGTTATTATAACATACACATGTGTGTTATTATAACATACATGGTACATTACTGTAACATGTGTTATACAGTTATTTATAACAGTTTCCTGAGCATCATGCTAAGATAATGGATTATGTTATTATAACATACATATTAGACTACTGTAACATGTATTATATAGTTATTAAAACATTTTTC
This sequence comes from Silene conica, assembly GCA_029255685.2. Classification (NCBI taxonomy): domain Eukaryota; kingdom Viridiplantae; phylum Streptophyta; class Magnoliopsida; order Caryophyllales; family Caryophyllaceae; genus Silene; species Silene conica. The sequence goes on from CM055318.2 coordinate 53,458,198, forward strand.
CTGATTCGAATATTAAGATTTCAAAATTGACAAGTTCAATTACTTTATCACGTGTCTTTACATTACTGTAACAACCATATAATATTGGACATTTTAGAATAGACCTGATGCAACTCAAACCCGTGTATCTGGAATTCTAGGCAACGATTTTTCTTGGGGATGATAAATTAGTATTGGTGAAGACTTGTATAACTGCAAATATTTAAGTTTATGCATTAGGCGATCCTTAATATATTTTTCTTTGGCTTATTCTAAAGGCTATTAGCTCAAAAGGGAGAGCAATGTGCAAATTTTGTACAAAGGTATGGGTTCGAATCCCATATAGCCTTGTTAATTTAAGAATCTGGTGTTTAGAATTTGTTGAAACGAGATATGTAGTAAAAAAAATTGATAAATAAAAACAATAATAATACACGGGATTGCAAAATTAAAGACGTGCAGGTCATGATCGGAGTCGGCTATGCAGCAGTGACGTGCATGGAGCGAGTAGAGCTGGCAAATAATGACACGACACGAAAACACGACACGAACCCGACACGAAATTAGCGGGTTTGGGTTGAGGCTTAATGACCCATTTATGTAAGTGGGTCGACACGAACACGACACGATATTTAATTGGGTCGGGTTTGGGTTGAGCTCTTTAAACACGAACCCGACACGAATGACCTGTTTGCCAAATTAATCCTAATTTTTTTATCCTCCATCACATAAATATATTTAAACTTTCCCAATATGAACATGACACGAAAACACGACACGAACTCGACACGAAATTAACGGGTTAGGGTTGAGACTTGATGACCCATTTATATAAATGGGTCGACACGAACACGACACGAAATTTAATTGGGTCGGGTTCGGGTTGGAGGGTTCGTGACCCGTTTACATGTGACACGAACACGAACCCGACACGACCCGATCTGTTTGCCAGGTCTGGGAGCGAGTTACAGTAAAACTCATGTTAATATGTTGCCATAAGTCCATAACTAGCCAGTATATTACGACAAAAAATTACAGTGTCTTCATCCAAAACATTTGCTTACCTTTAGTTAAAATATCCATGTTAAAGAACAACACACACCTTTTAGTAAGTGGTACTATAATCGTTGGTAAGCGTTACAATAACAGCTAGTAAGCGCTACAATAACAGCTAATAAGCGTTACAATAACAGCTAGTAAGCGTTACAATAACAGCAACGTGGCATCATCCTGTGCGTCCATGATCTAGATCCAACGGTCTGAAATGGTAGGACAGACTCATTTAAAACCCTGGACTCACCGGATCTCCGCTGTATATATATATATATATATATATATATATATATATATATATATATATATATATATATATATAAATATATATATATATATATATATATATATAGGGTCGGGATCCGGTGAGAACCACCCTTATAATGAGAACCATGAGAACCCTCACTAAATCTCCACCATATCTCGCATCGAATGTTTCGACGGATCATTTACCATTAGTTTAACTTATTCACATACACACTTTAGTATCCTTAACTAATATTTTTTGATTTTATTAACAAAATATATACTTAATGTACCAAAATATAATTAGGCATACAAAATGGTTATAAATGCACAAAAATGACCACTACGTGCATGAAATTTTTTACATGCATGAAAATGATTACTAGGTGCATGAAATAATAGGCTCTACGTGCATTAAAACGAGTTCTAGGTGCATGAAAAATGATAGATACGTAAAAATCGGTAGTAGATGCATGAAAATTAATAAAACGTATCTCACCTTCATTTCCGTCACTAGTATATATTTTCTAGACCAAGAAATATGTTCTCTAGCCATAAAATTCCATGCCGAATTCAAATATGTCATTAATTTTTTTTAAAAATGTCCGTAAGTTAGAGTTCTCATGATTCTCATTATATTGGTGGTTCTCATGTGATCTCAATTCTATATATATATATATATATATATATATATATATATATATATATATATATATATATATATATATATATATATATATATATATATATATATATATATATACGGTGAGAACGACCCTTATCCCTTGGATGAAGAGGAATGAACGACTGATATAAAGGTTATTAATTAAACTTTCTACATGCTTACTCATCATCAAAGTTCTCTACCGTAAAAAAAAAAATTAAAATTTGAGCGGGTTGTAGTCCATAATATCGATCATGCACGAGTTTCAAATATATTGACCAAAACGTATTGGGGTAGGTAAGATTTGGGCTGGTAATGTTAGCGAGATTGAAGCGGCATTGAAGAGGTGTTTAAGTTCAACTGTACAATAAAACCTCTATTTAATACACTCCTACTACTACATAGTACAATACTCCGTATATACATACGCTCTTACTATCTTCTTACATCACAAGCTAAGTCTTTTTACTACTACTACTAACCCCTTCGATCTTTATATGATAGTGACTAGTGAGTGATACCATGTTCAATATTCATATTCACATGCCATGCATGGTTTCGTGCACCCAATTACACTTTTACGTTACGTCAAGTCGTCAACCCCCACTTAGTATATATTATACCTATCTACCCCGTCAAAAAAATGTATCTACTCCGTCAAAAAATATATCTACTCCGTCAAAAAATGTATCTAGGTTTACGTAAAAAGTAAAAATACTACGTAAAAAAATGTATCTAGGTTTATGTAAAAAAGTAAAAAAAAAAATGTATCTATTCCTTCAAAAAATGTATCTAGGTTTAGGTAAAAAAGGTAAAAAAAAATGTATCTAATCCATCAAAAAATGTATCTAGGTTTACGTAAAAAAGTAAAAAAAAAATGTATCTACTCCTTCAAAAAATATATCTAGGTTTACGTAAAAAAGTAAAAAAAAATGTATCTAGTCATTCAAAAAATGTATCTAGCTTTATGTAAAAAAAAAAAATGAATCTACTTCGTCAAAAAATGTGTCTAGCTTTACGTAAAAAAGTAAAAAAAAAAATTGTATCTACTACTTCAAAAAATGTATCTAGGTTTATGTAAAAAAAAGTAAAAAAAATGTATCTACTCTTTCAAAAAATGTATCTAGGTTTATGTAAAAAAAGTAAAAAAAAATGTATCTACTCCGTCAAAAAATATATCTAGGTTTACGTAAAAAAGTAAAAAAAAATGTATCTACCCCGTCAAAAAAATGTATATAGGTTTACGTAAAAAGGTAAAAAAAAAAAATTATTTACTCCGTAAAAAAATGTATCTAATTTTATGTAAAAAGGTAAAAAAAAAATTTATCTACTCCGTCAAAAAATGTATCTAGAATGTGGGTTGTGGGTATTTATTAACCGTTGATTGTGTTTTAATCCAACGGACGTGACTCGTTCTCACCGTATGCACCGTATAATCATTCTCACCCGATCCTAAATCTATACAAGATCCGGTGAGAACGATCATTCGGTGCATACGGTGAGAACAACCCTCCTCCTTTAGATACATTCAACTATTTATTAGATGCACCTTTTTTTCTTCACCAAATCTCATATACACTATAACTTATTGTACCCAATTTTTACATAAACCTAAATACATTTTTTGTCGGACGATATATTATTTTTTTTAAAATAAACCTAAATATATTTTTTTGACGAAATAGATACATTTTTTTTTACATAAACCTAAATACGTTTTTTGACGGAGTAGATACATTTTTTTTTTTTTTTACTTTTTTTACATAAACCTAGATACATTTTTTAACGGAGTAGATACATTTTTTACCTAAACCTAGATACATTTTTTTGACGGGGTAGATACGTTTTTTTTTTATAAACTATTTTTACCTAAACCTAGATACATTTTTTGACGGGGTAGATACGTTTTTTTTTATAAACTTTTTTTACCTAAACCTAGATACATTTTTCTGACGGATTAGATACATTTTTTTTACTTAAACCTAGATACATTTTTTTACGGACTAGATACATTTTTTTTACTTTTTTACCTAAACCCAGTTACATTTTTAGACGGATTACATACATTTTTTTTACTTAAATCTAGTTACATTTTTTCACGGAGTAGATATTTTACATAAACCTAGTTACATTTTTTGATGGGGTAGGTACCTTTTTTACTTAAACCTAAATAAATTTTTTTACGGAGCTTTTTTACATAAACCTAGATACATTTTTAACGGAGTAGATACATTTTTTTACTTGAATCTATATACATTTTTTTACGGAGTAGATACGTTTCTTTTTTACTTTTTTTTTTTTTACAGAAACCTAGATACATTTTTTTACGGATTATATACATTTTTTTTACTTAAACCTAGATACATATTTTTACGGACTAGATACATTTTTTTTACTTTTTTACATAAACCTAGTTACATTTTTTGACGGATTATATACATTTTTTTTACTTAAACCTAGATACATTTTTTTGACGGAGTAGATATTTTACATAAAACTAGATACATTTTTTTACGGAATAAATATATTTTTTTTACTTTTTTATATAAACCTAGATACATTTTTTAACAGAGTAGATACGTTTTTTTTACATAAATCTAGATACGTTTTTTTGCTTCTAGGTATACTTTCTCCTACTTATAATTATACATAAAATATATTAATAGGTGAACGAAGATATTACTTCCTCCCTACATTTATATTTGCCTCGTTTCAATGAAATACTTATCACATGAAGTATACTCTATATTAGAGGAATACTTATGTGGGAAGTACTAAATACAACTCAACCAATCATGGATATATATCATTAAAAACATAAAATAAATTAATCATGTAACAAACAATATGGAAAATGAATCATTGAAATAACTTAACTTAAAGCAATAGATAAACACTTCTCAAAATCTTGAAAACAAATTTCGATTAATCAAAGCAATTACTCACTCAAATCCACTAATTCATAAGTCTCTGAATTAACAAGGATTCAGGTGAATTAAATATCAACAAATTCGACTTCGGCATTAATTAACAAGTCCGTTATCGCTCCAGGATATGCCCATGTATCATCGCACTACGATTCCACTAACAAGCACCAATTACCCACCACGCCTAGATACTTTAGCATCAGCAACTACCGGTGGTGGTGACCGGAGTAATAAAAAGCAACGAAAGGGGGAGAAAAGTGAGAAGCTGATGAGATAAATTAAGTGACCGGAAAAGTCGGGGCTTGTCGCCGGTAGTGCACCGGAACGTGACATGGTCCCCTGAATTGTTTTGGCAACATCACTTTCCGACGGCGGCACCGTGTGAGGAAGGCGGCGATAAAAGTTGATGGGAGCGAGTCTAACGATTGCGAAGAACAGGATACAAGGTGCGATCGATGCACCGGTGATGCAGCCGCACTGCACGGTGTCAGTTTTGTGGTGGTGCCGTCAACAGGCGACGGTAATGGTGTGGCCGTCAGCAAATACGGCGGTGGTGAGGAATGAGAGATTAAGAGGGGATGGATGGTGGGAATAAATGTGTTGGTCGCACGTGATAGTTTGATTTAATAAAATCCTTAGATTTTTATTAATCTTATGGTTGAGATTTGTTCTCACCGTTTGCACCGAGTGTTCGTTCTCACCGGATCCTAAATCTATATATATATATATATATATATATATATATATATATATATATATATATATATATATATATATATATATATATATATTAAATCGTAATATTAAATTACATATAAAAAATTAAACACATTACATATACATGTATATATTAATACTATTTTACGATAATAATAATACACATATAATTCTCAATTTGTATACCGTTCTTATGGATATTGACATAAAACAAATAACAATAAAACTAATAGTATTCAACAATAATAATAACAGAAGTAAAAACAACAAAAAAAGGTTAGTAACAATAACAGAAGTAACAATAACAACAACAAAAAAGGTTAGTAACAATAACAATAATACTGACAATAATAATAACAATAAGAATAATAGTAAGGATAATGATAATAATAATAATTCGATAAGTAAATTATCCTCGTATATTGTAAAATGTCACACTTGTTAAATATAAAATTATCCTCAGTCAAAAAAATTATATTACTATTATTGTTATTACGAGATACAAAAATATGGGGTATTACAATAGGCCACACTAGAAATTTATTTTGTTTTCGTATTTTTCCATTCTTGTTGCATTTCTTCACATGATAGTTAGTGCATCACATTCCGCCTAAACCAAACCACCTACTAAAATTGCATGAAAATTGACTCATGTAGTTTGAATGTTAGTTATCATGGACATAAAGATGTCACACGAACTTTAAGCCATCATCTTAGTTTATTCATTCTCTCATGCTAGATATTCGTTCACTTAAAATGAATTAAAATAAAATTGATGGGATCTTCCTGTAAAATCTAAAATTGAAACTAGTCTTTATAGGTCAAACTACTATGAGCCCCTTCTTCGTCGGTAGGCATATATAACCTTACTCTCCATATGACCCCTTCTACGTTGGGTAAGTAGTATGTGTTGACTTATTTTACCTCAACATTATAATCCGAAGAGTTTCTTGTGATTATGATGGACTAAAGATAGAATTTACAGAAATTTATTGACCAAGAATTCTAAAACTAGAATTAACCAAGAGGTTGGCTTATCAATTTACAGAGAATTGAGTCTTGGCGTCATTTATATAATTCTTGAGGGAGGTCAATTGTATAAATGCTTGAGTCATCGCATTGTTTTCTTCAAACACAGTGAAACTATCATGAATCTTTTGTGTTTTGAAAATATCCCCAAAGAAAGAAGAAAATGCTTCTGACATATCATGTTTAGCAAAAGACCAAGATCTGTCTTCCATCTTAATACCCATTATATATACGACTTTTTCTTTGTCGTTGTTTAAAAAAATTGAAGAAAAATTTTGTGCAAGCATCGCCTTCATGTAACCATTTTAACTTCGCCCTTTATTTCCAAAAGCATGTTGCAGCCTTATTAAAACTTAGAAATCGATCATGGCGTTGATCATATTCCTCTTCGCTAGCACCATTAAAACTTTTTTCCAAACTATCTGATAATTCATTACCAAAATCAGACAATTGTTTCTTCCATTCTTTTTTCTTTTTTATAGTACATGTTTTATATTTTTCTCGTGCCCTATGTAATTTACATGTTAATATGTAGGTTGCAAATCCCTTATCCCGCTTCATACATTCTTGTTGTAAAATTTTGGGAACTTCATTATACTGGAAGGTCCATGATTCAATTATAAAAGACCTGTTTCCCTTCTTATTATCCGCTTTGATATTTAACATAATAGGTGCATGGTTTGAGCATTGAATAGGGAAATGCTTAATAGTAGTATTCGGGAAGAAATCATACCAATCGAACGAGACTAATCCTTTATCAAGTCTTTCATATATTCTTTCTATTCCTTTTCTATTATTACACCAAGTAAAACGAGGCCCATTGAAAGGAATATCCAATAACTTATTCATATTTTTCCATTTTGTGAAGTCTTTTGCTCCAAAAATGTTCCCCGGTTTTCCTCCTACTTTATCATCTATGTATTCCACTTGATTAATATCACCTATAATGAAAAATTATGCATCTAAGGATGTTATTTGTGTTGCATTATCCATCCATACTACTAATAGTAACTCCTTTTCATGGTTCTCCATAGATACAACAAAAATACCAAAAGGATGTTGGATTTTCATATACTTTCAAAATTATGAGATGGGATGAGCAAAAACCATGCTGAACAACATGACATGAGTTCCATCCCAACCAAAGACCACCCCTAGTACCCACTGCATCAACTCCAATAGAGGAGTTATAGCCAAAACGTCCAAAAAGACCATCAACGACATCTACCGGACATTTAGTTTCTGATAGAAATCGAAAATCAAAAGGGTTACTATTTATCAACGCTTTTATTTTTGAAATTGCCAGGACAAGCGGATCATTTAGACCACGACAATTTCATGCGAGGCACTTCATGTTGATCCGGGAGATTGATTGAGGTCAACCTCTGCAACACCCGTACGAAATTATGCTTGTGGTAAAGAACCATCTGACGAACTTGAAGATATAATTATATCTTCAACTTGAAGATATAATTATATCTTCATCTCTAACAGCAATATGAAACGATCCATGCAAAGAGGATGAGGACCCAAGTAACACTCTCTTTGGTGAACTTGAAACTGCTTAAAACTCTTCCCAACAATACAATTCCTTAGATGTGACAGACCTAACACCAAGATCAGAAAAAGCTTTCCTCTTCTGTGACGGGCCATGTTTATCTTTTCCATCTGGTAAAGGAGCTTCCATATTCAACAAACATTTTCCTTTCCCAAAAACAGCTTGATTAGTACTTGTTTCGCCTGAACAAAGACCTTCTGTTTGATTATTTGGATGAGATATAATATATGTATTAACCCTTGGAGGAAAAGAAGCTTCCTGAGTATCTAAATCAACCCCAACATTGGAATTTAGTAGGCTTTCAATATATTCCAGAGCATCATGAAAAGATTTAATATCATCAGATGAAGAAAGTAAGGAACTCATCAAAGATGGCAAGGAAGATGAAATTAAGGGTCATTCCGGTGTAGATATATAGGAGGACGAGTCTGAAGATAAGTGTTGAATAGGCTCCCCTCGCTCCATGTCAGACCGTTTTCCATTAGCACCCATTGGTTCATGAAACACCAATGGAAGGAAAGACGACATATTAACATATTGTTCATATCCCCTCGCATCATTGTCATGCAACACTCTATAGGGTTCTATTTGAAGTCTATTACTAATTGAGTTTAAACTGAAAGAAGATTCATTAAAAGGATACTCAAATTCACCTTGTCCCCCTTGATTTCCTCTAAAAGTGAGGAAAGGATCTTCAAGAAGATTTTGATCATCTTGAAGAGGATCTTCATCATGAATAGCAATATCATCACAATTTGCATTCTGATCAGGTTGTTGATTCAAATTCTCCCTTTGTTGAACCTGTGGAATCTGAGAGCCCTCTCCTTGTTGAATTATAATATTATCTCGAGCATTAATAACTCTATAACTTGCATATGTTATCAGCCCATCTTCATGGCGCGCAAGATTAATCTATTGTAACTCTCCATTCATATTTGCATGTTCTATATGATCACCTCCCATAATACCATCTTGTAGCATCCCTTCAGCTACATCTTGAACAATATTTACATTATTACCATTAAAGATACCCACTTGGTTGTCCGGATTATCACTCATCTCCACTATAATATGACTATTATCATTAATGTTAACAAAAACCTCAGGACTACCATTAATATTTTGCCCATTGTCCATCTCAATATATGGAATTCTATCACCATTCTGCTCAGTTTGTTGTTCCAAATTATGGACTACATCATTGATATTGTTTTGTTGTGCATGCAGATGATCGGACATCTCTAGATCATTCGCCTCAACATTCACGTTCATTTCTTCATCATTTGGTATAATATTATCTTATTTTTAATTCTGCATGTGTTGTATGTGTACATTTAGGTGTTGTTCATCGTCATAAATAAACGAACCTGCAAAGGGAAGTGCAGTCACTGCAAATTCCATTCTTGGATATATTCTTCCACCATCAACCAACCCAAGATTAAAGTCTATTACATATTCAGCTAGATAATCAGCTGGAACATACTCTCCTCTATGATCACCCAATCTAATTTTTTATTTAATATACCTAGAGGTAGAAGGTAATGCACACAAATTTAGATTAAACATTGAGTATTGATATGTAGTTTGAAAAACGACGAAGCACTAATTAATAGCTCGTTCAAGAGAAGAGTTGAGAGATGAAACAATATCCGAAATTTTATCAACACAAATCCCTGCTTTATGTCCAATTCTTCCACATCGAGTGCAAAACTTAAAGATTTCTTCATATTTAGACTGGATCTAGAAGAGCTTTGAGTTGTTGCAAGCCAAGAAAAAACCCGTATTCAGAGGTTCTCCCAACCGAACTGTAACTCTTAAGCGCAGATAATCCTGATCAGGAATATCAAAAAAACTTTCGATAGAAGTATCATTTCCAAAAAGGCGTGCAATCACAATACTAGCCATATTTGTGTAGATACTCAAACGGGAGACCACACACCCTCACCCAAATCCATGCGGTCGGAAAAGTAACACATCTGGGAATCATCCCAGATCTCCATTTCCTAAGAACCATCAAAGCTCCAACAATCACCAAAACACTTATATCTAGAACATCATGCAAGTCATCATGCATGTTTTGAAAATGGAGAATATAGATATCTCCTATTCTTTTAACATGCACACTTCCCCTAGTAGCCCAATGGTCTTTAATCACCTGATTGACACTAATAGCCCTTAGAAGACGATAATCTACTAGGAATCTCAGTAAACATTTACTCCAAAAAGTTGTAGAGTCTTCTAGATTATCAGGAGGAGGAGAGACTACACTTCCAGATCTTGGAAATCTCCATTTATTGATCAATCCCAGGGTTTGAGAGATAGTCGTACGAAAGTTAACATTATGGAAATTTTCTTCCAAACGAGGAATAGAATCCTCAACATAGAAAAAAAGGTTGTTTTCCATAGTTTGAAGTTAGAAAGTAAAAGAAAGCAAAAAGACTAAAAGTAAGAAAGAAAAATAGATAGATAAGGGGAGAGGTAGAAGTTAAAGATGTAGTCGTATTGGAAGAGAAAAGAACTCTAACTTGTTGTGTCAGATATCAAATGATTGCAAATATAAAAAAAGGGATTTTATGAGTAAATTAAAAGTTAAAGCGGTTGAAAACAGTTTCCAAAGCTACATGCATTAACTAGAAAAACGTGAAGGATAATTGTCAGAGTAAGAATGCATGCTGAAAACTATTGGGTTTTGAAAGAAAATATTTTATTTTGTTTGCTTTTAGAAAAACCGGTTGGAAAAACCGAGAAAAAGTTTATACTCTCAAAAGAAAAGAGAAAGGACTCAGATTTTAGAGAGAGAAGTATCAAATTCTGTTAGGGGATACATATTAAACATTGAGCATCTTAGGTGGAGATTCACGTGTGTTAAAAGGACTTACATCTAGGTATTGAAGGTGCAGGAAAGCCCCAGAGAACGCGTTTTAGCTTTATAAAGAGAAGGCAAAGTACTCTTTAATGGAAATCTGCCTCCCTCCCTTTACTTGAGATGAATAGAACAAAAGTCTTCTCCTATTACTTCGGATCCACAACATATACAATAGAAGAATAAGGACTCTCCTGACCAACAGGCAACAACTGCTTCTATAACTGATGTTTTACTAGAACAAACGAAATATAGAAGAAATCGACTTAAAGTACATCAGGGGCGGAAAGATCATAAAGACGGGAGTCGACAATGGGGTATACGAAAGACCATCAGTCGATGCTACCGGATATATCGCTGGCGTGGAGAAAACTTATTGAATAACTAAAGAAAGATCATACGATAAGAATAGATTTTGCATCACTTTTTTAGACTTGGCCCATTTAGATCCAGGAAAAAGATAAGGGATCTTTTTGCTTTTTGGTTTACAACAAAAAAGTGGGTCAATAGTGAAAAGTTTCTTAAGATATATTGTTGCCAAACTCACATAATGTCGAGTCTTCTCCTCCCTTGAGGTACGAGAAAGGCTGCTCTCCCGAAGTGGATATTTATAGCTCGAGCACTGCGAGAGGAAAAAGACTAAGACTAAGACTAAGACTAACAAGGAAAGGGAAAAGAGAGGAGAAGGAGAGGTAAAGAAAGCCACAACAAAACAAATTTAGTTTGTACGGGACGAAGGACGAGAGGAGAAAGAATAGAGACTCGAGTTCATACGAGAGGAGCGGAGTCTTCCTTGCGTAATTCAAGCCATACAAGAAGAGAAAGAGGGAAGGTATTCTACTCAAATTTACTCCGTCCATTTCTTATTCATAAGCCAATACCGAATCCAATCTTACGTGACAGAAGACTTTATATTAAGAATCTATTTTAGCAAGGTCCTCTTCGCCTCGATTTCTATTTTTTTTTTGTATTAATAAAGGAGAGTAAGAAGTGAGTCATCGACTTTCCATGAAAAAGATTCTTTGTGGCAATATACTTCAATGATTTAAGAAACTTAACTGGAGTCATTTAATATATTTTTACAATTATTTATCCAATTTCCAAATTTCAAATTCAAATTAAATATTTATTAATAGAATCACTATTTTTCTATTACTCACAATTCTGTTATAGCTCCATTTAAGTAGCTTCATGAACCACTAGCTCAATTATTTAAACAAAGCTAATATACATAAACAACTCCATTAGCTTGCATTCTTTTTTGCAAATTTTAAAAAAAATTGCAAGCAACTCTGAAGAGTTACGAACAATAAACACCTAAGAGGGCGAGGGGTGAATTAGGTGTCCTTTTTAAAAAAAAAAATAACGAAAATACTTGAGAAACTTAATGAGAAGTAAGTTCACAAGGTAGGTTAAGTATTCTTTGTAACTGATACGAATTCTTGACAAAGAAATCGTCCGCGGAAGCTTCTTGGAATCTTTAAGAACAATCTTCGATGAAAAGTAATATAGGTGTTTGTATGGAACAATCTTGTATGAATCTTGAATGATAATGATGAATATGAACGATGATGGTGGTGGCGTTGGTATGGTGGGCGTCGGTGGTGATGGTTATGATTGTCGTTGTGACGGTCTTGAGGTGAATCCTCAAGGTAGAAGGATATTTTTTTGCCCTAGACCTATAGTTCAAACAATGGTGAATTACTCCCTAAACCTATAGTTTGTAATTCGTGTTATTACTTGAAACGCGACAAATAACAACGGTTTGGATCAACACTCGATGAGTCTGGATTCTTTAAGCAACACTTAAAAGAAAAGTTTGTATTTTTATTATAACTTGATTAACTACCAATAAAGAAGACGATGTGCCCTATATATAGGTAGTAGCACACGTCCAAACAACCACACGCCTCTCATGAGTAAACAACTCGAATCCGTCTTGGAATGGGAGTCCTAAAACCTATCTAATTGGATTAAATATAATCCTTATTAAATATGAAAAATAAAACTATATCTAGGTTGTTAAAGAATTAAAATAAACTAATCCTAACAACCCTAGGATAACTAACTAGGTAATAACAAACTTGTAACAAACTAGTAACAACCTAACAACCTAGTAACAACTTTAACAAACTAATAACAAACTATGAAAATAACATAAAAATTAAAGATACTCCAAAATCTATTAGGAGTCGAAGATGACCGAGCCCACACGCGTGATGGCCGAGCAACGCTCGTTTGGTGGCCGAGCAACACGCGGCCCGTGGACCTTCCGTCTCCAAGGTGGGTCGTCCACCAAAGCCTAGCTTCCCTTTGCCTTATTCCGATCCTTGTTATCACCTCGTTAGACCATGGTTGTAGAACCCATCGATCCCTCACTCGACAATATACTAGCCACATGATAAATAATGATAAAATGGCTAACATAAATTGCCTCATCAATTTTCGATCATAGTGACGAATTAATACCCTATCCATATTTGGATCATCCCCTCCTCCTTTAAAGAGAATCGACCTCAATTCTTGATATTTAGTGCTCAAGAACTTTTGATCTCGGGAGATATTTCCTGCACAAATTAATAAAGATTGATTCGTTAAGTGAATCCTCTTGTGGCCGCGTTCTTAGCACCTTCACGCGACACCACCATGGCACCCTCCCCCTTAGGCTTGTGCCCTTCTCCGTCAAACAAACAATCTAGGCCTAGTCCCAACCGTGTTGAACCACTCACGATGCCTATCACTTCCCTTGCCTCACGGTATTTGTCACGCCCCACGCCTACACCCCGCAACAATTTGCCTATTCGTTCAAAACTCGATGCGATCATCTTCACCCTACGCACACCTAGGATAGCCGTGCTCACTACTGTGTTCATCCCATCTTCCTTACCTTTCCCCTCGATTGAATTAGCCCCTATCACCTCCTCTACCTCCTCGTCATCCCTAGCTATAGCAAAGACCGAATTGGTTAGTTGAGTATTCTTCCCCGAATTGGCCCTCATCAACCCTACATCTTTGGGACTCATAGGCTTAAGGATGATTCGCTTCCCCTTGTCCATAAGTTCATACTCATTCACTCTCCCCCTATACAAGACATCCCTATCAAATTGCCAAGGACGTCCTAGAAGAATATGACAAGCATCCATAGATACAACATCACATAGCACCTCATCCTTGTATGAACCCATGGCTAAATTTACTCGTACTTGTTTGGTAACCCTAACCTTGTTCCCGTCCCCTAACCAATGTAGTGCATAAGGTTTAGGATGTTTTATTGTGGTTAAGGCTAACTTAGCTACCATCTCCTCCGATGCCACATTCGTACAACTACCTCATCAATAATCATGCTTCACCACTTATCCTTTACAAGACACTTGGTGTGGAATATATGATCTCTTTGTTCGGTAATTATTGGTGTGGATTGGGCTTGTAATGATCTAAGCACTAGAGTGGTTGTGTTAGGAGCTTCGAATGGTTCATCCCATTCCCCTTCCTCTTGGCCGTCGTGACCCTCCAACGTCCCTCATCCCCTTCCCCGACTAAGTTTAAACATGTTAGGGCTTCTCTCATCGTCACAACCCTCTTGTTAGGGCAAGCATTCTTGAAGTGTCCAAACCCTTGGCACTTGAAGCATCTTACCTTAGATAGGCTGATCTCGTTTTGAGTTGGAGTAGGATTGGATTTGGTTTGTAGAGACCCACTCGCTCTCGCTCCCGATTTTCCCGCGCCAGTCGTGCTAGGTGTCGCCTTGGACGGTTCCCCTTCGCCCCCTTCTTCTACACAACCCCATATGTGGCTCCCTGCGAATCTTGTCTTACTTTGTGCTTCCACTCTCAAGCACAAACTTGTTAAAGTATCAAAATCAGAATATACTTGAAGTTCAACGGGATTAGATATGTTTTTGTTTAACCCCCTCATGAACCTCGCCATCTTTTGTTCTTGATTTTCTTCAACCTCTCCCATTAATGTAAGATTTTCGAATTCGTCTAAGTATTCGCTCACCGACATCTTGCCTTGCACAAGATTAGAAATCTTTCGATATAAAGCAAGCCTGTAAGTTGTGGGTACATACCGTTTTCTCAATCTTTTCTTTAGGCCCTCCCAAGAAAAAATCTTTTCCTTCCTGGCTCTAGCCCTTTGAGCCTTAAGATTGTCGAACCATAATGACGCGCCTTTGCTTAATCTTAAAATTGCATACTTGCACATCTTACGATCATCCACCTCTTTGAATTCAAACATATGGTCCATCTTCCTTTCCCACTCAAAATAGTCCTCCGGATCTGTCCCTCCTTCTAACTCAGGTAGTTCCGTCACTTTGAATTCGTCGACTGGACGAACTGGCTCCCTCCTTGGTTGCCATCTATTTTCGTTGTTGTTAGTAACTTGTTCCAACGCCTTTTTTAAACCATCCAAAAATCTTGGATCTTCAAATTTCATAGTTGCCCCGAATGGATCTTCTTGGATAAATAGAAATCAAGAGCCGAAGCTCTGATACCACTAATGATACGAATTCTTGACAAAGAAATCGTCCGTGGAAACTTCTTGGAATCTTTAAGAACAATCTTGGATGAAATTAGTAATTTAGGTGTTTGTATGGAACGATCTTGTATGAATCTTGAATGATAATGACGAATATGAACGATGATGGTGGTGGCGTTGGTATGGTGGTCGTCGGTGGTGATGGTTATGATTGTCGTTGTGACGGTCTTGAGGTGAATCCTCAAGGTAGAAGGATATTTTTTTGCCCTAGACCTATAGTTCAAACAATGGTGAATTATTCCCTAGACCTATAGTTTGTAATTCGTGTTATTACTTGAAACGCGGCAAATAACAACGGTTTGGATCAACACTCGATGAGTCCGGATTCTTTAAGCAACACTTAAAAGAAAAGTTTGTATTTTTATTATAACTTGATTAACTACCAATAAAGAAGACGATGTGCCCTATATATAGGTAGTAGCACACGTCCAAACAACCACAAGCCTCATGAGTAAACAAATCGAATCCGTCTTGGAATGGGAGTCCTAAAACCTATCTAATTGGATTAAATATAATCCTTATTAAATCTGAAAAATAAAACTATATCTAGGTTGTTAAAGAATTAAAATAAACTAATCCTAACAACCCTATGATAACTAACTAGGTAATAACAAACTTGTAACAAACTTGTAACAAACTAGTAACAACCTAACAACCTAGTAACAACTTTAACAAACTAATAACAAACTATGAAAATAACATAAAAATTAAAGATACTCCAAAATCTATTTGGAGTCGAGGATGACCGAGCCCACACGCGTGATGGCCGAGCAACACTCGTTTGGTGGCCGAGCAACACGCGGCCCGTGGACCTTCCGTCTCCAAGGTGGGTCGTCCACCAAAGCCTAGCTTCTCTTTGCCTTATTCCGATCCTTGTTATTGAACAGAAAATGGCCCATGAATACTTCAAAAGAGGCTGTTTTGTAATCTCGGTTTTTAGAGGCTTTTTTGGATGTTTATTTCTGAAGTTTTGAGCAACATAAGGAAATGAAAGATAGAAAGGATATGACTTAACTTCAATAATGAAGTTTAGCCTAGGATATGACTTAACTAGATTACTCAAATTAAGCCTAGGATATGACTTAAACCAAGCACACAGCCACTAGTTTAAGACTAAGAGTTCACTCAAGCACTAAGCAAAGAGGTTACTCAATCCCCAAGCACATAGCAAAGGAGATAATTCCAGCACTAAGCAAAGAATTTAGGTTGAAAAACTTAAAGTTTTCATCTTTTTTTCATTCATCCAAATCTGATTTTTTTACAAAGGAAAGTGAGCTCTTTATATAGAGGCTCATCTTTCATCCTAACCATACATCTATTGTTTAATCTAAGGGCTTACAAGAGTTCATAAAATCCTTACATAGAGCAAAAGCCACGGCTGAAAACAACACAAAATAACAAGCTAAAACAGGCTGCCCTCTTACACAATTCTGCATTGAAAGTGACTTGTCCTTTGCTTTTGGGAAGACCAAATCTGAAAGTTTCAGGCTCTTTTCTGATCCCATGCTTTTGGCAAATGATTCCTTGTGCTTTTGAAGATGCTTGAACAAAAGAGGGATTAAGATAAGGACCATAAACAACCAGCCCCTTACCCTAATCCCAAGGACACCTCGAAACAATGCAGCCCCTTTTCTTCTGAAAGTTTCAGCAATTCAGCCCTATCTTGTAGAAGCCATATCTCTTAGCTCAGAATGAATTTTGGGACGTATGATAGCTCTTTGGAAAGCTAAATGAGTTAACTTTCACCTCAAAAAAGAATCAACTACATATCTTGAGTAAATCTGTATTTATTGAAACTTTAGTGCACATAGGGCATGGGCTGTCCAAGAATGCGCAGTCTGTTTGGGACGGCCATAACTCAAGTTATAGACCAGATATGAAGGTGATTCAAAAGCCATTGTTTTTTTAAGATCTTAAGCTTTCTAATGACAAAAAAATCATTTGATTTGCATTAGTAAAACGTGAGATATGATGCTTGAAAGTCAGGCCAGATTTGGATGCAAACAAAACTTTCAACTTGTAAATTCATTTTTTTGCATAAAAATGGTGTTGAAATTAAGGCTCGAAATAAACACCCAAACAGACTGTTCAAGCCTCTCCATTTCAGTGCAAACTCCCTTTGTTGAAAAAAGTTTGTCCTCAAACTTTCGGGTTTAAAAATTGGCAAAACAAAAAGGATTTCGAAAACAAAACAAATTAAGTCAAAGGGAGTGGTAGATGTTAAAGAGGGAGACAACAAGATGCACATCCTAAGAAAGCACACAGCAAATACTTAGAATCCCCTTGTTTAGCCAACTCGATTCAAGCATCATACAAATGCTCGAACCAAAGCCAACACTCGCAATCAAGCCACGCACAGATTGAGAGTTCACACCCTAGAACACCAAGTCCCACCCGTTCCCAAGACCGTCTTGGTTTAAGAAAACACAAGAGCCGAAGCTCTGATACCAATTGAACAGAAAATGGACCCATAATGTATCAAAAATGGGTTGTTTTGTATTTGTATTCCAGGACTGTTTTTGAACACTTCCTGGGTCTGTTTTAGAACGACATTAAGGGTTGTTTGAGGTTGTTATTTTTGGACGAAAATAAAAGAAATAAATAATGGATATGACTTAACAAGATCACTCTTGATTAAGCCTAGGATATGACTTAAACCAAGCACACAGCCACTAGTTTAAGACTAAGAGTTCACTCAAGCACTAAGCAAAGAGTTTACTCAATCCCCAAGCACATAGCAAAGGAGATAATTCCAGCACTAAGCAAAGAATTTAGGTTGAAAAACTTAAAGTTTTCATCTTTTTTTCATTCATCCAAATCTGATTTTTTTACAAAGGAAAGTGAGCTCTTTATATAGAGGCTCATCTTTCATCCTAACCATACATCTATTGTTTAATCTAAGGGCTTACAAGAGTTCATAAAATCCTTACATAGAGCAAAAGCCACGGCTGAAAACAACACAAAATAACAAGCTAAAACAGGCTGCCCTCTTACACAATTCTGCATTGAAAGTGACTTGTCCTTTGCTTTTGGGAAGACCAAATCTGAAAGTTTCAGGCCCTTTTCTGATCCCATGCTTTTGGCAAATGATTCCTTGTGCTTTTGAAGATGCTTGAACAAAAGAGGGATTAAGATAAGGACCATAAACAACCAGCCCCTTACCCTAATCCCAAGGACACCTCGAAACAATGCAGCCCCTTTTCTTCTGAAAGTTTCAGCAACTCAGCCCTATCTTGTAGAAGCCATATCTCTTAGCTCAGAATGAATTTTGGGACGTATGATAGCTCTTTGGAAAGCTAAATGAGTTAGCTTTCACCTCAAAAAAGAATCAACTACATATCTTGAGTAAATCTGTATTTATTGAAACTTTAGTGCACATAGGTCATGGGCTGTCCAAGAATGCGCAGTCTGTTTGGGACGGCCATAACTTAAGTTATAGACCAGATATGAAGGTGATTCAAAAGCCATTGTTTTTGTAAGATCTTAAGATTTCTAATGACACAAAAATCATTTGATTTGCATTAGTAAAACGTGAGATATGATGCTTGAAAGTCAGGCCAGATTTGGATGCAAACAAAACTTTCAACTTGTAAATTCATTTTTTTGCATAAAAATGGTGTTGAAATTAGGGCTCGAAATAAACACTCAAACAGACTGTTCAAGCCTCTCCATTTCAGTGCAGTTATCACCTCGTTAGACCATGGTTGTGGAACCCATCGAACCCTCACTCGACAATATACTAGCCACATGATAAATAATGATAAAATGGCTAACATAAATTGCCGCATTAATTTTCGATCATGGTGACGAATTAATACCTTATCCATATTTGGATCAGTAACAGTATGATTAACTATGACATAGAACTTTAGGAACGTTGATGAAAAACGAGTGATAACGAAGAGAATGAAAGTAAATAAACAAACAACCAATGTTTTTAAAAATTGGTTTATTCTCTACTCCAAGACCTACGTCCAACCATTATTTTATTGCCTGTTTAGGAATTTACTCAAACAACTGAACTTTTACAATGAAAATAACTCGCCAATCAACTTCGATTGCACTCTAACTTAAAGTAACTCTACCTTAAAAAATTAGTCAAACTCAAAGCTACTCCGCTTCAAGAGTTCATAAAGTTCTATTTCTTTGGTTTACAGAATCAGAATCTCAGAGGTTCACTTAAAAACATGGAGATTACAATTAAGATCTAAACACAAGATTCATGGAACAAACTCATTAGGTCACAGTGCAGCTTACTGATACATGAAGATTTTTAGACTCTATGAAGACTTTAAACTTAAAAACGATTTTGCAAAAACTTAAAAGATGAACTTGAATGCTTAAGAGTTTTTGCAGAATTCTCTTAATAAATGTTTGAAAGCCTTAGCATTTAATGAGCAACAAAGGTTCCTTTTATAGTGTAAAAACCATGTAATAAGTTTACCTAAAACATGGTTATTACTATTAACATGCCAATTATAGAAAACCAAGAATGATGAGAGAGAAAGCTTGAGAGAGAAAAAGCTCTAAAATTAAGAAAAAAACCTAATAATTAGCTATGACTGCCGTCAAGTTTTCCAGCAACAGATTCAGTGCCTTAGGATCTACCTCGAAAACTGGTAATCATGGAAAATCATCACACAAAAATGATCGTATGGGTATATCACCTACTGCTGTTAACTTGGGTGGTCCTGAGAATGATGGAGATAAAACTCGTTCTATGAGAGACATAGCAGGCATCCCTGTTCTGAAACTGTCAGAGGATGAGTTTTCAATGAACAAGATGGCTGGACTCTTCGTCAAGGAGGCCGAGACGTACCAGTTATGGAGCCAATTATGGAAGAAGTGGCAGAGGAGATGCTCTCATTTACTCAAGAGGATATTCAGCCTGAGGTAGAGTTCTGGAACAATGCAAATTTTTGCTATATCTTAGGGGCTAATCCACCTTGGGAAGCCATTGAGGATTTTGTTTATTGTATGTGGGAGAGTTTTTGGCATAGATAGAGTTTCATTCCTAGATAATGGATGCTTTATCGTGCGATTTTTCAGTAGTGAAGATAGGAAAGAGCTGTTAGAGTCTGGCTATTATATGTTCCAAAACAAACCTGTTATTGTGAAGGAGGTTAACTCTGGATATGAAATTAGTCAAGGAAAAAGTGGATGTTGTGCCAGTATGGATACGATTATGTGATATTCCTTTGAAGTTTTGGGGTCAATGTTTGCCTCGAATAGCAAATCTAGTGGGGAAGTATGTGAAAATGGATGAGCAGACTGCTAACAAAGCCCTCTTAAGTCATGCTAGAGTTCAGGTGGAATTAAGAATTGATCAGGAATTACCTACCTATGTTCAGTTTTTGGATGAAAATGGACATGTAATTAAAGTTGGAGTCATGTATGAATGGAAACCTGTGACTTGTTCTAGTTGTCAGGGAATTGGACACAAAGGGGAGCAATGTAAAAAGCCTAAACCTAAAACTGTTAAGAAAAAGAATACAACTACTACTCCAGCTGTGATGAGACAGACTTGGAAACCTATACAACAACCTACAATTCCAGTGCCTGCACCAGAGAATATATTCACTCCTGAAGCTTTCCCTTCTCTGGAACAACTCAGGTCTGGTAATGGGCATATACCAACTCCTGCTAAACCTGGGATCAGGGTGAACAGACAGAGGGTGTTGTCAGGTGTCAGATTGTCAGGCAGGTTCAGCCAATATACTTTTGCAGATGCCTTGAATAGAAGTACTACTTCTGGAGGAAGAGTAGTGGAGAATGAAAAGGATCCTCCTCTAGATAATGGTAATGAATAGTGTGGGATTTTGGAATGTTAGGGATCTAAATGACCTGAATAAACAGAAGGTGGTTAAATGGTTTATGCATAATAAAGGGGTAGGTTTATTTGGCCTACTGGAAACTAAAATAAAACCAGTTAATTTGCTCAATAAGAATACAACTCTTTGTGATGGTTGGTGTATTACCACTAACTGCAACTGGCACAAGGGGGCAGAATCTGGGTTTTTTGGAGGCCTTCTTCTTTTAATCTGCAGGTGCTGGATTACAATGCTCAGTATATTCATATGGTAGTGACTTCTCTGGCTGATAATAAGTAGTTCTTACTTACTATGGTTTATGCTTTTAATGGAGTTAATGAAAGAAAAGAGCTATGGGATTTTCTTAAGAAGACTGCAACTAGTTGTAATGGACCTTAGCTCTGGATGGGGGATTTCAATACAGTCTTATCTTCTATTGAGAGACTGGGGGGAATTCTACTGAAGAAGAGATGGAACAGTTCCAGGAATGTGTTTCTTTGTGTTGTATGGATGACCTGAATGCAACAGGAGCCCTTTATACATGGACAAATAAGCAGGAGGCTGGCTATAGAACTTTTAGCAAACTGGATAGAGCAATGGGGAACATTGAGTGGATGGAGGAATATGGAGATTTTCTGGCTCATTTTCACCCTGAGGGTCTTTTTGACCATTGTCCTTGCACAGTGGTGAGTAGAAGAATTGATATTGGAGGGCAACGAATTTTCAAATATTTTAATATGTGGGACAAAGCTGAAGGATTTGCAGGAAGAGTCTCTGAAGTTTGGAACAGACATGTTGAGGGAACTAAAATGTTCAGTGTTGTAAAGAAATTGAAAGCCTTAAAGCCTGTTCTTAAGAGTATCAATGCAGACTGTTTCTCAGACATTGAAAACAGTGCTAAGATTGCTAGTACTGCTCTTGAAGAAATTCAAAAGTTACTTTGGAACAATCCTTCTGATCTAGGCCTATTGCAGCAGGAAATTGATATGGCTAATAGGGTTAAAGACCTGGTAGTGGCAAGAGATAGCTTTCTAGCTCAAAAAGCAAAGCTTCAATGGGCCATTGGAGGGGATTTAAACACTGCTTATTTCCATAATGCAATAAAGAAGAAAGTAATGCAGAACAAAGTTTTTCAGATTGAAGATATGGATGGTAATATGTGTATTGAAGGTCTTGACATCCAGAATGCATTCTTGCATTATTATAATGTTTTGTTAGGCTCTTCTCAAAATATTGTTCCTGTTCAGAATCATGTAGTGAGGAGGGGTTCTTGTTTCACTAATACTCACTGGGATATCCTTAATCAGACTGTAACTAGTGAGGAGATTAGGAAATGCTTCTTTAGCATTCCAAAAGACAAGTCCCCTGGACCTGATGGCTATTCTAGCCAATTTTATAGGGATGCTTGGCACATTATTGGAGAGGAAGTTAGTGCTGCTGTCTTAGATTTCTTCCAATCTAGACAGCTTCTAACACAGATTAATGCCACCATCATTACCCTCATCCCCAAGTTTGATAGGCCAACAAGTGTGACCCATTTTCGTCCTATTTCTTGTTGCAATGTTTTTACAAGGTGATTTCTAAGCTTATGTGTAATAGGTTGTCTAGTGTCTTGCCTGATATAATTAGTAATAATCAAGGGGCCTTTGTCAAACATAGGAGTATTCTGGAGAATATCCTAATTTGTCAAGACCTAGTGAGATATTATGGGAGAGGGGTGGTCTCCCCTAGATGTATGTTTAAACTGGACTTGCAGAAGGCTTATGATACGATTGAATGGCAGTTTGTAGATCAAATGCTAGATGCTCTAAACTTTCCAGATTATTTCAGAAAGCTCATAATGGTGTGTGTTTCTACTATAAGCTTTACTATTAACCTGAATGGTGCCCATTTTGGATACTTTAAAGGTAGAAGGGGATTGAGGCAAGGAGACCCAATTTCTCCTTTGATCTTTTGCATTTGTATGGAGTATTTTACTAGGGTGATGGAGTTTGCTACAGAAAAATGGTATTTTAGGTTTCACCCTATGTGCAAAACTTTGAGGTTGAATCATTTGTTGTTTGCTGATGATATGCTGGTTTTTAGCAAGGGGGATGTAAGATCTATGATGTAGATGCTAAGGGTCTTGGCAACATTTTCTGGAGCTTCAGGCCTAAAGGTTAATGCATCCAAATCTGAGGTTGTTTTCAGTGGTGTGAAATCAGAAGTGAGGCAAGATATTCTTTATGTTTCTGGTTTTAAGGAAGGGACACTGCCTTTCAGGTATCTTGGTATCCCTATTCAGTCTGGTAGGCTTACTAAGAAGGATTGTAATGTCCTTATTCATAAACTTTGTGCTAGAATTCAAGGAATGGGTGCTAGGAAACTAAGTTATGCAGGTAGACTGGTGCTAGTGAATTCTGTTCTTAATTCACTACATCAGTATTGGTCTGCTATTTTCTTACTTCCAAAGGGGGTTATCAGCAGAATTGAGAGCATCTGCAGGAATTATTTCTGGAGTGGGCAGACAGAATATCAGAGAGTCCCTTCTGTTGCCTGGGAAAAAGTGTGCAGACCTAGAAAGGAAGGTGGCTTAGATGTTAAGTTGGCAGGTATGTGGAATGTAGCAATTGTGGGGAAGCTTGTAAACTGGATTTATACTAAAGCGGATAGATTATGGGTCTTATGGGTAGACCATATATATTTGAAAGAACAAACTGGAAAATTTATCATCCTCCTCCAGATTCTAACTGGAACTGGAGGAATGTGTGCAAGGTTAAAGAGCAGTTAGCAGCTGGCTTCCAAGGGGGGCAGTGGGCTATGGACAGGAAGGGCTATAGTGTCAGATCTGGATATCAATGGCTGCAGGGGCACCACAACCCTGTGCCTTGGTATAATATGGTTTGGGAGAGTTGGAATGTTCCCAAGTATGCACTTAATAGTTGGTTGATCAAGCATAAGGGACTGAGTACAAGAGATAAGCTTAAACATCTGGGGATCTGTGATAGCAACTACTGTGTTGTATGTGAGAATGCAGAAGAAACTCATGAGCATCTGTTCATGACATGTCCTTACAGTACAAGGATTTTGAAAGGAGTTGAAAGCGGGTTAAATCTGGAGTTGCAGGGATTATCCAGGAAAACAAAATTGCAAAAACGTATGTGTAGGCTGGCTTTGAGTGCCTGCTGGTATCACATTTGGCTCCAAAGAAATGAGGCAAGGATCAATTTACAGTTACTCATGCCTATGAATCTGATAAAGACTATCCAGAAGTGTATTGAGTAGAGGATAAACCAGAAGAAGAGTAGATTTTTGACTAATAGAGACAAAGCTTGGCTACGTAGTATCAATTGTATGGAATGATCTATATGGTAGCTTGTAATTGATTTTATTAATATAATGACTCACATTACACCAAAAAAAAAATATGGTTATTGCACGACCTTTTCCTTGTCCATTGGATACTGATTATTATATTTGAAAATGCAAAAGTTGTGTGCAGTTTTCATAGGCTCAATGAAAAGCAAATCTGATTTGATAATAAGAGATGTTGCAAAATCTTCAATGTGGGAACTTACATATTTTAAAAGAAATAAAATATTGCAAGATTACAATTTCTTTCAAAAAAGTATTCCTCGGCTAAAATGAAATTTATTTTTTTTGTGCAAGCTTTGAGTAGGACTATTTTTACATTTCAGATTTGATGAAATATCTTTCTAAAAAAACAAATAAGACCACTTTGCAAAATTTTCAAAATAATTTTATTGATGAAATGCTCCATACAGTATAAGATAAAACAGTCTAGTGAACTGTTGCATGGTTAAGCTGAAACTTGATTCTACTGTGAATGTTACACTTACTCTTACAACTTTGACTAAGGTTATTGGGGTGATTGTTCTTGACTTGTATTGTCCTTCATTGATCATGTTTGAAACACCATGGATGTCGTCTTGATTTTCTTTGGTTTCCAATCCACTTGTTTTATTTCAATCACTAAGCACAATACTAAGAGCAAACAATTAACTTATACAAGGATTTGTCATCATCAATCTAAATGTTCCAACAAAATCCCAAGCTAAATCATTGGAGATATTACGACATTTTATAACGCTCTTTACCCAACATTTTATAACGGGTTTAGAACTATGAGTAATACATTTGAACACAATATAGTCGTGGTTAACAAGACGAGACAATGAGGTTAATACGACTACTACCACAAAAGAAATCTGCATTGGTATGACGAGTCAACTGGTTGCGTTGTACTACATTGGTATGACGAGTCAATCGGCTGCATGTACTACATTTGGAGGCTATGCAGCTGTTACATGTTCTAAGACACAAATTGATCCAATTATGGAGGGGCTCGTTTTTCTTGCCTTACGTGCACGTGGGATTCGAAGTTGGGGCGTGGGATTGATTGGTGCAAGATTTATCCAAGAAAAGGGTTGTTCAAGACCCAAATCAAGAAATGGTGATTACAACGACCACGGCCCAACAATTATATTCTTAATTTAATTACAAGGGAGAATATTGAGCTGATCAAGGAGGTTTGGAAGGTGACGTGGATGTGCGTGCAGGCCAAGAGACGCTGGGATTTGTGCACGACCCAAGAACCGAATATTTATTCATTTATTCCAAATCTATTTTGAAATTATTATTTAAAATATAATAAGTTAGTTATTAAGGTTGTTAGAATAAATTAGATAGAATAATTTAGTTATAGTTATTAATTTGTTACATCTAGTTTGTTACAAGTTAGTTACAACTAGGTTGTTACAAATAGTAAGTTATTAAAAGGTTGGTAGGTATTAGTTACAACCTAAATTAGATAATTATTTAGTTAAATAAAGATCAACTTTGGATCTATTTAGGATAGGAATAAACCTCCTATGTGGAGTCGAATTCAACGGCTATTCAACCGTGCTTAGGGGCGTGTTGCTCTACTATAAATAGTCATTTGTTCAGTTTGTTAGACACACAATTCAGATTATTAATATACAAATTTTTCAGATTATAGGGTTCTTATAATTTCCGGACTCATCGAGTGTTGATCCAAGCCGTTATTATTTTTCGCGTTTCAAGTAATAGCAAGAATTACAAACTATAGGTTTAGAGAGTAATTCAGCATTGTTTTACCTATAGAACTAGGGAGTAATTCACCACCCTTCTACCTTAGGATTCACCCTAAGACAATCACCATAACCGTCCACCACCATCATCACGATCATCGTCATCATTCACGCTCATCATCATCACCATCATAACCGTTCATCTTCATTAAGATCATTCATATTCACATCAAAACAGGTTGTTTCGTTCTTAATTGTTCTTAACTATTCTATAAGCTTCCGCGGACGATTTCTTTGCTCAAGAATTCGTATCACAAATCAGGACGGTACTACAGTGACAGGGCTCCGGCGTCAGAAACATAACTCTGCAACAAACAAGAGTTTTTACTACAGGCCTGCTACTGATCATCTATAAAACCTTATTAAAAGGCTAAGCTAAAACGCCAAGTAAAAGCCACATCAGCAACAATAAAAGCCACGTAGGATTACCAAAAAACCACCTCACCCAACAAAATCCACGTCCACAATCCTACATGTCAACCTCTATACAATCTTATTAAAATGCTAACTTAAATAATGTGACATGACATGTTTTAATTTTACATGGATAATCAATTTATCATATTATATTAATTTAATTCATTTATCTGTAAAAATATAAATAAAATAAAAAAAGCAAGCAAGTCAAAAGTATGTCATTCCAATATTAAAATATTATCAAGTCACATCATTATCTGTAAAATTTTATTAAAAAGCTACATAAAAAATGATTAAATGTTATATATATTTCGACGAAATAACACCTACCACGTCACAAAACCACGTCATTCCCTATACATAATTGTCCAACTGTTCCATCATTTACCAATATACATATATATATATATATATATATATATATATATATATATATATATATATATAATTAAAATGATACTTGGGGTAAACTAAAATGATTTTGATATCAAAAAATAATTTTCATCTTCTAGAATAATTACTCTTGTCCTATCTATACAATAATTAATCATCACTTTATTCAACTCGCGTATTAATTTTGAAATAATTCTATAATTATAATAATAGGATACTTGGGCAAACTAAAAGCTCTTTATTGATTTTGATGTCACAAATAATTCTCATATTTAAACATAATTATTCTTCTCATATTTTGCAATAATTAACCATCACCCATTCAACTCCCATATTAACTTTGCAATAATTTTTATCATAATTAAGATTATAAAAACAACTCATAATAAGCTACAACCCTTTGAATGCCTAAATCATTATCCTTTCCTAATTAATATTAATGTCACTAAATTTTAATTTTAATATATATATTATTCAACTTCTAAATCTAAATTAACATTATTTAACCTCTTCTATTTAAGATTGTGTTTTTACTTCTTATAAAATAGTTATGTGAGGGGTGAAAATTTGTGTAGTTTATTTGATTTCCTTAGCTTGAATTTTGTAAGATAAATTACTACTTCGTGGTGTTTTTTGTTTGTCTTATGTTGTGTAGGCGGTTGTGAAGGCGTTTTCATAAAATCATTGGCTTAGCTAACTAATAAAATGTCATGCGCAGGTAAATTTAGTTTTTAGACAATAAGTAAATTAAATCTTCGATTTCTCTATGAATTTTTTTTTTTTTTTTCTATATAATTAAATTCTAAATTTATGAAAGTTAATTTTGAAGGGTGATATTTTAGTATAAAATATGCATTTTGATAGCAAATTTGATTTGATCTTCTTTGAAAACTAACCTCTTTATTACTATTTTTTTAAAGAAAGTGACAATTGCTAGCCATCTTCGTTTTTATTTTTTTTTCTAAATTATATGGGGTTATAAATTATCATATATAGTCGAGTATCGTATATATAAAAATCTAGATATATACATTATACATTTATACTAATAAAAAATGGACCCGGTTTTGCCAAAGCTCATATTAGTATATTACACCTTTTTTCATTTATCATTATTATCTTACTAAAATATATTGTAGACGTTAGATCATCAAACTGAAACAATAGTTAATTGTGAATATTAGACCGATCAATAAACCTATAAAATGGACCATGTCTTATTTTTTTATGCCTAATCTCTTATTACACCCCTTTTTTCATCCGCCATTATTATCTTATTACAAAATATTGTCATATATGTTACTTAGACGATCTATCATTCTAAGAAAACGAGAATTAAGCATAAAAATTAAAGCTATCATCATAACTCACACCAATGATGGATTTATGGGTGAATATAAAAAATTGTAAGTTATGACCATTTTATATTGTCATGTAATTACATGCAATTTGCTACAAAATGAGATATAATTTCACTAAAGTAGAGAATGATGGAATAAAAATAAAACAACTTTGATGAGAACATAATTGTACACTTTATAAGTTATGAGCTACAACCCTTTGAATGCCAAAATCATTATGCTTTCCTAATTAATATTAATGTCACTAAATTTTAATATATATATATTATTCAACTTCTAAATCTAAATTAACATTATTTAACCTCTTCTATTTAAGATTGTGCTTTTACTTCTTATAAAATAGTTATGTGAGGGGTGAAAATTTGTGTAGTTTATTTGATTTCCTTAGCTTGAATTTTGTAAGATAAATTACTAATTCGTGATGTTTTTTGTTTGTCTTATGTTGTGTAGGTGGTTGTGAAGGCGTTTTCATAAAATCATTGACTTAGCTAACTAATAATGTCATGCGCAGGTAAATTTAGTTTTTTTAGACAATAAGTAAATTAAATCTTCGATTTCTCTATGAAAGTTTTTTTTTATTTCAATATAATTAAATTTTAAATTTATGAAAGTTAATTTTGAATGCATGGTGATATTTTAGTATAAAATATGCATTTTGATAGCAAATTTGATTTGATCTTCTTTGAAAAACTAACCTCTTTATTACTATTTTTAAAAGAAAGTGACAATTGTTAGCCATCTTCGTTTTTATTTTTTTTCTAAATTATATGGGGTTATAAATTATCATATATAGTCGAGTGTCGTATATATAAAAATCTAGATATATACATTATACATTTATACTAATAAAAAATGGACCCGGTTTTTGCCAAAGCTCATATTAGTATATTACACCTTTTTTCATTTATCATTATTATCTTACTAAAATATATTGTAGACGTTAGATCATCAAACCGAAACAATAGTTAATTGTGAAAATTAGACCGATCAATAAACTTATAAAATGGACCATGTCTTATTTTTTTATGCCTAATCTCTTATTACACCCCCTTTTTTCATCCGCCATTATTATCTTATTACAAAATATTATCATATATGTTATTTAGACGATCCATCAAAACGAGAGTTAAGCATAAAAATTAAACTTATCATCATAACTCACACCAATGATGGATTTATGGGTGAATGCAAAAAATTGTAAGTTATGACCATTTTATTATTGTCATGTAATTACATGCAATTTGTTACAAAATGAGATATAATTTCACTAAAGTAGAGAATGATGGAATAAAATTAAACAACTTTGATGAGAACATAATTGTACACTTTATAAGTTATGCGTTTGTACTTTTTATATTTGGAAAAAATCGTTTTTCTAGCATTTGAATAATAATGGTTTACTTTGTTAAATACAAAAGTGGTGCAGTGAATTGTTCTTTAAAATGTAAGCACAAAAAATGATATCTGGTACAAATACAAATATCGGTTATACGAATTATGACTAAAGATGTTGGTATCATTGTTTTCTTATATGGATTTTAATAGAAAACGTTCAAATTTAAGAATGTTAACACTCGATAATGTTGTTATGAGTGCAATGATAATATAATTGAAAATTCATATTATAATATTTTGTATCCTAAAGATCTATTGAGCCTAGACCCCGACTTTGGCTTTATACGACAATCTTCTTATCTTTTTGTCCACTCAAACAAAAAATTAATATCTATATTAATGCATTGGTGCTTAAACTTGGTGTTTTAATCAACTTCAATTTATTTTGACTCATAAAAAAATGGTGGTTGGTATTAAATAAAAAAAACACAAAACATGTACATATTAATTGAAACTCTAAATAGTTTATGTACAAGTCGAACTATAAAGGAGAATTCTGTAGATAATATAATGTTATTCTGATCTTTAATTTTCTAAAATTTTTATATGACTCAAAATATAATTTATGATGATATGATTCTAACTGTATGAAGAATATTTAAAATTATCATACTAAGTTGGCAACAAATATTCTAACCCAATTTATTTTTAAGTCGAAAAATAAAAAATCGAAGAATAAAATAAAAGGGATGTTAATTAATTACATTGCCGCCACTATTTCATATACAATCTTATCTATATTATAACAAAAACATTTAAACAATTCTCATTCATCCACCTCATCAAACCCAACATTTTTTTTAAAAAAAAAAAAAGATAAATGGGGTCCCACATGAGAAAATTTGGATTTTATTTCTGAAAAAGTTATTCGTTTATGTTTGTACGTAAAATTTTACGTTTAAATTTATGTAAATTCACGGTTAATGTTAATAAACTAATACGAAATACTCTGTCGGAAAAACATGGATAAAATAATTTTAGAGCGGATTCTTTAAAAAAAAATAGCTATCATACTGGAATTATACATATTATATCTAATAAATATTCCGGCATAAAAAAAAATCTGCTATTTATAATTAAATTATCATATCGTTTGAATAATAATAAGATCTTAATTTGGTTATAAAAAAAATCAACATAATAAAAAATTATAAGATAAAAAATTTTCTGCATTTAACAACCTAAAAACATTGAAAAATAATAATTACGGAGTTTTAAAAGCTTATTGCTGAAAGTTTGAAAAAACGAAAATAGATTAAACTCATATTATATACAATATAATTTTTATTTCAAAAAATAATTTACAAACAATTTAAAGGTTATAATTAATTTAAAAGTTGCAAAGAAATTAGTTTGTATACGTACATGAATCTTTAATAATGGTTTAACCCAAATATATCAATATGATGCAAAGTAATATGTTTGAGACAAAAAGTTGATGGGTAATGAATTAAGAACAATAATAAGATATAATTAGATTAATTTGAAAGTGATCTCAAAATTGAAGACATTGAGATTTGAGAGGGTATAAAGAAGATTGTGTAAATAATATAGAAGATTTTGTAAATAATATAGAAGATTTTGTGCAAAATAATAATGTAGCGTGACATTAGAGGATTAAGCTTAGTACTGTATGTGTTTTTTTTGGTGCATAAGTGATAAAATATAAATTCATTTCATATGGGGTGGCAAAAACTTATTTTTAATGCGGACTCAATTTAAACTTGAGCCCGGTTTTTTTTACTATGGTGTTAGTACGTAGGATGCACAATGTTAGTCATATATTTTTAACTCGGCCAAAGTTAATCAAATTGAACTAATTGAAAGTTTTAAAATAAAAACAACAAATTACATTCTCATTGGGTTTAATTTGTAACAATGAAAATAATAATGTTGATATATATTCGCATGATTCTAAACAAATTTTATATATTAGAATTTTAATAAACAATCCGTGCATTTTTGCACGGGTTAAAACTAGTTGCAATAATACTGGCAAGCTATTAATTGACAAGTAGAAAATAATCAAATTATTTAATTTAAAAGAAAAATTAATTAGAAAATAGCCAAAGTAAGGACATCCAAAAAATAACCCGTGATTTTCACGGGTAGAAAAACTAGTTAAGCTAAAAAAAGCCATCCCGCAACTTGCTAACTCAACCTCATCTAGCTTTATACAATTTTTATCAAATCAAAACCACATACACCGGGGCTCCAACATTTATATATGGTGCATCCAAGAGTCCCTGCTTTCAAAACATACGTCCCCTATCCATGAGAAGACACCAACAATATCAAATCATGGATTAATGCCATACAGCTGTAGTATGCTTATAATTGCACTCGAACTATAAACAAACAATGAAGGTTGACCGTCTCATGCAAAAACATTAAGGGCGTGTTTGGATTGAGGGTTTTGGAAAGAAAAGAAAGGGAGGGAGAGTAGGGGATTTAGAATCTCTTGTTTGGATAGCAAATAAAGGAGGGAAATGGAAGGGGAGAAATTTGGAGGGATCCATTTTCTCTACTCCAAGGCAAATCAAAATCTCTCCACAATAGGAGAGATTTAGAAGGAAATTGTATCCAAACACCCATATTTTATTTGCCCTCCACTTCCCCCTCCCTTTCTCTTCCCTCCTTTCCTTTCCCCTCCCCTCCCTTTCCTTCCATATTTGTTATCCAAACACACCCTAAAACTACTAAACGCACAAAGAAAAAGACAAAAAGGTCATAGTACACGAACATTACCCAGTGTCTCACATCCTGCCTACGTCTGGGAAAAGGAAATCAGGTGATGCAACCAAAACAGAAGACATAAATTAGCATAAAAGTTTCGTAGGAAATTAACTCGAACAAGATAATCATATCAAACTAGGCAGGTAATTTACATGTACAGGTATTGACAAAATCAAAGATTTCTCTCGGGTGGTTCTAGCCATGGGAATCCTAGGAATTCAAACACCTCTTTTTCTGTGTTAAAGTGCAAGCTTGCCAATCCTCTTGTGCCCTTGAATATCAATCAAATATACGATGTTAATAATAAGGTACTAATGGTGCATGATCCACAACACAACAATGCCAAGAAAACAGTAGTTTCAGAAATCTTACTCGCTTACTGCCAGACCCCGGTGTCGCAGGAAACAGCCCCGTATCATCTAGTCGAAACCCTTTTGATTCTGCTAATATTCTCAACCTACACATAAATATCTATGAGCAATTAAGTAGTTACTAGTTTACTACATAGTTGGCCGCTTGTAAGGGGGTTTTACCATAAACCACTGTAAAACCATCCCATCAAAGGAATCCATATGGTATATAGTTAGTATCTACCTTGTTGACCGGAAAAAAACATGGGTAATTGGGTCAAGTAGTGCGTCGTTTACAATAACAATAATGTAAGACCGTATTACTGGTACTTGTGCTACCCATAAAGAAAAGTGCAAAAAAGCTCAGTCACTAATCCTTTTCAAAAGAGCGTATACTGCAGTCTGCAGCCATAAGGAAAAGATAAAGTCTAAAGGATCTCTATGGATTGCATGATCCAGATCGAATAGCATATCCACGGAATATTATCTCCAAGTTGTAAAAACCCAAATCAATTAAGTACTCTCACCACTGAAAGATCTGTCAAACAACTAGTGATAACTTACTGTAATTAGGCTGAAGAGTTTACATTAACTAACTCTTTGGGACTTCCAACCGACTATGTAAATACCAATATCCGAGCACAGGAGATTTCAGTACTTTTTGTCTTTACTTTTCAAGCACAAACATAAATACATGCTAACCCTCGCACACTAAAATACATGTACATGGAAACTGAGGGTTGAATCATCCCAACATGCTTAACTTCTGACAATATCATCTAAAATACATTTCATTCATATAAGAAACCACCCACCAAGATAATGCTCAAAATGGAGTGTATATGTCTAGCAGTGCAAGCATGTTTGCAAGAATTTGTGTATACCTAATTTGAACTTTTCACAGATAAATGAAGATTTTATGTGTAGCGGAGATGGAACTTATTAGGAATTGGGCCTATACTAGGCCCGTCTATCATTAGGGTTTCTTATATTAGAGTTTTATTAACGGGAAGTATTATAAATACCTCGTCATATCAACCTAAGAAACACAACTTCAATAATATACTTTCTCATATGCAATTCTCCCTCTATATTCTTAACATGGTATCAGAGCCTCTTTCTTGAGGACTCTTAGAAAAATCACTTCCCGGTTTTGGGATTTCTTCCAAAAAAAAAAACCAAAACAAAAAGAAAAGGAAAATTGTTCAATTGCATTGTCACTTTTCTTCTGTCCTGCTAAACTTGTTGATTGAACTTCACCCCTATTTACCTACAATATGATGATTTGCTACTTTTGCAATTCTCATTTTTTCATGAAAAAAAATCTCTTCTCTTCGAAATCTAATTAAAATTATTCAACGTTGTTTAAGGTGGTATTTGATTTATTTGGAATCCGAAAAAATTAACGTTCTCCAGATCTTGAATTGACGGATAACTTTCCGTTTTGTTGAAATTTGTTTAGGTTCGATTAGAGTTCCTAACAAATTATTTGATAATCGACAAGTCCGAAAAACAACGTTCTTGTTCGAAAAAATTTTATTTTAGTTTTTTTTATTGATTATGTTTTTTTTCTTTTGTTTTGTATTTCTTCAATCGTAAAGTTCGTACTACGTACTGCCTTAACGGGTACGCCTTAACGGGAAGGTATTATAATTACCTTGTCATATCCATGTAAGAAACACAACTTCAATAATATACTTTCTCATATGCAATTCTCCCTCTATATTCTTAACAGAACTTGATAAAAGATGCAAGAAAAAAAAATCAGTAATCAGGTCACATACCTTCTATTTAGTGTATCATTGCCGGTCCAATGTATCAGTCCAAATGGGTATATATCTTTCGGGAACACCTAAGCAATGCCAACATGAGAGTAACCACTTTAGCTAAAGTTTTGGAAATATATTTCCAGATGTCTGTTTAATTTCAACTAAAGATATGGTTCTTACAAACTACTAATAAAAAGAGCAAATAATGATAAATATCACTATTATACTAAAGGTACCATTCTTGATATTCCTCTTGTATTTTGCTTTAAATAGAGTGTCTAAATGTCATACTTATGTTTGAGTGTCAGCCACAAGTATGCCAGGTCCTATGTAGAGTCAGTAACAACGTCAATCCCACAGGAAAAAAAAATGTCGGGAGCAGCAAAAGAAACTTGTGACCTGTACATACCTTTAAATCTATACGGTGGCGTAGCTCTCGCCCAGAATATGTGCAGAGACCAAAATATGTGTCTACCCCGGAATCAGTGCCCTGCATATATGTTGACAATTGACAACATTATACAGCAATGATTATGACATAGGAAAGCATAAGAACACTAATTTTAAGCTAGTGTTCTAAAGGTCAAAGATTATCAGAAAGTAAAGTGCAAAAAAATATGAGAACGCTCACAATTTACAAGTGTTGAAATTAAACATCAGACTGAATAAAAGCAAAAAGGTTGTCAGTACTCAGTTCCTTGGTCAGCAATAAGACCCTGCAGAAAAGGTTTGAGGTTTAGTTTACCTCCTCGCTGTGCGTACTGAAGACCAAATCTTCCCTTACAAAATTCATGTCCTTCAAACGCTTGACGAACTTTCCTAGAAAGCCTTTGTGACTGAAATTTGAGCACCACAAAGAATTCATTAAAAGCTAGGAGAGATAAGAGAAGATTACTCAAAATAATACTCCGTATAAAGGGTGGTTTTTCAGATCAGTTTATGGCAGAGAATGTTAATTTTGTAGGGAAGACAATTGAACAACAATTGGTTAAGATATGTAGAACAGGATATGTTAGCAAACAGCTCATATTACGACTTATCAGTTATCGGTATGACTTATGAATGCGGGAAACTCTTTTCCATCCATGATTTTACTTTCATAGATTTTCAAGACTATCGACAATAGTGTCGCCCAATTTACAGAACAGCAAACTGCTTGGTTTTAGAAAGTTCAACTTAGGCTCGTATGGTAGATAAATTAGGAAACCAATAAACTGTGATAATTCACCTTTTCACACAAAGCAAACCAAATGTAGTTTAATTACACAAATGATGTGTCCCCCAGCTCTCCTAAAAAAAAAAGAGAGAAAAATAGATTACCTCTGGCCATCAGGATGAGTAATTACAATATCCATATCTCCGCATGATGATTTTCCACGCCTATAGGATCCGCCGCACACAATCACCACCTTCCACATAGTAATGACAAGTGACAGGTTAAGTTAGTGGGCAAACAGACTCACAATCCAAATTCAAAACATGCAAAACCAACCCGGGATAATCTTGTGATTCAACACATTGCACTACTTGACCAAAAATGAGGCACATGACAATTTCACGGTCAAAGACTTTGGTGGACTTGGTAAATAATTCACAGTTATCAATCAAGAACATTTTATATATAGGATAGTATGCGTTCCCATTATGCTTGTTTTGAGGTTCCATTTTCTCATTGATGCTTGAACCCTAAATTAAACCACATATATCTATACAGTAGGTCTGTTCTCTACAGCTGAATAAAATAAATTCAGACATTAAGGTAAAGCTAAGAGAGGACAACAAGCTTTACATGGTGTCGTTCATAGAGCAAACATACCGTTTTACGTTTGTATATAACCATGCCGTATTTTGGCATAGGATTGAGTACAGAATACTGGGTTAAAATTTGGATCTATGGAGTTGCATTTGATCGATCTTATTATGGGGACCAACACTTGTTCCCGTTGCAAGTAAATACAAAAGGTTAACATACTCACTCTGGGCAAAATTTCTTCTCCAACATTTTGTAGTAACTTCTCCATCTCTGCAACCTGGTGATTTGAACAAAGCATTAGATCCTCATAAAACTGATTAGTAAGGAACAGGTGAAAGAACTGTTTCGGGCAC
This sequence comes from Silene conica, assembly GCA_029255685.2. Lineage (NCBI taxonomy): Eukaryota > Viridiplantae > Streptophyta > Magnoliopsida > Caryophyllales > Caryophyllaceae > Silene > Silene conica. The sequence continues at coordinate 53,495,218 of CM055318.2, forward strand.
AAAAAGAACCTCATGTCGTGGAATTCTTGTCTTGATATCATTAAAATATTTTAACCCCAACTTCTGAGCATGGGTCAGTGATGGCTCATTTTCCAAATCTTCCAGCGTACGATGTCCTTTTTCATATAGTTTTAGAGCAGTAGCAGGACCAATTCCCCAAACATCCCCAAACAAAGAGATTGTTTTCACCTGCAGAGGTCCACTAGAAATGGTTTGAGCAAATGTTAACAAAATATTTTCAATAAAAACGGCCACACGAGATGACTTAAAAGGAATAGAAGTCTAGGGCCTCACTTCTAAATGTACTACGGGTAGCAAGTAAGAATTTGTGATTTATACTCAGAAATATTGCTTGAGAGTTCAATTTTCTCAAAGAAATGTGCAAGGTGCCCAAAGAGTTCCAGGGGAAGCTAAGGGTGCGTTTGGTTCGAGGGGAAGGAATGGAATGGATTGGAATGTCATACCATTATAGAATGGATTCTAAATCCCATACTTGGCTTATATTGTTTGGTTGAACCTTGGAATGGAATGAAATGTCAAGCATTATGGAATGGAGTTGGAATCTTGGGGTAAGGGTTGGGTATGAGATTAGTGGGGATTGGAATGGATTTAGAATCCATTCCAAAATAGCTCAACCAAACATTAGAATCAATTAAATTCATTCCATTCCATTCTAACTCCCCCAACCAAACACCCCCTAAATCTAATAACAACGGTAATTTACAGTCCCTCTTAAGGTAATATAAATGTGTTAAAGCATTTAAAAGAAAAATTTAAAAAGCAAGAAGCTGGACTACAAACCACTTAAGTCATTGAGATGTAGAAAAAGAGGGAAACTAAAGAACCATAACAATCAGCCAAATGTCACAATGAAGTCTTCCCGGAGCACTAAGATGCATTCACAAGGAACACCGGCGAGAGCATAGAGATAAAGCATACAGAGTATAATAAAACACTTACAAATAGTACAATTAGCAGATGATTTATGGCAGAACGATGTTTTAGAGGAAATTTATCACCCAAAAGTCAAGAAACATGATGACGAAACTCATTTAGTTGCTACAAACGTTACGTTTTTGTTAACAAAAACAATATTAGGGAGAGTTAGAGCACTCTAACATTTTCATGTTAAGATAAATATTCAATGCCGAACTTTTTATAGCATACTATTACTAATAGAGATTGAACAGCTTAATCAGATACCAAGAATACATAATCCAGAAAACCTGGTGGCATAACACCATATGAACTTTAAAAAGAAACGGCACCTTTTCATCATGCTCAAAGTGTTCCAGTTTTGATAATTTTCCAGTTGAGATTATCTCCTGTATCTGGAAAAATAACCAACAATCATATAATTAACCTCTACAATAGTTAGATGACTCCTCACAAAATCTATCCATTGCTTATTAGCATGGGACAAGTAACTGTGAAACATGTGAGCACTGAGTACTCACTCACAAGCACAGTACATCCCACTTCAGCCACTTATGAGTTCAGATCAGGATATCTACAGTCTACAGTCTCTAAATGACGGGTTAGACAAGTTTCAGAAAAGAGACATTGCCGAACTATCAATAGAAAATACAAACACAAACAACCAAACAAGTGCCTCATTCATATGCAAATAAATCAAGTTTTACAACTATATAGATTCTTAACATCAAATTCTTTCGGCAATGCACATAGAATAACAACTATGGAACGCTCACTTATTGCCCTCAAATTGCATATAGCAAACTATAAAAAAACAGCAGACAAGCATTCCCTCTTCATTACATCTGAAACATTAAATGCTACATTGTTCTCAAGTACTAAAACCAGAATGATCAAAGTGACCATGAAGCATTAAGTAGAAAGTTGCACTAAAGTCAGCCTGTCTACATTTCACACATCGGAGTTTAAAACGATTGAATAACAGACCACACAAGAAATCAATATTGCACATAATTCATTACTCAGTGACACTGTAAACTGCAACTTTGATAGTTTCGTACCAACTTACATGATCACATAATGACCTTCCGATTGCAGGAAGATGCTTGACCTGATCAGCACTTTCAATTTTAAAAGGCAACTTCTCAATCACAGGTATAGCCTTGTAATAGCTAAATGACCGTCGATCTTCACCTAGTGCTTTTAAAATTGCATCATGAAAATCCTAACGGATCAGCGAGAGAACAGAAAAGCTTTTGTAAAATGCTTAAGCATGAGGGCTGCCATACTAAATCTTACCTCTATATATATCTATGAGCTTCTTGAAGATATCAGTAATGTTCTTATTCAAGTCAGGAGGATTGTACGGCAATTCACTTCCCTGCAAGTCAAAATTCCCCATAAATGACATAATATGTGAAGCATTAGGACATCTTTTAGGGCTCACAATTTATCCTGTGCCAGCACATTAGCTCTTGGGCCATGTAAAATGAAAAGAGAAAATACAAATATTCAACCTTTGCCCTGAAACTATTGACTGGTAAGTGGTAAGTGGTAAGTGGTAAGTGGTAAGTGGTAAGTGGTACTACATTTACTTAAAATATTACTTTTAGAGGACCTAGGCAAGTACCCCATTTGTTTGAGTCATTCAAACCAACTCGCTACTTTTCCTCTTTCTGTTAAATTTGACGGTAAGAGACAAAGAAAAAATATATCTGCAGATGTACGTGCATTACATTGTCAATCCACTTGATTTTACTTCAACTCTCCATCCATTTGACATATATACCCTTCCCACCAGTCCAAATATTGAAGATTGTGCCAAATGTAAATATAGTAAAATCCAAGTTAATGGAGGAAGTAGTAGAGAATAATACTAGTACAAAATCAGCTCAACTACAACAGTGTGTTTGGATTGAGAGATTTGGAGGGAAAACAAAGGGAGGGAGAGTAGGGGATTTAAAATCCTTTGTTTGGATAGCAAATAAGGGTGGAGGGAAATGAATGGGAAAGGATTTGGAGGGATTCATCTTCTCCCCTCCAAGGCAAATCAAAATCTCTCTACAATAGACAAGATTTGGAGGAAAACTCTATCGAAACACCCACACCCCATTTTGCCCTTCCTTCCTTCCCATTCTTTTTCCTCCTTCCCCCCCCCCTCTCTTTCCCTTCACTTTTGCTATCAAAACACATTCTAAAAGAGTATAAAAAAACTTAACCCTTACACTTTTACCAGAGGCATTGGTGACAACGGAACTGGTAACATCTGAACTAGAAGTGCTAGAGAATCCATCATTTACCCTGAACGTGATAGATTCTTTTTGCCATTCGTCATTTGTTGCATTTCTTCTCCTCTCAGCACAGGAATATTTGCCACTTTCCGAGCAAGATCTCGTTGAACCTGTGGAATTTTGAGGAGATAATTTAAACTTTTTATTATGTTGAGCTTCATTGGCACCTATAGAGTTTTCGGAAGCAAGATTAGGTAATTCTCCACACTTGTGGGAGCTTTCTCCACCATCAGGCTCTTCTTTTAGAACATACAAATCCTCGGATACCTTTTTCCCCAGTCTTAGACTATCTTCTATCCACTGATATAGTAGAATCTTCTGCAAATGGAACCAAAGTCTATCATGAGAGTTAAAAGCATTGACACGTAAGCAACTCATGTTGAAGCCTAGTACATAGTACGGGACGACTGTTAAGGGTTTTAGACTGTGCAACTTAGAAGACAATGGGACTATGGGTGATAAAGCACACTGAAGACTATTAGATTCAACCTAATTACTGACACCAATATACTATCCTAAACCTGAGGAGCAAATTATGCTTAAGTAACGTGGTTAATTAATTCAAATGACCAACAGCATGACATTAGCAGGCTCAAAATACCTAGGAAAAAATACAGGCATCGGGCTATTCAGAAATGCTTAATTTCATTAGATAAGCATCTCTTCATCCAAAATTATACCACTTTCTAACTTATACATCTCTAAACACCGACTGTTTACTTGAATGAACCATAATTGTTCCTACCATGGAGCTATTCTCTTTCAAGGCTTTGCTTACTTGAAAAACTTGGGAATAGAAGCCAGACCATTTTCACAACGATGGCCATTACGTCATATCACATCTTCGGCCACAATTTTCAAGCTCCATGAGAATAAATTTGCATCATGACGGACTATACGAGGAACTCCAAAAAGTAGGATATTTCTGCTTTAAAAGTTCCTCGTGCAAAATTCTCCTCGAGGAAACAGGAAAGTCTAGAAAGCAAATTTGTGCAGGACAAAGAATACGAACAACGTTTACTTATTCCATTATATCCAACGACTAGACGAGCATTATATATCTTTGGCTCCATCGCAAACGGCTTAAGACAACCACGCTTAGAGCTACCAATCAAAGGGCAAAAAATATATTCTAAGAATAAGAAAACGATACTCCTTCTGTCGTAATCATTTGTTCAGCTTTAATTAAAAAAAGCTCTCACAAAGAAAAAACCAGGTAATTAAATGATTGTTGTGAAAAAATCCAAGACATAAAAAAGTGCTGACCCCTTTAAAGGTTGATAAGCGGTGAGAATGAACATTGTGTAGAAGGGCATCCCAGTTGATAGCAAAAACGTGGGTGACTGTCTTTGATAAATGCCCTTCAATTTTAGCACCCATCTGCTCCAACCTTTGCTTCCAAATCTAACAACAACAATAACAATTAATCAGGATTACAGACATAAAACAACCATTTACTCAAAGTTTTCATATTTCACATCAAACTAAATGTGGGTATCATTTGTTTACCCTTATTTGTTATTGGTGAGCATGATTTAAATGAAAGGTAAAGAAATGATGGATGAGGGAAGAAATGTTGAACCTGCAATCTGCGAGCTTGTACGCGGGAATCAACAAAGAACACATGCATACCAGAAAACATGGCATCTGAAGGAACTGGAGATGAGGTAGTCTTCTTCTTCGTCTTCTTCGGTTTTTCTGACTTGGGCGCCATTTATGTGTGTTAGGCACCTCTATGGCTCTATACAATCAATTGATCAATCAATCGTCAATAAATATATATATATAATCAAGATCAAAGGAGGCCCTATTGTTGAGTCCTTGAGTCCTAATACTAGCCCTTAGATTAAAACAAATCAATGATTGAGAGTAAAGGAGAAAAACACCAATCAAACATCAATTAATGCTTTGTCTACCCTAATTTTATTTTACCACTAATATCATTTTATTCACTCAGTTCTCTCTCATCTCACATATTTCATTTAATTATCCCTCTAAAAAACCAAATAAATAAAAAACCTAAAACTACTCCCACCACAACCACATCTGCCGCCGACTCCGACTGCCGCCAACCACCACAACATTCCTGCCGCCAACTACTCCCACCACAACCTCCCACGCCTGCCGCCGACTCCGACTTCTGAAACTACTCCCACCACAACATCCCACGCCTGTCGCCGACTCCGACCAACATCTGCCACCACAATCACATCTGCCTGCCGCCAACCACCACAGCGCTCCTGCCGCCAACTACTCCCACCACAACCTCCCACGCCTGCCGCCGACTCCGATTTCTGAAACTACTCCCACCGCAACATCCAACGCCTGCCGCCGACTCCGACCAACATCTGCCACCACAACCACATCTGCCTGCCGTCGACTCCAACCTCCGACATCCCAAATCTGCGTTTTTTGTTTCAATCCCTGCTTCTCACCTTAGATGATGGAATTCAAATGAAACTTTATATGCGATTGCGATATAAATAAGGGCGCTATAGAGGAACTTCACCTAAGTGTCTTGAAGCCACAGTTCAAAGTGTACTAGTATACCCGAAGTCTTTTATTCCAAACAAAGGCTCCGTTTACTCCTCGCCGCAAGCCCCCTTTCTTTATGATAAATCCAATCTCACACAGGCTCCGTTTTTTTATATTCTTTTTTATTTTTTGATTTTGTTCGTCTTTTATATCTTTAGATTTAATGCGATAGTGTCAAATCTGCGTTTTTTACATGAGATCTACATTTTTTTCATGACTTTTTAGTTTTTCTCAGATCTGGAATTTTTTTCATATAAATTTTTAGTTTTTTTCAGATCTGGATTTTTTTTGATGACGATGGTGGTGGTTGTCGTTGGTGGGTGGTATTGGTGGTGGTTGGTGTTTTTTTAGTGTTAATTTTTAGTGTTTTTTTTTTTAGTTTTTCTCAGTTCTGGAATTTTTTTCATATAAATTTTTTAGTTTTTTTCAGATATGGATTTTTTTTGGATGACGATGGTGGTGGTTGTCGTTGGTGGGTATTGGTGATGGTTGTCGTTGGTGTGTATTGGTGGTGGTGGTTGGTGAATTTGATTTTTTCCACTAATAGTAGCATAGAGTTTCACTAATAATACCATAGAGTTTCACTAATAATACCATAGAGTTTTACTAATAAAACATGAAGTTGTACCAAAAGAACCATGGAGTTATTGTTACACTAAAATAACAATAGAGTTACACTAAAATAACCATAGAGTTATACCAATAGAACAATAGAGTTACACCAATAGAACAATAGAGTTACATCAATAGAACAATGGACTTTCAACAATGGAGCTACACGCCTTAAACAATAGAGTTACTCGCCTAAAACAATGGAGTTACACGCCTAAAACAATGGAGGAGTTACACGCCTAAAACAATAGAGTTACACGCCTAAAACAATGGAGTTACACGCCTAAAACAATGGAGTTACACGCCCAAAACAATAGAGTTACACGCCCAAAACAATAGAGTTACACGCAGAAAATAATAGAGTTACACGCCTAAAATAATAGGGTTACACACCTAAAACAATGAAGTTACACCCCTAAAACAATAGAGTTACACGCCCAAAATAATAGAGTGACACGCATAAAACAGTTGATTTATACTCATAAATTTTTATATAAAAAATCGCATTAAAAAAATCAAAGTTATATTAGTACAATAATTAGCCAAATGGGGAATTGAAATTATGAGAGACAAAACATTAAATGCATGTTGGGTGAGTGTTTTTTTTGTTTTAATCTCAGCCATCCAATCTCCAATATCTAATGGCTAATATTAGGAGTCAAGGACTCAACCAAGGAAGTGGACTCATTTGAGTCAACTTATAGAGAGAGAGAACTTTACTCTCTCTCTCTCTCTCTCTCTCTCTCTCTCTCTCTCTCTCTCGAGAGAGAGAGAGAGAGAGAGAGAGAGAGAGAGAGAGAGAGAGAGAGAGAGAGAGAGAGAGAGAGAGAGAGAGAGAGAGAGAGGATCTATTAAGTCTAGGGTCTTATGGTGAAACCGTCCTATCATTATTAGTCATCCGATCATATCAATCCAATGGCTGAGATTCAATCTGAGATTAAAACTTAGAATTATGATCATATATAAACGTGTTATTCTGTTACAATTTTCCCATATTTCTTCATAATTTTCTCTCTCTTCTTTCTCTCTCGTCGACTTTCCTTACACTCATCAGCTCAATCTTCACCAAAGTTACTATCCTCTCACCAATCATGCGTTGTGATCATCAATTCTGTCTAAAGTAATTACGTGATTGTTGTTACTTCAAGTTCTTAGGTGATCAAATTTATTATTTTTTGCAGGTTTCTTGATTCGTACGTCTTTATCGTCGTTCTCATTCTTAGGTGATCAAATTTCTGGTGAATTCTGCTGAATCATATCAATTTTTCCTCAATTTTCTTATTCGGTATTTTCATCATGCATCATTCTTAATTGTTTTATGATCTAAATTGTTGCATGTTTTTTTTATTTGTTTTGATTGCGATCATCATTTGTCTCTCTGATTTTCGGTATAATATACTATTTTTTATTCATGATAAATCATCCATCATTACAATTTTCATTCGTTGATACCAGGTTTTTATGAGTTTAATCGTATTTTTCAGGTCTCTGTTTCGATGTCGACACTTCCGTCTTCTCCATTGATTCAATTTTCAGTTGCAGACGACATTCATCCAGGTATCTCTTTATTTTTTCCTTTTTTTTACTGTTTTCATTTAATTAATTCACATCTTAGCTCGTTTGTAACTGCTGTTCTTATTACCTTTACAAGTGTTTGAAATTCAGTTTCAATACTTCACACGTGTGTCATTATAACATACATATTACATTATTGTAACATGTATTTTACAGCTACTGTAACATTTTACTGACTATCATATTAAGACTTCACATGTGTGTTATTATAACATACACATGTGTGTTATTATAACATACATTGTAAACTACTGTAACATTCATTATGCAGTTATTTATAACAGTATACTGAGCATCGTACTTAGATAATGGATTGTGTTATTATAACATACATATTAGACTACTGTAACATGTATTATGTAGGTATTAGAACATTTGTTTGTTGCAAACATTAATAACCTGTCCTATTTAATTCAGCATTGTATATGTGTAATTATTGATTGTGAATTATCTCACTGTATTCAGAGGTTCAATCTTGTCGTGATTCTGTTTTCACCCCAACATTGACATCACACCCAACAGTTGTACATCCACTTAAACTGAGCTACAGTCCCGGTGGCAATGAGAGATGGACTAGGATAGTTGAGGAGGCTTTCACACCTAAACTGAAAATGCAGTTTACTGACTTTGATTCAGCAATGTGTTTTTTTGTCGTGTATGCAATTTCATGTGGGTTTGAACCAAGGCTTTATACCACAAAATGTGCCCGTGATGGTAGTATACTAAGGAAGTCTATTGTTTGTAATCGTCAGGGATTTAGAGATAACAAAAGGAAACTTAAGTGTCCTATTCCAGAGGAAGACAAACAATCTGGTCGTAATACTAGAGTTAAAAGAAATGTTAAAATTACTAGGATTGGGTGTCCAGCAATGATGAGGGTTGAAGTGGTCGAGGGGGGAGGTTGTCGGGTTGATCAATTTGTTGATTTTCATAATCACCGTCTTCTCTCAATTACTGACAAAGAATTTGAAAAAGTTGTAAGGAAACTTTCTTATTTCCAAAAGAAGTTCATCATTGATAATTCAAATAAAGTTGCATCTTGGGGCGTCCATTAGTTTTCAGCAATCTGTACAACATTCTGATGGTTATGCTAATGTTGGAGCTACTTTGGTCGATTTTAAGAATTTCGCAAAGGATGTCAAATGCTTTATAGGTTTAAAGGATGCAACTCTTTTTGTCAATCACCTAGCAAAAATGAAACCTGATTTCTACTTTGCGTATGACATTGATGCTGAGAAGTGTTTGAGTAGGGTGTTTTGGGCTGATGCTCAGTCTAGGAAGAACTATGCTGATTTTGGTGACTGTCTTTGCTACGATGGTACATATGCAACTAACAAATATGGTATGATTTTCACTCCGTTTACTGGAGTTGATCACCACAAACGGTCGGTCACATTTGCTTGTTGTTTAATTGATCACGAGAATGAGGATTCTTTTAAATGGTGTTTCAACAAGTTTCTGGACTGTATGGGTCAGAAGGAGCCTTTATGTATTGTAACAGATCAAGCCCCTGGGATATTGCTAGCTGTTCCTATTGTTTTTAAAACAGCCCGCCACCGTTTCTGTATGTGGCATATTATGGAAAAATCAGTTCTAAAGTTGGACTGCTCACTTGCAAAGATACTGATTTTCTCTCTCGTTTCCATGCCGTTGTTTGGGATTCTACCTTAGAACCACCTGAGTTTGAGGAGAAGTGGCTTGCAGTTATGACGGATTTTAATCTTGGGGGCCATAAATGGCTTTCGAGCATGTATAATCATAGGCACCGTTGGATACCATGCTTACTTTAGAGACATTCCAATGGGAGGGCTGTTAAGGACAACTCAGAGATCCGAGAGCTCAAATTCTTTCTTTAAGCATTATCAGACTCATTTTGGGACTTTGGTTGAGTTTTGGATGCGCTATGACACTGCCATTGAACAACAACGGTACGTCCAAAAATGTAATGACTATGACAGTGAGCACAGTTCACCAGTAACTTCTGAATCCCCTAATAAGATTGAATTACATGCTGCATCTGTCTATACTCACAAAGTCTTCTATGATGTTCAAGTTGAGTTGAAGAGCACTTCTTCTTGCGGCCTTGCTGGGATGCCTATAAATGGGGACACTCGAGTATATGATATTACCGATGAGTTCAGACACTCCACTGTACAGGTCTGTTATACTGTTGCAACACAGGATGCTTATTGCAGTTGCAAACTTTTTGAAAGTAAAGGTCTCATTTGCAGGCATGTATTCTGGGTTTTCCTCTCTAATCTTCTTAAAAGCATCCCGTGGAAATACATTGTTGCTCGTTGGTGTAAGTTGTCATACAGAAACCCTTTCTCAATTAAATCTGGCAACCTTATAGAAGACTATACACCTGCTGATGTTGCGAAGATGGAGATTTCTAATGTTTGGTCAGAGTTTTATTCCACCATTTCTGTTGCGAAAGACCTACATATTGATCGCATCAAAGAATTAGCTTCCATGTTGAAGTGTTTCAGAGAACAGGTCTGTCCTGTGACATCAACAGAGGTATTAACAAAGGAGAAAGAGATAGAACAACTATTGGGTTTTCAAGTACATCAGAAGTGACAATCTTACCACCTAAACAAGTCAGAAGCAAGGGTAGCGGCAAAAGGATGTTGTCTAATATGAAAGAGTCGATAGCAAAAGCAACGAAGCCTAAAAGACTATGCGCCTGCTGCAAACAGATGGCTAACCACGACAAACGCAACTGCCCTCAAAAAGGAATTAGATGATGTAATCTTCCTACAACTTTATTTGATTACGTCTTTTGCCTTATTTCTTAAATATTGTCTACTTAACAACATTTTGAAATTTTGTTATTTGTAACAGGAATCTTCAGAAGATGATGATGCTATTTGATTGGATGGTGATCCGACTATTGGATTCATGGTGACAAGGATGGACATTAATAGATTTTTCATTTACTGCATTACTGTCATAGTGTTACAGTAACAGCTTAATACTGTTACAATAGCAGCTAAATACTGTTGTAGTGTTGCATAACAACTTAATACTGTTATAATGTTACAGTAACAACTTAATACTGTTATAGTGTTCACTATTTTTGGAACACACTCATACATCATTAATGCGAAACCTCAATTTTTCCAATTTTTATTACTCTCTGAAGTTGTCACTCTAACATCACTACATTATTACTATAACATCATTTAATTATTACTGTAACATCTTAATACTGTTATAGAAATCACACCATTTTATCAGGAAGTCTGTAACATTTCTTAAACCAAAATAATAACCATAATATTTTTTCCAACTGTTTGATCTAGATGAATGTCACACAATTGACAATCAAAAAACCTTACTTTAACTAGCCTAATACATTAACAATAAGTCAGTGTTGTAAACATATTGACTTTTGTGTTTCAGAACATATTTACACAATGGAACAAAAATATGTTCAATAATGTTCAGCATCTTCATTTTCCGTTCTTCACTTTATGTTTCCCCCTCCCCCCATATGTTGACAATGTGTTTGCACCTTTCCGAAGCACAGGGATCTCAGTTATGTTCGGTTTTGGTACAATAGCTTCAGCTTTGTCTTCAATGAATACATCCCTTCTGCGCTTAATTTTCAACCACACGTCTTCTTTGCCACTCTTCAGTTCCTTCACCATTAGATCATACTCGAATCAATGTAACATACATACTGAATAAGTGTAACATGCACAGTATTTACAGTAACAGATTCAAATAACCCAAAATGAACTTGATTCTATTAAGAATGATACATACTTTTATGATACCCACTGAGTAACAGTAACATACAAATTAAGTAACTGTAACATGCGATTTATCAACGATTCAGTAACAGTAACATACTTTTGGATCCTTTTTTTTTTGCAGATTTATCAACGATTTCCACCTGACGTTTCTTCGAAGTCACTTTTTGTTTCTTCCAATTGGAAAGAAGTTCTTCATCTGGAACTTCGTTTATTTTCCTTTTTAAGTTCTCGCTTTTCGGACTTGAAGCTTTGTTTTGAATCTTCTTTGCCATTATTGTACTACGATTCCTGCATTTTGAGGGAAATAATGTATCAATTCATCATTATAACATCAAAACTTTACCTAAATTACGTGCTTAAATGTACAGAAAAACAATCAGAATTAATACATAATGAAGAAGAGATTCAAATTTCGAGTTTTACTTACGATTGATCTCAATCAAGTGATTTGTTCCTGGATTTGATTATGCAAATTATTATTACAACAGGTTTTTCGATTTTAGGGTTTTTGTGTGTTTTTAGGAGAGATAAAGAGGAGAGAGAAGTTGGAAAACAGTTTTTTTGAAACAGTGCAAAATTTCGACGGTTTTGTTCAACCCAAAATCTTACATGTCAATGCAACGTGTCACAATCCCGTGCGTCCATTTGTTTAGATCGGACGGTCTGAATTGATAGGACGGACTCATTTAAAACCCTAGACTCACCGGATCTCCGCTGTATATATATAATATATATATATATATATATATATATATATATATATATATATATATATATATATATATATATATATATATATATATATATATATATATATATATATATATGCAAGATCCGGTGAGAACGATCATTCGGTGAGAACGGTGAGAACGACTCTCAACCCTTAGATAAAAGTGAAATCAATGGTTTATATTAAATCTAAAAATTTAACAAATAAAACTTTAGCCCCCCTGCTTACATACAACTTCAATCACATATTGACAATCTCATTTCCTCTTAATTCATCATTAATAACAACAACAACAGTGACTACTATTATATCATTCTTCATAATTAAGCCGCCGTCCAAATTCACCATTGTTAACCACAAAAGCTTAAACCTCAACAGGCCATCACCGCTCTTCATCATTGGTCGTCAGAACTCAATCGACGCCAACAGATACTCAATCTGTCTCCCGGTAATGACCTCAATCGAGACATCGGAAACTTATATCCGAGTCTTTTTTTCTCTTATCACGTTTTTTCTGTCACCGTTCACTGTCGCCACTGTCGTCAGAGATCAGAGATTTGAAAAGGTCGTCAGAGTTTCTTGTGGTGTGCCGACTTGATCAAAATTCAAAACGAAATCAGTGTATGTGGGCACTTGATGGAATTATCACGGATTCATGGATGCGTTGAAGAGAGATCGTGATGGCGGAGTGTTCCGGTGATGTCGATAGCGACGATTTTTGTTGATGATGTATACAATGGCGTTGTCTTCCGATGATGATGATGGAGGTTGTTGATTTTTTTTGGTGGTTTTAATATAATTGAGCTGCTACTTTGATGGCAACTTGTAGGGCCCTATTACTTTGAGGAGGCTGGAAAAATATGTTGGGTTCTGTAATTGTCTAGAATTGATCAAAAAAATGTATTTATTTCGTTAAAAAATGTATCTGTAAAAAAGTAAAAAATGAATCTACTCCGTAAAAAAAATGTATTTATTCCGTCAAAAAATATACTTATTCCGTCAAAAAATGTATTTAGGTGGATGTAAAAAAGTAAAAAAAAATGTATCTACCCGTCAAAAAATGTATCTAGGTTTATGTAAAAGAGTAAAAAAAATGTATCTCCGTCAAAAAATGTATCTAGGTTTAAGTAAAAAAAATGTATCTACTCCGTCAAAAAATGTATCTAGGTTTATGTAAAAGAGTAAAAAAAAATGTATCTACTCCGTCAAAAAATGTATCTAGGTTTATGTAAAAGAGTAAAAAAAAAAATGTATCTACTCCGTCAAAAAATGTATCTAGGTTTAAGTAAAAGAAATGTATCTACTTCATCAAAAAATGTATCTAGGTTTATGTAAAAAAAGTAAAAAAAATGTATCTACTCCGTCAAAAAATGTATTTAGGTTTAAGTAAAAAAATGTATCTACTCCGTCAAAAAATGTAACTAGATATATGTAAAATATCTATTCCGTAAAAAAATTGTATCTAGATTTAATTAAAAAAAATATATCTACTCCGTCAAAAAATGTAACTAGGTTTATGTAAAAAAGTAAAAAAAAATGTATTTACTCTGTAAAAAAATGTATCTAGGTTAAGTGAAAAAAATGTATCTACTCTGTCAAAAAATGGATCTAGGTTTAAATGAAAAAAATGTATCTACTCTGTCAAAAATGTATCTAGATTTAAGTAAAAAAATGTATCTACTTCTTCAAAAAATGTATCTAGGTTTAAGTAAATAATTTAAAATAAATGTATCTACTCCGTCAAAAAATGTATCTAGGTTTATGTAAAAAGGTAAAAAAAATATATCTAGTCCGTCAAAAAATGTATCTAGGTTTATGTAAAAAAAAACTAAAAAAAACGTATCTATTTCGTAAAATAATGTATATAGGTTTATGTAAAAAAAAATAAAAGAAATGTATCTACTCCGTAAAAATATGTATCTAGAATTTTGACGAAAAATTGAATTGAGAAATTCTTTATTGTGGAAAATTTATATATATGGGATATAGAGAGATAAGAGAAAGGTAGAGAGAAGGAAAATATTGTATAATGGTAGGATGTTGTCGACATTACCCATACTTTATTTTAGTTGTTTTTTTGTTATATATGTGCCATTGGATTTTAGTATGATCTAATGGTTGTAATTCGTTCTCACCATTTGCACCGAATGTTCATTCTCATCGGATCCTATATATATATATATATATATATATATAGATAGATAGATAGAGAGAGAGAGAGAGAGAGTAAAGTTCAAATGAGTCAACTTCCTTGGTTGAGTCCTTGAGTCCTATTTACAACCATTAGATATTGGAGGATGGATGCTGAGATTAGATGGACAATTAGGCTGTTATTAATGCAAAAAAAAGGCAATTAATGACTTTATATTAAAAAAAAAGGAAAGCGTGGGATTGATTACAGTTTAGGTTTCCATTACTGACACAACACAACACAATCATACGGTTATTCCTCCCCATGCACTCCTTCGTCTTCTCCAATTCTCATCCTTCCTGCTTCCACCATTAACACAGCTACAATCAGATCTAAAAAAAAAAATACTCACTACATCAATTACAAAACACAAGTATTCAAGAACTTCCATTCAAGAATCCGGCGCGATTTTCGTAACAACAAGCAGTAGTCATTCTACCCTATCATGGAGCATTCACAGTTTGAACAATTGATCGATGGTATTCCTTTGTGTTTATTTTTTTCATTGTTTAAACGTCTTTATACACGTAATACCTGTTGCATGGAGCATTCACAGAGAACTTCTCGACGTGTTGGCTGTTTAACTTCAAAGCGTGTGACTCCAGTTGAAAGCTTGTGTTACTCCATTCAATAACCCATGAAACTGTGGTGAAGTAGTTGTGTAACTCTATTGAACAACGCGTGTAACTCTACGGAATAAATTCGTGTAATTGTGTTTATGTAATCACGTGTAACTCCATTAAATAATATGTGTAACTCTATTGCAGAAGCCTTGTAACTCTATATCTTATACTGTGTAACTGTATTGCATATTTTTTGTAATTCTATCATTCTACATTCGTGTCACTCCATTCAACAATTCGTGAAACTCTGGTGAAGTACTTGTGTAA
Source organism: Silene conica (assembly GCA_029255685.2). Taxonomy (NCBI): domain Eukaryota; kingdom Viridiplantae; phylum Streptophyta; class Magnoliopsida; order Caryophyllales; family Caryophyllaceae; genus Silene; species Silene conica. The sequence continues at coordinate 53,510,739 of CM055318.2, forward strand.
CTCTACTGAATAAATTCGTGTAATTGTATTTATGTAATCACGTGTAACTCCATTAAATAATATGTGTAACTCTATTGCAGAAGCCTTGTAACTCTATATCTTATACTGTGTAACTGTATTGCATATTTTTTTGTAATTCTATCATTCTACATTCGTGTCACTCCATTCAACAATTCGTGAAACTTTGGTGAAGTACTTGTGTAACTCTATTGAACAACGCGTGTAACTCCACTTAAACAATTCGTGTAATTGTGTTGAACAATCACGTGTAACTCTATTGCGTAAGCCTTGAAACTCCGTAACATAATCCATGTAACTGTATTGCATAATCTCTGGTGAAGTAGTTGTATAACTCCGTTGAACACCGCATGTAACTCCATTGAATAAATTCGGGTAATTGTATTGAACATTCTCGTGTAACTCCAATGAACAACCTGAGCAACTCTATAGCATAATCTCTGTAACTCTATTGCATAATCTCTGTAACTCTAAACGTGTACATACGTGTCACTCCATTCAACAACTTTGTGAAACTCTAGTGAAGTAGTTGCATAACTCTGTTGAACAACGCATGTAACTCCATTGACCATTTCCTGTAATTGTATTGAACATTCACGTGTAACTCCAATGAACAATCTGAGTAACTCTATGACATTTTCTGTGTAACTCTGTAGCATAAACTCTGTAACTCTATAGCGTAATTGTATTGAACATTGACGTAACTTCGTTGAAGTAGTTGTGTAACTCTATGACTTAATGTCTGTAACTCCACTGAACATTTTGTGTAACTCTATGCCTACTTCATAAACCTTATGTCAGATACTTACCGTAAAATGTTCAACATGTGCAGGCAGTGTGTCTAAAGACAACGAACCCGTTGTCGGTGAAGAGGAATTTTACGCTGTTTTCACAAATGTTGCAGCCGATGAGTACTATAGGGTAGTTGAAGATGAGTTTACCCCGTACCTGAACCAGGTGTTCAGTACCGTCGAGGAAGCTACCAAATTCTACATGGTGTACGCGCTTGCATGCGGATTTGATGTGCGTAAGTACACTGCGAAGAAGTGGCGCGATGGTACGTTAAAAACAAAGCTTCTGGTGTGTAACAGGCAAGGATGTACGTACTACAAGAGGACGACGGGCAATAACGAGGACGAACAGTCTGCAGGCGAGTGAACCAGTACCATGGGTGAAAATAAGCAAATTAGGAATAGGAAGACAATAAGGATCGGGTGCAAGGCTCGTATTAGACTGTTTATGTTTAATGGTACTTTAGTGGTTGACCAGTTTCATGCCGGACACTCTCACGATCTTGTTGACATCAAAGACAGAGAGTTCCATAAGTTGTCGAGGAGATTACACGAGTACCATAAGGGGCTTATCCTATCGAATTCGAGGGTTAGTGCAATACTCTTTGTCCTTCATTAATTTTGGAAATTTTATCATTTGTACTTATTAGCTTTCCGTTGGCGTATACAGTTGAAAATCGGAGCTACGCGGACGTTTAAAATATGCAAGGAACTACTTAGTGGGTACGGAAACATTGGCGCAACCCTTAACGACTTCAAGAACTTCCAGAGGGACATTAAATGCTACATCAATCAATGGGACGGTCAATTGTTCGTGGACCTTATGAAGGAGAAAGCGGCTACCAGCGATGGTTTTTACTTCGAATACGCAGTTGATGTTGATAACAGTTTGTCGATGGTCTTTTGGGCGGACTCCTTGTCAAGGAACAACTACTCCGTATATGGGGACTCGGTGTCGTTCGACCCGATGTACGGGACGAACAAGTACAGAATGGTGTTCGCGCCCTTCACCGGAGTTGACAGCCACAAGCACTCAGTAACTTTTGGTTGTGTCTTAGTTTTTAGGGAGCACCACACCTATTTTGACTGGGTGTTCAAGCAGTTTTTATTGGCGATGGGCGGCAAGGAACCCCGGTATATCATAACCGACCAAGACCCCGGGATTATACTGTCCGTGAACAATGTTTTCAAGCAGGCCCGACACCGGTTCTGTATGTGGCACATACTGAACAAGGTCCCCATCAAGTTCGGGACTGCTTCCAAAGATTATCCAGATTTCATAAAAAAGTTGAATGGCATAGTGTGGGACGATTAGATTGAACCAGATGTATTTGATACGCGGTGGGGTGAGATTATGCTAGAGCACGGGGTCAATAACGTAGCCTGGTTTAAGGAGGTTTATCTAATAAGGAATCAGTAGATTTTGGCACACTGTAGGGACCTCGAAATGGGTAGTGTTATGAGGACGACCCAGCGATCTGAAAGTGAAAATAACTTCTTTAAGAGATTCGAGAACCTATACGGGACGTTGGTGGAGTTCTGGATGCGTTACACGAGTGCCATCGAACAATAGAGGTATAACCAAAAGAAATTTGACAACGATAATAATCATTCATCCGCAAAATTGAAAACTAACTCCCCTATTGAAAGACACGGCGAGAAGGTTTACACGCATGCTGTATTTGAGGAATTTCAGGAAGAGGTCATACAGTCCACGAATGGTATTAGTGCACGGGGCTTCACAGAGACCGATGGGGTCGAGATTACAACCGTCCGAGATAGTGAAAGGCGCAAGATTTTCGAAGTCTAGTTCAATTCAGGTATTAAATCTCAAATGAAATCTGATTTTTAGAGTTACACGTGCTATTGTAAAGAGTTACACGGATAGTCCTGTAGAATTACACATTGTACGTTATAGAGTTACACACCTAGAGATATTCAGCGACACATAAGAGTTACACAACATTAGGGTATAGAATGACACGTCCTGTAACGTGGAGTTTCAAAAATGGAGGTGCATATTATTGGAGTTGTGCATGGTGTGTTATAGGGTTATATGTCTAGTAGCATGGAGTTACATGTCTAACGTTATAGAGTTTTGATCTCTTGTTTTAATCAGGTTCATTTCAGACAGCTTGCACTTGCAAAATGTTCGAGCGTTCTGGACTATTATGTAGGCACATCCTTTGGATTTACTCAAGCAACGATATCAAGACAATTCCGGATCAATATGTGTGTCAACGATGGACTAAGGAGGCAGTTCGTGTCGAACATGGTGAGATGGAAATAATTGATGCCAGCCAGATCGAGATGACAAAGTGTGGTCAGAAGTGCACGTGACGGTTGGAATGCTTAGAGGCAGAGATAAGGCTGATATCGAAGCATTGACCAACTTAATCCGGGAATATACAGAAAAACTTGGCCCATCGGAGGATCTGATGACAAAGCAACAGGAAATTGAGCAGTTCCTTGGTTGCACAACCAGCAAAGAAATAACGGTATTGCCTCCTAAACACGCGAAAAATAAGGGGAGTCGGACCCGACTTATGTCTGATCGTACTAAGGCTGTTGAGAAAAGTTCTAAACCTAAACGAATGTGCAACAATTGCAAGCGAATGGCATACCATGACAAAAGAAACTGCCCAAACCCATTTGCCGAACGTCCGCCTACGTGTCCGGGTACATCATCAGACGAGGAAGAATCACATGAAGAGGAAGAAGATGGAGATGATTCTGACTAGGTTTATGTAATAGAGTTATTTCATGCTTCGTGAAAAAGGATTTTGTTAAGTATTAATCGAATAAAGTTACACATCCTTATGTAATAGAGTTACACATCCTTATCTAATAGAGTTACACATCGTGTGCAATAGAGTTACATAGCTTACTTTACAGAGTTACACATCTTTCGTCTCATGCTTTCTGAAAAGTATTTGGTTAAGTGTTAAACCAATAGAGTTACACAACTTACTTAATAGAGTTACAAAACCGTGAGCAATAGAGTTACATAAGTTGTGTATTGGAGTTACGCATGTTTATAAGTTATTATATGGAGTTTGAGTGATAGAGTTACTCAGACAGTGTAGTGGAGTTACACATGGTATATAATAGAGTTACAACATGGTATATAATAGAGTTACTCATACATTCTAATAATGTTCGTAAGGTGCCAAAGAACTCGCAAAGCCTCTTGGGATAAGGTTGGGAGTTGATGACTTAACATGGCCCTCGCTTAAGTCAAGCGGCGGGTTTGAGGTCGGCGAGGGTGGGAACTTGACGATGATGATGCAGCTTGGTTCACTAGCCGGATTGCGTCACGTCTCTTGATCCAATAGCTGCGTTGATGTTCAATTGATGCTTTCATCAACGACTGTTCCGCTACAGGGCTTGAGAGATTCATCTCAGCCTCCGCAATCCGACCCGTAAGCCAAGCTTCGTCGTTGACAAAAAACGGGTTGGAAGCCATTAATCTTATAATATTTTTTTTTAAATTTTTTTTTGGAGGGGGGTAAGTTAATATGGTAACAATAACATGAAGGGTTTTTATACTGCAGCAAGGGGGTAAGTAAACCGACAAGGTGGGTCCACTGTAATAAATTTTGGCGGGAACACAATTTACTTTTACCGCCCAAAAGAGGCGAAAATATAATAAGTTACTTATCAGATTTTCAAGGCAGTAACTATATTCATCAGTAAGGAAAGTGCGTGTAACTCTATTGATAAGTAGATGTAACTCCATTAGCGCAGTGAGTGTAACTCCATACAACAACATGTGAAACTCCAATCCAATTAACTTCATCACTCCGTCATAATAGCATAACTCTATACCACTTGACTTGTGTAACTGCATTAGCACATTATGAGTAACTCTATGGCATTAATAGTGTAACTCCATTCTGATAACTTGTGTAATTAAATTTAGTATCCAATTATATAAGCAAGTAACTCTTTACCACGACATGTGTAACTGCTTTAGCCTAGAGTGTGTAACTCCTTCTAACAACTTGTGTAACTCCTTTTAACAATATGTGAAAAAGACTAACTTACTTAGCAGATTTTCAAGGCAGTAACTCTGAAACTCTTAAACAAAGTAAGTGTAACTCTATTTATCAGTAACATGGAACTCTATACCACCTGGCTTGTGTAACTCCATTTGTAAATTATGAGTAACTCTATGGCATTGATAGTGTAACTCCATTCTGATAACTTGTGTAATACAATTTAGTATTCAATTATAGAAGCAAGTAACTCTATACCACGACATGTGTAACTCCTTTAGCATAGAGTGTGTAACTCTTTATAACAACTAGTGTAACAACTTGAGGAAACTCTTAAAGCATTGATTGTAAAACTCTGTAGCACAAAATGTGGAACTCCATATTACTGCTTCTGAAACTCTGTACAACAATATGAGGAACTCTACAATTTTATACACTAAATAAAAATACATTACAGTTCAAAAACAAATAACTTCTTAAGTCTTCTTGACCTTAATTCGAATTTTTTTACATCGGTTGGTAGCCTGCCTTTTCTGCAATTGCAACTCTGTAAAGTGTTTGTAATTATCTTTAATCCACCGGTCAATCCTTACCAAAACTGCATCCCTTTCTTTATTGATGTCTGCAAGTACAAGGGAGGCTACCAACTGGACTAATATGTACCGCCGTTGTTTTTTGTTGTTGAGATCTTCTTGCTTGAAAGGGCTCCCCTCGTACACTAACATATGTACCATTGTGAAGAGTCCAGACTCTTCATCCCTTGGGGAAGGGTGCATCCAATCAAACATGACCTGACGATGCTTGAACGTTGCCACCTGATCTGCCCTTGGTACCCCCTTACAGTCCAGGTAATCAGACATACATCCAATCTGAAGATTCAAAAGAGTTACATAAGTAAATCTATAGAGTTACACTAGTTGTTAATAAGGAATTACACAATTAATGGTATAGAGTTACAGAACTAGGTCGGATGGTATAGAGTTACAGAACTGCTATAATGGAATATTAACATTAATTGAATGGAATTACACAACCAACCAAAAAAAGCTGTTTGGTCAAAATGACAATAAATGCCATAAATAGTAGACCGCACTTAGAAAAAAAAGGCTCCAACTAATGGTAGTGCATGCATCCAAGAAAAAAGGTGAAACTTTAAAGCAAGGTTAGGTACATTACACCCTATAAATAACAGGAACCCTGTCACAATACCATTCATACAATCAAAACACAATCAAAATATAATTATGTCTCCTTTATATGTTAAGCCTTTTTGCTGCATAATGGCAAATATGCCAGGCCATTATGATGGGGGTAAGTACGTAGCAAAGAGTTTTAGTGTTGTGAGGAATATGCTATGTGAACGTGGATACATGGTATCCAAGGTCTATATGGAGCAGAGATCGTCAGTTCTCGGGGTTCGTGTTGGTGGAATTTGGGATGACGCAAGCCCACTGTCTTTCTGCATTTAAGCTGCAGCAAATGTTCAGCCGGTCCGGCCATGGCCGTGATAATTGGCTGTCCAGACCGGCTGGCGCCATAGGTGGAGGACCTTATCTCTGGGTGGCCACTAGGCAAGACAGGGAGCACTTTCATCGGCCTTTTGACGTTACTGAAGTCATGGTGACCTAATAGCTGAGGCACAAGCCGCTGCCGATGCCGACATCTACAACCCCTACGACATGATTGTTGCAGCTCTATGCAACCACTGAACTAAAGTTCTTAATCTATCGTTTAAGTCTAGCGTGCATGACTTTATCGTAATCTATCTTATTTCTGTGTGTTTTTTTCCCCTTGCGTTTTCTTACAGTTCTATTCTGTGTAATGTATCGGGTTAACAATTAAATAAGAATTATTAAACTTACGCATATCGTCCATTATAACAAATACTAGACGTAAAATAAGCAATAGAAAAGGCACGTACCAGCTTCTCTGCCACCCTCCATGTGAAGGATTTATCATTGAGTTTTTGGCAGTCAAGAATTTCAATAAATTGATCCTTGAAATTTATACACGCGCAACATATGTGGTGTTCAACCTTAATTGGAATGAATATTAGGTCAGCCCCGAGTTGTAAAGTGTCGCCACATATGTCTTGGAAATTGTCCCAAATGGCTATGAACACAACCAATCTTACTGTCGGACGGTGTAGCGTCGTACGACATGTCCACCAAATGCAAGAGGTCGTCCTGCGAACAAATAAATGAGTTACACTACAACTCTTTCACATATCCTATCATGGAGTTACACTGTAAATGGAATAGAGTTACACAAGTTGTTTAATAGAATTACACCATTTAGACTGTAGAGTTACAGACAAAAATGTATGGAGTTACACATATATCAGGTATAGAGTTGCACAAATTAGCTTATGGAATTACTCAGATAATTGTATGAGTGCCATGTGGAGTAACAAAGGTAGATGCATAGAGTTACACTAGGAAAGGTATTGGAGTTACACTAGTTGTTCTAAGAAGTTACACAAATAAAATGACATAGAATGCAAAATAGTTATAATAGTTCATACCATGTGACGTAACCCGAAGAACGCCATCCTAGCAGGTTCAGGCCCATCCGACTCTATCATATTTAGCAACATTGACCAACACTCAATTACGGATGGCGTCGTATGTTTATCCGGTAGCAACGATAAAAGGTCGTCCCTTTTGAGTTCTAGATCACGGCTGTATCGAGCAAGAACCTCGCTGCGTTCAACAGGTTGGTGTCAGTTTCCCATCGTAGGATCTCGAAAAAAGAAAATGACAAAATAAACAAGGGTTGTATACTTACACTGGCACCTTATCACCCTCCTCAAACAAAGTAGTCAGCTGTTTGCTTCCGCAGGTCGCTTACATCGCTAAGAAGCGCCTGGTTGTTCTTAAGGAGGGTAGACACAACCAGACACTGGGTCCCGGACACCTTACTGAAATTGAGGGTGGAACCCAGTCCGTCTCCCTTTCCCCGTCGGCGGCTGCTCAGCACTGATACCGACCCGCTTGCAGAAACAGGTGAACCCCGACGCTTGTATGTCATTTCAGGCCCGCCCTCTGCGCCAACCTTCCTCTTCACACCGGTTTTCGGGGTCGGGGTTCTAAAAGAAGTCGGGGTGCTCATTAACCGATGCCTAAATGAAGCAACCCTTCCCAACACCTCATCCCTGCACTTGTTAATATCACTGAGCATGAGGATAGCCACAATTTCAGTGCGGTACAGCTCGATGTTACCCATGTCACCTAACCCACACTCAAAAGGCGAACCGGTGTAAAACATCATGTGTAGCATCATGTATACCCCGCAGTCGTTCTTACTGATCCCTACGCCTTGCCATTTAAAAGGCACGTTGACCAACTTAAACTGGCTGACCCTCGATGTTTTCTCGATATTGTTGAGCTCGAGGAACTTGCCCATCGCATCGGCCTACCCGTCGCACAAAACACGAAGCTACGTAAGGTTACGTATAGATATACACAGTACTTAAAATAATAAAAGAACTAGGAAAAAATTGCATACAACGAGCCGTGCGATCCCGCCATAAGGCAGTTTTTCAAAGTCTTCATCATAAGATCGGTTGTCCAGAAACTCCACCTGCTGCGAAAAGAAATTTATGCATGCACAGCAATAGTGATCATTATTGCCTGTTAATACTGGAATAAAGACCTGCAAACCAAGCAACCAAAATACGTCAGAACGACAAATTGTGAGTATTTTATATGATATGTTGGCAAGATTGGAAAGATGAATACCATGTCAGCTCCAAGATTTAAGGGGGGAAGAACAGTGTTCAATCCACGAGTTAAATATTCCGTACATCTCAGAAGTCAACTTTTCTCGTTCTACAACGTCGGTGGCTTTCCAGAGTGCTAAGGCAGTGAGCTGACCATGGAGGTGAACGTAAAAAAGTGTTAGCCCCAAAGGAGTTTCATACACATCCTTATGTAATAGAGTTACACATCCTTATCTAATAGAGTTACACATCCTTATGTATTGGAGTTACACATCCTTATGTAATAGAGTTACACATCCTTATCTAGTAGAGTTACACATCCTTATGTAATAGAGTTACACATCCTTATCTAATAGAGTTACACATCGTGTGAAATAGAGTTACACATCCATACTATGAAATGTGTAACTCCTTACAATCACATGTGTAATTCCATAACTACACTACAGATGTGAAACTCCATACTCTGATAACTATAACTCCTTATAAGCACATGGGTAACTCCATACTGATAAATGTGTAACTCCATAAGGAGACTCCACTAACTACATGTTTAACTCCATACTCTGATAGGTGTAACTCCTTACAAGCACATGGGTAACTCCATACTGATATATGTGTAACTCCAAAAGGGGACTCCACTACAGGTGTTACTCCATCCTGGTATCAGAGAATAAAGTTCCTCACATCATGGTATGGAGTCCCACAGTATCAACTACAGAATCAACATAGTGTCACATAATTGGCATAAAGCTCTTACTGTGTGGGAGAGTCCGAAGAAGCATCGGCTGGGTCCAGCGACAGGTGCTGCAGAGGTTGAAGACATCAAGTGACCCAACAACAAAACCCAGCACTCAATGACACTATTTTCAACCTGGGTCCCAGGCAACAACGTCATCATGTCCTCTCGATTAACCATGTAGACATCGTCATATTTCACCAATTCCTCCCTACAAAACGAAACATGAAATAATAAAACTACCGCAGTAAATATACATTGCACATTATTTACAGGAATATCAAAAGTGGTGTTCACTTACATCTTATCGTCTGTAGCGGTAGGGCTAAATGCGTAATCCATAACGGCCTTCCTCAGACTTAAGATAGTCGAGAATTTATCCTTGCGACTAATCATAAATTCTGACGCGACATGCTGATTAGGGTCAGGTAGCCCGCAGTCAATTGAGCACCCAATACTTTCCGGTACGCCATCCATACATTGTAGCTCACATGGCGAGTGGAATAAGAAGGGGTGGTTGATGACATGAGTGCCAGGGTCAGATGTCTCATCGACCAATGTAATCCCCCTCCCTGATTCAGTTGACCCCCTCCCATTTTTCATGTTAGCTATGCAGTGTGCTGCCTCCAACGAGGTATATCCTGCGCCCTCCAGGTCAGACACTATTAAGGTATCTGCGCTGAGGGGGCTTGGCTCCGCTACATCCGACGCATGATGCCCCGTCGCCATTTCTGCCATTATTTGAACTATTTCAGCCGTTCCGTACGACACCAAGCTGACTCCCTCCCCGCCCGATGCCGGAACTTTGTCCGACGCTTTCAACCCCTCGATGCCAGCGCACACTGGCTGCTCATCCCCAAGCGGTTGTGTTAGCGTAACAGGCGATGCAACGTCAGTGCCTCGCCCATCCGGACTAAGTTCTGTATTTGCAGCGTCGGTATCGTCCGCCAAGTCACCGCTTTCTCTCAGACCGGCCAACACCCCAACTAATTGAACTGTGGCAGCGAGCTATTCATCATCGTGAACTACAACAGCAACACCCTTGTCAACCAGCTGCTTCATTGCCACCGGTGCCTTATCAACGGATAACTTCATCCGGTCGTTGATGTCTTCCACCTCGTCACAGTATCTGTGGAGCTCTTCACAATGCTAGAAATCTTGAGTTGACTGTGATGCTACAAAGCGGTCGGGAGCGGAGCGTCCCTTCATCACGTCCTTTAAATTGGATAAAGCCTCGACATACCAAGAATGGAAAACAGCTGCATTCCTTTGAATCTTCAGATAGAGTTCGTGGACCTCCTGAAATGGAGAAAACGACTAGGCGTTAGCGTGCAATTGACAAAAAAAAGAGATTAAACAATAATGAACACGTGCAAACAGTGCCTACATCCAACGCTCGCTCCTTTATCTGAGCGTCGTCCTCAACGCCTTCAGGGATCTCGATCTGAAGGAACCTCTTCCCGCCATTTGGCGCTTCCTTGTTTGAAGGTTCATTATGTGCAAATTGAGGTAAACGGAGAACCTCCTGACCCCCGGTCAATAGAAGCTGGTTGGTGCTGGCCGCACGCAAGCTTCAGGGATACTTCACAATGGACCACGCCTGGCGACCCAGCCTTCCATCATCCATTTCACCCTCAATTCTGTTCCTCAGCTTTTCCTCGTACCAGTGCTTGATTAGAGGTAGATCGGGGCATGGAATATCACCCCAGAAAGTGAAACGCTGGAAATAGGTTATCATTAGAAATGGGATGCACCCGACTAGGAAAGATTTCTTTGCCGCCACATCCACTCCAGCCCCGATGACAGCCTTCAGTATATATGTACACCAGTCAAGCCGGTGTATGGCGCCTATATCCTCGACCGCCATCAGAAGCTTGAGATCAACCAAGCTGTTGATGGTTGGGGCAAGGAACGACGACATGCATAACAAGACGAACAGACGGCAGAAATGTTCACCTCCCTCTTGGTCTGCCAATATTGCGTTTTTGATCTTCCCAATAGGTATGCCGTCTTTTGAGTTCTTCACACCAAACATATTCCTCCACCGGGATTTCAAAGCCGCAACTTCACGAGCGTCCGACCCTTTTTTCTTCCCCGTTGGTACGGTGACAAACTCGTCAGGTCCAGCAGGGAGAAGGAAGCAGTCTCGAACGTCATGTTTCGTGATCATAAACTCTTTTGTCCTGATATGTGTTTTAAACATGAACGACCCATCCGAGACACATTCTATGAAATCCAGCACGTTACGTAAGGGATACTGCGCGAACTTCAGCTCAAGCATCCCCCCAAAACCTATCCTGGCAGCCGCCGCTCTTTGGGCATCTTTTAACATGCCAATTACCTCAAACAACATCCTCCCCTGGCATTTGACAACTACTTTAACCGCCGGGATAACCAAATCTTGGGATGAAGACATCTACAGCAGCAAAAAAAAGAAAATGACAGAGTTAAAGGACATGATGCAATAGAGATACACAAACCCTGCCATAGAGTTTTACAAATGCAAACAATAGAGTTACACAATTTATGTTATAGAGTTACACATATCACACACATATTATGCCAATAGAGTTACACATGTTGTTCTATAAAGTTACAAATTTTTTTCCATAGAGTTGCTCATGCTATTTTATCAGCTGGATCAATAGAGTTACACATATCCTATAATAGAGTTATACATATGCTGCAATAGAGTTACACCGTTGATCTTATAGAGTTACACATATTCCTGTAATAGCTTTAGACGTGTGATACACGTATATGACAATAGAGTTACACAACTTGTTCTATAAAGTTACACACCTTGTTCTATAAAGATACACATGCTATTTAATCAGGTGGATCAATAGAGTTACACATATCCTCTAATAGAGTTATACATATGTTGCAATAGAGTTATACAGTTGATGTTATAGAGTTACACAGATTACTGTAATTGCTTTACACGTGTGATACACGTATATGACAATAGAGTTATACAGGTTGATCTATAAAGTTACATACTTTGTTCCATAGAGTTGCATATCCACTTTAATGAAATTACCTAGTTGACAACAACATCCTATTTCCAGAATGCTAATAATAAACATACAAAAAAGAATCCGATTTAAGCAAACAACAGTAAAACCATCATACGAATCTGGAAACAAATTAGACCCAGTAGAGACCAAAATGTGAAAAACTAAACTAAACAACATGAAAAATCATATAAAATAACAATGCAAATTAAGTTCATAAATAAAGCTACAATTATAAAAACTAATCTAAAACAAATGAGTCGAATGCAAAAATAATAAGAAAAACAACATTTACCTTGTAAATGGATGAGACTATGGAAGCAGATGATCACAACAGCAATAAGGGTGTCTTGACAAGAATTTACGCAGACCGGGTTGCACAAAAATATCGATGAAGATGAACAAAGATGGAGGAATGCAAGCTTTTTTTTTTCGCAGAGTTTGAGGAAGACGAAGAGGTTCACAGAGAAGGAAATTCAAATTGGAATATTGGAAAAATGAGAGAGTGTGAAACGTGATAGTGGGAAACGTGAAACACAGTAAATTGTGTCAGTTTAGAAGAATGTGCATATGATTAGGTAGTTGGCAACAATAAAAAACATGTTTTAATTGTTTTCTATAGGTTAATCTAAGCCATTGATTTGTTTTAATCTAAGGGCTGTTATTAGGACTCAAGGACTCAACACTAGGGGCTGGACTCATTTGATGTTGATTATATATATATATATATATATATATATAGATTTAGGATCGGGTGAGAACGATTATACGGTGCATACGGTGAGAACGAGTCACGTCCGTTGGATTAAAACACAAACAATGGTTAAAAAAATACCCACAACCCACATTCTAGATAGATTTTTTGACGGAGTAGATAATTTTATTTTTTACCTTTTTACATAAAATTAGATACATTTTTTTACGGAGTAAATACTTTTTTTTATTACCTTTTTACGTAAACCTATATACATTTTTTTGACGGAGTAGATACATTTTTTTTTACTTTTTTACGTAAACCTAGATACATTTTTTGACGGAGTAGATACATTTTTTTTTTTACTTTTTTTTACATAAACTTAGATACATTTTTTGAAGGAGTAGATACATTTTTTTTACTTTTTTTACATAAACCTAGATGCATTTTTTGAAGTAGTAGATACATTTTTTTTACTTTTTTACGTAAACCTAGATACATTTTTTGACGAATTAGATACATTTTTTTTACTTTTTTTTACATAAACCTAGATACATTTTTTGAATGAGTAGATACATTTTTTTTACTTTTTTTACATAAACCTAGATACATTTTTTTTTACTTTTTTACGTAAACCTAGATACATTTTTGACGGAGTAGATACATTTTTATTCAAACTACTAAATCAGCGTATCGCCACAATCATAGCCGGCTACCACCGACGTCGACACTACCGGCTACATTTTTTTTTTTAACTTTTTTACATAAACCTAAATACATTTTTTGACGGAGTAGATACATTTTTTTTACTTAATACTAGATACATTTTTTTACGGAGTAGATACATTTTTTTTTTACTTTTTACATAAACTTAGATTTTTACGGAGTAAATAATTTTTTTTAAATTTTTTTTCATAAACCTAGATACATTTTTTGACGAAGTAGATACATTTTTTTACTTTTTTACATAAATTTAGATACATTTTTTGAAGGAGTAGATACATTTTTTGACGGAGTAGATACATTTTTTTACTTAAACCTAGATACACTTTTTGACGGAGTAATTCATTTTTTAATTTTTTTTAACATAAACCGAGTTACATTTTTTGACGGGGTAGATACTTTTTTTACTTAAAACCTAGATACATTTTTTTAAATATTTTTACATAAACCTAGTTACATTTTATGACGGAGTAGATACATATTTTTTTTACTAAAACCAAGATACATTTTTTGACGGAGTAGATACATTTTTACCTAGATACATCTTTTGACGGAGTAGATACATTTTTACCTAGATATATTTTTTGACGGAATAGATACATTTTTTTTACTTAAACCTAGATACATTTTTTTAACGGGTATATACAATTTTTTACTTTTTTACATAAATCTAGTTACATTTTTTGACGGATATGAATCATTTTTTATGATTCAAATAAAAAACATTCCAAATTTAACCCCGCAATACCAACTTCTAGTACGTAATCAAATTTAGGTAGCATTTTTGTTGTCTTTCTAGTATGAGTACCAGTACTAAACTCTCAACTATCAGACACTAATCTTCATTTTGCAAGTTCATTAAATTAATATACAACTAAAATTTTCATCTAATACCGTATTAAATCAAGCTAACCTAATTTAATAAATCTCACATAATCAACCCATCAATCGAATTGGAGAATTTTGAGTGCAAAATAGATACTTTTCATTCACGTCAATTAGTTCGATTATTGTCGGTTCAAATATATTCGGGTTCAACTCTCATTCGGTTATTATTGATTTCGATTTAGTTTTGGTTCCATTCGGATTGAGTCGGGCTTCGAGTACATTTTTGGTTACTCGTATCGGGTGTTCGATCGGTTATCAATTCAGGTATTTTCAATCAATTTTTCGGGTTTTGGTTTATTTTATCAGGTCTAGTTTTAGCTAACCTAAATATTAGATCCATATCCCATTAAATGGGTTTGGGACAATTCAGGTCAAATTCTTTAGAGCGGTCAGTTTTTACCAACCCTAGTTGAACATAAAGGGTAGTACTTAGTAGAGGTAAATATGTATGAATTACTGGATTAGACTAAGCTAAATGTAGTGAATGAAGCTGACTTAACACATGGGTAATAGATAAATTGATGACTCTCGGGACCCAAAAGTGTTTAATCACTATTAATGTTGATGTAAATTGATACTCCTGGTAATTTTTAAATGTATGAAGTTCTGGTTTGGTTGCAATATTATCCATCCCTGCTGCAAGAATTTCGCCGTTATCAGTGACAGTATTTACATTATTGCGATGATAGGCTGCATCAACTCCTAATTAGCCGACTCCGTCTACGATTAGATTAAAATTGCGTATATATAATTGATTGGAATAGAGAGAGTACTTGGCGAAACATAAAGCACAAGTGTTTGCTAGTAGTAATAGTGACGTGAAGTTGAAGCTTGCTGATGTCAATTTGGAGAATTTTGAGTGCAAAATTGGAGAGAGACGGAGTGTTTGGTTGTTTATTTAATGAAATCCGGTTCCTCCATCTTATAATAAATCAATGGTTGAGGCGTGTTCTCACCGTATGCACCGAATGATCGTTCTCACCGGATCTTGCCTCTATATATATATGTATGTATAGATTAGCATCCGGTGAGAACGAATATTCGGTGCAAACGGTGAGAACGAACATGAACCATAAGATTAAAAACAATCTAAGGGTCGTAATAAAACAAAATACTAGTTAAACAATCAGACATTATTATCAATCCATTACTAAGTACACACATTACCAACTCATTAATAACACAATAGTTCACCGACATCATTCATCCCCATCAATCACCACGACTGGAATCCGGCAACCATAACTCATCGTAGACATCGACCTCTGTTGAGTAGACCCCATCGTCGCCCTATTCTGCATCCTTAAACGCCGACGATAACTGTTTCGGATCGAGAAAATCGTTGGCCGTGATCTGGTTTCCGGCGGCTAAAGAAGATGAAGATTGGAAATGAGTTGGGTTTTGAGACGCAATAGATCTGGAATGTGATTCATCAGCCTTGCTCTTTGTTGTCGGGTACACAAAATTAGTGTATATATGATTTCTTAATTGATGTATCTCAAACCTTTTAAAATGTACCTACACTAATTTTTGATGTATCTAAACATAGATACACAAAATTACTTCCTAGGTACATTAAAATTGCTTTGAGATACATCAATGTAGAATATAGATACATTGATTTCTTGTAGTGCAAATTGGCGATCTGGTCCAGAAGCTTCAAATACAAGGAGCCATAGCTAGGAGGAAGACGAAGTGGAGCCACAACTTGGCGAGTTGTCTGGCGAGTCATCGAGTCAACCGATTATCGGGATACGATTTTATCCGCGTTCGTCACCATCGTGAACGACTTTACTCAACAAGTCTACCGCTGAAATCTGAATCATCCTCCTCCATTGATTTCGATAATACCACTGACGACATTTTTGAGGTTTTATGGATCTAGGAAATTGGAGAATTCAATCTGAATAAAATAATGTAAAATGAAGTGTAAATTAATGAAATTGTATGATTATTAATGGAATAATTGTCAATTAATGATGGTAGTGGTGGTTGTAGAATGGCTATAAACTTAGATTTAGTAATGGTGGTGGTGTTTATGAATTAGAAGATGGACAGGAGTACGACAGTAAATGTTATGGATGATGGAGGGAGAATGTGAGGGAAAGAGAAGGTGAGGTGCGTGTGCGTTTTAAGTTTTAGGATTTGGGTAGTCAATTACACGTGTGAAAATTGGGATATTTAATTCGTTCTCACCGTATGCACCGAATGATCGTTCTCACCGGATCTTGCCTCTGTATGTATATATATATATGTATGTGTATATATATATGTATGTATGTATATATATATGTATGTATATACATATATATATGTATGTATATGTATATATATATATAGATTTAGGATCCGGTGAGAACGATTACTCGGTGAGAACGGTAGGAACGATCTACAACCATTGATTAGAAAACAAACTCACGGCTGAGATAAATCACAATCATAACCCAACTTTTGCGTATAAAACACATTTGTACAAATGACCGCTTTCTCTCTCCTGTCATTTCTTTATGCGTGTTGGTTTAAGTTTTCCCAATTCGATTTCTTTTAAAAATCCTAGCTGCTTGATCAGGCACACCAACAACAGAATAAGAAGCTGGGACATGGAGGCTCTGCTGAGGTACGAAGTGGAGGACGCTTGCGAGATTGAGGTAAGAACAAGAAAATGCATGTCAGCACAACTCCGGCGATCAATCAAGATATTTATCATATTCTAACTTTTGTGTTTATCATTTCCATACCTCACTCCAACTAACTACCGTTGCCCTGTGAGTTCCGACATTAACGACACACCACCGACCACTGTCACAAGCAACTCCTCTTCCACATAAAAGTTACTACTTTCCGATTTAATTTCTTGTGTATCTAGATACTAGTTTAATGTATCTAACAACTATTTTAACGTATCTAGCAACTACTTTAATGTATCTAACATAGATACACAAAATTAGTTATTAGGTATATTAAAATTTATTTGAGATCAATAAATATCCAGATGTACTTATCTTGTCTAGCTCCCACAATGGTAATAGTTTGCTGTGACGTGGTTGTCATTGAGTGTCAGAGAACTGATTCCAGAGAAGGTTCATGAAATGGATTGTCTCCGGAGTTGTCGACATTGTTGTTGTTAGTCAGTGGTTAACGGGTGGTCGTCATCGTCGACAACAATCGGATAAAGTAGAAACTATATCTGGGCTTTGCAATTCGGAATTTTTTGAAGGCATGTGATGCTTAATCGTCGGAGTTGAGTCGTCACCATAGATATTAGTCGGTGGTTCTTGGCCGTTGATAGTAGAGACTATATCTGGGCTTTGCAATTCGGAATTTTTTTGGGGGCATGTGATGCTGAATCGTCGGAGTTGAGTCGTCACCATAGATATTAGTCGGTGGTTCTTGGCCGTTGATAGTGGTCGTGATGAATCAAGGTTGTGTGTGTGGAATATTGTCATAGAAATGATGTAGTATTGAGTGACGTTCTTAGGTGATCAAGGGATTAAAGATTGTGTGAAATATTTGATTAAAGCTTCAACTAATTGGGAAATTAATGTACCTTTAGAAAAATCAAAGAAATTGGTTTGGATGCATGATTTAAGGGTAACAAAAGAGATAAGGTAAGAAAGTTGAGAATTTTACAGAGGAGTGTGAAAGTGTAAGGATAAGAGTGAGGTCAGTATGAACATATTGCGTTATATATTGATTTAATAATAACCCTTAGATCGGTTTAATCCTATGATCAGTGTTTGTTCTCACCATTTGCACCGAATGTTCGTTCTCACCGGATCTTGACACACACTCTCTCTCTCTCTCTCTCTCTATATATATATATATATATATATATATATATATATATATATATATATATATATATATATATATATATATATATAGATTTAGGATCGGGTGAGAACGATCACTCGGTGAGAACGGTGAGAACGAATCCTAATCATAGGATTAAAGTCAATCTAAGGGATATTATTAAATCAAAATATCAAGCGTGATCAACACATTTGTTCCCACCATTCATCCCCTCTAAATCTATCATTCCTCACCACCACCACATTCGTGGACGGCTACACCACCACTGTCGATGTCGGCGTGGCTGCACCACCGGTGCATCAATGGCGCCTTGTATCCTTCCATCCTCAATCGCTAAACACCCTCCCATCAACTTTTTTATCATCGCTACCTTAGTCACATGGCATCATCGGACGGATGATGTTACCAAAACAATTCAGGCGACCACCTTAGACATCGGTGCACTACCGACGACAAACCCCGACTTCTACGATCACTCAATTTATCTCATCGCCTTCTCACCTTCACCCCATTTCGTTGGTTTTTATTAATCCAACCACCACCGATTGATGGCCGTTGGTGTTAGTCTAACTAGGCGTGATGGGTGATGGTAGTTGTTAGTAGAACCATGGTGAGAAGATAAGGGGTACATCTTGAATAACTTGAACAACGACGACTTGTTAATTAAATGTCGAAGTCCAATTTGCTGATATTTAATAATTCACCATTAGTCCACTTGTTAATTCAAAAACTTGTACAAAGTACATTTTTACGAGTATATTTCTAGATACATTTTATAAGATTGTAGGTACACTTTTTACATATTTAGATACATTTTATAATAATGTAGATATATTTTATAGGTACACTTATTACGTATCTAGATACGTTTTATAACAATGTAGATATATTTTATTCAATTATAGGCACACTTATTACATATCTAGATACATTGTATAACAATGTAGATACATTTTTCAATAAGTCTCTCTTGCGACGGGTATATCCGTCACAATAAGTCTCTCTTATGACGGCAATACCCGTCACAAACTTGTGACGGATATTACCGTCACAAATAAGCTAAGAATTTGTGTACATTAGATACACTTTTTACATATCTAAATACATTTTATAACAATAAATTAAAAGGAATCAAACTCAAAAGATAGTAAATTAACAAACTCACGTTCTTCATTTTTTAAAGTGCACTATAATATATATTACTATAATCAATGATAATGGAGATACTAATTAGCTAATTATTATGATATAGACATACATATATCACCATACCAACGATCATTAAGAATTTAGGTGGCGTTCGATCGTTGACGTCAATTAGTGAAGAAAACAGTAGACGGTTAAAGAAGCGGCGCGACGGCGACGGTCCGTGAGGTCAATGGTATCATCGGTGCACTAGTAATAACGCCAGTAGCAAGTCGGTTGTCTATTGTTTTGAGATATGTTAGAGGATTAGGAGTATGAATTTGTTGACTCTTGAGTGGCGTGAGATATTTTGTTCCAATAATGACCGGTAGATTGACTTTAATCCTATGGTTAGGGTGTATTCTCACCGTATGCACCGAATGATCGTTCTCACCGGATCTTGCCTCTATATATATATATATATATATATATATATATATATATATATATATATATATATATATATATATATATATATATATATAGAATTGAGATCCTATGAGAACCACCAATATAATGAGAACCGTGAGAACTTTACCTTACAGACTTTTTTTAAAAAAATTAATGACATATTTGGATTCGGCATGGAATTTTAAGGCTAGAGAACATATTTCTTGGTCTAGAAAATATATACTAGTGACGGAAATGAAGGTGAGATACGTTTTATTAATTTTCATGCACCTACTACCGATTTTTACGCATCTATCATTTTTCATCCACCTAAAATTCATTTTAATGCACGTACAGCCTCTTATTTCATTCACCTAGTAATCATTTTCATGCATGTAAAAAATTTCATGCACGTAGTGGTTGTTTTCGTGCATTTATAGCCGTTTTAGTACGCCTAATTGTATTTTCGTACACTAAGTATATATTTTGTTAATTAAATCAAATTTTTGTTTATTGATACTAAAGTGTGTATTTGAATAAGTTAAACTAATGGTAAATGATCCAACGAAACATTTGAAGCGAGATATGGTGGAGATTTAGTGAGGGTTCTCATGGTTCTCATTATAAGGGTGGTTCTCACCGGATCTCGACTCTCTCTCTCTCTCTCTCTCTCTATATATATATATATATATATATATATATATATATATATATATATATATATATATATATAGTCAAGATCCGGTGAGAACGAACATTCGGTGAGAACGGTGAGAACACATATCTACCATTAGATTGGAATTAAATAGAAGGCTGAGATCACCCAGGCCCAGCCCAAGGTGTGCACAATTCGTTCAGGCGCACAGGCCCCCAAGATTTTGTGGCCCAATTCTGCCAAGTATTAACAATGTATAGTAAAAAGGACACAATTTATCCATATTGTACATGTATCATAGTGGTGTCTGATTATGGCATTTTCGTTAGAATCCCACGCTCGACTCCCATTCTTGCCTTTTTTTTTGTTGCATTTGCATTCAATTTTTAATTGGCCCACTACTACTTTCCAGCTTTTGCCATTTTTTCAATTATTTTTATTTCGGGTGGGCCCTAATTTAATTTCATCACTCTAATTCAATTTGTGTTAACTTTTCTAAGTTAATATTTTTCTTTTCATATCCCATAAATGCTAAAAAAAATTACTGTACTTTTTGCACATAATTATTATATTTCAATGTTAATATTTTAGTATAACAATTAAATAACAAAGTCATTGTTACATTTATTATCTATATATTTCATTTCGACAATTAAATAATACAACCTTCTAAATCTCGACACAACTCTAACATTAGGCCCCAAATAAAATGTATCTACTCCGTCAAAAAATGTATCTAGATTTATGTAAAAAAGTAAAAAATGTATCTATTCCGTAAAAAAAATGTATCTAGGTTTAAGTAAAAAAATGTATCTACTCCGATAAAAAATGTAATTAGGTTTATGTAAAAAGGTAAAAAAAATGTATCTACTCCGTTAAAAAATATAACTAGGTTTATGTAAAAAAGTAAAAAAAAAATGTATCTACTCGTCAAAAAATGTATCTAGGTTTAAGTAAAAAAAAATGTATCTATTCCGTCAAAAAATGTAACTAGGGTTAGGTAAAAAAGTTAAAAAAAAATGTATCTCGGTATAAGTAAAAAAAATGTATCTACTCCGTCAAAAAATGTATCTAGGTTTATGTAAAAAAGTAAAAAAATGTATATAATCCGTCTAAAAATGTATCTAGGTTTATGTGAAAAAGTTAAAAAAAAATGTATTTAAGTAAAAACATGTATCTACTCCATCAAAAAACGTATATAGGTTTACGTAAAAAAGAAAAAATAATGTATCTACTCCTCAAAAAATAAATCTAGGTTTATGTAAAAAAAGTAAAAAAAAATATATCTACTCCGTCAAAAAATGTATCTAGGTTTATGTAAAAAAAGTAAAAAAAATGTATCTATTTCGTAAAATAATATATCTAGGTTTATGTAAAAAGTAAATGAAATGTATCTACTCCATAAAAAAATGTATCTAGAATTTTGACGAAAAATTTAATTGGGAAATTCTTTATTGTGGGAAATTTATATATATGGGATATATAGAGATAAGGAAAAGGTAGAGAGAGGGGGAAAAGATTGTATAATGGTTGCCCATACTTTGTTTTAGTTGTTTTTTTGTTTTATCATTGCCATTGGATTTTAGTATGATCTAATGGTTGTAATTCGTTCCCACCGTTTGCACTGAGTGTTCGTTCTCACCGGTGAGAACGACTATTCGGTGCATTCGGTGAGAACATCTACAAACCATTGGATTAAAGTCCAATTATAGGCTGGGATTTAATTACTAAAATAAGCCAAACCAATCGTTGAATTTATTAGATTTTTACTCAGTTTAATTTGGGTCGCGTCATTTTGCCAGGACGCCAGTAAACCCTACCAACAAAACCTCATTGGTGACTTCATTAAAATGTTCTGAAAAGAAGTAGAGGGGTTAGGTTTCCCGTGATGAACAAGTAGAAGGGAAAAGCATTTTTAATATTATGAGCATAGCATTAGCCAATAGGCAATACCTCATTTTACCTCACACCTAAGCTGATGTATTGCTGATCGAAGCCTTCATGCAATTACTTTTTGTAAAAAAAGTCAACAAATGTATCTACCCCTTCAAGGTTTAAGTAAAAATGTAAAAAAATGTATCTATACCTTCAAAAAGTGTATTTTGGTTTATGTAAAAAAGTAAAAAAAAAAATCTACTCCTTCAAAAAATGTATCTAGGTTTATGTAAAAAAAATGTATCTACTCCGTCAAAAAATGTATCTAGGTTTATGTAAAAAAGTTAAAAAAAAAAAATGTATCTAGGTTTATGTAAAAAAAATGTATCTACTCCGTCAAAAAATGTATCTAGGTTTACGTAAAAAAGTAAAAAAAAAATGTATCTACTCCTTCAAAAAATGTATCTAGGTTTATGTAAAACAAGTAAAAAAAATGTATCTACTCATTCAAAAAATGTATCTAGGTTTCTATAAAAAGAGTAAAAAAAATTTATCTACTTCGTCAAAAAATGTATTTATGTTTACGTACAAAAGTAAAAAAAATGTATCTACTGCTTCAAAATAGGTTTATGTAAAAAAAGTAAAAAAAATGTATCTACTCCTTCAAAAAATGTATCTAGGTTTATGTAAAATATATATATATAAAAGCAACAACTATAGAGCCTACGCGGCGCTTTGTGGTTGAAAGTCAACTTTTCAAAGATTCAGTTTTTTTGCTGATTTTATGGAACCCATGTTCTTTTAAGAATTTAATTCCATAGTTTCATTTTTTGTTTGCCTAATATGAATTGTTCAATTGATCAATTATAAAAACCTTCAATAATCAATGCAATCATACTATACTAATTATAATTTATGTATACAAATTTAAATCATAATACAAATAAAAGTTATTGACATCGAAATAATTTAATAGTGGTCGAAATACTTTATTAAATTATAAAATTAGCAACTATGAACTGTTGAATAAATATTTGGAAAATATGAATTGAGATACAATAATTTTAAAAAATCTATATAATTTTATTATTTCTATATATAGCTTGTAAGTGGTAACCAATCGAAAAAACAAAATCACAATAAATAAAATAAATAATTGTTTAAAATGATTGAAAATTTAATTTAAAATGGTAAAAAAATTAGAAATGCCTTATTAATACAAAAATGATTGAAAATTTAATTTAAATAAATGTCAAAATAAAGATAGAAAAATGATATTATCAATAATCTTCTCTTCATGCAATAGTTCCCAATGCTTTAATAAATATATTTTCGACCATCTTTGATCATTAATTTGATCACTAGAGACATTCCCAAAACAATAAATAAAGGAAGAGAACATTAGTCACCTTAAATCACAAATTCTACAATAAGACGGTCTCACACCATGAGACCATCTGTTTTTACAATAAGTTTCTCATTTAATACAAATAAATGAACCCGTTGTACGCATGAGACAGTCTCACACAAGAATTACTGACCTTAAATATATTTATGTTGGGCGGGTTATTGGGTAATTGATAATTGTTTGTAATATTTGTTTGGGGAATAGAGTAATAATAATGAAATTATGGAAACGTCATTAAGATGCAGTATCATCAACACTTCTCATTTATGTGAAAAGTTGATATTGAGCGGCGGAATAGTGAGGAGACTGAGGACTGGGAAAAGAATGAGTTAATGAGGATGAGGGTTTATGGGGTTTGACTATATACGATTATACTTGAGGTATTTTGGGCTAACTATAATTTTTTTTTGATGAAATGTAAATATTATTATATCAGCTCAAAAACGATTACATTTTTCCACTAACAATATGCTCATGTCTCAGAAAACTAGAGCCCAAAACAGGATTACATAAGTTTCACAATCCAATGTCTATCTTTGTCCTTCAACATCCCCTTTTGTTTGTTGGAAATTCTGCTTCTGATATCTTTTTGGACGGCAGTTGCACAGTGCTCAGGTATGATCAGTTTGCCTTTTAACCTGCTAAGATTCCGTTGGTTCCATATATGATATATTGCTGAATTTACAATACTGTTAGCAATCCCCTTCTTTAATCTAGAGTATTTTAGCTTAGCTCTCCATTACTGACTGTTAGTAATTGGTAATCTGATCCCAGTCCATTGTTGCAGACATTGTATAACCCTAGAACTGTAGGTACATGAGAAAAATAGATGTTCCTGTGTCTCTGGTTGTTGCTCACATATACAACAAAGTCCGTCATTAGTTATTCCCCATTGAGCAAGCTTGTCTCTAGTACTGAGTCTATTATGTTGGTGAACCCATGCTATGAAAGCATGTTTAAGAACACTGATCCGATTATTGATAGGGCATTCATTCGTCATTCCAATCCAAGATCAATAAGGCAATTTATGTTAGCTATAATAATCTTATGGCTAGTATTTTGTTTATTAACGATTTCATTGGGTGTTAAAACCTTGGGTTAATAAAAGAAGATCAAGAAAAGAAGTTATTCAAAAAGAAGCTAAGGTTCGGGAAGGCACGGGCCAACGACCATGGCTGCTCGGTCATGACCCGGCCGTGGGCTGGTGGCTGCTCGGACACGGGGGCGCGTGTGCTCGGAAGTTGAGAGAAGTGGCTCGGCCATCTTGGTTTTCTAACAAGCATTGGAGTATATTTAACTTCTTTGTTATTTTTATTATCTTAAAAGTTGTTAGGATAGTTTGTTAAGTTTGTTAAGGTAGTTACTAGTTTGTTACAAGGTTGTTACAAATTAGTTATTATCTTATTAGTTTATTTATCCTAGGATTATTAGGGTTAGTTATTTAATTCTTTTAATTCTTAGGATAGATTTTTATTTTAATAAGGATTATATTTGATCCATTTAGATAGATTTTAGGACTCCTATTCAAAGACGGATTCAAGAATCCGAGTCATAGGAGGCGTGTGATTTGGGGCGTGTGACCTTACTATAAGTAGGCACATAATCCTCTCTTGTTAGTCAGTTTATCATTCAATCAATAAAAATTTACAAGTTTTCTTTTTAAGGCATTCTTAAAGAAATCTCAAGGACACATCGAGTGTTGATCCGAACCGTTGATACTTGTCGCGTTTCAAGTGTTAGCACGATTTACAAACTATAGGTCTAGGGAGTAAATCACCATTGGGTGTCCTATAGGTCTAGGGCAAACAAATATCCTTCTACCTTGGGGATTCACCTCAAGACCGTCACAACTACAAAAACAACCACAATAACCACCACCACCGACGGACCACCATCACGCCGCCATCACTACCACCACCGTTCATCACCATCGTTCATCCATAATTCAAGATTCATCCAAGATTGTTCTTTAATTGTCCTATTTCATTATTTCATTCAAGATTGTTTCCAAGATTTACAAGAAGGCTTCCGCGGACGAGTTCTTTGATCAAGAATTCGTATCATAAGTGGTATCAGAGCTTCGGCTCTTGATTTCTTTATCTTTCAAGAAGATCCATTCGGGGCATCATGAATCTTGAAGATCCAAGGTTCTTGGAGAGTTTAAAGAAGGCATTAGAACATGTCGTTAGCAACGATAATAGGTGGCAACCAAGGAGGGAACCGGTGCGTGTGGCCGACGAATTCAAGGTCACGGAGTTACCCGAGTTCGAAGGGGGTACGGATCCGGAGGACTATCTCGAGTGGGAGCGCAAGATGGATCGTATGTTCGAGTTTAAAGAATTAGATGATCGTAAGATGTGTAAGTACGCAATCCTAAGATTAAGCAAGGGCGCATCTTTATGGTTTGACAATTTAAAGGCTCAAAGGGCTAGGGCCGGAAAGGAGAAAATCTGTTCTTGGGATGGTTTAAAGAAGAGATTACGAAAAAGGTATGTACCCACAACTTATAAGCTTGCTTTATATCGCAAGATTTCTAATCTTGTTCAAGGCAAGATGTCAGTAAGTGAGTATATAGAGGAATTTGAAAATCTTACTTTAATGGGGGAGGTAGAAGAGAATCAAGAACAAAAGATGGCAAGGTTCTTGAGAGGGTTAAATAAAAATATTGCTAATCCTGTAGAACTTCAAATCTATTCGGATTTTGATACTCTCACGAGTTTGTGTTTACGAGTTGAGGCACAAAACAAGAACAGGTTCGGAGGAAGTGGCATATATAGCCGTGCGTTTGAGGGCGAAGGAGAGGCGTCAAGATCTAACCCTAGTTCGGGGATGGCGAGTGGCGCGGCTAAGGCAAGTGCGAGTGGGACGGTTCAAACTAAAGCTACTCCTACTCCAACACCGAGCGAGGTAAGCCTTTCTAAAGTAAGGTGCTTTAAGTGTCAAGGGTTTGGGCACTTCAAGAATGCTTGCCCTAATAAAAGGGTAGTCACGATGAGGGAGGCGTTAACATGCTTAAACTTAGTAGGAGAGGAGGAGGAGTCCGAGGAGGAGGACGAGGTGTTGGGAGGCTTCGGGGAGCGTGAGGAGGACGGCCAGGGAGAACAATTCGAGGCGCCTAATGCAAACACTTTGGTGCTTAGATCTTTACAAGCACAATCTATTCCTATAATTACCGAACAACGGGATCACATCTTTCACACCAAGTGTCTTGTAAAACATAAGTGGTGTAGAATGATCATCGATGGAGGTAGTTGTACTAATGTGGCCTCGGAAGAGATGGTATCAAAATTGGCCTTAACCACAATCAAACACCCAAAACCATATGCTTTACATTGGTTAGGAGATGCCAACAAGGTTAGGGTTACAAAACAGGTCAAGGTGAACTTAGCCATGGGTTCATTCAAGGATGAGGTGTTATGTGATGTAGTACCTATGGATGCATGTCACATTCTTTTAGGACGTCCTTGGCAATTCGATAGGGATGTTCTACATAGGGGAGAGTGAACGAGTATGAATTGATGGATAAGGGGAAGAAGATTATCCTAAAACCTATGAGTCCCAAAGATGTAGGGTTGATGAGAGCCAACTCGGGGAAGAACACTAACTTAGCCAACTCGGTTTTTGCTATTGCTAGAGAGGATGAGGTGGTTAAGGAGGTGATAGGGGCTGATTTGGAGCTAGAAGAAATCGAGGGGTTGGTGTTAAGCACGGTGGACTCAAGGGTGGCTTGGAGTGACCGGGAATTGGAGGTAACGCCTAGGGTTAGGCGTATGGAGGGAGTGCTACGGAGTATGGCCTTAGGGCGTGAGATTAGGGTGGCAAGGAACGAGATTGTTGGTCCTACGCAGCTAGGATTGGGGCTGGAAAATTCATGGGGCAAACGCCATCACGAGTCTAAGAAAGGAGAAGGCATGGTTCAAGATCAACGGTCCTTCAATTTTGGTTCACAAGAATTGAGGTCAATTCTCTTTCAAGGGGGAGGGGATGATCCGATTATTGATAGGGCATTCATTCGTCATTCCAATCGAAGATCAATAAGGCAATTTATGTTAGCTATAATAATCTTATGGCTAGTATTTTGTTTATTAACGATTCATTGGGTGTTAAAACCTTGGGTTAATAAAAGAAGATCAAGAAAAGAAGTTATTCAAAAAGAAGCTAAGGTTCGGGAAGGCACGGGCCAACGACCATGGCTGCTCGGTCATGACCCGGCCGTGGGCTGGTGGCTGCTCGGACACGGGGGCGCGTGTGCTCGGAAGTTGAGAGAAGTGGCTCGGCCATCTTGGTTTTCTAACAAGCATTGGAGTATATTTAACTTCTTTGTTATTTTTATTATCTTAAAAGTTGTTAGGATAGTTTGTTAAGTTTGTTAAGGTAGTTACTAGTTTGTTACAAGGTTGTTACAAATTAGTTATTATCTTATTAGTTTATTTATCATAGGATTATTAGGGTTAGTTATTTAATTCTTTTAATTCTTAGGATAGATTTTTATTTTAATAAGGATTATATTTGATCCATTTAGATAGATTTTAGGACTCCTATTCAAAGACGGATTCAAGAATCCGAGTCATAGGAGGCGTGTGATTTGGGGCGTGTGACCTTACTATAAGTAGGCACATAATCCTCTCTTGTTAGTCAGTTTATCATTCAATCAATAAAAATTTACAAGTTTTCTTTTTAAGGCATTCTTAAAGAAATCTCAAGGACTCATCGAGTGTTGATCCGAACCGTTGATACTTGTCGCGTTTCAAGTGTTAGCACGATTTACAAACTATAGGTCTAGGGAGTAAATCACCATTGGGTGTCCTATAGGTCTATGGCAAACAAATATCCTTCTACCTTGGGGATTCACCTCAAGACCGTCACAACTACAAAAACAACCACAATAACCACCACCACCGACGGACCACCATCACGCCGCCATCACTACCACCACCGTTCATCACCATCGTTCATCCATAATTCAAGATTCATCCAAGATTGTTCTTTAATTGTCCTATTTCATTATTTCATTCAAGATTGTTTCCAAGATTTACAAGAAGGCTTCCGCGGACGAGTTCTTTGATCAAGAATTCGTATCAAACACTCCATTTATTCCATATAAACTGATACCATGGCACTCTAGGCTTTGTAGGATGCAGCCAGACATACCCCTTCCCTATAGTGTACTCCTCCCCTTTCACAATAGACCAAACCTGCTGATCATATGCAGGCTGCAGCTCTTGTTTCAGTCGGCATATCTTTTTCCAGGTCCAACTAGCTTCCCGAGGAGGATTGTATTTCCTCCAATGGTGCCCTTTCAAGTATAAATGATGCACCCACTGAACCCAGAGCTTGTTAGGATTAGCATAAATCCACCATACAAGTTTTCCTATGGTTGCTTTGTTCCAGAGCTGTTCATTTCTCAATCCCAAGCCCCCTCTCTGTACTCTGTGCAGACAGTATTCCATGCCACCAGTGGTGCCTTAATATATTCTGTCCCTCCATGCCAAAGGTAATTTCTGCAAATGGCCTCAATACGATCAATGATGGTTTTGGGCAAAATGAAAATAGCTGCCCAGTAAGAATGTAAGGTCCTCAATACGGATTTTATCAGAACCAGCCTGCCTGCATAGGATAATTTTTTTGTCCCAAGACCCCTTATCCTATCAGTCACTTTAGTAATCAGACTCTGGCAGTCCCTGATGGACAATTTGGAAGGCTTAATGGGAACCCCTAGGTACCTGAAGGGCATCTGCCCTTCTATACAGCCAGAAACCTAAGCAATCTCCTGTCTTATTGCCATTGTCACCCCATTGAAATACACATTAGATTTCCCCCTGCTCATTGAAAGACCAGATGCATGGGAGAACTTAGCAAAGGTTCTAATGAGTATCATCATAGAAGCAGTATCACCTTTAGGGAACATGAGAAGGTCATCAGCAAACATCAAACTACTTAACTTCATGGGCTTACATAAAGGATGGAACTTGAAGGGCATGGTAGTAGTAGTGTGAGCCAGAAGTCTTGTTAGGTACTCCATGCAGATGGTGAAGAGCAATGGTGATAGGGGATCTCCTTGACTGAGACTTCTCTGCCCTTGGAAGAACCCAAAACTCTCTCCATTCAGGTTAAGAGTATATGTTGGAGTTGTCACACAAGCTCTAACCAGATGGTTGAAATGAGTAGGGAAGTGCATTGCTTTCATCATCTGGAACAAGAAGGGCCATTCAATAGTATCATAAGCTTTTGCAAGATCAATTTTGAACAGACATCTGGGAGACACAGTCTTTCTGCCATACAATTTGACCAGGTCCTGGCATATCAGGATGTTTTCCAGTATATGCCTCCCTTGGATGAACCCTCCTTGGGTGAGAGAGATTAAGTGTGGAAGAACTTTAGACAGCCTTGTAAAACCCCTCGCGGAAGCGGAAATAATAAACATACAAAGTACTAAAAATGCAGCGGAATTAAAACTTTTTAACAACTAAACATGCGAGGTGAATTAAAACTGAAAACTGAAACTGATATAAACAAAAATAGATAAGTATAACTGTTCTAAGTACTGAAGCAAAATATATACAACAACATGGGATGGAACATCCCTACAGGCACTCAAAAGAAATAACTGTATCAAAACTAGAGTCTAGCTATCGTAATTTGTAAGTCATAAGATGATAAGCGGATCATCACTCGCTAGCTCTCAGCAACCCCTGCCAATCCTGCATGTACCTACATACATGTAAACATGTACGCCACAATCAGTGGGGAGTGACTAGAGTTCTCCTAGCCACCTTTTGTAACGACACGTAACACATAAATACAAACAGAATACTCCAGCATATATAAACATGTGAAGTATAAAATCTCATTAACTGAATCTCAACTATCATGCAATCACTAATGCACGGCTCTCAACCAACTTCGGAAACCATTTGGATGGAGAGCCGGTTTCCCTACCGGTTACCCGGTCGGGGGGTCTTTCAGTCCAAACTATTTACGAAACTGACCTAAGAGTCATCCAATGCCTTGGATGAACAAACTACAACCAAGGTAATATAATCATCAATATCATCATGCATATCTGACACTGTACCAACTCAAGGCAAGCATATGTAAAACAATAAGTGAAAAGGTTCAGAGGCGACATCTTAACGCATAACCTAGACACTAACTCAATCAGCAAGTATAGAGGTCCAGAGGCGACATCCTAACGCATAACCTAGATACCAGGTTCACAATCTCAAGCAAGGACTCAGAGGCGAAAACTCAACGCATGGACCGGCTATCAATAAGACACTAGACTCAGAGGCAAAAACTCAACGCATGGACTAGCACCCAATTCACAATCAAAAGTGAGGAACTCAGAGGCGAAAACTCAACGCATGTTCCCCTACTACATCACAAGACACTAGGCTTAGAGGCGAAAACTCAACGCATGGACTAGCATCCAACACCTGCACTCCGGGTAAGGTATGACAACCTGACTGCCCCGTTGTGCAGTTGCTCTACTCGTCAGACTCAGAGGCCAGCTTAAGGCATGTCCTGACGCGATCACTCAAACATGTTTGGGCTCAGAGGCGACATGTCAAAGTATACCCAAGACACGACAACCAAACATGTATGGAGCTCAGAGGGGACATCTCAACGCATACCTCTATACACGACAACCAAACACATATAGGGCTCAGAGGCGACATCTCAACGCATACCCCTATATATGACAACTAATCTACGTATTAAGTTCAGAGGCGACATCTTAACGCATAACTTAATACGTAACACTATAAGCATTCAACTCAATAACTAAATCTTAGTTCTTATCTCTTATATTTCTAAACAACACTTAATTGACCCCGGGAACTAAGTTGAGGGAGAGCCGGTTTCCCTTTCGGTTACCCGACCGGGGGGTCTCTATCCTCAATCCATTCCCGAACCCAATATAGTGTCGCCCATCCTCCGGGGACCCCAAACACACATGAAAGGTACACGGAACGAATTTCAAACAAAACTGAATAACCGTTCAAAAGTTATAAACCAATTAATGAGAACATGGGCTCTCAGCCGGTCCGGGACCGTCTGCCGGTCCACCGGCTGGGAGTCCCTTCCCATGCCCTTTACAAAATCGGCAAAACAATGAGAAGAGGCTCTCAGCCGGTGGACCGTCCGCCGGCCAGCCGGCTGGGAGTCCCTTCCCAATAATCCTTCTTCAAAACTTAAACAACGAGGAGAGGCTCTCAGCCGGTGGACCGTCCGCCGGCCAGCCGGCTGGGAGTCCCTCCCCAAGCCTTTACAACAATTCTCAAAACACCAAGAGGGATTCTGAGCCGGTCGACCGGCGGCCGACCTGCCGGCTCAGAACCCTTCCTCAGACTCAACATTCGTAAAACACACAACAATGACTCTGAGCCGGCCGACCGGCTGCCGACCGGCTGCCGGTCAGCCTACCGGCTCAGAGTCTCCTGTAGACAAAATTGACATTTTCCTATAACATTCAAATCTTCTCAAATCGATTCTAAACTCCTAAAATCGCAACATCCAAAGATTACCCAACATATATAAATCTCATATACATCCAAAACAAGTATTAAACAACACAATAAAGCCTCAACAAGATCATCCTTTGTATTCGTCTTAAGCACATATATTCTGAAATTTCATCAATTAGACAAGTATAACACAATCAAAGCATGTGAAAGTCTTTCTTATGTAATCCTAGCATGATACTAAGTCCCAACGACAATCACAACATGAAAATTCCGAAACTAAAAGCATCTAGACCAAGAAAAGTGCTGATATCACAAATAAGGCCGAGTTTCTCTTAATTGTCACCTCAAATGCGATTTTCATCAAAGCTCCTCCTCAATAATGTAGCTATCCATGTTAGGGTCTTCTAAATCTTCACCTACAACAAGAAAAGCGGTTTTAAGGGACTAAAAACGGATTTTACACAAAACAGCCACTTTTTCGAGTTGAAGGGAATGGAAATCGAAAGTGATAGATGTGTTGCAAATTTCATGAGGATTTCGAAAATATATAACTTGCCTTGGTTTGGAATCCGGATAATGATGGAAAATCGAATTTAAGCTTGGAGGTTTGAGAGGAAATGAGAAGAATGAAGGAGCAGTGTTCTTATTTTGAGGTTGATGAAAATGTCGACATATGCAAATGAATTGTAGGGTTTATATTGTCCTTTCCCGTTTAAATGAAAACGGGTTTGAAATATGAACGGGTTTTATGATACGGACTTAAGCTTGCCAAGTTGTATTCGTCTTAAGGACTTAAGGTTCTTAAGACGGATCTTAACGATTTATTTAAAATACCTTCTCAATGAATATTAAAATTATTATTTTATTCCTTAAAATAATTTAAAACCTTAAAAATATATTTTACGAAAATACGGGATGTTACAATCACCCCAACTTCAAAAAGTTTCGTCCTCGAAACTCGATCGAAGATAAATTCTAGATAACTATACCTCAATCGAAAAGAGAACGATACGTAGCACGCATCGATGCCTCGGTCTCCCATGTCTGCTCCTCAACATCACCGCAACGCCAAAGAATCTTCACTAAGGGCACCACCTTGCTTCTAAGCTTCCTGTCCTGACGGTCTAAAATCTTCATGGGACGCTCCTCGAAAGCAAGACTCGGCTCCAGGTTCTTGATTTCTCTATGAAGCACATGACTAGGGTCACTAACGTACTTGCGGAGCTGAGAAACATGAAAGACACTATGAACCTTGCCCAAACTAGGAGGCAAGTCCAAACGGTAAGCAGCAGCACCAATTCTCTTCACGATCTCAAACGGCCCAATATACTTAGGGCTCAGCTTGCCCTTAACGCCAAACCTCTTGACGCCCTTCATCGGTGAAACTCTCAGGAAAACTCTGTCACCCACCTCAAACTCGAGAGGTCTACGACGGACATTTGCGTAGGATTTCTGCCGATCCTGTGCGGCCTTCATCCTACCTCTGATAAGGTGGACGTGATCAATCGTCGCAGCTAACTGGTCCGTACCTAGGTCGTGCACGTCGCTCGCCCGATCCCAACAGATCGGGCTACGATACTTCCTACCATAGAGCGCCTCATACGGAGCCATACCAATAGATGAGTGAAAGCTGTTGTTGTAGGAAAACTCAATTAACGGTAGACACTGTTCCCAAGAACTCTGGAAATCAAGTGCACAAGCACGGAGCAAGTTCTCTAATGTCTGAATAGTGCTCTCGGACTGTCCATCAGTCGCGGCATGAAATGCTGTACTCATCAGTAGACTGCTACCCATAGCCTCCTGTAGAGCCTTCCAAAATCTGGAACAGAATCGCGGATCACGATCAGAAACGATCTCCCTCGGGACTCCATGGTAACGGACGATCTCGGCAATATAAGCTCGGGCTAAGCGGTCCATATCCCACGTCTCGCGGATAGGCACAAATCTGGCACACTTAGTTAACCTATCAACCACAACCCAAATCGCATCCTTGCCTCCAACTGTCTTAGGCAATGCAGTCACGAAGTCCATCGAAATGCACTCCCACTTCCACTGAGGAACGTGGAGCGGCTGTAACAAACCATCTGGCCTCATATGCTCGATCTTGACTTGTTGACAAGTCAGACACTTACTCACATAATCCAAAATGTTCTTCTTCATCCCGGGCCACCAAAATATAAGTCTCAAGTCCTTGTGCATCTTCTCGCCGCCCGGATGAACTGAATAAGGCGTCAGGTGAGCCTCATCTAAAGCCCTCTTCCTCAAATCCGGTACATCTAGAACATACATCCTGCCTCGAAACCGAAGAAAACCATCAGAACCAATCACGAAGTCCTGTGCATCACCACTCACAATCTTGGCCTCGAACTTCCGGAAAGCAGCATCTGTAGGCAATCCCTGGCGAATCTCCCAATACAATGTCGGCTCGGCAGTCATAGCAGATAACCAATCAAAATCACTACCAACCATCTCTAATCTCAACTTCCGGAACTCAGAACAAAGCTCATCGGGTAATACACGCATATCACTCATCGAATGAGAAGTCTTGCGGCTAAGCGCATCAGCAACTACATTGGCCTTATCCTCATGATACAATAACTCAATGGCATAATCCTTAACCAACTCTAGCCATCGACGCTGTCGCATATTGAGGTCCTTCTGGGTGAAAATGTACTTTAGACTCTTATGATCCGTGAAAATGCGATTATGAGATCCAATCAAGTAATGACGCCACATCTTCAGGGCGTGAACAACGGCAGCTAACTCAAGGTCATGCGTCGGATAGTTCACCTCGTGAACTCGCAGCTGTCTCGAAGAATAAGCAATCACCTTACCACTCTGCATCAACACACATCCAAGCCCTAACATCGAAGCATCGCAGTAAACAGCGAAGTCAATCCCAATCTCTGGCAAAGCAAGTACTGGAGCAGAAGTCAACCTGGTCTTCAATTCCTGAAATGAGCTCTCACACTTATATGTCCAAACAAACTTAGCCTCTTTCTTCAATAACTGGGTCATCGAACGGGCCAATATAGAGAAATCCTCAACAAATCTACGATAGTAACCCGCCAAACCGAGGAAACTACGAATCTCTCCCACATCTTTGGGACTCTCCCAATCAACAACGACCTCAATCTTCGCGGGATCAACCATAAGTCCCTCACTAGATATCACATGTCCAAGAAATGCAACCTTAGATAGCCAAAACTCACACTTAGAGAACTTCGCGAACCACTTCTGTCGACGTAAAATCCCAAGAATCAATCGAAGATGTTCGGCATACTCAGCATCAGTCTTCAAATAAATGAGGATATCATCAATAGACACCACAACACAAGTGTCTAAGAACTCACTGAACGTCCTGTTCATCTGATCCATGAAGATAGCATGAGCATTCGTCAAACCAAAAGGCATGACAACGAACTCAAAGTGCCCATATCTGGTACGGAAAGCAGTCTTCGCAATATCAGCCTCTCTCACTGGAATCTGATGATAAACGGAACGAAGGTCAATCTTCGAAAATCTGGAAGCACCTCTAAGCTGATCGAATAAATCATCGATCCTAGGCAAAGGATATCTGTTCTTCACGGTGACTCTATTCAACTCTCTGTAATCAATGCAAAGCCTCATGGAACCATCTTTCTTCTTGACAAATAGAATTGGAGCACCCCAAGGAGAAGCACTCGGTCTAATGAATCCCTTCTCAATCATCTCCTCTAATTGCTGCTTCAACTCTTTCAACTCAGGTGGAGCCATACGGTAGGGAGCCTTAGATATAGGTCCGGTACCTAGAACAAGCTCAATAGTAAACTCTACATCTCTCTCTGGCGGTATCCCTGACAACTCTTCTGGGAAAACATCTAGAAACTCACGAAGAATAGCTACATCCTCCACCTTCGGTAGCGATTGTGGGGAATAAAACATGTATTCGCCCTAAAACATGAAGGATTATAACGAAATATACAATTGTGATTATAGTCATAAGTTAATAAAAATGTGAAGAATTACAACCTTGAGTCCTTGCACAAAAAGGCCTAAGAACAGGAATTAAAGTAAATTCCCTCCTATAACTTGCACCCAAGACTTTGTTTAAGACGATGCCGCGTGTGCTAGAAAGGCTCTCCAATTGCCTTGCAATATGGGGAGAGTTTTGTGAGGTTTTGATGTGAGATCTGACGTTTTGGGAGGAGGATGCTCTCAAAACCCTAATTGTGAGAATTATGAATTAATCAGTCGTTGATAAAAGGAGAAATACTCTCCTTTTGTAACCTACACGGTCGGCCGACCGGGTTTAGGGTAAGGGTGGGCTTTTTCCACTCTTATCTTATTCCCTTGCGTGATTCGACCCGTTTTGCTAAATATTATTCGCGGGTATTGAATATAAATCGTATGCATGTTATCAGATATTAATGCATTTGATAACATCAATAATAGTCTGACAAAATACGATATTGTATAATTGGCCCAATTAATATAACTGTTTATATTAATACGCAAATTCAATATTTAATTAAATATAACCGTTTATATTTAGTTTTACGAATTAATCATGTAATCCGTATTAGCTTAAAATTATTTAATCCGTATTAAATAATAATCTCAACATCTCATTGACTAATTTAATAGTCAATACCTCTGACTAACTGTTTAGTCGTATCCGGCATAAATGTGACTGTATTTTCATACCTTCACATCTCTCAAACGTGTCCTATAGGTGTGACGTATAGGGACCAGTTGATCACCGCCATCCGTATGACAATAACGTCAAACTTATCTAGCAAGCCAACCGTTATTGATAAACGTGGATCAACTGATAATAATACTTAAGTATGCCCTTGTGATCCTTTAAGAGATTTAGTAAGTCATTGTACTAACTGTCAAGGACACCAGCCCCAACAATCTCCCACTTGTCCGTACAAGGGTATGTGCAATGGCGTTATCACACTACATGTGGAGGACACAAGTTCCAACAAACTCCCACTTGTCCGTACAAGTGTAGGTGCGATAACCGATTCTCATATCCTTTTAAAATTTCTCCCACTCAATATAAGACAATTTGCAAATCCGTATTCGCAAAGGCCGTATCTCACAAGCGATCAGTGTCAAGAGTGGTTTCCCCGACTAGAGAGTAACTTAACTGATAAAACGAATCTGTATTCGAGCATGGCCATGCATTTCAGTTACTACTCCTCGAGTGGCCTAGAGAAATGATAAAATCCTGATAAGGGTTTGGATATTTCCCTCAACTCGAATCCTGCAGATGTAAGCACAGCATGAAATAACCCAGAAAAAAATCCTCTTGGCCCCTGTTACGGAAGACCGTGGGAAAGAAACCAAAGTTACCCAAAATCTGCCTTAATCTCAAGAGAGAGTTGAAAGTCAAAAGACTCGACTCTAAGGAACACTATGGAGGTCCTATCCACGACCTGACACCCAATGTTATAAAACATTTAGGACTCCATAACGTTGTCACGGGGTGTCCTACGAGATATCCGTATAACTCGCCTTTGTGATTGGTCAGTCAACTTTTTGACTTATGGCTCGTTGAACCCACCATCAACCAATGTCACAAAATGATTACCTAAGTTATCAGCTCAAGTGGGTAATCAAGGACCAAAACGATGTAATGTTAATCAGTTCACTTTGTGGTGTTCAAAATTGGCGTACAATTCCACATGAAAAACAAAATATTAAATATCATAACAATGAGGTTGAATAGAGTACACGAGAAAATGAATTATAACATGAATCCATAAAAGAGTACTACAACTTAGGAACACATCTGATTCCCATGGAATTAATGTGCCCTTCATGCTTATCACGTGGTAATGCTTTTGCGAGAGGATCAGCTATGTTGTCATCCGTAGCGATCTTATCAATGAATATCTCCTTTTGCTCCACGTAATCTCTGATTAGATGAGCTTTCCGTTGTACATGTCTAGCTTTATTGCTAGACTTATGCTCCTTAGCTTGGAAGATGGCACCTTTATTGTCACAATAAACGGTGATTGGGTCATTCGAACTAGGCACTACTGAGAGTCCTTGTAAGAATTGACGCATCCATATTGCTTCCTTAGCTGCTTCCGAAGCGGCATAGTACTCGGACTCAGTCGTAGAATCTGCTGTAACACTTTGTTTTGAACTTTTCCAGCTGACAGCAGCACCATTAAGAGTAAAAACGAATTCAGACTGAGATTTCGAGTCGTCTCGATCCGTTTGGAAGCTAGCATCTGCGTAACCCGTGGCGCAGAGCGTCGAGTCGCCTCCGTAAGTCAATCCCCAATATTTAGTCCTCCGTAGGTACTTAAGAATGTTTTTCACGGCCATCCAGTGTTGTTC
The DNA here is from genome assembly GCA_029255685.2 of Silene conica. Taxonomy (NCBI): domain Eukaryota; kingdom Viridiplantae; phylum Streptophyta; class Magnoliopsida; order Caryophyllales; family Caryophyllaceae; genus Silene; species Silene conica. Next base: position 53,549,461 of record CM055318.2, read on the forward strand.
ACCTGGATGAGCTTGGAATCGGCTTGTCATACTCAATGCATATGCAACGTCTGGACGTGTGCATATCATGGCATACATGATCGATCCTATTGCCGAAGCATAAGGAATCCGACTCATGCGCTCTTTCTCTTCCAATGTCTTAGCCTCTTGAGACTTGCTCTAGTGAAGCCCAGTAGTCATAGTAAGGAACCCTTTCTTGGAGTTCGTCATGCTGAATCTCTCTAGGATCTTATCTATATAAGACTCCTGACTGAGAGACAACTTCCGTCGTGATCTATCCCTGTAGATACGGATGCCCAAAATTCTTTGTGCCTCTCTCAGATCTTTCATCTGGAAATGGTTTTTCAACCATGCTTTAACCGAAGAAAGGAGAGGTATGTCATTCCCAATCAAGAGTATGTCATCGACATACAGTACTAGGAAGACAATCTTGCTGCCACTCGACTTGATATAGAGACATGGTTCCTCGACTGATCGAATGAACCCATTCTCTTTTATCACTTGGTCGAAGCGATGATTCCAACTCCGTGATGCTTGCTTAAGTCCATAGATGGAACGCTTAAGCTTGCAAACCTTCTTAGGATGTTCTGGATCAATAAAACCCTCGGGTTGTACCATGTACAACTCTTCCTCCATATAACCGTTTAAGAAGGCGGTTTTAACGTCCATTTGCCATATTTCATAGTCATGAAATGCGGCGATCGCTAAGATAATCCGAATGGAACGTAGCATGACTACGGGTGCAAATATCTCATCGTAGTGCAAGCCTGGCACTTGGGTGAAACCTTTAGCAACTAGTCTTGCCTTGTGGGTATCCTGTTGTCCTTCCACGACATACTTTATTTTGTAAAGCCATTTGCATTGAAGGGGACGTACCTTTGCAGGTAGGTCCACAAGATCCCACAAGTTGTTCTCATACATGGAGTCCATCTCGGATTGCATGGCTTCTAGCCATAGCTTTGAGTCAGAACTAGTCATGACACCTTTATAGGTTGTGGGTTCATTACCCTCTAGGAGTAAGACGTCATCTATGTCATGTTCCTCGACCATACCAATGTATCTGTCTGGAGGAATAGAGACTCTTCCCGACCTCCTAGGTTCCTCAGGAATATCTACCGCAGCCTCGGTTGAAGGAACTGTTTCCTCTAATGGTTGCTCGATAGTTGGTTCTTGAATCTCCGATAAATCGAACGTTTTATTACTCGACTTGTTCTCGAGAAATTCTTTCTCTCAGAACGTCGCACTAGCCGCAATAAAAACACGTTGTTCGGCTGGCGAGTAGAAGTAATGACCAAAAGTTCCTTTTGGATAGCCGATAAAGTATGTCTTGACCGATCGCGGGCCGAGCTTATCCTCGTGTCTCCACTTGACATAAGCCTCGCAGCCCCAAACCCGAATAAAGGACAAGTTAGGGACTGTTCCCTTCCATAACTCATATGGAGTCTTGTCAACAGCTTTACACGGACTTCGGTTAAGTATTAGAGCGGCCGACAAAAGAGCATAGCCCCACAATGAATCAGGCACAACGGTGTGACTCATCATGGATCGAACCATATCAAGTAGAGTTCGATTTCTCCGTTCGGACACACCATTTAATTGTGGTGTTCCAGGTGGAGTCAACTGTAGCACGATGCCACAGTCTTTAAGGTGTTGATCAAACTCGTGAGAAAGATACTCGCCACCACGATCAGATCGTAGTGCTTTAATCTTTCTGCCCAGTTGGTTCTGTACCCGATTATGGTATTCTTTGAACTTGTCAAAGGATTCACTTTTATGTTTCATTAAGTAGACATAGCCATATCTACTCAAATCATCCGTGAAAGTGATGAAATACCTATAGCCTTCTCGTGCGTTGCTCGACATAGGGCCACATACATCCGTATGTATGAGTCCTAATAGGTCGGCAGCGCGCATTACAACTCCTTTGAAGGAAATACGAGTCATCTTACCAATGAGACATGATTCACACGTGCCATATGATTCGAAATCAAAGGCCGAGATAGCTCCATTCTGTATGAGCTGTTTTACGCGTTTCTCATTTATATGTCCCATACGGCAATGCCATAGGTAAGTTTGATCTTTGTCACCTACCTTTAATCTCTTGTTATTCACATGTAATATTTCGGTGGTTTGATCTAAAACATAAATTTCATTCATGGAAACTGGCTTGCCATAAATCATATTGTGCAATGAGAAAATACAGCTATTATTCTCTATTACAAATGAAAAGCCAAGTTTGTCAAGTGCAGAAAGTGAAATAATGTTTTTGGATAAACTAGGAACATAATAACAGTTATATAAAGATAACTCGAATCCACTTGGAAGCTGGATCACGTATGTTCCCCTCGAGACTGCAGCAACACGTGCTCCATTCCCGACACGCAGGTCAACCTCACCCTTGATGAGGGGTTCTTGGTTTCGGAGGCCCTGCACATGATTACATAGATGAGAACCACAACCAGTATCTAGTACCCAAGTTCTGTAACTTGCATGGTTAATCTCAATCATGTGAATAAAAGAAGAAGAAGACATACCAACAGGAATAACGCGACCTGCCTTAATGTCCTCACGATACACGGGGCATGTGCGCCTCCAATGCCCAGTCTTGTGGCAATGGTGGCATTCGATGCTTGTATCCATACTCTTTGTCTTACCCTGTGAGTTGCTCGACTCACCTGGCCCACTCTTAGTGAATCCTGACTTCTTGAACTTGGGCTTACCTACCGCTAGGTCGCCCTGAGCTTTAGCTTTTCCCTTACCCTTACGCTTACTGGAGATCATGAGAACATCCTGCTTCACGCTCCCACTTAATTTCAGATCCTTCTTGGTCTGTACGAGAAGGGAGTAGAGCTCATGAGGAGTCTTCTTCATGTCGTTCATGTAATAGTTAGCTCTAAAGAGGGCGAACCCATCATGAAGCGAATGAAGCATTCGATCAACGATTATGTTCTCACTGATCTTGCATTTTAGGGTCTCCAGTTTCTCGATATTCTCAATCATGTTGAGAATATGTGGGCTAACAGCTTGGCCCTTCTGGAGTTTTGCCTCAAAGAAGCGATAGGTATGCTCATAAGAAACGATTCTCGGAGCTTTTGAGAATTCGTTAGTGAGCGTGGTGAAAATATTGTTTGCACCATGGGAGATGAAGCGTCTTTGCAAATTGGATTCCATTGCATAGATGAGTACGTTCTTTATCGCACCCGCTTCCATGACGAAGTCGCTATGAGCGCGAACTTCGTTAGCTCTAGTTCCAGTTCCTGGGTGTGCCGGAATGGGCTCAGTTAAGTACTTGAGCTTTCCGTCAGCAATGGCAGCATTCTGTAACGCTGCCTCCCAGTCAGAGAAGTTTGACCCATCATTCCTCAGTCTAGTAGACTGATTCATGGAGTCCATGAAGGCTTTTAGCCATGATTCTCGTGCTAGCTTGGCACTTGGCATTGGGTCTTCACCAGCCATTTGTTATACAACAGTTTAAATTGATCGTGTTCTACACTGAAAAGAAGATAAAAACAAAACCATATAAGCAACTCATTGTTGTGATTTAAGTCTATTTTAAATTGTATTTAAACTCGTAGACTCATGCATTTATATAATTGATCTCCCTCAAGAATTATATAAACGATCCCAAGACTCAATTTCCGTATATTGATAAGCCTACAACTTGGCGAATTCCACTGTTGGAACTCTTGGTGGATAGATTTCCGTAAATCCTATCTATTAGTCCATCATAGTTGCTAGATAGTATCTAGTGACCACAATGTTGAGATAAAATAAATCATCCGTTCCCACTTACCTGACGTAGAAGGGGTCATATTATGCCTACCGACGAAGAAGGGATTCATGGGAGTCTGATTTATAAAGACTAGTCTCAATTTTTGGTTATACGAGGAAGACCCCATCAACTTATATTTATCCATTGTAAGTGAACTAATATCTAGCATATACGTGAATGAATGAAATAAAGTGATGGCTTTGCATGTGACACGTGACATCTGTGTGTCATAGAAAACTAACGCGTGACCTGTACATGAGTCAGTTTTCAGGCATGTTTATAGGTGGTTTGGTTTTAGGCGGAATATGATGCAAGCTATTATCGATGAAAGCATAAAAGAAAAGCAATAAACATAAATAAAAGTCCTAGTGTGGCCTATCCTACCAAAATAAACATAAAAACAACTTTGGAATCCACCGTTGGACCCTAGAAGCTTGTCTTGATGTTCCATCTTGGTCTTTGCAGCGGGAGTGAGTATCCGGTCTCCGTCTTTGGTCTTCACAAAATTACTAATTTAAATTACAAATATAATCCTATTTACATTCTAATTTAAATACAAAAGTACTTACATGGCAAAAACCCAAAACGGAGATACAAGATCTCAAAATTACAAAAAAGACTGTGTTCCATCATTACGGTAACACAATCTTCTAAGGCCACACTAAGTTACAATCGTTTGCAAAATTTAATACGTTATAGAAATCATTCATAAGCATTCAACAAGACGATAAATAAAAATGCATCAACTAAAACTAAATTCATTCATGATATAATACCGTTATTATGTTTAACAAATTTTTGCCAAACCACCTTACGAGATTAAAATTATGTGATTATACCGTTCTAATCACCCAATTTTAATAAATTTATAATCCATTATTTTAAACCGTTTTAAAATAACATGTAACATACGAGAGTGAACCGTTTCACAAAATAATATACTATTTCCGTATATAGTATATTACTAAAGGCCAAGGGAAAATAAAACAAGTTATTTTCGAAAAAATAAAACGCCTGTTACAGAGACGTGGTCGACCGACCTCACCTCGGGGTCGATCGACCATCTGCCAGTCATAAAAAACTTCCTGTAACAGCACCAAGGTCGACCGACCTATCAACTAGGTCGACCGACCACCAAACAGGAAAAACGAGTTTCTGAAAACGCAAATCGCTGCACTTAAAACCAAAACAAGTTTTTACCTTTGATTTAAAACATGTAAATCAAAATCAAACAACAATTGATTCACATATTGCTAAAAATATCGATTAATTAACAATATGTAAACAAGAATCGTAAACAAGATCGATTACTCACAAAAAGAAAACTGCCGAAACAGAAAAACACACAGGAGTCGGTTGACCGACCGCAACAGTGGGTCGACCGACCGACACGGCGACAGAACGCGATTTTCAAAATTTTTAATTAAAACTTATGAAAAACACAAAAGTAAACTTTCGTGGCCTTGTCTCTGATACCACTTGTGGGGAATAAAACATGTATTCGCCCTAAAACATGAAGGATTATAACGAAATATACAATTGTGATTATAGTCATAAGTTAATAAAGACGTGAAAAGAATTACAACCTTGAGTCCTTGCGCAAAAAGGCCTAAGAACAAGAATTAAAGTAAATTCCCTCCTATAACTTGCACCCAAGACTTTGTTTAAGACGATGCCGCGTGTGCTAGAAAGGCTCTCCAATTGCCTTGCAATATGGGGAGAGTTTTATGAGGTTTTGATGTGAGATCTGAGGTTTTGGGAGGAGGATGCTCTCAAAACCCTAATTGTGAGAATTATGAATTAATCAGTCGTTGACAAAAGGAGAAATACTCTCCTTTTGTAACCTACACGGTAGGCCGACCGGGTTTAGGGTAAGGGTGGGCTTTTTCCACTCTTACCTTATTCCCTTGCGTGATTCGACCCGTTTTGCTAAATATTATTCGCGGGTATTGAATATAAATCGTATGCATGTTATCAGATATTAATGCATTTGATAACATCAATAATGGTCTGACAAAATACGATATTGTATAATTGGCCCAATTAATATAACTCTTTATATTAATACGCAAATTCAATATTTACTTAAATATAACCGTTTATATTTAGTTTTACGAATTAATCATGTAATCCGTATTAGCTTAAAATTATTTAATCCGTATTAAATAATAATCTCAACATCTCATTGACTAATTTAATAGTCAATACCTCTGACTAACTGTTTAGTCGTATCCGGCATAAATGTGACTGTATTTTCATACCTTCACATCTCTCAAACGTGTTCTATAGGTGTGACGTATAGGGACCAGTTGATCACCGCCATCCGTATGACAATAACGTCAAACTTATCTAGCAAGCCAACCGTTATTGATAAACGTGGATCAACTGATAATAATACTTAAGTATGACCTTGTGATCCTTTAAGATATTTAGTAAGTCATTGTACTAACTGTCAAGGACACCAGCCCCAACAGCGATGGCTTAGTAGCTGAAACAACACACAGGAAGGCTTGGTAACCCTTCCTAAGAAGATGAGAAGCTTTCATCGAAGAAATAACACGAACACCCTTTTTAGGGCGAGTTCCCCTATAGGAAACACGAACTCCTGAAGAACTCCTTAAGCAGATTTTCTGGTCGCGACACTCGAAGCGAGCATGGTATCGCGATAACCAATCCATACCGAGGATAATGTCAAATTCCTCGAGAGGAAATCTCAGTGAGTCCGCTGGAAATGTGGCTTGACCAATAATAATCGGAACATCCCTATGGGAAGAGGAGCAGGAGAAAACATCTCCCGAAGGCAATGAGATAGAAGTCTCCTCAACAACAGAAGACTCCAGAGCTAGCTTGTCGGTAAACTGGGTCGATATGAACGATAGAGAAGCACCAGTATCAAATAGAATAAGGCACTCAGCGCCAAGAACAGAAAAGATACCGGTAACAATGTCTGGATGAGCCTCAGCCTCAGCTCTAGTCATCACGAAGATCTTCCCCTTAGCCTTTCCTCCCCTAGTAGCTGCAGCAGCAGTGGCAGCCTTGCCAAGTGCGGTGTTCCTCTCAGGACAATCAAAGGATCTATGCCCAAATCCATTACAAGTATAACACTTATAGGCATTCTTGAAACAGTCAAAACCCGGATGAAGCGGTTTACCACAACGGCGACAAACACTAGAATCAGTATCAGTGTGAAATGTGGTCTTGGCGACCGGAGCAGAAAACCTCTCAAATCGCTTCTTCTGAGAAGAAGGAGAAGAAGTGGATGGAACAAATGCTCTCTTCCCCTGATAGACAGACCTCTGGTGAGAAGAAACACTGGAAGTAGCAACTCTGGTCTCAGCATCTATAGCACGAATGGAACTCTCTGCCCAAATAGCATCATCATAAACCTCGACGAAAGAAGTCGAGTCACGGCGGACCATGCTCTCAATGCGTGGCCCCAACTTCCCCCGATAGAAGTAAACTCTCTCAGCCTCATCCCTAACAAACTTCGAAGCGAAATGTGCAAGCTGGTTAAATTTGTCGGTGTACTCCTGAACGGACATCTTTCCCTACTTCAAGTCCATGAACTCCTTAAGCCTCTGCGATATAAGCTCCTTAGGATAGAATCTCGTCTCGAGCTTATCCTTAAAAGCCTCCCAGTCAAATAAAGGATCCAGAATGAAAGTCGGTCCGGTCAATGCCCACCATCTGTCGGCCTCTAAGGTCAAAAAGTGAGTGGCTAGCCGCACTCTATCCTCTCTGCCTACCGAGTACATGGTGAAGCTCTTTTCCATCTCACGGAACCACTCAGTAAGAGCTACCGGATCAACCTCGCCTCCATAAGTCTTCACGTGGCTCCTGGACATTTGTGATGATATCCAAGAGAAGCTACCAGGCCGATTGGCCTCATTGCCTGGCGGTGGAGGAGGTGGAACAGTCTCTGCTTGCTGTCTCTGGTTCTCAAGCAACTGATTAAGTGCTTGCATTATAGTGTTCTCAGCAGCCGTGGTTCTCACTATCCTTCAAAGGAAAAGCAAATGTTAACTTAACAATTAGCAATCACAAATAGACTACAATATAAATCCTTAGTGTTGGGAAATGTGTCCTCAACAATAGTGCGATCACGTAATTAAATCTCATAACAAGAATGCGCAAGGGATGATACGATTTATTAGTCAACTGACCAACATTAATCGGTAATGATTGGCTAGCTAGAGTTTGACATTACTATCGTATGACGGTGGTGGTCAGTTGATCCCTTTAGGTCACACCTTTAGGACAATTCCCTTAATTGATAAAGTGATCAAATGTATATTGATACGATTTGATCATATTCCTTAAACTCGTATATCGAGAAATTAGAGGTTAAATCTTAATGTAAGATTTATGTTTAAAATTGAAACGTGTCAATTGTTAAACATTAAACGATATTTTATTATATCGTTATTAGAATGAATTGGGTTGAAATTAATACAAAGGTTGTAAATCGTATTGACGATAAATGATCATTTTATATTTGTAATTTCGAATTACATGTCAAAATAATAAATATGATTTATTTAATTTAAATGGTATTTATATGAGATAAATATGCATTTCAAGTTATAATAATTGTCATTATAGTGTAACACTTTAGATGTCACACTTATACAATTGTTTAAAGACAAAGATAAAATGGACTACATTTTAAGTAGTAGTACCGGTTTTACATGGGGATTAAGGGTGTTTAATTGTGTTTTAAAAGTTAAAGACACAATAATTACCTAGCATTAAACCTAATGCTTAGACTAACACACCTAGATCATTGATAAATCAAAAAGGGTTTTCTCTTTTATCCTTCCCCATGCCCTAGCCGGCTACCTACACCCATACCCACTAATATTAGTTTAACTAGCTTAAACTAATTATGTGTGTGATACATATATAAGATAAGTATCATTCATTCTTGGTCTCTTGAACTTGGCCGAAATTTTATCCAAGTAAGAAGAGAAATTTTACAACCTCAAAAGTTATTATAAGATAATAAAATATATACTAAGAGTAGTATTCAAAATATATTTCTAATAAGAGAGATTGGAAATAAATTAAGGAAAAACCGATTCCTAGTCTAGCATACAAAGTTTCGGTTCAATTGGGGCTTGTCTTGGTGCATCCGGAGGAGGTATTCTATATTGGGTACTCGGAGGATCATCCTTGCAATACTTGGACCGAGTGTAAGAACACGGTTTTCTCCTCTTTCCGCATTTTATTAGCATGCATAAGATCATAATAAACGAGTTTATTATTTTTGTTAATTAAAGGTTAATTAAAAGGTTTGTTAGTATGACTAAATTAGTTTATGAGCAACTAGTTAAACCTTACAATTGGTATCAGAGCAAAATGGTTGTTTGCATGCTTTCCGTTTCGTTTTTACGGAGTTATTAGAATAACAAAATAAAACTTGATAATTTTCGTTTAAATATATGATATGCACGAAAATAATTTAGCATGATACCTACTGTTTTCTAATATGATTTAGAATATTTGGAATATATTTTGCATGAATATTGATCATTGGTATTTTTATTTCGGTTTTTAATACGTTTTAATGGTTAAAAATGATTAATTTTGGGAAAAATAGTTAAAATTAACTTCTGGCCGAGATTTTTCAGTATGATATCACATGTATTTTCTATAATATGAATATGAATTTTCGTAAATTATAGACCTTTAAATCGTGTGATATGAATTTTAAGTGTTAAAATGCAATAAGATGAATATAAATGGGTTAAAATAGTTATATTATGAATTTGACTATAAAAATTTATGAGGATGTCACATGCAATATTTAAAATTTATATTGAATTTTCCAGAAATTTATCTCAAATATTGCAATATTATAGATTTTTAATGTAAAAATCGGGTAATTAGTGACATTATTTCGACTTTAATAGTTTAAGTTGGAATTTGGCCATAAAAATTTAACACGATGTCATATATATTATTTCCAGCATGTATAAAATTTTCGAGAATTTTATCTTATTTTATGCTTGAGAAATAATTTTAAATGTTAAAATCGTATGATATATGACGTAAATCGTTAAAATTTGCAAATGTTGTTAAAGATGGCCGAAAATGTAACCCATTTTAGTCATATGTGATATGTTCATCATGAAAATATTCTTGGGTGCCTAAAGTTTCAGATTTGATTTGTATTGATTTAATTTTGTTTTGTTAAAAGTAGCATTTAAAATTAAATTAAAAGGAGGCATGCTTTAAAATTTCGGCTATGGGGCAATGTGCCATTTAATTTTCTGTCCATCTTGTGTTCTTAAAAGGGTTTTGGAAGGTATAAAAATGTTATTAGTATTTAATTTTCATTTATGAAGTTAATTATTGAATTTTCCGACTTAAATTGCTCGTTTTACGTGTTATTTTCGAAATAATAATAAAACCGTGTAAGATACTAATATTTTAACCTTCTGAAAATTTTAATAACATTCTGAATTTTTCAAAATTTGAATTTTGAATTTTCGAAATTTTAATGTCTCTTTTGAATTTTATATTATTTTTCCCGAAAAACCGAGTAATACCGATCAATATTAAAATATATTAAGTTAATTCATGTTCAAAGTTTGAGTAAGACTAAATTTTGAATCCTATAAGAGTTAGGATGATTAACTTAAGAATGAAAACCGTTTCATTTAAATGCATAGTGTTGTTAAACGTTAAAACACGCGATTCCATAAACCGAGGTTTACGATAACTATTTAAATAAGTGTTTTAAATAGGACGATTTGGCTTAGGATTTGCATGTTAATTCATATTTATATAAGCATTGCATATTTTATATTATGAATATCATGATTTATTTTTACGTAATTTTGGGAATTATGTAATTTACTTAGTATGGCCTAGTTTTTAAATCGGTATTTCCCGTAATGTAAGGGGTTACCGATTCGGTTGTAATTTTGTGATCTCGTATCACCCAATTGTAATTTTCTATTTTATAATGTATAAAGTAGACTAGAAAAGTTGTAATATTTGTAAAATCCGGAGTTCCTTGAAGACGGTGCCATTCGGAAAGGAGTTCCGATCAAGACGGTGTTTACCTCGAAGTGCGTGCCGCGTGAAGTTCAAGGGACCAAAGGAGTTGGTTTCCGAATTTGTACTTTATTATTTCTTTTCTAGGAAAGGCCATACTAGGGTTTATTTATGCTTTTATTTTTGCTTTTTATATGTTTGCATGCATAGCCAAATCGTCATACATCGTATCATGCATGTTTCGACCTAGTCGACCTAGTCTTTTATTTTATCGATAATTCACCGACTTAGTTCACTTAAACGGAGATAGATAATAATTTGACTAGATCTCTTACAAATAAATATTGAGACTTAGCCTTACCAAAAAGTACGGACCCATGAATCCCTTCTTCACAAGAACGTAGGCTCGGCTACACCGGGGTACTAAAATTGTCACGTTGGGTAAGTGGGGTAATAAGATTACACCTTGAAATTTGGTTGATCTCAACGAAAGTATTCGTAACCGTAGTTACAATAAGTTCGGGCTAAAGATAATTTTAAGAAAATTGTCGACCGAGAGTTCTAAGAGTAGAACCGATTAAAGAGTTAATCCACCAAATTATACCAATACGGGTTGAATCGGCTACACCGTGCCCGGATTAGTATGGGTTTGGGTCTCGGGATTGTTTACTTAATTGGGTAAGAGATCATTAAGTAAATACATATAACTAAACTCGTTAAAGTTATAGTTTAAATTATGAATTTAAAATGATGTTGTTTTCCTTTTATTATTGTAGTTTAATTTTCAACATCGACTATGGCAACCAACGCTCCACCTCTCACTAACGTATCATGGCTTCGATCCTTTATGGATCGTTGCAAACTCGATAAGCATGGTTCCAATTTTAAAGATTGGGATGCGCAATTGCTTTTGGCCGCTCAAGGTGACGATAAGAGTCGTTACCTATCCGAAGCCGCTCCTCCCGCTCCAACCGCTCGTTCCGCGGTCGGAACTCGTGAGGCCTATGAAGCCTACATGAAAGAGTCCTCCGCTCTTAAAAATGTGCTCATCTTCTCCATGGAGCCGGATCTCCAAAGGAGTATGATTAAGTTGACCACATCGTATGAAATTTACACCAAGCTTGCGACCATGTTTTCGCAAACTCCAAGGGTGATTCAATATGAGGCGGCTTCCGCCTTCTTTGACATAACTTTCAAGGAAGGGCAAAAGATAAGCCCTCATGTGCTCAAACTAGTTGAGCTCGCGGAGACTCTCAAAGCTCAAGATGTTGATGTTCCCGACTCTCTTATCATTGACCGAGTTCTTCACTCGCTCAATAAGGTTAAGGCGTATGCTCAATTCCGGGTGAATTTCAATATGCGAAACCAAGAGACCACATTGGACGAGTTGCATAAGATGCTAGTCCAAGCCGAAAGGGACATGGGACTTCATGAAAGTTCCACCAAGGATGTTTTGAACATCGAAATGAAAGGGAAAACAAGCTTCAAGAGGAATGCCTCGAAAGGCAAGGGCAAGAAAACGTTCAAGCCCAAAGCGACCAAAGAAAAGACCTTTTCGAAAGGCGCTTCCACCTCGTCTTCTAAAGAGCAAGACAAGTGCCATTATTGCACGAGGATCGGTCATTGGAAGAGAAATTGCCCCAAATACTTAAGCGATCTCAAAAATGGGAAGGCAACCGCCGTAGGTAATAGTTCTCGCGTATAATTCATGTGTTTATCAACTTATGTATAGTGATACAAATGTGTTGATATTTACCCTTTTTAAATGTTTTAAAGGGGCGCCCCCGAATAATGATAAGGGCAAGGACAAGGAAGCTTGAAGTTCCTTACTTGGATGGCTCCGGTAGCATCCAATTGGTCGAAGACTTGAAGAGCTAGGCTCTAATTTTCATATCGTCTTCTTTCATTTTTTGCATTTATTTATGGAACAATTTAATTTTCTTGTAAGACAAGGATTAAAATCCTAAAACAATGGTTGTAATTTTGGATATTAGTGACTTGGTTTTTAACCCGAGTCACTACTTTTGTTCTTAATCAATGTTTTTGATTTCTCAAATAAATTGCATACCTTGTTTAAACATGAATAATAGTGATTTAATCACGCAATAAATATTGATACGATCAAGTATAAGATAATCAAAGAGTTGATTAAAACGGAGAACTACACCCCATGAGATAGATTCAATCAAAATGAGACTATATCAGTTCATTATAAGATTTTCATTTTAAGTGAAAATGAGAATGTATTCATCACACCTATCAAAACTTCAAACATTCAAACACATTGGTTAATCGAAATAGCTATCCTTAAACAAGTAAAGGTTATTGTTAGAAGGATAGAGTGGGAGAAAATTATTTCGCTCGCAAACCAATGATGAAATAAAGGAAGGATCTTAGAGAAGATTCTTACTTGGGAGTCTTAAGAAGAGCCCTAAATGATTTGAAGAAACTACGGGAGGACACTCGAAGAAAGGTTCTTTGTGTTCATTGTTTCATAGAGAGGAAACAAAGAGCCCTAAATGATTTGAAGAAACTACGGGAGGACACTCGAAGAAAGGTTCTTTGTGTTCATTGTTTCATAGAGAGGAAACTTGAAACCCCGTATGAAATCATCGGTAGGAAAACGGTTCCTATGTAGTTATAAAGAAATTATCATGTCATTTTCGTCTCGTGGGAACGAAGACATGATAAGAAGGTAATGAATGATTGAATGGAAACAGATCACTATAGGGATAGTGATAGTGATAATGATTCGAGTAATAGTTTAACATGCGAGAAATGAAAGGTTCATTTAAAGATATCGAGAAATATTGATTTTAGTGGGAGCGATTTTCATAAAAAGGAATTGAAACCTACCATTTAGAGAAAATGGGTGATTCTTTAAGAGTAAAAGAATAAGAGGTACTCAATTTAGATGAATAAAATAATTTATATCATATGATGATGGAGCTTATGGGAAGGTTTATTATATGGATAATAAAAGGTCGCCCACTAGTAGTTAGAATGGTTGGATACATTATTCATAATGATGAATGAAACCATTATCAAAATAGCCAAGATGTTTGAAAATTGTAAGAGTGATGAAATCACTAATAAACTGCAATAGAGATTTCAGTACATAAGTGACTATAGAGAGTGATTTTAATCCCTCCAGTATATCGATACGTCACAAGTTATAAGATAACAGTGGGAGCTTTCCTCCGGAAAGGAAACTCAAAATCTAGAAAGAGTTCTAGATATGTACTCAAATAGAATCATGTTATACGAGATAATATGAGAATAAAGGAGACCAAAAGTTGTAAGTTTTGCTATCATGAATAAAGGTTATTCGCATGAATAAAGGTTATTCGCAAAACGCTAATACAAATAGATGAATGTGCATCAAAATGCAATGTAATAGTGTTGACTATTATTGCATGACAACATCATTTGAGTTATTAATAACTCAAAGTAAAAGATACTTTGTCAGAATCCAAATGGGTTGTATGAGACAATATTGAACCCCATAAGTGAACTGGATTGACTTAGTATAGCCCCTAGCCGCTTACATGAGGTGACGTCTCAAAGCGACTAGAGTGTGAGGCGATTGATGGCAAGTTCAAGAGCCATAGAGTCATATGTGATGACTAGTCGATCACACAGGCAGACTGTAAGAGACACTCTGTCGGGCAATGTGACCGCTTATAGAGTTCTGGAAATTTTATAGCCGGGTCGTGGCGAGAGCTGCTATAGTATTCTTATGAGTCAATTCTTTGACTAAAGACTACTCTCCCAAGATGGTACAGTTTAGGCATAACCTTGATCCATTCTCTACGACTTTTCGTAACTGGAGTCAAATGGGATTGTTTTGGGTTGTGACTGACTGTGACTGGTTGAAGGAAGTAGTGCGATAGAAATTGTCCACCCCTTGTCAGGGTTGTTCAAATCTCAGGGCCACTCGAGGAGAAGATAACTGGAAATGCGTGGCCACGCTCGGAAGGTATCTATGGTAGATAATTCCGGTCAGACAGTTATTCTCCAGATCGAGGAAACCATTCATGATATGATCAAATGCAAGAACGACCAGAGAGAGACATCTTGCATTGAGTGGGAGATTGTAATAGGACAAGAGAATTGGTGACGCACACTTGTCGAGGACAAGTGGGAGATTGTTGGGAAATGTGTCCTCAACAATAGTGCGATCACGTAATTAAATCTCATAACAAGAATGCGCAAGGGATGATACGATTTATTAGTCAACTGACCAACATTAATCGGTAATGATTGGCTAGCTAGAGTTTGACATTACTATCGTATGACGGTGGTGGTCAGTTGATCCCTTTAGGTCACACCTTTAGGACAATTCCCTTAATTGATAAAGTGATCAAATGTATATTGATACGATTTGATCATATTCCTTAAACTCGTATATCGAGAAATTAGAGGTTAAATCTTAATGTAAGATTTATGTTTAAAATTGAAACGTGTCAATTGTTAAACATTAAACGATATTTTATTATATCGTTATTAGAATGAATTGGGTTGAAATTAATACAAAGGTTGTAAATCGTATTGACGATAAATGATCATTTTATATTTGTAATTTCGAATTACATGTCAAAATAATAAATATGATTTATTTAATTTAAATGGTATTTATATGAGATAAATATGCATTTCAAGTTATAACAATTGTCATTATAGTGTAACACTTTAGATGTCACACTTATACAATTGTTTAAAGACAAAGATAAAATGGACTACATTTTAAGTAGTAGTACCGGTTTTACATGGGGATTAAGGGTGTTTAATTGTGTTTTAAAAGTTAAAGACACAATAATTACCTAGCATTAAACCTAATGCTTAGACTAACACACCTAGATCATTGATAAATCAAAAAGGGTTTTCTCTTTTATCCTTCCCCATGCCCTAGCCGGCTACCTACACCCATACCCACTAATATTAGTTTAACTAGCTTAAACTAATTATGTGTGTGATACATATATAAGATAAGTATCATTCATTCTTGGTCTCTTGAACTTGGCCGAAATTTTATCCAAGTAAGAAGAGAAATTTTACAACCTCAAAAGTTATTATAAGATAATAAAATATATACTAAGAGTAGTATTCAAAATATATTTCTAATAAGAGAGATTGGAAATAAATTAAGGAAAAACCGATTCCTAGTCTAGCATACAAAGTTTCGGTTCAATTGGGGCTTGTCTTGGTGCATCCGGAGGAGGTATTCTATATTGGGTACTCGGAGGATCATCCTTGCAATACTTGGACCGAGTGTAAGAACACGGTTTTCTCCTCTTTCCGCATTTTATTAGCATGCATAAGATCATAATAAACGAGTTTATTATTTTTGTTAATTAAAGGTTAATTAAAAGGTTTGTTAGTATGACTAAATTAGTTTATGAGCAACTAGTTAAACCTTACACTTAGATCTACCCCATCTGTAACACCCCTAGAGTATGAGAGGAAAGTTGTCCCACATCGGTAGAATGTGAGGCTTGTGATATGTTTATAATAGCTCCCACCCACCACTTAGTAACAAGGCCTTGTGCTTTTGGGCTTAAGTGAGGACAAATAATGAGCCCAAAAGTGTGCACCCATCTTATTGGGGATGTGTTACGACGATGGTGGGTCGGGTTGTTACAAATGGTATCAGAGCGACCCTGCGACCATGTGGTGAGCCTGTGGTCAGGAGTACCTGGGTCACCCACCTAGTGGGGAGGATTCTGGGCTTGGCTGCGGTCAAGTTTGAGGCACAACGAGGACGTTGTGTTCTTTAAGTGGGGGAGTTTGTAACACCCCAAGAGTATGAGAGGAAAGTTGTCCCACATTGGTAGAATGTGAGGCTTGTGATATGTTTATAATAGCTCCCACCCACCACTTAGTAACAAGGCCTTGTGCTTTTGGGCTTAAGTGAGGACAAATAATGAGCCCAAAAGTGTGCACCCATCTTATTGGGGATGTGTTACGACGATGGTGGGTCGGGTTGTTACACCATCTCTCATTCATTATTTGTTTATATGGTCAAGTTAAGGTTGGGGGTCACATGAGTGCGTCGGGAGCAATAATGCTCTGATACCAACTGTAAAACCCCTCGCGGAAGCGGAAATAATAAACATACAAAGTACTAAAAATGCAGCGGAATTAAAACTTTTTAACAACTAAACATGCGAGGTGAATTAAAACTGAAAACTGAAACTGATATAAACAGAAATAGATAAGTATAACTGTTCTAAGTACTGGAGCAAAATATATACAACAGCCTGGGATGGAACATCCCTACAGGCACTCAAAAGAAACAACTGTATCAAAACTAGAGTCTAGCTATCGTAATGTGTAAGTCATAAGATGATAAGCGGATCATCACTCGCTAGCTCTCAGCAACCCCTGCCAATCCTGCTTGTACCTACATACATGTAAACATGTACGCCACAATCAGTGGGGAGTGACTAGAGTTCTCCTAGCCACCTTTTGTAACGACACGTAACACAAAAATACAAACAGAATACTCCAGCATATATAAACATGTGAAGTATAAAATCTCATTAACTGAATCTTAACTATCATGCAATCACTAATGCACGGCTCTCAACCAACTTCGGAAACCATTTGGAAGGAGAGCCGGTTTCCCTACCGGTTACCCGGTCGGGGGGTCTTTCAGTCCAAACTATTTACGAAACTGACCTAAGAGTCATCCAATGCCTTGGATGAACAAACTACAACCAAGGTAATATAATCATCAATATCATCATGCATATCTGACACTGTACCAACTCAAGGCAAGCAGATGTAAAACAATAAGTGAAAAGGTTCAGAGGCGACATCTTAACGCATGACCTAGACACTAACTCAATCAGCAAGTATAGAGGTCCAGAGGCGACATCTTAACGCATAACCTAGGTACCAAGTTCACAATCTCAAGCAAGGACTCAGAGGCGAAAACTCAACGCATGGACCAGCTATCAATAAGACACTAGACTCAGAGGCGAAAACTCAACGCATGGACTAGCACCCAATTCACAATCAAAAGTAAGGAACTCATAGGCGAAAACTCAACGCATGTTCCCCTACTACATCATAAGACACTAGGCTCAGAGGCGAAAACTCAACGTATGGACTAGCATCCAACACCTGCACTCCGGGTAAGGTAAGACAACCTGACGACCCCGTTGTGCAGTTGCTCTACTCGTCAGACTCAGAGGCCAGCTTAAGGCATGTCCTGACGCGATCACTCAAACATGTCTGGGCTCAGAGGCGACATTTCAACGTATACCCCAGACACGACAACCAAACATGTATGGAGCTCAGAGGCGACATCTCAACGCATACCTCCATACACGACAACCAAACACATATAGGGCTCAGAGGCGACATCTCAACGCATACCCCTATATATGACAACCAATCTACGTATTAAGTTCAGAGGTGACATCTTAACGCATAACTTAATACGTAACACTATAAGCATTCAACTCAATAACTAAATCTTAGTTCTTATCTCTTATATTTCTAAACAACACTTAATTGACCCCGGGAACTAAGTTGAGGGAGAGCCGGTTTCCCTTTCGGTTACCCGACCGGGGGGTCTCTATCCTCACTCCATTCCCGAACCCAATATAGTGTCGCCCATCCTCCGGGGACCTCAAACACACATGAAAGGTACACGGAACGAATTTCAAACAAAACTGAATAACCGTTCAAAAGTTATAAACCAATTAATGAGAACATGGGCTCTCAGCCGGTCCGGGACCATCTGCCGGTCCCCGGCTGGGAGTCCCTTCCCATGCCCTTTACAAAATCTGCAAAACAATGAGAAGAGGCTCTCAGTCGGTGGACCGTCCGCCGGCCAGCCGGCTGGGAGTCCCTTTCCAATAATCCTTCTTCAAAACTTAAACAACGAGGAGAGGCTCTCAACTGGTGGACCGTCCGCCGGCCAGCCGGCTGGGAGTCCCTCCCCAAGCCTTTACAACAATTCTCAAAACACCAAGAGGGATTCTGAGTCGGTCGACCGGCGGCCGACCTGCCGGCTCAGAACCCTTCCTCAGACTTAACATTCGTAAAACACACAACAATGACTCTGAGCCGGCCGACCGGCTGCCGGTCAGCCTACCGGCTCAGAGTCTCCTGTACGCAAAATCGACATTTTCCTATGACATTCAAATCTTCTCAAATCGATTCTAAACTCCTAAAATCGCAACATCCAAAGATTACCCTACATATATAAATCTCATATACATCCAAAACAAGTATTAAACAACACAATAAAGCCTCAACAAGATCATCCTTTGTATTCGTCTTAAGCACATATATTCTGAAATTTCATCAATTAGACAAGTATAATACAATCAAAGCATGTGAAAGTCTTTCTTATGTAATCCTAGCATGATACTAAGTCCCAACGACAATCACAACATGAAAATTCATAAACTAAAGCATGTAGACCAAGAAAACTGCTAATATCACAAATAAGGCCGAGTTTCTCTTAATTGTCACCTCAAATGCGATTTTGATCAAAGCTCCTCCTCAATAATGTAGCTTCCACGTTAGGGCCTTCTAAATCTTCACCTACAACAAGAAAAGCGGTTTTAAGGGACTAAAAACGGATTTTACACAAAACAGCCACTTTTTCGAGTTGAAGGAAATGGAAATCGAAAGTGATAGATGTGTTGCAAATTTCATGAGGATTTCAAAAATATATAACTTGCCTTGGTTTGGAATCCGGATGATGATGGAAAATCGAATTTAAGCTTGGAGGTTTGAGAGGAAATGAGAAGAATGAAGGAGCAGTGTTCTTATTTTGAGGTTGATGAAAATGTCGACATATGCAAATGAATTGTAGGGTTTATATTGTCCTTTCCCGTTTAAATGAAAACGGGTTTGAAATATGAACGGGTTTTATGATACGGACTTAAGCTTGCCAAGTTGTATTCATCTTAAGGACTTAAGGTTCTTAAGACGGATCTTAACGATTTATTTAAAATACCTTCTCAATGAATATTAAAATTATTATTTTATTCCTTAAAATAATTTAAAACATTAAAAATATATTTTACGAAAATACGGGATGTTACAAGCCTAGCACAAAGCAATTTGGAGATACATTTGTACACTGCATTACAACATGCTATGGGCCTGGATTGAGTCACATTCAAAGGGTTTGGCACTTTAGGGATCAGAGTGACATGGGTTGCATTCACTGGCTTTAGCATCTGGCCTTTGGAAAAGAAATCATGAACAGCTGTACATATATCATGGCCTATTATATCCCAACTCTCTTTAAAAAAATTGCTTGAATACCCATCCGGACCAGGAGCTTTGTCATTAGGAATGCTGAACATGGTCTTTTTTATTTCCTCATCTGTCACTGGAGTAATCAGAATCTGAATGTGCTCAATTGTACAAGTATTCCCCTTCCTGACAATGTTTTTATTAACTTTGGTGGTCTGTTTATTGGTGCCTAAGAGGTCTTGATAAAAGTTCAAAAAGCCCTGTTGGATATCCTGCTGAGAGTGAACTATAGAACCAGTAGCATCTGCTAATTGCAGAATCTGGTTTTGCCTTCTCCTTGCTTTTAAGATGCCATGAAAGTAACTGGTGTTGGCATCTCCATCCTTATCCCATTGCACTTTGGATTTCTGTCTAAGGTACTCCTGTTGAGCCTCATGAAGCTGGATATACTCCTTCCTAGCTTCTATTTCATTGTTGATCAGTCCCTTATCTGAAGGATCAATACCCAACTTAGCTTGAATATCTTGGAGTGTAATAAGAGCTATCTCAGTCTTATTCTCAGTATCAGCAAATTGAGATCTATTCAGTTGCTTCAGGTCCTTTTTGAGAGCCTTAAGGTGTCTGACTACCTGGAACATCCTTGTGCCTCTGATATGAGTTTTCCATTCAGATAGAACTATCTCTTGGAATTTAGGGGATTGTCACCACATGTTAAAGAATTTAAAAGGCCTATTCCTGCATCCTCCATGCTGATTATGTTGAATCATACAGGGAGTATGATCAAACATTCCCTCGGGAAGGAAGTGTGCATACATATCTGCATGTTCATTTATCCATTCCTGATTGATCAGCCACCGATCTAATTTACTGTAAATTCTATCCTCAGCACATTGCTTATTGTTCCATGTAAAATAGGCTCCTTGGTAGGGACTATCGATGACATTACATTGTTGAATGCAGTGTAGAAATGGGTCTGCTGCAGCCTGGTTAAAGTTCCCTCCTACCCTTTCTTCCGCTGTCAGTATACAGTTGAAGTCTCCACCTATAGCCCATGGCCCATCAATAGTTGCACTCAACCTAGTCAGCTGTGTCCAGAGGGGTTCTCGTTCCTTAGCACCATTGTAAGCATACACAATAGTGAGGAAAAAATCTGCTTTCAAAGCTGTAAGATGCACCTTCATTTGCAAAAACTGAGCATCATATTCCAGAAAAGTGATATCAACAGACTGTGGATTCCAAAGAATCCAGATTCGTCCATCAGGGTGATGAGCATTGTTAGTGGAAATACTCTAATTATTAAACAAAATCATAGTTCTATTGAGATTATGGCTTTTTATTTTAGTTTCAAGAAGGCCATAAACATCAACTTTATTGTACAACAAAAAATTATTTACAATATGTTGCTTATTCCTCCTATTCATACCTCGCACGCTCCAAAACCCGAGCTTCATTGACAAGAAGGTTGGGGATCATGACCATTTCCACCTTTATCCTCCCATACATTTTCTGAACGGTGTGGTGGACTGTATCCTGACTTTGGGTTGCTGGTTGCTGGAGGTAAAGGGGGAAATTCATGTAGCTGTTCAAGCACAAATTCCCCTGATTGAGGCATACTCACTATCGGAGTCACCATAGGGTTATCCATGCGTATAGGCTCTACTAGCTTTGGTTTCTCCACTTTCCTCCATTCCAGTTTTGGTGGCAAGGTTTGTTTAGGCCTAGGCACTTGTCTGCACTGTCCTTGATCATGCCCAAGATTCTTACATTTTTTGCAATGTATGGGTTTCCATTCATATTCTACCATGACCTCTCGAACTTGTTGTTTTTCATCCAAAAATTTAATCTTTCCAGGGCATTTTTGATCCACTTTCATTTCAACCAGTACACGGGCATACCCGATCCTAGCTTTCAGAGCCGTTGTTTCATCAGTTTTCAGGAATGGACCAATGATACTTGCTATTTTTGTTAGGCTATTATCCCAATACTGAATAGGGAGGTTATGTAATCTTACACAAGCAGGTACGTTTTTCACCTCTTCTTTCTCCAATTCAATATCCTCTTGCCATGGTTTGATTATCACAGGTTTGCCATCAAAGGTATAGTATCCTGCATTGAGCACTTTCTCTTGCATTTCCTTTGTACTGAATCTCACAATGAAGATGCCATTTGGAAGGAAGGAAATGACATCAATTTGTTTCTATATTCGTCTCAGGAATCCTTCAATTACAGCAGGTGGGGGGTTGGATCCCAATATGATTCCATACACTGCTTGTTTCCAATACTCCACTTCCTTCTGGACATCTTCCACATCAATTTGTATCATTGGCTCTTCTGGTTCCTCTATAACTTTTTCAATGCGACGTCCATGGACAGTGAACCAGTCTCAATCACCATTGTCACTCTGTTTTGTGGTTGAGTTATTTTGTACCGAAGTCGCATTCTCACTGTCCTCATCCTCCTCGGTTGTACTTCCTTCATCATCCGCTTCATCATCCAGATTAAATGGTGTGACACCAATGATATTTTGCATACTACAATGTTTCACTGCTTCGTCATCATTGGGAATTTTTTGAGTCCTCTGATCATGTTTTCCACTGGTATCCATATCCTTTTGTTTGTTACCCTTCTTCCTCGTCGTAATGTTCTTAAGTTTCACGGATTTTGATGTTGAATTCCTCGCCATGGTTGCAAGAGATTCAGCCTCAAAATCCCCACTTTACTGATGATTTCAGATACAAAATATTGTTATTTATGGTTTAATATTTCACAATGATAATTGATTTGTTACGATAATATATCTGCATTGTATTAAAATAAAATCAAGTTAAATAATAACATATATTTATATATACGGGATAATTATTTTATTAGTCTCAAGTCTGTTTACTTTTGTATCATCTAACATATTTAGGTCGTCTTAATTTTAACATGGACACTTCTATCTTAAATGAGAATTTGTGTCATAAAAATTGGTCGAAATTGTTGTTTATTTTAATTGTTTATGTTAGGTATGTATATAAATGGATTACATATATAATTTGATGTACATAATATTATCTATAGTGTGTCTTATATTTTAGTAAAATTTATAAATGACGTACTATTATCGTTTACGTTTTAGCTATTATATATTTGTATGATAATATCACGAGTTTGAATAAAATTTAACAATTCGACTAACATTCTAAACGGATACGAGTTATAATTTTCATTTTATTTTTGTTTAACTAACTAACAAATAGTAATATTCTTTCTCATTTATCATATATTCTTTACATTTGCTTCTAATGTGAATTTTTAGACCTTACAACATGTACCTTTTAAGGATACTTTTGTTGTGTTACCCATACATATATAGCCCTAAAAAAGAAATCTAAAACTTCGCTTGAATATATCGGGAAAAAAGATGTAAAATCTGATTAATGACAGAGTTATATGTACAAATTGAAAAGGAAGATAAAATTGTCATTTAGATGTGCACGGGTCAAAAATTCTATTTTGTCTGTCTATAGGTTATACAAGAGCGCTCGTGTTGGACTAATAAAAAATAGTTTTAACAATTGTGCAGGTTTACAACTATAGTCAAACCTATTCAATTTTACTTTGTTTTATTTTTCTTCATCTGAAATTTTATTAATATAAATTTGGTTTGTTTGAAGCCGCACAAGTTATAATAAAACAAAGTAGAAACTAAAATTAGGTTAACCAGACAACATATTGGACTACAACAAATACTCAACCACTTGATCCTAATACGTCGATTTACGCAAATTGTAAAATAAATTTATATTTCTGAAAGCTTAAATGTGACTTTAGTTTTAAATTGTTAATAAAATTTAAAAAGATTTTATTACTTTATTTTAGAACTTTATTTTCAAAAATAATTAAGTTTAAAACAAGATAAGTAATTTATTAAATTACCTAAAAAGTTAAGAGTATTAATTTTTTGTAGCAACAAATTTGAAGCAGCATACTCGTGCAATTTGCACGGGTTTAAAACTAGGTATAGTTCTAATACACGGCCCCGTATTTCAAATTCACTCATACACGTATAGTATGTGTAAATTTCATGTGCAATTTACACTAGTAGAAAAACATCTATTTGCGGCTATCTATTTGAGGCGTTTTTGCCCAATAGCAGCAAATAATTCATAGGTCATTTGAGGCGTTTTGTAAAAAAACGCCGCAAATACTTCAATTGAGGCGTTTTTGTGAAATGACGCCGCAAATGATGAGAATATTAAAAATAAAAACAAATTAAAAGAAAGAGGAATAATATTGTATGCGCATTCCGTGTTTTCATTCCTTCAACCATAAAACAATATATCAGTACACATCACCTCCTATATTTATCTCAACCACCGCAAATCTGCCAACCACCGCCACACCGTCACTGGAAATCAACGGAAATTGACAGAACTCGCCACCCCACCATCTCCTCTATTCCTATTATTCTAAATTAGGTATGTGGATTGATTTTTACGGTTAACTATTTTCGATTAATTGGATGAATCCCACTGCATTTACTTATATCTTAATTTCATCAATCTTAATCAATCATAAGTTTCATTTAACAAGATTTTTAATTACATTTTCAGATCTGTGATATTGTTGTTGTGTAGTCATCAAAATTAGGTTGGATTGTAAGTGTGTAATAGTACGGAAAATCAGCTAGCACGAACAAATGTTTCTGTTTTGGAGGTGATTTTATTGTTTTTCGAACAAGTTAAGTAAAGAATTAAGATGAATTGGAGGTGATTTTAGGGTTACTGTTACGAGTTACATTTTTATTGTGGATATGTGTAGTTAGGAATCTTGATGTTCATTAACTTTTCGGTAATGGTGTTTGAGAGGCGGTGTTTTCTTTTCTGGACATTGAGGATCATTACGTTGAATTGGATTATGTTGTTGACGTTGAAGGTTTTAGAGTCTGTAATAACACGGAAAATCAGTAGGGTGAACAAATGTTTCCGTTTTGGAGGTGATTTTATTGTTTTCAAACAAGTGAACTGAAGAATTAAGATGAATTGGAGGTGATTTTAGGGTAATGATAAGAGTTACATTTTTATTCTGGATATGTGTGGTTAGGAAATAGGAATCTTGATGTTCATTTAATTTTTCAGCAATAGTGTTTGAGAGGCGGTGTTGTATTTTCTGAATGTGCTGGAACTAGATCTTACAGCTATAAGGTAATAGCATTTTCTTAGTTCTTATTATGCTTATACTTTGTTGAACCCCATGGCACATATTGAATTTATGCAGTTTTTCAGGTGCTCATGCAGTCAGGTGATGCAGAGCTAGAAATGCGACGGAGGTGTAGTGCTGGCCAGAAGGTGAATTAGTAAAAAAGTTTTCCCGTCTATCTTCTTTTGCCTTCAAACCTATCTTGCTCGTATTCGATTTAAACTTGAATGTGGTAAGAGACTTATGACACGAGACGATCTTGAGCGCTAGGCCGCTAACCATGGTTATTTTGTGAAAACATTTCATGCTAGGCGGCTATCAGTTCCTTGTACGTTTTCGCTTCGATTTTCATTGTTATTGTTTTCGTTTAATCGATTTAATTTGGTTGATTTTGCTTGGACGATAACTAATTAGTGATTGAATACTTGAATTTGGTTGTAGTATGTAGTTGGAGGGAGTGGAACTCAGGTGCTTACAAATGAAGCCGGTGAAGTCAGTAGGTATAACACATTTTGGAGGATCCGTTCCTTTTTTTCTTTCATTTGTTGTTTTATTCCGGATAATCGACTTTCATTTACGAAATGACACTGATATGAACACAAAATTATGTTGTTGGATTCTTGACATGAAGCATGAGCTTGAAAAAATATCACAGTTTCCGATGGGATGGGATTAATAGTGTTGGTTTCTACTAGTCTATTGCATAACTGATACTGTTTCTGATGGGATTAATGTGCATAATTCAGGTACCATTTCCTACAAAGATGCTCTCAAGTCACCTGGACTTGCTGGAGCAATAGCAGGAAGTAGGATTGGTGCAGCGAGTTGCGGATGAGTGAGGTTGCGTGAGCAGGTAGTCTTTGGTCTGAATAAATGTGCTATTGGCAGTGTTCGTTTGGAGCTGCACAATGCTGTGATTGTTCAGATCAGAGGCAGAGATCTGGCTGTAGGCAGAGTAGCAGTCCATCCAGTAATAGTCGGCTTGGGTAACGGCCTGCTATGCTTCATACATATGCAGCTGCCATTCAATTCTATTCATTCAAATTGGATCAGGTTCAGTCTGTCAAGGTCAGTTGTTCACTGTACATGAGCATTTATCTATACCCCTTAAATAAGCAAGAAGCACGCCAACATAACTTTACAAGCTGGACAAACTTATCTCTAATCCTCCTTCACATACACAAAGTACAAAGGGTTTGTCAGGAAATCATTACGTCCATGTGCAGTCCCTGAACTCAAAGATGGCACTTCTTGTTCCAAAGAAATCATTACGTCGATCTACAGCATCAGAAACAGCTGTTTGAGGCACTGAGGTCAAACAAACTATATGGGAAGTTGGAAAAATGCTCTTTTATGCAATTTGAAGTTCATTTTTTTGGCTTTGCGATATCTGATGAAGGGATATCTATTGATCCCTGAAATATTAAGGCCATAAAAACTTGGCCAACACCCAAGTATATCACAGAAGCCAGAAGTTTTCATCTAGGGATTCAGCTCAATCATGGCACCAGTTACTCAGTGTTCGTTTTATGCACAGGAGTTGCCTCGGATGCTACTGGTTTCCTTTAGATGCAATGTTTTGTTTTCTTTGAAACAGATAATCACAAGGTTGAGCTATAGCGTAGATACTTGCATTTGATATCGTATATCCTTGTAATCGTGACTTTTGTTTTGATATATACTAAAAAATCATGTAAGATTCTCTTGTAGAAAAATATATTTGAGTTATTATATTTTAATAATTTGTTTGCATCTTCATTTTTTCAAAAACAAAAAAAAAAAAAAAAAAAAAAAAATTTTTTTTTACTGACCTATTTGCGGCGTTTTTGCCAAAAAACGCCTCAAATAGACAAATAGTATGTCTATTTGAGGCGTTTTTTGGCAAAAACGCCGCAAATAGCATTTTAATAGCGGCGTTTTTTTTCCGCCGCAAATAACTTTTTTCTATTTGCGGCCCCCTTATTTGCTGCTACACCAAAAACGCCGCAAATGGGCCCTTTTTTGGCGCCGCAAATAGCTATTTTTGTACTAGTGTTATAGGACACTATTAATACACGAGTGCTAATTAACATTCAATACATGTAAAACAGTTACATGGCTTTATATTGTCCTATGTTGCCATTTTTGTAATTCACATAGAATAATGTCTTCCATTTGAATTTTCTTAATATCTTTCTAAGTCAGTGTTTATACACGGTCAGCTCTATGTAGCCATTTCGAGAGTCACAAGCAAAAATGGTCTAAAGATTCTTATTGCGTTGATGAAAAAGGCACGTCCAATTTTGAGAAATTATAGTACACTTGTAATTATGATTGTACACCATTACTGCTCAATGTGTTGTTTTTCTTCTTTTTAAAATTTTCTACTTTTGTTTTATGCTATAATATATGACTAAAAGCAATTGTGTTTTTGTTACCCTATTTTAAAAACCATCTCCATATATTATACCACACTAACTAGGTAAAATATGACCTTATTTTTAAAAAAATACTTTATATTAACAACATTTTTTTTACAATATTTTAAAGTGCAAGCCCGTGCAATTTGCACGGGCATAAGACTAGTTTGTATATATATATGTATATATATATATATGTATATATATATATATATGTATATATATATATATATATATATATATATATATATATATATATAGAGAGAGAGAGAGAGAGAGAGAGAGAGAGAGATATTTGAGATCATATGAGAACCACTAAGATAATGAGAACCATGAGAACCAATTATAGACCTTAGATATAACTAAATTAAATATGAGATGAACAATGTTGATTTAACAAAATTAAAAGCAACACCGACAAGCCCTTCCAAACTCTTCACTGCACTTCATTTACAGATCACTACTCTCACTCATCTTTCTTTCTCTCTCTTCGACGATCATCATATTTCACAAATTCGCTTCTCAAATTAGCTTCTAGTTATTCATCACCAGCAATTTCGGACCTCTAATCTGCTTCAACCGCCATCAACGAGGTTTATTCCGTCAAATTAAGGTACTCTACTGCTCAAATTAATGGCAATTCTACTTCATACTTTCCCTAATCTGTTCATACACACATTCTTCAATTTGTGTCCTGCTATTAACCCTAATTTCTAGTAGTTTCCTTAACTAAGTTAATCAATTGTTGTTGTATGACAAATTGTTAGATTGTAATATTTGTTTCAGTAAAATTATGCAATAATCGAACCTAATTTACCATGTCCTTTGTTACTTTTCATTTTTAACCAATGAAAATGCTGCATTTTACTTCGTCAATCATAGAATTGTCATTAGGTTTAGCTAATTACTGAAATCTTCTATATGAAATTTCCAGATTGTGCAAGAAAGTGAATCTTAATTTTCCAGGTATATACCTTCTCATCACATGACAATAGAAGCCAAGTGTCTAAATACAGTTTTGTTCCGTCCTGATGATGTATGATGTTAATATGTTAACAAAGACAACACAAGCTAATTGACGATGCATTTTTTATCCTAAAATTGTCCATGTAAACTTGTCATATCTACGTTACTGGTCCTGTAATTGAGCATGATCTGCGAAAGAGGCGAAGAATTCGAGTTTCAATAGGTATCCAATCGTTGGCTCTGCTATTGGTTGATAGAATGTTTCACTTATATTTTCACGTGTACATTGCTTGATTGTTTAACAATTGTTGTTAGTAGATTAATTGAATCAATTACATGTCTTGATTTCTAGAGAATTGTTGAAATTGAAATGTGTGCTATTTAATTGTTAGATGTTTAGAATGGATGTTTTTGCCAGCTTGTTCATGTAATAAGTTCTTACAACAATTATACCACTACTTTTTTGTTCAGTTAGTCTATCTTAGATACATACTGTGTTAGTAAGGTTTTGCCTGATCTATGTTGAATGCTTATGAAGCAACACAATATGAGTTGATTATATAATGACAGAGGTCTTGATACTGTTCAATTAGTTTCATCATGGCTTTATAATTCGAGATGTGAGATGAAGCTACACTAACATTTAACAATTGATTCCCATGTTAGGTGTCCTTATAGAGCCTTTTTAGATGACATTTCTTTTGCTATGTGCATGAATTAAGGTTATATGTGCATGCAATAAGGTTATATGTGCATAAAGTAGTAAACCTTTTTTTGGCATACTTAAGGACACTAATCCCCCAAAGTGAACATGTTCCCATCATAAGGGACATGGTTTAGGGTTGGATTAGGCGCCTAATCCAACCCTAAACACTATTCCCCAAAATCATACAATTTTTGAGGTGTTTTAGGACTGGTTTGCGGTAAGGTTGAGGGGTCTTAAAGCGGATTCATAAAAGAAAAAGGTTGTCCCGAAGCTGTATTGACCACTGGTTTTGTGAGGGTAAATAGGGTAGAAGGGATGAAAATAGGGACTAGTTTATTTCTCTGTTTGTAGGTCTGATATGGGGTTGAAGTAGCCCTATTTCAGACGGATTTGGAGCTGCTTATAACTGTTATTTGGAGGTTGTTTGTCGTGGGTTTAGTCGCTGTTCCATGACTGATTTGAGTGTAGAATGAGGACGGTTGAAGGGTAGAAATGAAGGTGGTGTTGAGGATGGTTTGAGGTGGGTTTAGGTTGGTCAAAGCTGTCTACATGAGGGGCGTTTACATGGTTGTTTCATTTACACATTAAGCACCGCATTTAGCTTAAAAACTTCCAATAATACAATAAGTGAACTTCCAGCTGTGATGATTTGAGTTTTTTCCATGGATTTTTGGCTGTGCTGTTTTATAGTGTAGTTTTTTTTCAAGACATTTTATTTTCATGAAATAAGATATTATGTGCATAATAAAAGGTTCTATGATCATGAAATAAGGTTTTATGTGCATGACATAAGTGTTAAATGAACATGAAATAAAATTATATGCGCATGAAATAAGGGTTGATATGCATGAAATGAGGTTTTACGTGCATGAAATTAATGTTAAATGGACCTGAAATAAAATTATATGTGGAAGAAATAAGGTTTTATGTGAATGAAATAAGGGTTGATATGCATGAAATAAGGTTCTACGTGCATGAAATAAATGTTAAGTGGACATAAAATAAAATTATATATGCAAGAAATAAGGTTCTATGTGCATGAAATAAGGTCCCATGTGCATTAAAAAGTTGTCTTGTAAAAGTACTAACAACATTGGTTATATTTTTGGAGTGTGTTGCTAGTCTTTTGAATAAGCTTTCAGTTTTTAAGTCTGTTAGGAAATAAGAGTTCAGATTTCTATCTCTGCAATGCATGAGATTGGTTATGTTGCAGGGAATGTTTGTTGGGATGGGTTTTCAGAATGGCAGAGTCTGATTATAGGGGATGTGGCTGAGTTTGCTGCAGGTTATTTGGCAAGCCTTATGCTTATGAGTGTGGAAATGAGCGTGTATGGAGACGGTGTGCATAGATTTCATTGGAGCAGACTTTCACAATAGGTAGTGGAGTGATCGTGTTCAGAGGCAGGAAGTGCTACTGAATGATTCTGGACTGTTTCATTGTAGCAGGTCTGTTCTGTAGTGTGTATTGTAGGGAATTTGGGTCTGGGCTTTGATGTATCTGGCAGAGCAGAAGTAAGCAGCGTGGTGCTGGCAGAGTAGCTGATGGTTCTATGGCTGAAAGCAAGTACATGTGGTGCAGGAGCTTTACAACCCTGTTACGTTGCATAATGACAAGGATCAGGAGCTGCTCATGGGTCAGATTTGAGGCAGACAATGGTGCAGCTGTGGGTCCTAATTGTAGCTGCTGGAGCGGGTGAGTGTGCAAGAGGCAGTGAAGGGATAGTTGCCAACATTTTCTAGTCTGGAATGGTTCTTATGAATGCTTATGGACTGGTATTCGTGAATATGAATTGAGCTAGCAGGTCTATACTTTGCACGAAGTATGGGTCGGCGAAAGTGGCCGCTATCAATGGCAACGTAGAAGAGTATATGGGGTATTTATTTCATACTCATATTTTTTTTAGCGTATGTTAAAGGCTATTAGCTCAATGGTAGAGTAATGTGCAAATTTTGCACAAAGGTATGGGTTCGAGTCCCATATAGCCTTGTAGATGCATGAAAAAGCAACCTATGTGCATTAAACAACCCTCTACATGCATGAAATAAGTGTCCAATTTTCTTATCTTTTTTGTCTTTAGGTCCATGATAAAAAAATGGAAATAGGATTACCAATTACACTATTTCATTCTTATAATAAAAAAAAGACTAGATTTGGTATTTCATAGCCAATATGGGAGTCGAACCCACATCTTGTGCATTGCACAATACTCTCCCATTTGAGCTAATTTACTTTCAAAATAAGTAAAACGTAAATATTATTCATAATGTAAAAACGTTCATGAGCAGAAAGCGAGAAAAAAAAGATAATATTATATAGATAATTACCATAATTCAAAGCAAGAATCATGTAACCAAAACAATAAGTATAAGGAAAGTGTAGCACAAATTCTTAGAAGAATAAAACATAGTAGAAAATGGTTACAACTTGAACATAATGAATCCCATGAAAACTAGCCAGATAATAGACAAGTTGGCCATGGGCGGAGTCGATGCTAATGGTGTTAAGACTGGCCTAACTCGATGAATTGTTGGTGGCGCCGCCTGTTGATCTATTGGTGCAGCTGCTGCTGGTAGTTGATTTTGCGGGGCTGGTTGGTCGGCTATTGGTGTCGCGGCTGTTGCTTTGGAAGTTGGTACATCCATGATGCGGGAGCATGCTCAAACTTTCCTAATGATAAGTCTAAAACGAGATTCACACCAAACGGGTTCGAACATGGATCCGTAAGATTATTCAAGATAGCTTTACAAGGAATAAAAGAAGATTCTAGAAGGTCCCAGAAGACCTTGGAACATCCTTGGATGATATTTCCAAAAGGCTACATAAAGGAAGGTGTGTATGAAGCTTCCAAGGGAGAGGAACTAGGGCACGAAGGACCTAGGGACGCGCGCCTAAGGGCACGGCCACAACTAGGGTTTCGGCCAAATTAGGGTTTCGTTTTAGTTGTTTATTTTATGTTTGAATAAAATATTGGGAAGGTGTGTTTCCTAGTCTTAGTTGGTTTTGTATTAGGCTTCCTAATTGTAATAGGATTCACAATCCTAAGTTAAGTAGGAGTCCTAGTAGAAGTAGGTTTCACAATTCTAGTAGGAATAGGAATCCTAGTTGTTGTAGGATTCGTAGTTCTAGTAGGATAAGGAATCCTAGTTGTTAAATGATTCGTAGTTATATTAGGAATATGAGTCTTAATTATATTAGGTTTAGGAGTCTTAAATCCTAGTCAAACTCTTCGTTTGAACCTAAGTAGGATTAGGGTTTCCTAGTAAGGACTAATTAAGGTATTCCTACCTTAATTATAGTAGGTTTTACACGGTTTGAGGCTTATAAAAGACAGCCGTTTTCTTTGTTTTAAACACAGAAGTTTTAAGTTGAATTATCAATAAAAATCATAAGTTTCTGTGTGAGCTTTTGAGTGACATTAATTAAGTTTGCGAGCTTAGTTTTTGGGATCGACTTTGCGAGGTTGATTTGCAGGGTGTTAGCCAATTCCATATTTTAGGAGAGAAGGTTGAGGATACATCATCTATCCATCTAAAATCCATCATCCATTGATCATCAAGCCTTCGTCCACAAGCCATCGACCACCAAACCGTTCGTTCAAGTCTTTGAGTTCGAGTCTTGTTCGTTCATCAAGCGTCGTTCATCATTCATTCATCGTTCATCATTATTGTTCATCGAGTTCATCATTCGTTCATCATTCATAGTTCGTTCGTTATTTGTGTTATTTCATTGAAGTTACTAATAAGTTCGTTATTTATCTTAAGAGTGTAATTCCGCTGCACATCAATTCTTAAGAAAGGATCATCTACATCAATTCAAGTTAGAGATCTGCATCAACTTGGTATCAGAGCTTCGGCTCTTGGTTTTAATTCTTATTAAGATCTATCTTGGGAAGAAATAAGTATGGTGAGTTCCAGCGTGAATATCGAGGCAACGAGTAAGCCATGGGAGGCCGGTCAAGAGGAGATCAAAGCTCAAATGAATCAAATGAGTTATGTTCTCAAAAACATCGCATCCATGTTGAACAAGAAAGGGTTTAAAATCGGAGAGGATGATGCTTCATCTAGGGCGAGTGATGGTGAGGAAGAAGCGCCGAGAGTCCCCACCTACAACAAGCAAGATGATGATCGTGGTCTAAAACTAGACATACCCGAGTTCAAAGGAGACCTAGATCCCGAAGAGTTTCTAGATTGGATACGACAAACAGAGAGAGTTTTTGAATACAAAGAGTACGATGATAAAAAGCAATTCAAGTTAGCTATTCTCAAGCTAACCAAGTATGCATCTTTATGGTACGAAAATCTCAAGAAACAACGGAAACGTGATGGTAAGTCCAAACTTAATTCTTGGATTAAATTAAAGAAATATCTTATGAAACGGTTCTTGCCTAAAGATTATAATCAAGAAAACTACCTTAAGTTGCAATCCCTAACTCAAGGAGGGATGTCCGTTAATGATTATATTAAGAAGTTTGAGAGGATGTCCATAGTTTGTGACCTAGAGGAGAAGGAAGAACTAAGAGTAGCTAGGTTTATCAAGGGTGTAACACCAACCCTATCATCTAGTGTCGAGGTTCAGAATTATGATGGGTTTAATGATGTATGTCGTATAGCCCTAAAGATAGAAAAACACAATAAAAACCGTAGGACATATCCATCAAGAGGCGTGAACCAAGGAGAGGGTTCAAGTAACCAAGCTATCCCAACCAAACCCAAGGAGTCGGTCAAGGAGAGTCCAAAGATAAGGGGAAGGGCGTTGTGGTTGAGTCTAAAGGGAATCCTATGCGGAGGTGTTTCAAGTGTCAAGGGTACGGTCATATAGCCCATGAGTGCCCACAAAAGAGAGCTCTAACCATCCAAGAACTACAAGACCTAATTCCAAACTTTGTAGTACCCGAAGTGGAGTCAAGGGGCGCGGAATTCGAGGTTGAGAAGGGGACGGTTGACGTGGAGCCGGAGAGTGAGAGTGAAGGAGAGTGTTTGGTTATTAGGAGCCTTCACATTGAGGCGACTAGCGAAGAGGCCGAACAAAGGGAGAAGTTGTTCCATACTCGGTGTAAGATTAGGGGCAAAAAGTGTGACCTAATAGTGGATAGCGGTTCACGTACTAACGTTGTTGCAAAGGGGTTAGTTGATGAATTAGGGTTAGTCACTAGGGTTAGATCGAAACCCTACAAGTTACATTGGTTGGATGGAGATAAGGGAGTAAGTGTGAGGGACCAAGCGTTGGTGGGCTTGAGTCTAGGTCCGTACAAGGATGAGGTGTGGTGCGATGTAGTGCCTATGAGCGCGTGCCATGTGTTGTTAGGCAGGCCTTGGCAATACGATCGTGATGTTACCCACGATGGGTGGTTGAACATCTATAGAGTATTTAAGGATAAGGTTACCTATAACCTAAAGCCAATGACAACTACAAATACCAAGGACTCCCAATATAAAAAGGAGAGCTTGTTCATAACCCTAGGAGAGTTCATGGAGGGCCGTGTGCGTGAGGGTCAAGAACGAAGGGTGGATGAGGAGGCTAGGGAGGAGTTCGTAGGAGAGGTGCATGATGAGGGGATTGATCATGGTGAGGCCGAGAATCTTGGAGGAGATGAGGAGCGTGTGCCAAGCGTAGACAAGGAGTCCATGATTGCGATTGTGGGTGAAGAGCTCGTTGGTGTCGGTTCTAGTCTAGGTCAAGAGGCAAATGCCGTGGGTCAATACGAGGAGGACGTTGTGCACAAGGGAGAGTGTGGCGTGAGAGAAGAGGTTAGTAACCCTAATTGGAGTTCAAATGGGAATACTATCAACAATAGGGATGCTACTACTTCGAATCCTACAAGGAGTAGGACTAACAATACTATAAAACCGATGCTTTACAATCTATTATTGCAAGAAACTTGGAATAAAGCAAGGGACAAGAGGGAGAACGAGATCAAGCCAAGAAAGAAGCAAAGGGTTCCAGTTCAAGCTAGTTGTTCTAAGCCAATGGAACCAAGGTTAATTCGTGAAGCAATATGGTGGAGCGGGAATGGTTCGACCAAGAATAGCACAAGACAAAATTTGAGGTTTACTTTTTCTCAAGAAGGAGAGTGTGATGCGGGAGCATGCTCAAACTTTCCTAATGATAAGTCTAAAACGAGATTCACACCAAACGGGTTCGAACATGGATCCGTAAGATTATTCAAGATAGCTTTAAAAGGAATAAAAGAAGATTCTAGAAGGTCCTGGAAGACCTTGGAACATCCTTGGATGATGTTTCCAAAAGGCTACATAAAGGAAGGTGTGTATGAAGCTTCCAAGGGAGAGGAGCTAGGGCACGAAGGACCTAGGGACGCGCGCCTAAGGGCACGACCACAACTAGGGTTTCGGCCAAATTAGGGTTTCGTTTTAGTTGTTTATTTTATGTTTGAATAAAAGATTGGGAAGGTGTGTTTCCTAGTCTTAGTTGGTTTTATATTAGGCTTCCTAATTGTAATAGGATTCACAATCCTAAGTTAAGTAGGAGTCCTAGGAGAAGTAGGTTTCACAATTCTAGTAGGAATAGGAATCCTAGTTGTTGTAGGATTCGTAGTTCTAGTAGGATAAGGAATCATAGTTGTTAAAGGATTCGTAGTTATATTAGGAATATGAGTCTTAATTATATTAGGTTTAGGAGTCTTAAATCCTAGTCAAACTCTTTGTTTGAACCTAACTAGGATTAGGGTTTCCTAGTAAGGACTAATTAAGGTATTCCTACCTTAATTATAGTAGGTTTTACACGGTTTAAGGCCTATAAAAGGCAGCCGTTTTCTTTGTTTTAAACACAGAAGTTTTAAGTTGAATTATCAATAAAAATCATAAGTTTCTGTGTGAGCTTTTGAGTGACATTAATTAAGTTTGCGAGCTTAGTTTTTGGGATCGACTTTGCGAGGTTGATTTGCAGGGTGTTAGCCAATTCCATCTTTTGCGAGAGAAGGTTGAGGATACATCATCTATCCATCTACAATCCATCATCCATTGATCATCAAGCCTTCGTCCACAAGCCATCGACCACCAAACCGTTCGTTCAAGTCTTGGAGTTCGAGCCTTGTTCGTTCATCAAGCGTCGTTCATCATTCATTCATCGTTCATCATTATTGTTCATCGAGTTCATCATTCGTTCATCATTCATAGTTCGTTCGTTATTTGTGTTATTTCATTGAAGTTACTAATAAGTTCGTTATTTATCTTAAGAGTGTAATTCCGCTGCACATCATTTCTTAAGAAAGGATCATCTACATCAATTCAAGTTAGAGATCCGCATCAATCCAGGAGGCATATACAATCAACGAAGTACTTAGGCTTTAATCATTTTACAAATAATTAACTATTTGAAATGTGTTATGGTTTGCATTAACCATTGAAACGAAGAGAGTACGAAGTTGAAAGAAGCGTGGTTCAGTACGTACCTTGAGGACTAAAAGCCGAGCTAGGCGGGGGTGCTCCAAATTGTCGAGGACCTTTGGGACTTTTAGGCGTTGTAACAGAGCTAGGTGGAGGTGGGGGAGCTCCAAATTGTGGAGGACCTGTTTGAAAAACGAGTAAACTGTACTTAATACGCCTCTAATAATGTACTCGACAAAAAAAATATCTATATTAAGATTTTACGTGTTTTTAACAATTTTAAGTAAGAATATTGGGTTGATTCTCTTAAACCACACATAATCTTTCCCATGATGACTACCGCGTACTTGGAGCTGGAAGCGGACTAGCAAAAGCTGCAAAACAATCAAAAATTAAAAACCCGTGTCAAAAGTATCAACATTTTGCGAATTTGTTTTTGGTGTAAGCGAACCCTAATGTCAGTTTTCCAACCAAGTTAGTCGACATCTGCTAGTTAACTTAGATTGACAAGAATGCTAACCTTGGCACTGAACAGGCACAGTAACGCCTTTACAAAACCTCGTTAAACCGAGAGCCATAGTATTATTACCAAGAGGTAGAGGAATACCAGCAGTAAGCAAGAGACAACCACAATCAACACTATTACTCATGACAAATTTAAAAGCGTCGCAACAATTTGAAGTGGGAGACGAGCCATTTGCGCTGCTGCCAGTAATGTAGTTCATGCATGGTGTAAATGTAGCTATCATTGAAGCTGTGCAGTAAGCAAGAGACAACCACAATCAACACTATTCCTAATAGAATATGTTATTAGCACAAAGTACATTGCAAATATCAGTGGACACTAAAAAGGGGTATGGGAAAGTACTATCCGGTCGTAGCAGTGCAGGGAATGAGGACAGATGCGGAGGCTGGCTGAATGACCTATGGCAGCCTCCAATTGGGTCTGCAAACCGCTGTGCAGTAGAGAGTTTTATGTAATTTTGTGCAGGACTGCAGATTTTCTGGTGCTGGTTTGCCGCTTGATTGGTAGGCTGTATTGGCTCATGTGCATTGGTTGTCTTGGCAGGGATGCGTGAGCGTAACTGGTTTGTTCACTATCATTCATATGGTAGTTTTGCAGGGTTTGACTGGCAGAACGGGGCAATAAGTTTCTTTGCTCAGGAGAGTCCTTCTGATGGGCAGATTCTGAACTACTCTCCGGTCTGACCGCAACAACGCAATTGTAGCAGGAACGTGAAGGTGTATATTTCTGTACAACCCGTAGTAGTCGTAGCTTGAGAGCGGAACAGTTGTGAAGGGGGTGACTTGTGGTAGCAGGAGGCTATGCACAGGTTCAACATGCAGGAACTCTAGATTACACACAGGGCAATGGTGAAGCTATGATGGGCAGATTGTTTTGAACTGCTTTTGGGCAGAATGTGAGGAACAATGACGCGCACATTTTTGCGGAATTCGTATGAGCAATAACTGGGCATTTGGGTGGGGCTTGGATGCTAGTGGGATTGGTTGTCCTCGAGTGAGCAATGCAAGTTAAGATGCATTTCTTTGAAGTATCACAAGGGAAGGACAACGCGTGAACAACAGTTTTTGATGCTAAGGGTCCTGATCAACGAAGTAAGACATAGTGCTGGAACAATATGGCTGGCATCTTTGCTGGGAAGATTCATGGCAAATTAGCAGGCCTTTTCTAGTGGATTGGAATTTGGTTTCTTTGGAACTAAACAAGCAAGGCGTCTTTGATTTACTCAAGGCCGTCTTTTCCCCTAAATTCGCATTGGAGGCTAGTTTATACTCCAAAATAGAAAGTCAAAATAACAAAATTATCTTTAAATTAGCAATTTTTAAGTTCAGGATACGATATAACACCAAAATTCAGTCATAAAACAAGAACTCGACAACTATAAGAGGACGACGATGAATTATCGTTAATAAATTGATGAATATAACAGCTAATTATCATCAACGAAAAAGAAATATAAATTAAGTTGATAAATATAAACCCTAATTCGACTAATTAATTGATGAATTACAAAATTAAAAGGACATTAAAATATAAACCCTAATTTCACTAAAATAAAAAATAATTCGAGTTTTTACCTCGTCGAATCCACAGCTTCGATTGATGAATAAGCATGACGAAAATGAATTCACAAAGCTTGGAATGTGATCAAAGAGAGAAAGGGATAGTCATAGCTTTGCGGCTTCGCGAGATTGACGTTCGAACAAAGAGGTACAAAATGAACTGTGAAGTTTGAAGAGAGAGGGAAGAAAAGAGAGAAATGAAAAACGTGAAATGTGGGTTTGAAGGATTTGGGTTTGGGCCGTAGGGAATTAGCTGATCTAATATTATATGTGGTTCTCACGGTTCTCATTATATGGGTGGTTCTCACCGGATCCCGACCCTATAAATATATATATATATATATATATATATATATATATATATATATATATAAAATATCTGTTTATATTCCCAATTCTTTATATGCAGGATTATAACAAATTTATAATGTATGATTTATAGTCATAAACGAAGTACAAGATACAAAGATTGGGATCAAGAATTAACCTTTTGTCCTTGCAAAGGCCTAAGATCAGATATCAAAACAGATATCCTCCTAATCGTGGCACCCAAGATGTTCTGAGAAATACCCTTTCCTGATCTAGAAACTACAAAATTACCTTTAATTTTGTGTAAGATGAAAAGCTAAAGAGAGATGAGGGAAGTAGTCGGGTAACTCGTGCTCTTTAAGTGCAGAGTGAATGTTCTATTTATAGCTGCAAACAACCTTGCTATTAGACATCAACTAGAATTCCCCAAATTAGTATTTGGTTCTACCTACAACACTTCATAACAACTGAACAATTTAATAATTGCTCAGACCGAAATTCAATCTTTATAGAATCGGTTATATCGCTCTCTCGTGTAATGTTTTATCTTATAAATATGTTATATTTATAATCCACTAATTAAATATAACTTTTTTTATTTAATTAAATCATTTAATCTTTATTAAATAATTTCATTACACATAATTAAATATAACATTTTATATTTAATTACGAATTAACATTTTAATTCGTCTTAGCTAATATTATTTAATCAGTATTAAATAATTATGTCATCATTACATTGACTAACCGTTAAGTCGTATAGGGTATCAATATGATTACATTTTCATCTAATCATATCTCTCAGATTCCATCCTTTAGGCGTGACTCTTAGGGACCAGTTGATTACCGTCATCTGTATGACAATAACGTCAAACTTTCTAGCAAGCCAACCGTTATTGATAAACGTGAATCAACTGGCTAAAATACAAAGTATACCCTGTGTTCCTTTAAGAGATTTATACGTGTTGTCTCACTAACTATTGAGGACACTAGCTCCAACAATCTCCCACTTGTCCGTACAAGTGTATGTGCGATAACCGATTCTCATATCCAATCAAATTTCTCCCACTCAATGTAAAACGATTTGCAAATCTTTATTCACAAAGGTCGTAGTTTACAAGTGATCTGTATCAAGAGTGGTTTCCCCGACTAGAGAGTAACTCAACTGATAACGAATCATTATTCGAGCTTGGCCAAGAATTTCAGTTACGACTCCTCGAGTGGCCTTGAGAAATATTAAAACCTGTTAAGGGGTGTATATTTCCTTCAACTCGAATCTTGCAGATGTAAGCACAGTATGAAATGACCCAAAAAAAAATCTGCTTAGCCCCATTTACGGTCAGCTAGTGAGAAAGAAATCAAAGTCACCCAAAACTGCCCTTTATCTCAAGAAACAGTCGACAGTAAGAAGAATCGACTCAAGGAACACGATGGACGTCCTATCCACGACCCGGCACCGAATGTTCAGTAACATTTAGGACTCCATTGCGTCGTCACGAAAATGTCCTACGAGTTATCGTTATAATCTCGTATCTGTGATCGATCAGTCAACAGTTTGACTTATGGTTTATTGAACCCACCATCAATCGACGTCACAAAATAATTGCCAGAGTTATCAGCTCGTGTAGGCGATTACAGACAAAGCAAATATAATGTAATTCAGTTCACTTTATGGTGTTCAATGTTGTCAGTACAATCCACATGAAAAACAATATATAAAACAAAATCGATGGTGTTATAAATAGTATATGAAATAGATACAATATCCAATTCACAAAAGTACTAATACAACTTAGGAACACGTTTAATTCCCATTGAAATAACGTGCCCTTCATGTTTATCATGTCTTAATGGTTTAGTGAGAGGATCTGCGATGTTGTCATCTGTCGCAATCTAGTCTATCACTATCTCCTTTTACTCAGTAGTAGAATCTGCAATAACACTCTGCTTGGAGCTTTTCCAACTGACAGCAGCGCCATTAAGAGTAAAACGAATCCAGACTGAGATTTCGAGTCATCGTGATCCGTTTGGAAGCTAGCATCTGCGTAACCGTTTGCGCGAAGCTCAGTGCCTCCACCGTAAGTCAATACCCAATCATTAGTCCTCCGTAGGTACTTAAGAATGTTTTTAACAACCATCCAGTGTGGTTCACCTGGATTGCCTTGGTACTGACTCGTCATACTCAAAGCATATGCCACGTCTGGACGTGTGCATATCATGACATACATGATCGATCCTATAGCTGACGCATAAGGAATGCGACTCATGCGCTTGACCTCTTCCGGTGTCTAAGGTGCCTGAGTCTTACTCAAATGCACCCCCGAGATCATCGGAAGTAACCCCTTTTTGGAGTTGGTCATGCTGAATCTGTCAAGAATCTTATCTATACGAGACTCTTGACTCAGTGATAACATCTGTCGTGATCTATCTCTATAGATACGGATCCCTAATATACATTGTGCCTCACCTTGATCTTTCATCTGGAAATGGTTCTTTAACCATACTTTAACCGAAGATAAGAGATGGATGTCATTTCCGATCAAGAGTATATCGTCGACATACAACACCACAAAGACGATCTTACTCCCACTCGACTTGATATATAAGAATGGTTCTTCGACAGATCGAATAAAACTATTCTTCTTTATCACTTGGTCGAAACGATGATTCCAACTCCTAGATGCTTGCTTAAGTCCATAAATGGAACACTTAAGCTTGCACACTTTCTTAGGATTTTTAGGATCTGTGAAACCTTTGGGTTGTACCATGTACAAGTCCTCCTCCAAATAACCATTTAAGAAGGCGGTTTTCACATCCATTTGCCATATTTCATAGTCATGAAATGCAGCAATCGCTAAGATAATCCGAATGGAACGCAGCATGGCTATAGGTGCAAAAATCTCATCATAGTGCAACCCTTGCACTTGAGTGAAACCTTTTGCCACTAGTCGTGCCTTATAGGTGTCTAGCCATGTGCACTGAAGAGGTCGTACCTTTTGAGGCAAATCAACCGACTCACATACGTCATTCTCGTACATGGAGTCCATTTCGGATTGCATGGCAGTAAGCCATAACTTTGAGTCAGAACAGGTCATGGCACCTTTATAGGTCATGAGTTCGTTACTCTCTAAGAGAAAAACGTTAACTCAGTCAAGTTCCTCGATCATACCGATGTATCTATCTGGAGGAATGGAGTGTCTACCCGACCTTCTAGGTTCCTTAGGAATACTGACCGCAACATAAGTTGAAGGAACGGTTTCCTCCATTGGTTTCTCAGTAGTTGGTTCTTGAACCTCCGACAGATCGAAGGTTCTATTACTTGTCTTATTCTCTAAAAACTCTTTCTCTAAGAACTTCGCACTAGCCGCAACAAAAACGGGATGTTCGGTAGGCGAATAGAAGTAATGACCAAACATTCCTTTTGGATAACCAATAAAGTATGTCTTGACCGATCGCGGGCCGACCTTATCCTCGTGTCTCCACTTGACATAAGCCTCGCAGCCCCAAACCCGAATAAAGGACAAGTTAGGGACGGTTCCCTTCCATATCTCATATGGAGTCTTGTCAACAGCTTTAGACGGACTTCGGTTAAGTATAAGAGCAGCTGACAATAGAGCAAAGCCCCATAACGAATCCGGCACAACTGTGTGACTCCTCATGGATCGAACCATATCTAATAGTGTTCGATTTCTCCGTTCGGACACACCATTTAATTGTGGTGTTCCAGGTGGAGTTAACTGTAGTACTATACCACAGTCTTTAAGGTGTTGATTAAACTCATGCAAAAGATACTCACCACCACGTTCTGATCGTAGTGCTTTGATCTTTCTGTCCAGTTGGTTTTCAACCTTCGCCTGGAATTCCTTGAACTTTTCAAAGGATTCACTTTTATGCTTCATTAAGTAGACATATCCGTATCTACTTAAATCGTCCGTGAAAGTGATGAAGTATTTATAGCTGTCTCGTGCGGTGATTGACATAGGTCCACATACATCTATATGTACGGGGCCTAATAAGTCAGCAACGCGCATTCCAACACCTTTGAAGGAAATACGAGTCATTTTGCCTATGAGACATGATTCACATGTGCCAAATGATTCATAATCAAATGGAGATATAGCGCTATTCTGTATTAGCTGCTTTACACGTTTCTCATTTATGTGTCCCATACGACAGTGCCATAGATATGTTTGATCCTTGTCACCAACCTTTAGTTTCTTATTATTCATGTGTAATATTTCAGTCGATTGATCTAAGACATATATACCATTCATGGAAACCGCTTTACCATTAACCATACCAGTTAAAAAGAAAATACAGCTATTATCCTTTATTAAGAATGAAAATCCGTCTTTATCGAGTACGGAAACTGAAATAATGTTCTTAAATAAATTGGGTACATAATAGCAGTTATACAGATATAACTCGAATCCGCTCGGTAGCTGGATCACATATGTTCCCATGGAAGAAGCAGCAACTTTTGCTCCATTCCCGACTCGCAGGTCCACATCACCCTTTGCGGGAGGTGTGATGTTTTTTAGGCCCTGCAAATGATTACACAGATGAGAACCACAACCGGTATCAAGTACCCAAGTTCCAAAACTTGCATGGTTAATCTCGATCATATGAATATAAGATGACATACCAACAGGAGTGACGCGACCTGCTTTTATGTCCTCACGGTACACTGGACAGTTCCGCCTCCAATGCCCAGTCCTGTGGCAATGGTGGCACACAATGTCACCGTCTTTGCTCTTTGTCTTGCCTTGTGAGCTACTTGTCTCACCAGGCCCACTCTTAAATCCGACCTTTTTGAATTTAGGAGGCTTAGCTACTGTTAGCTCTGCTTGAGCCTTTCCCTTACCCTTTCCCTTGTTTGCAATCATGAGAACGTCTTTCTTCATGCTCCCACTC
Organism: Silene conica; assembly: GCA_029255685.2. Taxonomy (NCBI): domain Eukaryota; kingdom Viridiplantae; phylum Streptophyta; class Magnoliopsida; order Caryophyllales; family Caryophyllaceae; genus Silene; species Silene conica. The sequence goes on from CM055318.2 coordinate 53,593,370, forward strand.
AATTTAAGATCCTTCTCGGTCTGTACGAGAAGGGAGTGTAGCTCATGAGGACTTTTCTTCTTGTCATTCATGTAATAGTTTGCCCTGAATAAGGAAAAACCATCATGAAGTGAATGAAGCATTCGATCAATGATTAGGTTCTCACTGATCTTGCAGTTCAGGGACTCCAATTTCTCGACATTCTCAATCATATTGAGAATGTGTGGGCACTCTGGTTGACCCTTTTGGAGTTTCGCATTGAAGAAGCGACAAGTGTGCTCATATGAAACGATTCTTGGTGCTTTTGAGACTTCTTTTGTGAGCGTGGTGAAAATCTTATTCGCACCATGGGAAATGAAGCGTCTTTGCAAATTGGGTTCCATTGCAAAAATGAGCACGTTCTTTATCGCACCCGCTTCCATAACGAAATCACTATAAGCTTGTGATACGTTAGCTCTAGCAGTGGGGCCTGGGTTAGGTGGTAACGGCTCAGTTAAATACTTGAGCTTACCATCAGCTACAGCTGCATGCCGTAATGCAGCCTCCCAGTCCGCAAAGTTGGACCCATCATTTTTCAGTCGCGTGGACTGATTCATGTGGTCCATGAAAGCCTTTAAGCCATGATTCTTTTCTTAGTGTGGCACTAGGCATAGGGGCATCATTATGACCAGCCATAGTATTTGCAGTATTATTGTTTTGCTTAGGTGAATTCTACACTGTAAAGAATAAATTAAAACATAATAAACATACCATCGTTTTGTAAATAGTCTAGCAAAAACAATTTAATGCGATGACTTTAGAATTTATATAATTGATCTTCCTCAAGAACTATATAAACGATCCCAAGACTCAATTTCAGCAAATTGATAAGCCAACCTCTTGGCTAATTCTACATTTAGAATTCTTGGTCGATAAATTTCTGTAAATTCTATCTTTAGTCCACCATAACCACAGGATCGTACGAGGGTCATGATGTTGAGTTAAAATAAGTTAACAGCTACTACTTACCCAACGTAGAAGGGGTCATATGGAGAGTAAGGTCCTATGAGCCTGGCGACGAATAAGGGATTCATAGTAATTTTACTTATAAAAGACTAATCTCAATTTTAGGTTATAGAGGAAGATCTCATCATCTTTAATTTAAATTCATTTAAGTGAACAAATATCTAGCATGCGAGAATGAATAAAATAAGGTGATGGCTTTAAGGAAAAACGTGTGACATCTGTATGTCGACACTGACTAGCATACATACTATATGAGTCAATTTATATGCAATCTCAGGTGGTTTGGTTTAGGCGGAAAAAATGATGCAAAACAAACATGTGAATGAAAAGCAAAACGGAAATAAAAACGAAAATAAAGAAAGTCTTAGTGTGGCCTATCCTACCAAAAAGAACAAAAATACAACTTGGAATCTATTCAGCAATGGACCCTCGAAGCTTGTCTTGTCTTGATGTTCCTTCTTGGTGATGTAGTGGGAGTGACCAATCCGATCTCCGTCTTGGTCTTCTTTATTACATTTGATGAATTACATTATAAAATCCTATTATTACATTCTAATTCCCAAAAACGTAAAAAAAAATATTACACAAGAGAGATTCGAGATCTCATAAATACATCACAAATTATGTTTCCTTCATTACGAAAACATAATTTACTAAGGCCACACTAAGTATTACGAATTACAACTGATTGCAAAAACGTAAATAAATCCATTCATTCATTCAACAATATAATATATAGAATGCATCATACTAACCAAATTAATCTTTTAAGACATAATTCCATAATTATGTAGAGTAATTTACCCAAACCACCATTTAATGATTGAAACTATTTGATAATTCCGTAATTAATCTCATAATTTTAATCAAAACAAACATATTCATATTATCGTGTAATATGATTAATCCAACATTATTTTAAACCTTTTTAAAATAATTGGGTATCAAAACATGTGAAATTTTTCACAACATGTATACATTATCCTTATAATGCATAACATGAAAAAAAAACAAGACGAAAACAACCCGTAAAAATCAGCCGAAAAAAAACAAAAAAAGCAGGTTGCTCTGAAAAAAAAAACATTCTGCTCAATTTTTGTTTTTTTCGCTTGAACAGTACCGCCGTGAACAGTACGACGATTTTTTTTTTTTTTAAAAGAAAAATTGAACTTGTAAAATAATGTCGGGTTGCTAAAATACAAGATCGATAACATTCTAAATCTAATGCTTATTAGACACTGATATAACCCTAATAATTCAAATTAACCTTTTAAGACGAATATCAAGATTATCCTGGGATCGATTATTTAGCAAATTATTTCATTCAAGAACATACAACAGTTTTTGATGCTAAGGGTCCGGATCAACGAAGTAAGACATAGTGCTGGAACAATATGGCTGACATCTTTGCCGGGAAGATTCGTGGCAAATTAGCAGGACTTTTCTAGTGGATTGGAATTTAGTTTCTTTGGAACTAAACAAGCAAGGCGTCTTTGATTTACTCAAGGCTGTCTTTTCCCCCTAAATTCGCATTGGAGGCTAGTTTATACTCCAAAATAGAAAGTCAAAATAACAAAATTATCTTTAAATTAGCAATTTTTAAGTTCAGGATACGATATAACACCAAAATTCAGTTATAAAACAAGAACTCGACAACTATAAGAGGACGACGATGAATTATCGTTAATAAATTGATGAATATAACAGCTAATTATCATCAACGAAAAAGAAATATAAATTAAATTGATAATATAAACCCTAATTCGACTAATTAATTGATGAATTACAAAATTAAAAGGACATTAAAATATAAACCCTAATTTCACTAAAATAAAAATTAATTCAATTTTTTACCTCGTCGAATCCACAGCTTCGATTGATGAATAAGCATGACGAAAATGAATTCACAAAGCTTGGAATGTGACCAAAGAGAGAAAGGGATAGTCATAGCTTTGCGGCTTCGCGAGATTGACGTTCGAACAAAGAGGTAAAAAATGAACTGTGAAGTTTGAAGAGAGAGGGAAGAAAAGAGAGAAATGAAAAACGTGAAATGTGGGTTTGTAGGATTTTGGTTTGGGCCGTAGGGAATTAGCTGATCTGATATTATATGTGGTTCTCACGGTTCTCATTATATGGGTGGTTCTCACCGGATCCCGACCCTATAAATATATATATATAAAAATATATATATATATATATATATATATATATGGGAAAATATCTGTATATATTCCCAATTTTTTATATGCAGGATTATAACAAATTTATAATGTATGATTTATAGTCATAAACGAAGAACAAGGTACAAAGATTGGGATCAAGAATTAACCTTCTGTCCTTGCAAAGGCCTAAGATCAGATATCAAAACAGATATCCTCCTAATCATGGCACCCAAGATGTCCTGAGAAATACCCTTTCCTGAGCTAGAAACTACAAAATTACCTTTAATTTTGTGTAAGATGAAAAGCTAGAGAGAGATGAGGGAAGTAGTCGGGTAACTCGTGCTCTTTAAGTGCATAGTGAATGTTCTATTTATAGCTGCAAACAACCTTGCTATTAGACATCAACTAGGATTCCCCAAATTAGTATTTGGTTCTACCTACAACACTTCATAACAACTGAACAACTTAATAATTGCTCAGACCGAAATTCAATCTTTATAGAATCGGTTATATCGCTCTCTCTTGTGTAATGTTTTATCTTATAAATATGTTATATTTATAATCCACTAATTAAATATAACCTTTTATATTTAATTAAATCATTTAATCTTTATTAAATAATTTCATTACACATAATTAAATATAACATTTTATATTTAATTACGAATTAACATTTTAATTCGTCTTAGCTAATATTATTTAATCAGTATTAAATAATTATGTCATCATTACATTGACTAACCGTTTAGTCGTATAGGGTATCAATATGATTACATTTTCATCTAATCATATCTCTCAGATTCCATCCTTTAGGCGTGACTCTTAGGGACCAGTTGATTACCGTCATCTGTATGACAATAACGTCAAACTTTCTAGCAAGCCAACCGTTATTGATAAACGTGAATCAACTGGCTAAAATACAAAGTATACCCTGTGTTCCTTTAAGAGATTTATACGTGTTGTCGCACTAACTATTGAGGACACTAGCTCCAACTAACAATCTCCCACTTGTCCGTACAAGTGTATGTGCGATAACCGATTCTCATATCCAATCAAATTTCTCCCACTAAATGTAAAACAATTTGCAAATCTTTATTCACAAAGGTCGTATTTAACGAGTGATCTGTATCAAGAGTGGTTTCCCCGACTAGAGAGTAACTCAACTGATAACGAATCATTATTCGAGCTTGGCCAAGCATTTCAGTTACTACTCCTCGAGTGGACCTGCGAAATATTAAAACCTGTCAAGGGGTGGATATTTCTGTTGGGTTTTATTAGTTACTCATAAACTAATTTTAGTCATACTAAACTAACCTTGTGATTAACATTTTAATTTACATGTTAAAACGATCTTATGCATGCTTAAGGATGCGGAAATGGGAGAAATATCGAGCTCTTACACTCGGTCCATATAATGCAAGGATGATCCTCCAAGCTTAATATCCAATGTAGGATATCTCCTCCAAGATGCACCCAAGACAATCCCTTAATAAACCGAGATATTGAACAAGCTAGCACAAATCGGTTTTTCCTTAATATTAATTCTAATCTCTTAATTAGAATAAATAATATGTGAATACTATAACAATTGTAGTATTAATAATATAATCATATTATATATCTTGTATATGAGATAAATTATGGAGGTTTTAATGGTTTTTGTCACTCTAAAACCTAAGCACCAAGTTGGAATGAATACTACCAAAAAGATGTTAAACATTTTTTACATATCATGGTGGTAATGGTTGGGTTTAGCCGTGTGCTCTCCTAGGAAGCATCAAGGGATGCTTTTGGTCTTACCAACATAACATAGGGAGACACAAGATAATAGTTTCAAGGCTCTTTTAATGATAGTGTTCCCTAGTGTACTAAATACACAAAACACACACATTACTACAAACCCAAAAACCGTTTTACTATATTGTAAAATGGTTGTCCATTTTATAAATGTCATTTTGTACAATTGTATATTTGTGACATATAAAATGTCACAATTTATATGAAACAATTGTCTTAATTTAAAATGCATATTTATCAAATAAATATCATTTATAAATTAAATAAATCATATTTAACAAATTGACTAATAATTCATAATTACTAATATATAAAATGGTCATTTCATTAATCGTCAATACGATTTACAACAATTGTAACAATAAACAACCCGATTCATTCTAATTACGATATTTCATAAATATCGTTTAATGCTTAACAATTGACACGTTTCAATTTTAAACATAAATCTTACATTAAGATTTAACCTCTGATTTCTCGATATACGAATTTAAGGAATCTGATCAACTCGTATCAATATACATTTGATCAGTTTATCATTTAAGGGAATTGCCCTATAGGTGTGACCTAAAGGGATCAACTGACCACCACCGTCATACGACAGTAATGTCAAACTCTAGCTAGCCAATCATTACCGATTAATGTTGGTCAGTTGACTAATAATTCGTATCATCTCTTGCGCATTCTCGTTATGAGATTTAATTACGTGATCGCTGATGCGTATTTGGGGTGATAATCAATAAAGATAATCAACAAAAATACGGATGTTGCAGCGGAATAAAAATACTAATAAAATAATACAATCTTGAACGAATAAAGAACGAAAAATAACCAAGAACGAAGAATAATGAATGAATGATGAACGAAGGAACGGATGGTGGTGGTGACGTGGCTCGCCGTGGACGGTGGTCAACGGTGGTGGCGTTTCTTGGTGTTTCTTGATCTTCTTGAATAAAGATTGTTGATGACGTAATAAGGCACAGCACTTAATACTTGAAAGATTTGTGAAACGATTTGATGAATGATTTATGATTGTCGATGGATAGGATAATTGATCAAGCTCACACAGATACCCTCTCAATTATTTTGAAGCTCACACAAATACTTCGGGTTTAAAGCTCACACAGATACTTTAGGGTTTTTTTGTAAGTTAAACTTAACAAGAAAATTTGTTTATAATTTGATAATTGAATGAATGTAAAACTACATGGCTGCCCCCTATTTATAGGGTGGACGATCAGCCCTACTATCCTACTTTTATTAAGGTTAGAATACCTTAATTTAATCTAATTAGAAAACCCTAATCCTACCTAGGTTCAAACAAATAGTTTGATTAGGATTAAGACTTCTATTCCTACAAACTATGAATCCTAAAACTAGTAGGACTCCTTATTCTATTAGGATTGTGAATCCTACACACACTAGAAAACCTAATCCTATTAGGATTATAAATCCTACAACAATTAGGATTCCTAATTCTACTAGGACTACGAATCCTATCACAACTAGGATTCCTATTTAATTTAGGATTTCCTATTTGTACTAGGACTCTTACAAAGACTCCTATTTGGACTAGAAAACACATTAGTCCTTTATTCTCAAACATAAAATAAACTAACTACTAGAATCCTACTAGGGTGGCCGTGTAACCACACGTCCCAAACCCTTGGACCGTTGTCCCGTTTTCTCATGAAACTTCTTGGAAGCTTCCCTTGCTCTTTCAACACATCTTCCCAAGCCACCTTGAATATACGTATTGAACCTAATTCAAACATCCTGTGATCAAGTTTAGACCTTGGACCTAATTCTTTTCTTGAGGCTAATGCTCCCGCATCATACTCTCTTTGTTTTTGAGAATTTGACCTCAAATTAATTCCGAGCAATCCGCTATTAGCCTTCGACAATCCAGCCTTGGACCTTGTCAAGCCGTCACTCGTTTGGACAATCAAGCACACGGTCCTAGCCATCTTGTGTCCCCCGTGTTTACCCACACCCATGGCCTTAGACCCCTCACGACTTCCGTGCCTTCCAAACTCAACCAACTCCACGGCCTTTAACTCCTCCTGACCTCCGTGAACCGTCATGTTCGGCAACCCCTCGCACCCACCATGGCCTCCATGAATCTCACCTAAAGCAATTGGCCGTGATTCCAACCCCTTGGTCCCCTCTTCACGCGTCTTTTCGTCCCCTCCTAAGTTTATGAACAAACCCTCCTTCTTGGACTTAGATTGCTTAGGGTTGTTTAAGGACAATGTTTTTAGATTATAGGTGGTGCCACCTGGATCAAAATCACTCCTTCCAAGTCGAACCATCATTGTAAAAACAGGACTAGGTAATCCCCCAGTTTCTTGTATAGTAGCAATTCTCTTATGACTCCTATGATCTTCAATCCAACTCGATTGACGTTTTTTCCTTTGCTCCGTTTTGCCTAGGTTTCTCCTTCCAATCCACCCTCCTTTCATGAGTACTTGTACAACCTTATTATGATCACAACAGGTTGTTTTGGACATAGTTGCTTCATCTTGTACGATCAAAGAAGTTGTATTCCACACTTGACTAGAATAATTACCATCACTTTTGGCAATAGTTAACGAATCAGGCGCGTTGATATGACGGTCTCTACCCATTATATTATTCATGGATTCCTTGATTAAGATAGGTAAAGAATCAGATTTAGTTTTAGTATTACCGTCACTTACCAGTGATTCAGAATTGATGATCTCATCTTCTTCCTTTGTTTTATCCCTTTGAAGATATGAGTCCTCTTTTGGACAGTCCTGTAGACTGTTCGTTTCTTCAACATCAGGTATCTCACGGCTATTCTTGCCTTCGCCAACTCCTACTTCCTCTACCTCCTTACCTTCTATAAACTTCTCCTCTACGTCTCTCTTAGGTTCTACCTTTTTCTTTGGAACCCATGGTTGAAGATCAAATATTGTCTTTCCTTTAGGTACGCTATAAACATTGGTCCTCCCATTGTGTTTCACCTTTCGATCAAACTGCCATGGTCTTCCCAATAAAATATGGCTAGCACTCATAGGAACAATATCACACCATACTTCGTCTTCATACGGCCCAATCTTGAACGTAACTAAGACTTGTTGGTTTACATTAATTCCTTCTTCCCCATCAAGCCAATAAAGTTTATAAGGTTGTTTTTTATCAATTTTGGATAATTGTAACTTCTCAATCGCCTCTACGGAAATCAAGTTAGTACAAGAACCGCTATCAATAATCATAGTACATACCTTATTCTTTATCTTGCATCTTGTACGAAAAATCCTCTCCCTTTGATCGTGGATCTCTTCGTCGGTCTCCATATGTAGGTTTCTCAATACCATCGTGATAAAAACTTTCCCAAGAACCGGTATAATAAAAATTAGACCAAGAGCCGAAGCTCTGATACCAATTTGATGCGTATTTGGGGTGATAATCAATAAAGATAATCAACAAAAATACGGATGTTGCAGCGGAATAAAAATACTAATAAAATAATACAATCTTGAACGAATAAAGAACGAAAAATAACCAAGAACGAAGAATAATGAATGAATGATGAACGAAGGAACGGATGGTGGTGGTGACGTGGCTCGCCGTGGACGGTGGTCAACGGTGGTGGCGTTTCTTTGTGTTTCTTGATCTTCTTGAATAAAGATTGTTGATGACGTAATAAGGCACAACACTTAATACTTGAAAGATTTGTGAAACGATTTGATGAATGATTTATGATTGTCGATGGATAGGATAATTGATCAAGCTCACACATATACCCTCTCAATTATTTTGAAGCTCACACAGATACTTCGGGTTTAAAGCTCACACAGATACTTTAGGGTTTTTTTGTAAGTTAAACTTAACAAGAAAATTTGTTTATAATTTGATAATTGAATGAATGTAAAACTACATGGCTGCCCCCTATTTATAGGGTGGACGATCAGCCCTACTATCCTACTTTTATTAAGGTTAGAATACCTTAATTTAATCTAATTAGAAAACCCTAATCCTACCTAGGTTCAAACAAATAGTTTGATTAGGATTAAGACTTCTATTCCTACAAACTATGAATCCTAAAACTAGTAGGACTCCTTATTCTATTAGGATTGTGAATCCTACACACACTAGAAAACCTAATCCTATTAGGATTATAAATCCTACAACAATTAGGATTCCTAATTCTACTAGGACTACGAATCCTATCACAACTAGGATTCCTATTTAATTTAGGATTTCCTATTTGTACTAGGACTCTTACAAAGACTCCTATTTGGACTAGAAAACACATTAGTCCTTTATTCTCAAACATAAAATAAACTAACTACTAGAATCCTACTAGGGTGGCCGTGTAACCACACGTCCCAAACCCTTGGACCGTTGTCCCGTTTTCTCATGAAACTTCTTGGAAGCTTCCCTTGCTCTTTCAACACATCTTCCCAAGCCACCTTGAATATACGTATTGAACCTAATTCAAACATCCTGTGATCAAGTTTAGACCTTGGACCTAATTCTTTTCTTGAGGCTAATGCTCCCGCATCAATCGCACTATTGTTGAGGACACATTTCCCAACAATCTCCCACTGTCCTCGACAAGTGTGCGTCACCAATTCTCTTGTCCTATTACAATCTCCCACTCAATGCAAGATGTCTCTCTGAGGTCGTACTTGCATTTGATCATATCATGAGTGGTTTCCTCGATCTGGAGAATAACTGTCTGACCGGAATTATCTACCATAGATACCTTCCGAGCGTGGCCACGCATTTCCAGTTAACTTCTCCTCGAGTGGCCCTGAGATTTGAACAACCCTGACAAGGGGTGGACAATTTCTATCGCACTACTTCCTTCGACTAGTCACAGTCAGTCACAACCCAAAACAATCCCATTTGACTCCAGTTACGAAAAGTCGTAGAGAATGAATCAAGGTTATGCCTAAACTGTACTATCTTGGGAGAGTAATCTTTAGTCTAAGAATTGACTCACAAGAATACTATAGCAGCTCTCGCCACGACCCGGCTATAAAATTTCCAGAACTCTATAAGCGGTCACATTGCCCGACAGAGTGTCTCTTACAGTCTGCCTATGTGATCGACTAGTCATCACATATGACTCTATGGCACTTGAACTTGCCATCAATCGCCTCACACTCTAGTCGCTTTGAGATGTCACCTCATGTAAGCGGCTAGGGGCCATACTAAGTCAATCCAGTTCACTTATGGGGTTCAATATTGTCTCATACAACCCATTTGGATTCTGACAAAGTATCTTTCATTTTGAGTTAATCATAACTCAAATGATGTTGTCATGCAACAATAGTCAACACTATTACATTACATTTTGATGCACAATCATCTATTTGTATTAGTGTTTTGCGAATAAACCTTTTATTCATGATTCGCAAAACTTACAATTTTTTGTCTCCTTCATTCTCATATTATCTCGTATAATATGATCCTATTTGAGTACATATCTAGAACTCTCTCTAGATTTTGAGCTTCCTTTCCGGAGGAAAGCTCCCACTGTTATCTTATAACTTGTGACGTATCGCTATACTGGAGGGATTAAAAATCACTCTCTACAGTCACTTATGTACTGAAAACTTTATTGTAGTCTATTTATGATTTCATCATTCTAATAATTTTCACTCATCTTGGCTATTTGATAATGGTTTCATTCATCATTATGAATAATGTATCCAACCATTCTAACTTCTAGTGGGCGACCTTTTATTATCCATATAATAAACCTTCCCGTAAAGCTCCATCATCTTATGATATAAGGTATTTGATCATCTAGAATTGAAAACCTCTTATTCTTTACACCTTAAAGAATCACCCATTCTCTCTAAATGGTAGGCTTAATTCTTTTAATGAAAATCGCTCCCACTAAAATCAATATCTCTCGATATCTTAAATGAACCTTTCATTTCTCGCATGTTAAACTATTACTTGAATCATTATCACTATCACTATCCCTATAGTGATCTGTTTCCATTCAATCAATCATTACCTTCTTATCATGTCTTCGTTTCCTCGAGACGAAAATGACATGATAATTTCTTTATAACTACATTGAGAGGTTTGAGATGATTTCTTCTCTTTTATCTTATAAACTTAGAAAAATAATTTATTAAGGAACCGTTTTCCTTCCGATTTCATACGGGGTTTCATGTTTCCTCTCTATGAAACAATGAACATAAAGAACCTTTCTTCGAGTGTCCTCTCGTAGTTTCTTCAAATCATTTAGGGTTCTTCTTAAGACTCCCAAGTAAGGAATCTTCTCTAAGATCCTTCCTTTATTTTCATCATTGGTTTGCGAGCGAAATATTTTCTTCCACTCTATCCTTCTAACAATAACCTTTATTCGTTTAAGGATAGCTATTTCGATCAACCAATGTATCTGAATGTTTGAAGTTTGATAGGTGTGATGAATACATTCTCATTTTCACTTAAAATGAAAATCTTATAATGAACTGATATAGTCTCATTTTGATTGAATTTATCTCATGGGGTGTAGTTCTCCGTTTTAATCAACTCTTTGATTATATTATATTGATCGTATCAATAGTTTGTTGCGTGATAAAATCACTATTATTCATGTTTAAACAAGGTATGCAATTTATTTGAGAAATCAAAACATTGATTAAGAACAAAAGTGGTGACTTGGGTTGAAAACCAAGTCACCAATATCCAAAATTACAACCATTGTTTTAGGATTTTAATCCTTGTCTTACAAGAAAATAAATTGTTCCATAAAATGCAAAATATGAAAGAAGACGATATGAAAATTAGAGGCTATCTCTTCAAGTCTTCGATCAATTTGGATGCTACCATAGCCATCCAAGTAAGGAACTTTATGCTTCCTTTTCCTTGCCCTTATCTTTATAAGATGCCCCTTTAAAACAATTTTAAAAGGGGTGATAGTCAACAACTTGTATCGCCATACAAAAGTTAACAAAAGAACATGAAAGTAAACGAGAATTATTTCCTACGGCGGTTGCCTTCCCAATTTTGAGATCACTTAAGTATTTGGGGCAATTTCGCTTCCATTGACCGATCCTCGTGCAATAATGGCACTTGTCTTGCTCTTTTGAAGACGAGGTGGAAGCGCCTTTCGAAAAGGTCTTTTCTTTGGTCGCCTTTGGCTTGAACGTTTTCTTGCCCTTGCCTTTAGAGGCATTCCTCTTGAAGCTCGTTTTCCCTTTCTTTTCGATGTTCAAAACATCCTTGGTGGAACTTTCATGAAGTCCCATGTCCCTTTCGGCTTGAACGAGCATCTTATGCAACTCTTCCAACGTGGTCTCTTGGTTTCGCATATTGAAATTCACCCGGAATTGAGCATACGCCTTAACCTTATTGAGCGAGTGAAGAACTCGGTCAATAATTAGAGAGTCGCGAACATCAACATTTTGAGCTTTTAGAGTCTCCGCGAGCTCAACGAGTTTGAGCACATGAGGGCTTATCTTTTGCCCTTCCTTGAATGTAATGTCAAAGAAGGCGGAAGCCGCCTCATATTGAATCACCCTTGGAGTTTGCGAAAACATGGTCGCAATCTTGGTGTATATTTCATACGATGTGGTCAACTTTATCATACTCCTTTGGAGATCCGACTCCGTGGAGAAGATGAGCACATTTTTAAGAGCGGAGGACTCTTTCAAGTAGGCTTCATAGGCCTCACGAGTTCCGACCGCGGATCGAGCGGTTGGAGCGGGAGGAGCGGCTTCGGATAGGTAACGACTCTTATCGTCACCTTGAGCGGCCAAAAGTAATTGCGCATCCCAATCCTTAAAATTGGAACCATGCTTATCGAGTTTGCAACGATCCATAAAGGATCGAAGCCATGATACGTTAGTAAGAGGTGGAGCGTTGGTTGCCATTTGATGTTGTTGGAAACTAAACTACAATAATAAAAGGATAAACAACATCATTTTAAATTCATAATTTGAATTTTAAGAAACTTAAACATGTTAAGTATATTTACTTAATGATCTCTTACCCAATTAAGTAAACAATCCCGAGACCCAAACCCATACTAATCCGGGCACGGTGTAGCCGATTCAACCCGTATCGGTATAATTTGGTGGATTAACTCTTTAATCGGTTCTACTCTTAGAACTCTCGGTCGACAATTTTCTTAAAATTATCTTTAGCCCGAACTTATTGCAACTACGGTTACGAATACTTTCGTTGAGATCAAGCAAATTTCAAGGTGTAATCTTATTACCTCACTTACCCAACGTGACAATTTTAGTACCCCGGTGTAGCCGAGCCTACGTTCTTGTGAAGAAGGGATTCATGGGTCCGTACTTTTTGGTAAGGCTAAGTCTCAATATTTATATGTAAGAGATCTAGTCAAATTATTATCTATCTCCGTTTAAGTGAACTAAGTCGGTGAATTATCGATAAAATAAAAGACTAGGTCGACTAGGTCGAAACATGCATGATACGATGTATGACGATTTGGCTATGCATGCAAACATATAAAAAGCAAAAATAAAAGCATAAATAAACCCTAGTATGGCCTTTCCTAGAAAAGAAATAACAAAGTACAAATTCGGAAACCAACTCCTTTGGTCCCTTGAACTTCACGCGGCACGCACTTCGAGGTAAACACCGTCTTGTCGGAACTCCTTTCCGAATGGCACCGTCTTCAAGGAACTCCGGATTTTACAAATATTACAACTTTTCTAGTCTACTGTATACATTATAAAATAGAAATAAATTACAATTGGGTGATACGAGATCACAAAATTACAACCGAATCGGTAACCCCTTACATTACGGGAAATACCGATTTAAAACTAAGGCCATACTAAGTAAATTACATAATTCCCAAAATTACGTAAAAATAAATCATGACATTCATAATATAATATGCAATGCTTATATAAATATGAATTACCATGCAAACCCTAAGCCAAATCGTCCTATTTAAAACACTTATTTAAATAGTTATCGCAAACCTCGGTTTATGGAATCGCGTGTTTTAACGATTAACAACACTATGCATTAAATGAAACGGTTTTCATCCTTAAGTTAATCATCCTAACTCTTATAGGTTTCAAAATTTAGTCTTACTCAAACTTTGAACATGACTTAACTTAATATATATCAATATTGATCGGTATTACTCGGTTTTTTTCGGGAAAAATAATATAAAATTCAAAAGAGTCATAAAAATTTCGAAAATTCAAAATTCAAATTTTGAAAAATCCAGAATGTTCTTAAAATTTTCAGAATGTTAAAATATTAGTATTTATATGGTTTTAACATTATTTCGAAAATAACACGTAAAACGAGCATTTTAAGTCGGAAAATTCAATAATTAACTTCATAAATGCAAATTAAATACTAATAATATTTTTATACCTTCCAAAACATTTTAAGAACACAAAATTGACAGAAAATTAAATGGCACACTGCCCAATGAGCCGAAATTTAAATGCATGACTCTTTTTATTTAACTTTAAATGCTACTTTTAACAACATAAAATTAAATCAAATATGAAACTTTTGGCTCCCAAGAATATTTTCATGATGAACATATCACATATGACTAATATGGGTTACATTTTTCGGCCATTTTAACAACATTTGCAAATTTTAACGATTTACGTCATATATCGTACGATTTTAACCCTTAAAATTATTTCTCAAGCATAAAATAAGATAAAATTCTCGAAACTTTGATACATGCTGGAAATAATATATATGACATCGTGTTAAATTTTTATGGCCAAATTCCAACTTAAACTATTAAAGTCGAAATTATGTCACTAATTACCCGATTTTTACATTAAAAATCTATAATATTGCAATATTTGAGATAAATTTCTGGAAAATTCAACATAAATTTTAAATATTGCATGTGACATCCTCATAAATATTTATAGTCAAATTCATAATATAACTATTTTAACCCATTTTTATTCATCTTATTGCATTTTAACACTTAAAATTCATATCACACGATTTATAAGTCCATAATTTACGAAAAATCATATTCATATTATAGAAAATACATGTGATAACATACTGAAAAATCTCGGCCAAAAGATGATTTTAGCTATTTTTCCCAAAATAAACGACTTTAACCATTAAAACTTTATAAAAACCGAGATGTAATATATCAATAATCAATATTTATGCAAAATATATTCCAAATCTTCTAAAACATTTTAGAAAACAGTAGGTATTCATGCTTAAATTATTTCGTGCATATCTTATATCATACGAAAATTTCAAGTTTTATTTTGTTATCCTAATAACTCCGTAAAAACGTAAACGGAAAGCATGCAAACAACCTATTGCTCTGATACCAATTGTTGGGTTTTATTAGTTACTCATAAACTAATTTTAGTCATACTAAACTAACCTTGTGATTAACATTTTAATTTACATGTTAAAACGATCTTATGCATGCTTAAGGATGCGGAAATGGGAGAAATATCGAGCTCTTACACTCGGTCCATATAATGCAAGGATGATCCTCCAAGCTTAATATCCAATGTAGGATATCTCCTCCAAGATGCACCCAAGACAATCCCTTAATAAACCGAGATATTGAACAAGCTAGCACAAATCGGTTTTTCCTTAATATTAATTCTAATCTCTTAATTAGAATAAATAATATGTGAATACTATAACAATTGTAGTATTAATAATATAATCATATTATATATCTTGTATATGAGATAAATTATGGAGGTTTTAATGGTTTTTGTCACTCTAAAACCTAAGCAACAAGTTGGAATGAATACTACCAAAAAGATGTTAAACATTTTTTACATATCATGGTGGTAATGGTTGGGTTTAGCCGTGTGCTCTCCTAGGAAGCATCAAGGGATGCTTTTGGTCTTACCAACATAACATAGGGAGACACAAGATAATAGTTTCAAGGCTCTTTTAATGATAGTGTTCCCTAGTGTACTAAATACACAAAACACACACATTACTACAAACCCAAAAACCGGTTTACTATATTGTAAAATGGTTGTCCATTTTATAAATGTCATTTTGTACAATTGTATATTTGTGACATATAAAATGTCACAATTTATATGAAACAATTGTCTTAATTTAAAATGCATATTTATCAAATAAATATCATTTATAAATTAAATAAATCATATTTAACAAATTGACTAATAATTCATAATTACTAATATATAAAATGGTCATTTCATTAATCGTCAATACGATTTACAACAATTGTAACAATAAACAACCCGATTCATTCTAATTACGATATTTCATAAATATCGTTTAATGCTTAACAATTGACACGTTTCAATTTTAAACATAAATCTTACATTAAGATTTAACCTCTGATTTCTCGATATACGAATTTAAGGAATCTGATCAACTCGTATCAATATACATTTGATCAGTTTATCATTTAAGGGAATTGCCCTATAGGTGTGACCTAAAGGGATCAACTGACCACCACCGTCATACGACAGTAATGTCAAACTCTAGCTAGCCAATCATTACCGATTAATGTTGGTCAGTTGACTAATAATTCGTATCATCCCTTGCGCATTCTCGTTATGAGATTTAATTACGTGATCGCACTATTGTTGAGGACACATTTCCCAACAATTTCCTTCAACTCGAATCTTACAAATGTAAGCACAGTATGAAATGACCCAAAAAATATCTGCTTAGCCCCATTTACGGTCAGCTAGTGAGAAAGAAATCAAAGTCACCCAAAACTGCCCTTTATCTCAAGAAACAGTCCACAGTAAGAAGAATCGACTCAAGGAAATCGATGGACGTCCTATCCACGACCCGGCACCGAATGTTCAGTAACATTTAGGACTCCATTGCGTCGTCACGAAAATGTCCTACGAGTTATCGTTATAATCTCGTATCTGTGATCGATCAGTCAACAGTTTGACTAATGGTTTATTGAACCCACCATCAATCGACGTCACAAAATAATTGCCAGAGTTATCAGCTCGTGTAGGCGATTACGGACAAAGCAAATATACTGTAATTCAGTTCACTTTATGGTGTTCAATGTTGTCAGTACAATCCACATGAAAAACAATATATAAAACAAAATCGACGGTGTTATAAATAGTATATGAAATAGATACAATATCCAATTCACAAAAGTACTAATACCTTAGGAACACGTTTAATTCCCATTGAAATAACGTGCCCTTCATGTTTGTCATGTCTTAATGGTTTAGTGAGAGGATCTGCGATGTTGTCATCTGGCGCAATCTTGTCTATCACTATCTCCTTTTACTCAGTAGTAGAATCTGCAATAACACTCTGCTTGGAGCTTTTCCAACTGACAGCAGCGCCATTAAGAGTAAAACGAATCCAGACTGAGATTTCGAGTCATCGTGATCCGTTTGGAAGCTAGCATCTGCGTAACCGTTTGCGCGAAGCTCAGTGCCTCCACCGTAAGTCAATACCCAATCATTAGTCCTCCGTAGGTACTTAAGAATGTTTTTAACAACCATCCAGTGTGGTTCACCTGGATTGCCTTGGTACCGACTCGTCATACTCAAAGCATATGACACGTCTGGACGTGTGCATATCAGGACATACATGATCGATCCTATAGCTGACGCATAAGGAATGCGACTCATGCGCTTGACCTCTTCCGGTGTCTAAGGTGCCTGAGTCTTACTCAAATGCACCCCGAGATCATCGGAAGTAACCCCTTTTTGGAGTTGGTCATGCTGAATCTGTCAAGAATCTTATCTATATAAGACTCTTGACTCAGTGATAACATCCGTCGTCATCTATCTCTATAGATACGGATCCCTTATATACATTGTGCCTCACCTTGATCTTTCATCTGGAAATGGTTCTTTAACCATACTTTAACCGAAGATAAGAGATGGATGTCATTTCCGATCAAGAGTATATCGTCGACATACAACACTAGAAAGACGATCTTGCTCCCACTCGACTTGATATATAAGAATGGTTCTTCGACAGATCGAATAAAACTATTCTTCTTTATCACTTGGTCGAAACGATGATTCCAACTCCTAGATGCTTGCTTAAGTCCATAAATGGAACGCTTAAGCTTGCACACTTTCTTAGGATTTTTAGGATATGTGAAACCTTCGGGTTGTACCATGTACAAGTCCTCCTCCAAATAACCGTTTAAGAAGGCGGTTTTCACATCCATTTGCCATATTTCATAGTCAGGAAATGCAGCAATCGTTAAGATAATCCGAATGGAACGCAACATGGCTATAGGTGCAAAAATCTCATCATAGCGCAACCCTTTCACTTGAGTGAAACCTTTTGCCACCAATCGTGCCTTATAGGTGTCTAGCCATGTGCATTGAAGAGGTCGTACCTTATCAGGCAAATCAACCAACTCCCATACGTCATTCTCGTACATGGAGTCCATTTCGGATTGCATGGCAGTAAGC
Organism: Silene conica; assembly: GCA_029255685.2. NCBI lineage: Eukaryota > Viridiplantae > Streptophyta > Magnoliopsida > Caryophyllales > Caryophyllaceae > Silene > Silene conica. The sequence goes on from CM055318.2 coordinate 53,611,710, forward strand.
CATAGCTTTGAGTCGGAACAGGTCATGGAACCTTTATAGGTCATGAGTTCGTTACTCTCTAAGAGAAAAACGTCAACTTCGTCAAGTTCCTCGATCATACCGATGTATCTATCTGGAGGAATAGAGTGTCTACCCGACCTTCTGGGTTCCTCAGGAATACTGACCGCGACATAAGATGAAGGAACAGTTTCCTCCATTGGTTGCTCAGTAGTTGGTTCTTGAACCTCCGACAGATCGAAGGTTCTATTACTTGTCTTATTCTCGAGAAACTCTTTCTCTAAGAACTTCGCACTAGCTGCAACAAAAACGCAATGTTCGGTAGGCGAATAGAAGTAATGACCTAACATTCTTTTTGGATAACCAATAAAGTATGTCCTGACCGATCGCGGGCCGACCTTATCCTCGTGTCTCCACTTGACATAAGCCTCGCAGCCCCAAACCCGAATAAAGGACAAGTTAGGGACGATTCCCTTCCATATCTCATATGGAGTCTTGTCAACAGCTTTAGACGGACTTCGGTTAAGTATAAGAGCAGCTGACAATAGAGCAAAGCCCCATAATGAATCCGACACAACTGTGTGACTCATCATGGATCGAACCATATCTAATAGTGTTCGATTTCTCCGTTCGGACACACCATTTAATTGTGGTGTTCCAGGTGGAGTTAACTGTAGTACTATACCACAGTCTTTAAGGTGTTGATCAAACTCATGCGAAAGATACTCACCACCACGTTCTGATCGTAGTGCTTTGATCTTTCTGTCCAGTTGGTTTTCAACCTTCGCCTAGAATTCCTTGAACTTCTCATAGGATTCGCTTTTATGCTTCATTAAGTAGACATATCCGTATCTACTTAAATCGTCCGTGAAAGTGATGAAGTATCTATAGCCGTCTCGTGCGGTGATTGACATAGGTCCACATACATATGTATGTACGAGGCCTAATAGGTCAGCAACGCGCATTCCAACACCTTTGAAGGAAATACGAGTCATTTTGCCTATGAGTCATGATTCACATGTGCCAAATGATTCATAATCAAATGGAGATATTGCGCCATTCTGTATTAGCTGTTTTACACGTTTCTCATTTATGTGTCCCATACGACAGTGCCATAGATATGTTTGATCTTTGTCACCAACCTTTAGTTTCTTATTATTCATGTGTAATATTTCAGTCGATTGATCTAAGACATATATACCATTCATGGAAACCGCTTTACCATAAACTATTCCAGTTAAAAAGAAAATACAGCTATTATCCTTTATTGAGAATGAAAATCCGTCTTTATCGAGTACGGAAACTGAAATAATGTTCTTAAATAAACTGGGTACATAATAGCAGTTATACAGATATAACTCGAATCCGCTCGGTAGCTGGATCACATATGTTCCCATGGAAGAAGCAGCAACTTTTGCTCCATTCCCGACTCGCAGGTCCACATCACCCTTTGCGGGAGGTGTGATGTTTTTTAGGCCCTGCAAATGATTACACAAATAAAAACCACAACCGGTATCAAGTACCCAAGTTCCAAAACTTGCATGGTTAATCTCGATCATATGAATATAAGATTGTTGGAGGAAGTGTCCTCGACAATAGTGTGTTGACGTAATTAAAACTCCTTTGAATGAAACACAACTGGGAGTGTTACTCTTTTAAAGTCAACTGATCAACATTTACCGATAATCATTGGCTGTCTAGAGTTTGACATTATCGTCATATGATGGTGGTGATCAGTTGATCCCTTAAGGTCATATCTGTAGGGAATTCCGTCTCAATGGAATAATTAATTAATATTGTATTGGATACAAATTAATTGATAACTAGAAATTTTGGGAATAATTTTATATGACGAATATTTTATAATGGGATAATAATAATAATAGTCAAAGTAATAAAATCGTTTTATTGCTCGGTTTTTATTTATTCATTAAAGAAACGATTAAATTGAGAATGAACACGGTTGATCATAAAATTACAAAGAGTTGTAATTAAAATTATGATATTACATTTTATACAATAATAATTTCGAAATATTGGAATTATTCTTTGAATGTGATAAATTTGTAAATTATGAACTAATAGTTAAAATTGCATGATTAACAAATTGGGTCATGTGTTATGGGACATGTGTGACATTTTACAAAGTAACACAATTGACAAAAATAAAATGGGTCCATTGACTCCCATTTCAGCCGTGTAGTATGGAGTATATATGTAGGTTGTGTGTGTAGAATGATTGTGTGTGTAAGTGGGTGTGTAAGTGTGTAAGGAAGTGTAAGGCATATTCTTGCCTTTGTGTAAGATATAGAAAGGCATGCATTGGCCTTAGAAGGCTTGCATGGCCGGCCAAAACAAAGAGCAAGCAAGCTCATTTTGTCCTTTAAATACTACACTACACTACACACTCAATGAGTAGTTGTGTGTTGATGCTTGATAATTTTCTCTAACACACACACACATACTATAACATCTTATTTTCCATATTTCCTTGGAAATAATTTTTAAGTGTAGTAAACCATTTTCATACTAATAATATTAATGGTAATATTATTTATATTTCTAGTATACTAATTCTATTTTTCTAGTAACAAAAATGGTATTAGTTTGAGATCGGGTCCTTGATACATATCTTTTGGAGACGATTTTTCTTAGATCGTTGTAAGGGTATTTCCGTTTTGAAGACTCACATAATAGGTGATTATTGAGTATAAACCTTCTAAAACCAATGTAAGGACAATCACATCTTATGATATCATCATGCATGCATAAGATCTTATTAAGTTTTAATGACTAAACTTAAATAAATAAAACTCACATTAGATATGAGTATTAAATCAGGAACTTAGTTTCCAACAAGTGGTATCAGAGCTTTACGGTTGTTGCATGCATGATCGGATTCATGTTTTATGTTAAACGGATTAACATATAATTTTCGAAATTTTTGTATTTATTATGATAAATCACAAAATAATTTTGCATGTTAAAGTTTCTGATTCTAAAATGGTGTTGAGTTAAAATAAGTTAACAGCTACTACTTACCCAACGTAGAAGGGGTCATATGGAGAGTAAGGTCCTATATGCCTGGCGACGAAGAAGGGATTCATAGTAATTTTACTTATAAAAGACTAATCTCAATTTTAGGTTATAGAGGAAGATCTCATCATCTTTAATTTAAATTCATTTAAGTGAACAAATATCTAGCATGCGAGAATGAATAAAATAAGGTGATGGCTTTAAGGAAAAACGTGTGACATCTGTATATCGACACTGACTAGCATACATACTATATGAGTCAATTTATATGCAATCTCAGGTGGTTTGGTTTAGGCGGAAAAAATGATGCAAAACAAACATGTGAATGAAAAGCAAAACGGAAATAAAAACGAAAATAAAGAAAGTCTTAGTGTGGCCTATCCTACCAAAAAGAACAAAAATACAACTTGGAATCTATTCAGCAATGGACCCTCGAAGCTTGTCTTGTCTTGATGTTCCTTCTTGGTGATGCACTGGGAGTGACCAATCTGATCTCCGTCTTGGTCTTCTTTATTACATTTGATGAATTACATAATAAAATCCTATTATTACATTCTAATTCCCAAAAACGTAAAAAAAAAAATATTACACAAGAGAGATTCGAGATCTCATAAATACATCACAAATTATGTTTCCTTCATTACGAAAACATAATTTACTAAGGCCACACTAAGTATTACGAATTACAACTGATTGCAAAAACGTAAATAAATCCATTCATTCATTCAACAATATAATATATAGAATGCATCATACTAATCAAATTAATCTTTCAAGACATAATTCCATAATTATGTAGAGTAATTTACCCAAACCACCTTTTAATGATTTAAACTATTTGATAATTCCGTAATTAATCTCATAATTTTAATCAAAACAAACATATTCATATTATCGTGTAATATGATTAATCCAACATTATTTTAAACCTTTTTAAAATAATTGGGTATCAAAACATGTGAACTTTTTCACAACATGTAGACATTATCCTTATAATGCATAACATGAAAAAAAAACAAGACGAAAATTAAACAACCCGTAAAAAGCAGCCGGAAAAAAAAAACAAAAAAAGCAGGTTGCTCTGAAAAAAAAACATTCTGCTCAAATTTTTTTTTTTTTCGCGTGAACAGTACCGCCGTGAACAGTACGACGATTTTTTTTTTTTTTTTTTTCAAAAAAAAAAATTGAACTTGAAAAATAATGTCGGGTTGCTAAAATACAAGATCGATAACATTCAAAATCTAATGCTTATTAGACATTGATATAAACCTAATAATTCAAATTAACCTCTTAAGACGAATATCAAGATTATCCTGGGATCGATTATTTAGCAAATTATTTCATTCAAGAACATACAAGACGATTCCCTTTTACGTTTTAATCAATCATTATTAAGTTAAAACATCTACAAATTTATTATTTTGTCATCTTAACTGATTAATACAACCACAATAATAAATCAAAAAGGAAAACGAAAAACACAAAAAATGTCTCGGCTAAGAAAATTGCGACGACTTTTTTCTCAAAACGTTTATGAAAATCATACAAAAATAAAATTCCTAAGCCTTATGCTCTGATACCACTTGTGGGAAAATATCTGTATATATATTCCCAATTTTTTATATGCAGGATTATAACAAATTTATAATGTATGAATAAACGAAGAACAAGATACAAAGATTGGGATCAAGAATTAACCTTCTGTCCTTGCAAAGGCCTAAGATCAGATATCAAAAAAGATATCCTCCTAATCGTTGCACCCAAGATGTCCTGAAAAATAACCTTTCCTGAGCTAGAAACTACAAAATTAGCTTTAATTTTGTGTAAGATGAAAAGCTAGAGAGAGAGTAGGAGGGAAGTAGTCGGGTAACTCGTGCTCTTTAAGTGCAAAGTGAATGTCCTATTTATAGCTGCAAATAACCTTGCTATTAGTCATCAACTAGGATTCCCCAAATCAGTAATTGGTTCTACCTACAACACTTCATAACAACTGAACAACTTAATAATTTCTCAGACCAAAATTCTATCTTTATAGAATCGGTTATATCGCTCTCTCTTGTGTAATGTTTTATCTTATAAATATCTTATATTTATAATCCACTAATTAAATATAACCTTTTATATTTAATTAAATCATTTAATCTTTATTAAATAATTTCATTAAACATAATTAAATATAACATTTTATATTTAATTACGAATAAACATTTTAATTCGTCTTAGCTAATATTATTTAATCAGTATTAAATAATTATGTCATCATTACATTGACTAACCGTTTAGTCGTATAGGGTATCAATATGATTACATTTTCATCTAATCACATCTCTCAAATTCAATCCTTTAGGTGTGACTCTTACGGACCAGTTTATTACCGCCATTTGTATGACAATAACGTCAAACTTTCTAGCAAGCCAACCGTTATTGATAAACGTGAATCAACTGGCTAAAATACAAAGTATACCCTGTGTTCCTTGAAGAGATTTATACGTGTTGTCTCACTAACTATTGAGGACACTAGCTCCGACAATATATATATATATATATATATATATATATATATATATATATATATATATATATATATATATATATATATATATATATATATATATATATATATATATATATATATATATACATATATACATATATATACATATATGTATGTATATATACATATATGTATATATACATATATATACATATACATATATGTATATATATATATATATATGTGTGTGTGTGTATATATATATATATATATATATATGATATATACATATATGTATATATATGATATATACATATATGTATATATATATATAGACATATATATATATATATACATATATATATATAAACTGTTCGAGCGATTTTATTGGCTATTGTTTTGGACTAATTTCATTGGATATTACTTTTGGTTAAATAAATTAAGTATATATATAAAATGATAATTAAATAGTAATAAAATATCAGTTGGATAATTATTGTTTTTAGAGCGATTACATTGGATAAATTAAGTATATATGTAAAAAGAAAATTAAATAGTAATAAAATACCAGTTGGATAATTATTGTTTTTAGAGCGATTACATTGGACATTACTTTGGTTAAATAAATTAATTATATAAATAAAAGGATAATTAAACACTAATAAAATATCACTTGGATAATTATTGAATTAGTTAACAAACTAATTGATCTCATTGGCTATTGTTTTAGAGCAATTTCATTGGTTATTATTTGGTTAAATAAATTAAGTATATATATAAATAAAAAGATAATTAAATAATAATAAAATGTCAGTTGGATAATTATTTTTTTAGAGCGATACATGTGGGGAATAAAGCATGTATTCGCCCTAAAACGTGAAGGATTATAACGAATTTTACAGTCGTGAATATAGTCATAAGATAAATAAAAACATGAAAAAGAATTCAACCTTTGGTCCTTGTGCTTATGGCCTAAGAACAGAAATTAAAGTAAATTCCCTCCTATAACTTGCACCCAAGACTTGATTAAGATGATGCCGCGTGTGCTAGAAAAATACTCTCCAATTGCCTTGCAATATGGGGAGAGCTTTTGTGAGGTTTTTGATGTGAGATCTTAGTTTTGGGAAAATAATGTTCTCAAAACCCTAATTCTTGAGATTGTGAATTACAGGTTACTGACAAAAGGAGAAAGACTCTCCTTTTGTAGTATATGGGTCGGCCGAACGGTATATAGTAAGGGTGGGCCTTTTCCACTCTTACCTTATTCCTTTGCGTGGTTCGACCCGATTTGCTAAATATTATTTGCGGGTTTTATTTATAAATCGCACTCGTGTTATCAGATATTAATGCAGTCGATGTATTAATAATGGTCTGATAAAATTGCGATATTGTATAATTACCCAAATTAATATAACTGTTTATATTAATACACGAAATCAATATTTAATTAAATATAACTGCTTATATTTAATTTTACGAATTAAACATGTAATCCGTATTAGCTAAAATTATTTAATCCGTATTAAATAATAATCTCAACATCTTATTGACTAATTTAATAGTCAATACCTCTGACTAACTGTTTAGTCGTATCCGGCATAAATGTGACTGTATTTTCATACCTTCACATCTCTCAAACGTGTCCTATAGGTGTGACGTATAGGGACCAGTTGATCACCGTCATCCGTATGACAATAACGTGAAACTTATCTAGCAAGCCAACCGTTATTGATAAACGTGGATCAACTGATAATAATACTGAAGTATGCCCTTGTGATCCTTAAAGAGATTTAATAAGTTATTGTACTTAATTGTCAAGGACACCAGCCCCAACAATCTCCCACTTGTCCGTACAACGGTATGTGCAATGACATTATCACACTACATGTGGAGGACACAAGCTCCAACAAACTCCCACTTGTCCGTACAAGTGTAGGTGCGATAACCGATTCTCATATCCTTTTAAAATTTCTCCCACTCAATGTAAGACAATTTGCAAATCCGCATTCGCAAAGGTCGTATCTCACAAGCGATCTGTATCAAGAGTGGTTTCCCCGACTAGAGAGTAACTTAACTGATAAAACGAATCTGTATTCGAGCATGGCCATGCATTTCAGTTACTACTCCTCGAGTGGCCCTGAGAAATGATAAAATCCTGATAAGGGTTTGGATATTTCCCTCAACTCGAATCCTGCCGATATCGCGCAACATGAAATAACCCAGAAAAAATCCTCTTGGCCCCTGTTACGATGACCGTGGGAAAGAAACCAAAGTTACCTAAAATCTGCCTTAATCTCAAGAGACAGTTGAAAGTCAGAAGACTCGACTCTAAGGAACACTATGGAGGTCCTATCCACGACCTGGCACCCAATGTTGTAAAACATTTAGGACTCCATAACGTTGTCACGGGGTGTCCTACGAGATATCCGTATAACTCGCCTTTGTGATTGGTCAGTCATCCGTTTGACTTATGGCTCGTTGAAACCACCATCAACCAACGTCACAAAATGATTACCTGAGTTATCAGCTCAAGTGGGTAATCAAGGACTTAAACGTTGTAATGTTAATCAGTTCACTTTGTGGTGTTCATAATTGGCGTACAATTCCACATGAAAAACAAAACATTATGTATCATAATAATAAGGTTGAATAGAGTACACGAGAAAATGAATTATTACAAGAATTCATAAAAGAGTACTACAACTTAAGAACACATCCAATTCCCATGGAATGAATGTGCCCTTCATGCTTATCACGTGGCAATGCTTTAGTGAGAGGATCAGCTATGTTGTCATCCGTAGCGATCTTATCAATGAAAATCTCCTTTTGCTCCACGTAATCTTTGATTAGATGAGCTTTCCGTTGTACATGCCTAGCCTTGTTGCTAGACTTATGCTCCTTAGCTTGGAAGATGGCACCTTTATTATCACAATAAACGGTGATTGGGTCATTCGAACTAGGCACTACTGAGAGTCCTTGTAAGAATTGACGCATCCATATTGCTTCCTTAGCTGCTTCTGAGGCGGCATAGTACTCGGACTCAGTCGTAGAATCTGCTGTAACACTGTTTAGAACTTTTCCAGCTGACAGCAGCGCCATTAAGAGTAAAAAACGAATCCAGACTGAGATTTCGAGTCATCTCGATCCGCTTGGAAGCTAGCATCTGCGTAACCCGTGGCGCAGAGCGTTGAGTCGCCTCCATAAGTCAATCCCCAATCTTTAGTCCTCCGTAGGTACTTAAGAATGTTTTTCACGGCCATCCAGTGTTGTTCACCTGGATGAGCTTAGAATCGGCTTGTCATACTCAATGCATATGCAACGTCTAGACGTGTGCATATCATGACATACATGATCGATCCTATAGCCGAAGCATAAGGAATCCGACTCATGCGCTCTTTATCTTCCAATGTCTTAGCTTCTTGAGTCTTGCTCAAGTGAAGCCCAGTAGTCATAGGAAGGAACCCTTTCTTGGAGTTCGTCATGCTGAATCTCTCTAGAATCTTATCTATGTAAGACTCCTGACTGAGAGACAACATCCGTCGTGATCTATCCCTGTAGATACGGATGCCCAAAATTCTTTGTGCCTCTCCCAGATCTTTCATCTGGAAATGGTTTTTCAGCCATGCTTTAACCGAAGAAAGGAGAGGAATGTCATTCCCAATCAAGAGTATGTCATCCACATACAGTACTAGGAAGACAATCTTGCTCCCACTCGACTTGATATAGAGACATGGTTCATCGACTGATCGAATGAACCCATTCTCTTTTATCACTTGGTCGAAGCGATGATTCCAACTCCGTGATGCTTGCTTAAGTCCATAGATGGAACGCTTAAGTTTGGAAACCTTCTTAGGATGTTCTGGATCAATAAAACCCTCGGGTTGTACCATGTAAAACTCTTCCTCCAAATAACCGTTTAAGAAGGAGGTTTTAACGTCCATTTGCCATATTTCATAGTCATGAAATGCGGCTATCGCTAAGATAATCCGAATGGAACGTAGCATGACTACGGGTGCAAAGATCTCATCGTAGTGCAAGCCTGGCACTTGGGTGAAACCTTTAGCAACTAGTCTTGCCTTATGGATATCTTGTTTACCTTCCACGACATGCTTTATTTTGTAAAGCCATTTGCATTGAAGAGGGCGTACCTTTGCAGGTAGGTCCACAAGATCTCACACGTTGTTCTCATACATGGAGTCCATCTCGGATTGCATGGCTTCTAGCCATAACTTTGAGTCAGAACTGGTCATGGCACCTTTATAGCTTGAGGGTTCATTACCCTCTAGGAGTAAGACGTCATCCATATCATGTTCCTCGACCATACCAATGTATCTGTCCGGAGGAATGGAAACTCTTCCCGACCTCCTAGGTTCCTCAGGAATATCTACCGCAGCCTCGGTTGAAGGAACTGTTTCCTCCAATGGTTGCTCGGTAGTTGGTTCTTGAACCTCCGATAAATCGAAGGTTCTATTACTCGACTTGTTCTCGAGAAATTCTTTCTCTAAGAACGTCGCACTAGCCGCAACAAAAACACGTTGTTCGGTTGGCGAGTAGAAGTAATGACCAAAAGTTCCCTTTGGATAGCCTATAAAGTATGTCTTGACCGATCGCGGGCCGAGCTTATCCTCGTGTCTCCACTTGACATAAGCCTCGCAGCCCCAAACCCGAATAAAGGACAAGTTAGGGACCGTTCCCTTCCATAATTCGTATGGAGTCTTGTCAACAGCTTTAGACGGACTTCGGTTAAGTATTAGAACGGCTGACAAAAGAGCATAGCCCCACAATGAATCAGGCACAACGGTGTGACTCATCATGGATCGAACCATATCGAGTAGAGTTCGATTTCTCCGTTCGGACACACTATTTAATTGTGGTGTTCCAGGTGGAGTCAACTGTAGCACGATGCCACAGTCTTTAAGGTGTTGATCAAACTCGTGTGAAAGATACTCACCACCACGATCAAAACGTAGTGCTTTAATCTTTCTTCCCAGCTGGTTCTGTACCCGATTCTGGTATTCTTTGAACTTGTCAAAGGATTCACTTTTATGCTTCATTAAGTAGACATAGCCATATCTACTCAAATCATCCGTGAAAGTGATGAAATACCTATAGCCTTCTTGTGCGTTGATCGACATAGGGCCACATACGTCTGTATGTCTGAGTCCTAATAGGTCGGCATCACGCATTCCAACAACTTTGAAGGAAATACGAGTAATCTTACCGATGAGACATGATTCACACGTGCCATATGATCCGAAATCAAAGGCTGAGATAGCTCCATTTTGTATGAGCTGTTTTACGCGTTTCTCATTTATATGTCCCATACGACAATGCCATAGGTAAGTTTGATCTTTGTCACCTACCTTTAATCTCTTATTATTCACATGTAATATTTCAGTGGTTTGATCTAAAACATAAATTCCATTCATGGAAACTGCCTTGCCATAAATCATATTGTGTAATGAGAAAATACAACTGTTATTTTCTATTACAAATGAAAAACCAAGTTTGTCAAGCGCAGAAACTGAAATAATGTTTTTGGACAAACAAGGAACATAGTAACAGTTATATAAAGATAACTCGAATCCACTTGGAAGCTGGATCACGTATGTTCCCCTCGAGACTGCAGCAACACGTGCTCCATTCCCGACACGCAGGTCAACCTCACCCTTGATGAGGGGTTCTTGGTTTCGGAGGCCCTGCACATGATTACATAGATGAGAACCACAACCAATATCCAGTACCCAAGTTCCGTAACTTGCATGGTTAATCTCAATCATGTGAATAAAACAAGAAGAAGACATACCAACAGGAGTAACGCGGCCTGCCTTAATGTCCTCACGATACACGGGGCATGAGCGCCTCCAATGCCCAGTCTTGTGGCAATGGTGGCATTCCATGCTAGTATCATTGCTCTTTGTTTTTCCCTGTGAGTTGCTCGACTCACCTGGCGCACTCTTAGTAAATCCCGACTTCTTAAACTTGGGCTTGCCTACTGTTAGGTCGCCCTGAGCTTTAACTTTACCCTTACCCTTACCCTTACTGGAGATCATGAGAACATCTTGCTTCACGCTCCCACTTAATTTCAGATCCTTCTCGGTCTGTACGAGAAGGGAGTGGAGCTCATGAGGAGTCTTCTACATGTCGTTCATGTAATAGTTGGCCCTAAAGAGGGCGAACCCATCATGAAGCGAATGAAGCATTCGATCAACGATTATGTTCTTTCTGATCTTGCAGTTTAGGGCCTCCAGTTTCTCGATATTCTCAATCATGTTGAGAATATGTGGGCTAACCGCTTGGCCCTTCTGGAGTTTCGCATCAAAGAAGCGACCGGTATGCTCATAAGAAACGATTCTCGGAGCCTTTGAGAATTCGTTAGTGAGCGTGGTGAAAATATTGTTTGCACCATGGGTTATGAAGCGTCTTTGCAAATTGGATTCCATTGCATAGATGAGTACGTTCTTTATCGCACCCGCTTCCATGACGAAGTCGCTATGAGCGCGAACTTCGTTAGCTCTAGCTCCAGTTCCTGGGTGTGCCGGAATGGGCTCAGTTAAGTACTTGAGCTTTCCGTCAGCAATGGCAGCATTCCGTAGTGCTGCCTCCCAGTCAGAGAAGTTTGACTCATCATTCCTCAGTCTAGTAGACTGATTCATGGAGTCCATGAAGGCTTTTAGCCAGGATTCACGTGCTAGCTTGGCACTTGGCATTGGGTCTTCACCAGCCATTAGTTATACAGCAGTTTAATTTGAACGTGTTCTACACTGAAAAGAAGATAAAACAAAACCAAATAAGCAACTTATTGTTGTGATTTAAGTCTATTTTAAATTGTATTTAAACTCCTAGACTCATGCATTTATATAATTGATCTCCCTCAAGAATTATATAAACGATCCCAAGACTCAATTTCTGTATATTGATAAGCCCACAGCTTGACTAATTCCACCGTTGGAACTCTTGGTCGATAGATTTCCGTAAATCCTATCTATTAGTCCATCTCAGTCACTAGATAGTATCGAGTGACCATGATGTTGAGATAAAATAAATCATCTGTTCCCACTTACCCGACGTAGAAGGGGTCATATTATGCCTACCGACGAAGAAGGGATTCATGGGAGTCTGATTTATAAAGACTATTCTCAATTTTTGGTTATACGAGGAAGACCCCATCAACTTTTATTTATCCATTTTAAGTGAACTAATATCTAACATATGCGTGAATGAATGAAATAAAGTGATGGCTTTGCAATTGACATGTGACATCTGTATTGTCACAGAAAACTAACGCGTAACCTCTACATGAGTCAGTTTTCAGGCATGTTATAGGTGGTTTGGTTTTAGGCGGAATATGATGCAAGCTATTATCGATGAAAGCATAAAATAAATGCGATAAACGTAAATAAAAGTCCTAGTGTGGCCTATCCTACCAAAATAAACATAAAACAACTTGGAATCCACCGTTGGACCCTAGAATCTTGTCTTGATGTTACATCTTGGTCCTTGCAGCGGGAGTGAGCATCCGGTCTCCGTCTTTGGTCTTCACAAAATTACTAATTTAAATTACAAATATAACCCTATTTACATTCTAATTTAAATACTAAAGCAATTACATGGCAAAAACCCAAAACGGAGATACAAGATCTCAAAATTACAAGCAAGACTGTGTTCCATCATTACGGTAACACAATCTACTAAGGCCACACTAAGTTACAACCGTTTGCAAAAATAAATACGTTATTGAAAGCATTCACAAGGCATTCAACAAGACGATAAATAAAATGCATCAACTAAAATTAAAATTTATACATGACATAATATTGTTATTATGATTAACAAATTTTACCAAATCACCTTATCAGGATTAAAATTATGTGATTATACTGTTTTAACCACTTTAATTTTAATAAGTTTATAATCCATTATCTTAAACCGTTTTAAAATAATACGTATCATACGAGAGTGAACCGTTTCACAAAAATAATACACTATTTTCGTATATAGCATATTACTTTGGGCCAAGGGAAAATGAAAACAAGTTATTTTCCGAAAATAAAACGACTGTTACAGGAAAGAGGTCTACCGACCCAATAAACAGGTCGACCGACCTCCTGACAGATTTTTTTTTTTTTTTTTTATTCCTGTAACTGCAGGGTGGTCGACCGACCCAATAAACAGGTCGACCGACCACAAAAAAAAAACCAAGACGAGTTTCTGAAAACGCGAAATTGCTGTACTTTCAAACAAAACAAGTTTTAACCTTTGATTCAAAACGCGTAAATCAAAATAAACAGCAATTAGGGTTCACATATTGTCAAGAATATCGATTAATTAACAATATGTAAACAGGAATCGAAAACAAGATCGATTATACAAAAGAGAAACTGCCGAAAAACAGAAACCCTACGCGGGCAGAGGTCGACCGACCACAATAATGGGTCGACCGACCCACACGCCGACAGAAAACAATTTTCAAAATTTTTAAATTAAAACTTATGAAAAACACAAAAGTAAAATCTCGTGGCCTTGGCTCTGATACCACTTGTGGGGAATAAAGCATGTATTCGCCCTAAAACGTGAAGGATTATAACGAATTTTACAGTCGTGAATATAGTCATAAGATAAATAAAAACATGAAAAAGAATTCAACCTTTGGTCCTTGTGCTTATGGCCTAGGAACAGGAATTAAAGTAAATTCCCTCCTATAACTTGCACCCAAGACTTGATTATTAAGATGATGTCGCGTGTGCTAGAAAAATACTCTCCAATTGCCTTGCAATATGGGGAGAGCTTTTGTGAGGTTTTTGATGTGAGATCTTAGTTTTGGGAAAATAATGTTCTCAAAACCCTAATTCTTGAGATTGTGAATTACCGGTTACTGACAAAAGGAGAAAGACTCTCCTTTTGTAGTATATGGGTCGGCCGAACGGTATATAGTAAGGGTGGGCCTTTTCCACTCTTACCTTATTCCTTTGCGTGGTTCGACCCGATTTGCTAAATATTATTTGCGGGTTTTATTTATAAATCGCACTCGTGTTATCAGATATTAATGCAGTCGATGTATTAATAATGGTCTGATAAATATGCGATATTGTATAATTACCCAAATTAATATAACTGTTTATATTAATACGCGAAATCAATATTTAATTAAATATAACTGCTTATATTTAATTTTACGAATTAAACATGTAATCCGTATTAGCTAAAATTATATAATCCGTATTAAATAATAATCTCAACATCTTATTGACTAATTTAATAGTCAATACCTCTGACTAACTGTTTAGTCGTATCCGGCATAAATGTGACTGTGTTTTCATACCTTCACATCTCTCAAACGTGTCCTATAGGTGTGACGTATAGGGACCAGTTGATCACCGCCATCCGTATGACAATAATGTCAAACTTATCTAGCAAGCCAACCGTTATTGATAAACGTGGATCAACTGATAATAATACTGAAGTATGCCCTTGTGATCCTTAAAGAGATTTAATAAGTCATTGTACTTAATTGTCAAGGACACCAGCCCCAACAATACATTGGTTATACTTTGTTTGAATAAATTAAGTATATAAATAAAAAGATAATTCAATAGTAATAAAATATCAGTTGGATAATAATTGAATTAGTTAATAAAATAATTGATTTCATTAGCTATTGTTTTAGAGTAATTTCATTGGCTATTACTTTGGTTAAATAAATTAAGTATATAAATAAAAATAATAATTAAAAAGTAATAAAATATCAGTTGGATAATTATTGTTTTTAGAGCAATTACTTTGGCTATTACTTTGGTTAAATAAACTAAGTATATAAATAAAAATATAATAAAATAGTAATAAAATATCAGTTGGGTAATTATTGAATTAGTTAATAAAATAATTGATTATAAATTAAGAGTTTTGGCTACCGTGGAGTAATGGTATAATTTGTTGTAACTAAAAAAATAGATGGATTGATGAATATATCAAATACTTAAGTTTACGACTTATAACTAAAAAAATACGAGCTACAGAATACAAACACATAGGAATATGAGCTAATGTAAAAAGAATATGAGTTTAAGAGAATCACGAACTAAAAAATATGAGCACAGAACAATGCGAGTTATTAACCTAAGAATACGAGCTAATATAAAAAAAATACGAGCTATTAAGCTAAGAATTTAAGCTAATGTAAAAACAATACGATCTATTAAGATAAGACGATCTTTAAAATACGAGCACAAATGAATACGAGCTAATGAAAAAAACAATATGATGAGCTATTAACATAAGACGAGCTTCAAAATATGAGCACAAATGAATACGTATGAATAGAAATTAAAAGAATCGGGGACTTAAATATACAAGCACATAAGACTACGGCCTATTAAGATGATAATACAAACTAATATAAACAGAATACGAAAACACGAGCTAATTGAAACACTTCTCGAGTTAAAAAAAATAGAACTAGATTTGCAATACGTCAAATTTCATGATATAATAGACACTCAAGGTTACGAGGTATAATTAAAAGAATACGAGTTACAAAATACGAATATATAAGAAATACGAGCTAATGTAAAAGGAATAAGAACTTAAGAGAATCAGGAGCTAAAAAATACAGGCACATAAGAAGCTAAGGCGAGCTATTAACGTTAGAATGCGAGCTAATAGAGATATTAAGCTAAGAATATGAGCTATTAAGATAAGAATACGAGCTAATGTAAAAAAAAAAACATACGAGCATATAAGAGGATAAAGAACTTACAAATACGATCATATAAGAATACGACCTAATATAAAAAGAATATGAGCTAATGTAAGAAGAATACGGGCTAATAAGATAAGAATACGAGCTAATGTAAAAAAAATATACGAGCTAATAAGATAAGAATACGAGCTATTAAGATAAGAATATGAGCTAAAGTAAAAAGAACATGATCTAATGTAAAAAAAATACGAGTTAATGTTAAAAGAATACACGCTTCAACTATTTTCTTATATTAGAAATACTGGATAACAATTTCTTCAAGATGATGCTCGAATGAAAAGTATATAAATTATTATAAAAATATATGTTTTTAAAATATTATTTTAACAATGATGTGTAATATGTAAGTGTCTTTCCATAATCATTGAATTGGAGGTACATGTTTCTGTTTCTATTGGAATTTCATGCACTTTTAACGTTCCATGTTGTTCCGATGATGATAAATCTGATGTTTCATTAGCCATAAAAACAATCATACTTAAATTATTATTCTCTATATATGGCTATTATACTAAATAGTTTTAGAAGATTAACTGTTACGATAATTACTTTGAAACCATGTCAAGATATTACCCGGACAACGCCCGAGCATGAAATCTAGTACATATTATATAAAGCGAGTAAGTGGTAAATGATGCTGTTAGGTTAGCTATAATGGGAGATTAACCCTAATTTTCCTTTGGAGTAAATTATCATTAACTTTACTATAAAGTAACCTCCTATTTTTCCGGTTAAAATCTCACCGTATTTTCAATTTCTCACCAACAAGAAAAATAGAAGGTGCTTAATTTCACTTTAGAGTCTGTTTGGCAACTTGGAATTGGATTTGCATTCCGTAATTGAAATATTTCAAGTATTTGGGGACTTCTAGAATTTGGAATTGGAATTGGACTTGGACTCAATTCCTTACCAATTCCAACTAAAATTTGAGCCTCTCCAATCCCTAACATACAGTAGTTATTTCAATTCCATCACTATTTACGTTTTTTTATATCCAAAATTAATCGTAATATTTTAATTTTCGAGATTTTTTCCGATAACGATTATTTTCCGTGAATTTTTTTTCCCAAATAAATGTTTTCGATCAGTTCGACCAATATCCGTCTCGCCCAATTCCAATTCCAATTCCATGGGCTCCTCAAACGAACTTTTGAAATTGGATTTCGAATTGAATTCAAACATTTTGATTTCTACAATTGAAATCATGAAAATGAAATCAATTCTGTATTTCCAAACGCGGCCTTGTAGTAAAGTTAAGGTTAATTTACTCCAAAACAAAGTTAAGGGTTAATCTCACGTTATAGCAAATTTAAGGGGGTCATTTACCACTTCCCTATTATATAAAGAGTAACATAAACAAAAAAATAACGTTACTTATTACCCATCACATGGGACACATTATTTTTTCTTATTTAAAAAGAAAAAAATTCTAAAATATTAAAGGTGAAAAGCATAAGATACATTAAACTTTGGCCTTTTTAATTTCTGCATAAATTACATAACAATTAAAAATCAAAATTTCTAATAAAATTTAAAATATCGATATTTATTGTAAGAATATTTTAAACAAAAAGTAAACACCATATAATTCTAATTTTTAGGCCGTTTATAAAAAAAATAAAAAATGTAAATATTAATGGCAAATAATAACATACTTTTTTTGGTAAAATGTGAGTATTATATATCATAGGAGAATAATTACAAGGAGATACCGGGTTCGAGACCCCTTACAACCATCTAGCATCTACTTTATTCTTAAGCCTAGGCATTCAATACAAGGTTGATCATTATCAAATTTCATTCTAAGCTTAACTCTTCTTCTAACTTCCTCCTCGATAGTAGCAGCCACATGCTCAGGTCTAATAAGATACTCATTTGTCATTGCAGAATTTCGTTGCATCCAGATATGATAATGGAAGGCATTTAAAATAGCTGCACGGATCTTCCATTTATTACTTGACTTGTTCCAGGCATTCAGACTAGCAATCGTGGGAAAAGAAACTGCAAACCAGTAAGCCAGGGCTCTCTTAACTCTGTCTGTATATTGGCAATCCCAGAAGAGAAGCTCAATAGTTTCTGGGAAACTCTGACATAGGATACATAATTCATCAGAGCAACAACCTATTCTGTAAAGCTTGGATTTCGCATTCATTCCTTCTTGCATTTTCATCCAGGTAATGAGAGAATGTTTGGGAATGTTCCAACTGTTCCACACAATAGCAGTCCAGTCTTGTTTTTGATGTTGTGTTCTCAGCCATTCATAGCCACTCCTTATTGTATATCCCTTTGGATTGAGAGTCCATTGCTGATCTATGAACCCTTGTTTCAGCTTTTCCTTGACAACACATATATTTTTCCATACCCATGTTGCATCCTGAGGGGGTGTGTACTCATCCCAATTCTGTTGCTTAAGATAGACATCACCAATCCATTTGATCCACAATCTGTCAGCACTACTATAAATCCAGTTGACAAGCTTACCCACTGTTGCTACATTCCACACTTCCGCCTTTCTAATGCCCAGTCCTCCTTGTTCTTTAGGCAATGTGACAGTATCCCAAGCTACCAGTGGGGTTCTGTGGTATTCAGTAGTTCCATCCCAGAGGAAATTCCTACAGATTGCCTCTACTCTCTTGATAACACTTTTTGGAAAGATGAACATTTGTGGCCAATAGTTGTGAAGAGTGTTTAGGACTGAGTTGATGAGAGTAAGACGACCTGCATATGAGAGCTTTTTTGCCCCAATACTTCTGATTCTGGAGACCAGTTTCTCTGTCAGTGATGAACATTCATGCTTAGAGAGTTTACTAGGTTGGATGGGCACTCCCAAATAAGAGAATGGCATAGTCCCTTCTCTGAACCCAGTAACTTGCGTAATCCCTTCTTTACTGTCATCATCCATGCCATTAAAAAATATTTCAGACTTGCTATTATTTATTCTGAGACCAGTTGCCTTAGAAAAGGAAGTAAAAGCACGCATAATTAACCATATTGAAGGACCCTTGCCTTTGCAAAACATCAAGAGATCGTCTGCAAACATCAGGTGGGTGAGTTTCAAGTTCTTACCGAGTGGATGGTATTGAAAGGGCCATCTATCAGTAGCATATGTGATTAATCTAGTAAGGTAATCCATGCATAAGGTAAAGAGCAAAGGTGAGATAGGATCCCCGTGTCTTAGCCCTCGTTTCCCTTTAAAGTATCCAAAAGTAGACCCATTCAGAGATAGAGAAAAGATGTAGTCCGAACACATTGCATTACCAAGTGAATATAGGTAGCAGGAAAATTGAGGCCAGTCATAAGTTGTTCAATGAATTCCCATTCCACAGTATCGTATGCCTTCTGTAGATCAATTTTGAACATACATCGAGGTGAGACAGATTTCCTTCCATACATATGTATGATATCCTGACAAATCAGGACATTTTCAATAATAGATCTGCCTTTGATGAATGCTCCCTGATTCTCATGGACTAAGTCTGGCAGAACATTTGCAAGACGGTTGCACATAAGCTTATAGATTACTTTATATACCATGTTGCAACAAGCAACTGGCCTAAACTGTGTAACTGAAGTAGGCCTTTCACATTTGGGGATGAGGGCTATATTGGTTGCATTGATTTGGTGGAGAATACACCCAGTATTGAAGAAGTCCATAACAACATTACACATATCTTCTCCCACTATTGTCCAAGCATCTTTAAAGAACCCACTGGAGAAACCATCTGGTCCAGGTGCTTTGTCATTAGGTATAGAGAAGACTACTTTCTTTATCTCTGCTATAGTGACTGGCTCAAGGAGGGCACTACTATGAGCAGCAGTGCAGGACTTACCCTTCTGCAATACTTCCAGTCTCACCCTTTCTGTCTTCTGATTACTGCCTAGGAGGTCCTGATAATACTCAAGAAAGGCTGCTTGAATAGAATCAGTATCAGTGCAGATCTTCCCATGCTTATCCTCAATCTGTATCACCCTATTCCTGTGGCTTCTGCTTTTAATAGCCTGGTGGAATAAGGCAGTGTTACTATCCCCCTTTTCTATCCATTTTTTTTTTTTTTTGCTCAAAGGTAAGAATTTCATTAATAACCAAATCAATTACAAACCATTTTGGTCCACTCCATGTTACAAACTCAATTAGGTAGCCATCAGCCTAGCTAACCATCTTTGATCAGACACTGATACCCTAGACCATCTAATCTCCTTAATTCTGCTGTTAATTTCAATTTTGATCAGCCTAGCAACTTCTTCTGGTCTAACAAAACTGAAATCAACTCTAGCTCCGTTCCTTTGCTTCCAGACATGGTAATACCATCCAGCCATTAAAGTAACCGTTGTTACCAACTTCCTTGCTTTACCCCATGTCCTCCTTGCAAACCTTGCAATTGTTGGAGTAAGTGTCCTCGACAATGATGTGATCACGTCAATTGTAATAATTAAATTGACAAATCTCTATAAAAGAATATTCATGGGATGATTCTTATCATAAGTCAACTGGTCAACATTAATCGGTAATGATTGGCTTGCTAGAGTTTGACATTACTGTCGTAATGACGGTGGTGACCAGTTGATCCCTTTAGGTCACACCTTTAGGACAACTATCTCAATATTAAATGTAACAACTGTATATTGATACGAGTTGATTCATTTCTAGATTTTGAATAAAAATAAGGAGATAATTTATAATAAGATTATAAATTATTTTAGTGATTGAAATGTTATCACTAAAATTTATATGTTTATGAAACATAAAGTTGTTGAATGAATTATTTACAATTGTTGTAGTAACTAAATATATTATAAGTAATTGATTGAATTACTTATTAATTTACGATTGAAAGGTTAAATGTTAAACTCCAAGTGCGTAAATAAATATGCTCCTATGTGATGTTTCAAACGAGTCCATTGCTTGTAATGGACCGTGTGTCTTGACACATAAACATACATATTGCATAAAATTGTTATGGGAACATTGAGAAGACATACATTTAATAAGATGTCTAGCATGGGAAACATTGTGCAAGGTAGAGGTGCCATCCATTGGGCACTCTACCCCTTGCTCTCGGCCGTCCCAAAGGAGTAAACAAAAGAGAGTTTTGTTCCCTCTTCTCTTGTTCATTCATTCATTCACAAATTCAAGTTAGGGTTTGGTTGTTTTAGAGAGAACAAAAGAAAGAAAAATAAGCTTCATTTTTCAAAACCCTAACCGTGTGCCTCCTTGCACTATCTAGTGAGTTTGTGTGTTGATTCTAGCATAATAACATACAAACATTGAGAGTTAGTGTGTCTTGGTGTTCATCTTTTGGAGGCCATCATCTCTTTGAAGGTTCAAGGAGGATCATCCGTGTAATAAGCTCAAGAACTTAGTGAAGAAGGTGTCTTCACTTGTGCCCTTTTAGCCGAGATTATCAATGTAAGGAAGCTTGTTCTTCTTCATATATCTCGTCACATCTTATGTTAAGCATGCATAAGATCTACCTTTTATAAGATAAATAAAACTAGTATGACTAAATAGGTATATGAACCTAACAACAATATCCATACTCCTTCCTACATCAGTCCCCGACCAGTCCCCCAGAATCTTCAGCACCCTCTGACTATAAATACAGTCCACAAATAAGTGCTGATGATCCTCTGAATGTGCCTCACAAATACAACATTTATCATCCAGACTTACATGATACAAAAAGAGTCTATCCTTCAATTTTAAGGCTCTCTGAACCACCATCCAGGACACAAAACTGTGTTTTGGAACAGCTAAAGGACACCATACAACCTTGTGCCAAATAACTTCATCCCTTCTATCTCTCAACCATTCATAACAGCTCTTCACAGTAAATCTTCCATGATTTCTAATCCACTGCCCATCAACAAAGCCCTCTCTGATACTATCCTTAACCTTACAAATCCGTCTCCTATGCAAACTAGTGTCAGTATGAGGCTGATAATCATACCATGTAGCATTCTTCATATACACATGATGAACCCATTTAACCCACAAACGTTCAGGCTGCTCTACTATCCACCACACCAACTTACCAACCATTGCAGCATTCCACACCAGTCCTTGATGGTGGTGTCTTCACTTGTGCCCTTTTAGCCGAGATTATCAATGTAAGGAAGCTTGTTCTTCTTCATATATCTCGTCACATCTTATGTTAAGCATGCATAAGATCTACCTTTTATAAGATAAATAAAACTAGTATGACTAAATAGGTATATGAACCTAACAATTGGCATCAGAGCACTCGTTGTTGCATGCTTAATCGGTTTTTAGTTTTTCCGAGTTATGAGACTTAAAAACAAAACTATATATTTAAAGACTCATATATTTCACTCGACATTTTGGCATGTAAGTTAAATCTGGTCCTAAAATGTTTTAGGTTATATTGATAAATTATGAGATTTAATATAGTGTTCATTATATAAATTTAATCGTTTAATATGCATTTTTATGACAAAATCGAGTTAAATGATTAAATTAGAAAAAAAATGTTTCTAGCCTTGTAATTTTCACACGACCTCACATACTTATTTTACTTAATTTATGTAAAATTTGGTACAATATGATTTTGTATAGCATGTTTTACGATTTTATTGTTAAAACCGTATTAAGAGGTAATTTTGGCCATTAATATATGATATTTCGAGTTAAATTTCGAATTGGATGACCAAAATTTTTACATTATAAATATTAAAGTAATATTTTCAGAATGTTAGTGAAAATAAAAATCCAAAATTTCGAATTTTTATATTTGTTTGGATTTATTTCGTAAATGTTATGCATTTTAAGGCAAAATGAACAATGTTAATATAATTAAAGTGTTAATTATTGTCAAAATTATTTATGACTAATTTTGAATCCTAAAATGTGTTAGGATATTATTTAGAACATAAGTTGTTTATGTTTTAATTTATGCATTTTAAAAGAGTTAAAAATGCTAAAATCTCATAAAACCGGGTTAATTTCGACATAATAAGTTATTAGGGCGATTTGGCATTAAAATGAACATATTCATAACATGTTATATTGCTGCGTTTTTCTTATGAATGTCATATTATATTGCATTATTTTGAATCTTGTAATTATTCTAGTATGGCCTTAGTTTTTAAATCGGTATTTCCCGTAATGTAAGGGGTTACCGATTCAGTTGTAATTTTGTGATCTCGCATCACCCAATTGTAATTTATTTCTATTTTATAATGTATAAAGTAGACTAGAAAAGTTGTAATTCTTGTAATTCCCGGAGAATCTTGAAGACGATGCCATTCGGAAAGGAGTTCCGATCAAGACGGTGTTTGCCTCGATTTGCGTGCCTCGTCAAGTTCAAGGGACCAAAGGAGTTGGTTTCCGAATTGTACTCTTGTTATTTCTTTTCTAGGATAAGGCCATACTAGGAATTATCGTTTGCTTTATTTTGTTTTAATATGTTGCATGCATAGCCAAATCGCCATTAACATGTCATGCATATCGAGTATCGGGTCTTCAACGTATCATTTTATTATCGATAATTCACCTAATTAGTTCACTTAAAAGGAGATAGATAATAATTGATAAGATCTCTTACGTTTAAAATATTGAGACTTAGCCTTACCAAAGAGTATGGACCCATGAATCCCTTCTTCACAAATATGTAGGCTCGGCTAAACCGGGGTACTAAAATTGTCACGTTGGGTAAGTGGGGTAATGACGATTACACCTTGAAATTTGGTCGATCTCAACGAAAGTATTCGTAACCGTAGTTGCAATAAGTTCGGGCTAAAGATAATTTTAAGAAAATTGTCGACCGAGAGTTCTAAGAGTAGAACCGATTAAAGGGTTAATCCACCAAATTATACTTATACGGGTTAAATCGGCTACACCGTGCCCGGATTAGTATGGGTTTGGGTCTCGGGTTTATTTACTTAATTGTGTAAGAGATCGTTAAGTAAATACTTAACTTGTTTAAAATGTTTTAACAAGTATTAAAATGATGAACGTTAATTTTCCTTCGTTTCCGTTTTTGTAGTTGTTTTATCGCAATGGATTCATTCAACCCTATCACTATTGATTCTTGTCATAATGTTTTCGACGATATATGCAACCAAAACAACATTGATACTACTAGAGAAGTTCATTTCGGAACGGGTCCGGATGGCAGTATTAACTTCATTTCTTCTCTCCCACCTCCCAAAGGTTCATTTCTTGACACGGCTTATATAGATGAGCTAAATGAAGAATTGGACGCCTTATACTTGAAGGAAAGAGCTTATGATGAAGCTAGTGGGAGTTCTAGCAAGAAAAGTCTTGCAAAGAATAAGAAGAAGAAGAGAAAGTTAGAGAAAGGGCGATGCCACTATTGTAGTGTCATGGGCCATTGGAGGAGGAATTGCCCCAAGTACTTACGTCATATCCAAGAAGGTCTTGTGATTCCGTTAGGTAATTCCAAATCTGAAATTTTTGTTATTGACATAAATTTTACATCCAACACATCATGGGTATTGGATACCGGATGTGGTTCTCACCTTTGTAATCGTTTGCAGGGTTTAAGAGAAGTGGAGAAGGTGGACAAGGGTGATATGGATCTCCGACTTGGAAATGGAGCTCGGGTAGCGGCCACTTCTAAAGGAACTTGCACTCTTGCCTTGACGAGTGGATATGAGCTAAAACTTAATAATTGTTACTTTGTACCGTCTCTTTCCAAAAACATTATTTCTGTTGCAATGTTAGACATTGAGGGATATAATTTTTCCATTAAAGACAATTATTGTGTAATTTCTAAGAATGACATGGTAGTTGGCCGTGCCAATTCTATTAATGGAATCTATGTTTTGGAAACTTCCGACTCGTCTAATAATGTCTACAACGTTAATAACAAAAGGATTAAAACAAGTGATCCAAATGAATCATATGTTTGGCATTGTCGACTTGGTCACATAAATGAAAATCGCATTAAAAGATTGGTAAGGACCAACATAATTAAACCATTCGAATATGAATCTTATGGTACATGCGAAGCTTGCCTTCTAGGAAAGATGACTCGTAACCCCTTTAGTGGTAAAGGGACACGAGCCAGTGAGTTATTGGGACTAATACATACGGATGTATGCGGACCACTATCAATCACCGCTAGAGGCAATTATGACTATTTCATCACCTTCACCGATGATTTAAGTAGGTATGGGTATATCTACTTAATGAAGCATAAGAATGAAGCTTTTACGAAATTTAAAGAATTTCAGAATGAAGTAGAGAACCAACTCGACAGGAAGATTAAAACATTACGATCCGATCGTGGTGGAGAATATCTTAGTAATGAATTTGATTCACATCTAAAGGAGTGTGGCATTGTGTCACAACTTTCACCTCCAGGAACACCACAACTTAATGGTGTGGCAGAAAGGAGGAATCGAACCTTATTAGATATGGTCCGATCAATGATGAGCCAAACTGATTTACCCAATTCATTTTGGGGATTTGCGATCCTCACCGCCATCAAATCGTTGAACAATAGTCCAACGAAAGCGACCGATAAGACTCCATATGAGATGTGGAAAGGAAAGGTTCCTAACTTATCCTATATGAAGATATGGGGGTGCGATGCTTATGTCAAATCTAAAAACGATGACAAACTCGCACCAAGATCCGAAAAATGCATATTTGTTGGTTATCCAACCACCTCACGTGGCTACCACTTCTACAAACCTCAAGAAAACAAAGTGTTTGTGTCTTCTGAGGCTGTCTTCTTAGAAAAGGAGTTTATTTCTAAGAGACAGAGTGGGAGAAATTTTGAACTTAATGAAGTTCGAGAAGTTCAAGAGCCACAAACTGAAGCTGAGGCAGATGAAGATGTTCCTTCTTCATCTTCGGTAGCTATTCCACCCAGGAGGTCGAGTAGGGTCCCACATCAACCTGATAGGTATGTTGGACTAATTGAGGAAGATGGTAGCCTAGACGTTTTACTTTTGGAAAGTGATGAGCCTACCACTTACAAAGCTGCAATCTCTAGTCCCGACTCCATCAAATGACATGAGGCCATGGTATCCGAGATGGATTCTATGCATCAAAACCAAGTATGGGACTTGGTAGACTTGACAAAGGAGATGAGACCTCTCCAATGCAAGTGGATCTTCAAGGTGAAGAACGGCATAGAAGGACATGATGATGTCTATAAAGCTAGGCTAGTAGCTAAGGGTTTTTCCCAAGTCCAAGGTCTTCATTATGATGAAACCTTTGCTCCGGTAGCCATGCTAAGATCCATTAGGATAATGTTAGCGATTGCCGCATTTCATGATTATGAAGTGTGGCAAATGGACGTCAAAACCACCTTCTTAAATGGGCATCTAAAGGAGGATGTATATATGATACAACCTGAGGGTTTTGAAGATCCTAAAAATCCTAACAAGGTATGTAAGCTTAAGAGATCCATCTATGGTCTTAAGCAAGCATCGAGGAGTTGGAATCATCGCTTCAATGAAGTCATAAAAGAAAATGGTTTCACTCGAAGTGTCGAGGAACCTTGTCTATATATGAAATTGAGTGGGAGAATTGTTGTATTCCTAATCTTGTATGTGGATGACATACTACTCATTGGAAATGATGTTCCAATGCTTTCATCAGTGAAAGGATGGTTAGGTAACCATTTTCAGATGAAAGATCTAGGAAATGCACAATGCATATTAGGTATCCGGATCTATAGAGATAGATCCAAGAGGATATTGGCACTAAGTCAAGAACCTTATATCGATAAGATTCTTCGACGGTTCAGCATGGGAAATTCCAAGAGAGGGTTTATCCCCATGGGAAGTGGCATTATATTGAGAAAGTCTCAATCACCCACAGAGCCCAAGGATGTTGAACGCATGAAAATGATCCTTTATGCTTCCGCCGTGGGATCTATCATGTACGCCATGATATGCACTCGTCCTGATGTCTCGTATGCTTTGAGCATGACAAGTAGATATCAAGCAAATCTAGGTGAAAGTCACTGGATTGCAGTCAAGAACATCCTTAAGTACTTGAGAAGAACTAAGGATTCATACTTAGTGTTTGGAGGGGAAGAAGATTTGTGTGTAAAGGGTTACACAGATGCAAGCTTCCAAACAGATAAAGACGATTTTAAATCCCAGGCTGGATTTTTCTTTATCTTGAATGGTGGTACCATTAGTTGGAAGAGCTTCAAAGAACCAGTCGTTGCGGATTCTACAACGGAAGCAGAGAACATTGCAGCATCAGAAGCTGCTAAGGAGGCAGTATGGATAAGGCAATTTTTCGAGGGACTAAGGGTAGTTCCAAATGCTGAAGATCCTATCACCCTGTACTGTGATAACAGTGGTGCTGTCTTTCAGGCTAAGGAGCCTAAGTCTAGTAATAAGTCTAGACATGTACCAAGAAAATATCATGTAATTCGGGATTTCATTGATAGGAAGGAAATAGCGATATGTAAGGTTGGGACAGACGATAATGTGGCTGATCCTTTAACCAAACCCTTGTCGCAAGCTAAGCATGATTCTCATGCTCGTTCTATGGGTCTTAAGAGTTTACCCAATGTGTAACCGATTACACGATATGAAATTAAAAATGTTGTTTTTACGTTCATATAAGATAATCTCGTTCATCATTTAAAGTTTTATACAACTTGTTTATTTTATATATACTTTGTTAAATCCGAACAGGATTGTAAGACAATTGTTGAACCCTGTAGAAGTGAACTGGATTAACTTAGTATTGCCCCTAGTCACTTATGTGAGGTGACGTCTCGAAGTGACTAGATTATGATGCGATTGATGGTGAGTTCTGACACCATAGAGTCATAGAGATGACTAGTCGATCATATAGACAAACTGTAAAGTACACTTGTGTCGGGCAGTGACCGCTTATAGAGTTCTTTAGAATTCAATGGAGCCTGGTCGTGGCAAGAGCTGCTATATATATTCTTATGAGTCGATTCTTTGACTAGAGACTGGTTGCTCTAGAGGTGACATTATTCAGAATGACTTTAATTTATATTCTACGATCTTCCGTAAAAGGGGTCAAATGGATATATTTTGGGTCACAATGGATGATGTTGGCCAAGGAGAACAGTTGGAAAGGAATTGTTCTTTCCCTTGTCAGGGTTATCTTAAATCTCAAGGCCACTCGAGGAGTAGTGAACTGTAAATGCATGGCCACGCTCGGAGACTGTCTATGGTAGATAATTCCGGTCAAACAGTTACATTCCATATCGAGAAAAACCACTATTGATTTGATCACGTGCAAGTACGACCTGCAAGACACCTTGCATTGAGTGGGAGATGATGTAATAGAACAAGAGAATCGGTGATCGACACTTGTGAGGACAAGTGGGAGATTGTTGGAGTAAGTGTCCTCGACAATGATGTGATCACGTCAATTGTAATAACTAAATTGACAAATCTCTATAAAAGAATATTCATGGGATGATTCTTATCATAAGTCAACTGGTCAACATTAATCGGTAATGATTGGCTTGCTAGAGTTTGACATTACTGTCGTAATGACGGTGGTGACCAGTTGATCCCTTTAGGTCACACCTTTAGGACAACTATCTCAATATTAAATGTAACAACTGTATATTGATACGAGTTGATTCATTTCTAGATTTTGAATAAAAATAAGGAGATAATTTATAATAAGATTATAAATTATTTTAGTGATTGAAATGTTATCACTAAAATTTATATGTTTATGAAACATAAAGTTGTTGAATGAATTATTTACAATTGTTGTAGTAACTAAATATATTATAAGTAATTGATTGAATTACTTATTAATTTACGATTGAAAGGTTAAATGTTAAACTCCATGTGCGTAAATAAATATGCTCCTATGTGATGTTTCAAACGAGTCCATTGCTTGTAATGGACCGTGTGTCTTGACACACAAACATACATATTGCATAAAATTGTTATGGGAACATTGAGAAGACATACATTTAATAAGATGTCTAGCATGGGAAACATTGTGCAAGGTAGAGGTGCCATCCATTGGGCACTCTACCCCTTGCTCTCGGCCGTCCCAAAGGAGAGAACAAAAGAGAGTTTTGTTCCCTCTTCTCTTGTTCATTCATTCATTCACAAATTCAAGTTAGGGTTTGGTTGTTTTAGAGAGAACAAAAGAAAGAAAAATAAGCTTCATTTTTCAAAACCCTAACCGTGTGCCTCCTTGCACTATCTAGTGAGTTTGTGTGTTGATTCTAGCATAATAACATACAAACATTGAGAGTTAGTGTGTCTTGGTGTTCATCTTTTGGAGGCCATCATCTCTTTGAAGGTTCAAGGAGGATCATCCGTGTAATAAGCTCAAGAACTTAGTGAAGAAGGTGTCTTCACTTGTGCCCTTTTAGCCGAGATTATCAATGTAAGGAAGCTTGTTCTTCTTCATATATCTCGTCACATCTTATGTTAAGCATGCATAAGATCTACCTTTTATAAGATAAATAAAACTAGTATGACTAAATAGGTATATGAACCTAACAGCAATATCCATACTCCTTCCTACATCAGTCCCCGACCAGTCCCCCAGAATCTTCAGCACCCTCTGACTATAAATACAGTCCACAAATAAGTGTTGATGATCCTCTGAATGTGCCTCACAAATACAACATTTATCATCCAGACTTACATGATACAAAAAGAGTTTATCCTTCAATTTTAAGGCTCTCTGAACCACCATCCAGGACACAAAACTGTGTTTTGGAACAGCTAAAGGACACCATACAACCTTGCGCCAAATAACTTCATCCCTTCTATCTCTCAACCATTCATAACAGCTCTTCACAGTAAATCTTCCATGATTTCTAATCCACTGCCCATCAACAAAGCCCTCTCTGATACTATCCTTAACCTTACAAATCCGTCTCCTATGCCAACTAGTGTCAGTATGAGGCTGATAATCATACCATGTAGCATTCTTCATATACACATGATGAACCCATTTAACCCACAAACGTTCAGGCTGCTCTACTATCCACCACACCAACTTACCAACCATTGCAGCATTCCACACCAGTCCTTGATTAAGGTCTAAACCACCATCTTTCTTTGGCATACAAAGTTTCTGCCAACCCACAGGAGGCACCCTATCATATTCAGCGTGGCCTTCCCATAGAAAATTCCTGCATACATTCTCAACCCTCTTCACAACATTCTTAGGCCAGACAAAAATAGATGCCCAATAACTGTGCATAGATGAAAACACAGACTGCACCAAAACCAGTCTACCTGCATAAGATAAATGTTTTGAACCCAGGCTATTCACTCTATCAGTTATCCTACCAATCAAACAGTCACAATCCTTTTTAGTCAACCTTCCTGCTGTTATAGGGACTCCCAGATAGGTAAAAGGCAACTTACCTTCTTTAAAACCAGACACATTTAAAATATCCCTCTTCACAACACCATCCATGCCATTGAAATAACAACTAGACTTCATTGAATTCATCTTTAAACCTGAAGCCTCAGAAAAGGCAGCAAAAGCTCGCAAAAGAACCATAATAGAAGCTGTATTTCCTTTGCAAAACATAAGAAGATCGTCTGCAAACATAAGATGAGTGAGTTTTAAAGGCTTGCATAAGGGATGATACCTAAAATCAAGCCTCTCTGTTGCACATTTCAGAATCCTACTCAAATACTCCATACACATAGTAAAAAGCAAAGGGGACATAGGATGCCCTTGCCTCAACCCCTTCTTCCCTTTAAAAAAACCAAACAGATCACCATTCAGGGACAAGGAATAAGCTGTAGTGGACACACACTCCATAATCAGCTTGTGCATAGCCTCAGGGAAAGCAAATGCTCCTAAAATTTCATCCAAAAACTTCCAGCTTATGGAGTCATAGGCTTTCATCATGTCCATCTTAAACATACAAAGAGGAGAACAAACCTTCCTATTATACTGTTTATCCAAATCTTGGCAAACCAGTATATTCTCAATAATACTCCTCCCCTTCAAGAAGCCCCCTTGATTCAAGCTAATCAGATCAGGAAGCGCAACTGACAGTCTATTGCAAATAATCTTTGTAATACACTTATAGAGAACATTACAACACGCAATTGGTCGAAATTGAGTCACATGAGAAGGCGTATCACATTTAGGAATCAGAGTCAGGACAGTTGCATTCAACTGGTTCAACAACTTACCTGACTGGAACACATCCTTCACTGCACTACATACATCACCCCCTATCATACTCCAAGAATCCTTAAAGAAGACACTGCTAAAACCATCAGGACCAGGGGACTTATGGTCAGGGATTGAAAACACAGGTGCTTTTATCTCATCATCAGTCACAGTCCTCATCAGAACCTCTCTGTGATCATCACTATAAATAGTCCCTTCTCGAATAATTCTTTCATTCACAGAAACTGTTTCAATCTCTTCACCCAAAAGCTGTGGATAATATTGCAAAAAAGCCTCTTGAATGCCAAGAGGTTCAACCTGAACAACATCATCAACACCCTTTATCATTAACACCTGATTACGAGCAAAACGTTTCTTAATAACTCCATGAAAAAATTTCGTGTTAATATCTCCTTCCTTAATCCATTCAACTTTTGCCTTCTGTTTGAAAAAATGAAAACAGGCAGTCTTGTAATACTTATAATTCTCAAGAGCAAATCTATCCTTGTCAATCCATTCTGCTTCTCCCAAATGATCAACCATCTGAATCTGAATATCATTCAAATCACTCAAAGCCTTCTTAGTTTTCCTTTCAATATCATCAAAATGGGTAATATTAAACTGCTTCAAATGTTGCTTTATCATCTTCATTTTTTTGAGTAAGACAATACATTTTACTACCCTGAACGCTGTCCTTCCACCATTCTTTCAAATTCTCCACATATTCAGGGGCCTTACCCCACATATTCAAGTATTTAAAAGCCTTCTTATGATGATCTCTCTGTAAGCTACTCTTCAATATGCACGGGGTATGATCAAAATCCCCTTCAGGTAGAAAATGAGCATACATATCATCCATCTTCCTACACCATTCATCATTAACTAAGGCCCTATCCAGCCTACTATAAGCCCTAGTAGCAAAGTCCTGTTTGTTATTCCAAGTGAAATTAGCACCAACAGCAGGACTGTCAAAAGCCTCACACTGAGAAACACACTGCCTGAACTCATCAATTTCAATATCAGTACATGTTCCACCCAGCCTCTCATTATGAGCCATCTTTTCTATCCACTTCATTTTTGCTTTTTGTTGGAGAAAACTAGATCTTGCTTTAGTCCAATATCTCACTGAGTGAAGATTATCAATTTTTAGTTTGATGAGGTCTGAGTTCAAGGGATTATTTTGAAGCTGAAGTTGTGTCTCCTCCAATTCCAAGATGGCTTTACTAGCATTGGCTTCCACATCCGCATAGTAGTTCCTATTCCGGTTTTTTAGCACTGGTTTAAGTCCTTTGAGCTTTTTGACAAGTCTGAACATCTTAGTACCTTCAATAGGTTCCTTCCAACTGTTATTTATATCATCAAGGAACCCAGGAGCTGAACTCCACATGTTATAATACTTAACATTAAATATTAGTCTTTTAATTTTTAAAACTATAATAGGTTAAACTTCAAATAAAAAATTTACAATCTCTAATTTTATAACTTGCTAATAATAAAAAATAATGCTCAAAAGTAATAAAATATACTACATATTTATGTAATTATGTATATTAAAGCAAACCTTTCACATTTCATTTATCCTTGATCCATATTGATGCATAAATTAAATTTGCTACTAATGAAAAATAATGCTCAAAGTTATAAAACTTTACTACATATTTATGTATATATTAAATTTGGTAATAATATAAAAAGATGATCAAAAGTCATAAAACACCTCCTAAATTGGTTATTGCAATTTTCTCTTAAGTTTTAT
This sequence comes from Silene conica, assembly GCA_029255685.2. Taxonomy (NCBI): domain Eukaryota; kingdom Viridiplantae; phylum Streptophyta; class Magnoliopsida; order Caryophyllales; family Caryophyllaceae; genus Silene; species Silene conica. Next base: position 53,644,864 of record CM055318.2, read on the forward strand.
TATTGATATATACTTGCTCAATTTCGTTAAATTGGATATAGTTTCATTAGATTGAAAATATATATATATATATATATATATATATATATATATATATATATATATATATATATATATATATATATATATATATATATAAACCTATAAATATAATATATAAATATATAAATAAAGAATCATTAAACAACTCTCATGCATTGTAGATTTAGTAAAAAAATATATAAAAAAGGAAAAAAAACTAATTAAAGCACACCTTTTACATTTCATTCTCCCTACTCTATATTTATATCTATACTAGTTGTTGTACGGTGCGCTTCGCACCGTACCCCTAGATATGTCTATCATTGGAGTTTTGTTCCTTGAGCACGAGCTCACTAAAGTCACTACAAGAATAACGTATAATTGAGAGCGTTTCTAGGACAATCTCTAAATAAGAGGAAACATATTTTTGGAGCTATAATCATTCTAAAATTTCTTTCGTCCTATAGTATACCGATCTTTGTCGATGAAAAGTTTAAACCACGTTTATAAAGAGTGTAACAAGTCCATTTCAGAACTGAGGTTCTTTTCTTTGAATGACGTAAACGGAATTACAGCCAAAGAGGCTCCAAGATTTTAACCTGGTTTGAAAAGGCTTAAAATTTGACGTTCAGCATCAATAATTGATGGATGTAGCCTGATGCGTGTCGTTATGCACCAAAGATAACCTAGGTCTACTAACTAGAAGCTAGTGGAAGTAGGGTCGAATTCCTCAGGGAGACACGGTCATAAGTAGAAGGTCAGTCTATAAGTCACGAATTGGGGGGGGGGGTTGTTGTTGAGATTGTAACTAAAACATATTTTAAAAGAACTAAAACAAAGATAACAAAAATGAGTTTTAATCAATAAAAAGGGGAATATGTCAGTATTCAGGTTTTCGCGGTAATATATGTCACATAACGATTAGGTCAGTCGAAAATATAAACGAAGTGGGAACGATTAATATCCTTTCGGTCTGAAATAACCCTGGACTCCCCTATCAATCTTTCGATCTAGATAGGTTACATAAATCATCCTAAACAATCCTACCCACCAATCTTACGATCCACGTAAGGTTTTACTAGGTAAACTAGTCTCCTGCGTGCACTCATTCGACAAGTTTCACAATTATATTGTTTATGGGTGAACTTCGTCGCAAAGACGACCAACATGCAAATTCTACGACATTACTCCGCGATTTCCTTCATCCTAACATATTATGGAGATTAGCTACGCATAATTGGGGGAACTACACTAACAATCATGATAATAACAACATTCAACATGATAAATAAAGATAAAATGCTAGAAATCATAAAATAACAAAAGTAATAATAAACAAAGGTAGAGAAAGGAATTACAGTAACTGTGGAAAGGTTGAACGAGATCCAAATGCTTATACTTAGAAGCAAAAGTTTGTGAAATGTAAAAACTAAAAGCGAAATGTTTAGATCTGGAAAGATGAAAAAAGTGCAAAAGTAAAAAGTGTGTGTAAAAACTGAATAATGGAAAACTCAGTTGTAAAAACTGGATATTGATTAGTGTGTTAACATAATCCTTAAATAGGGATTAGGTTAACTCCTCAGTTATAAAACCTAAAACGAGAAATGCAAATCCGGAGCAGATAAGTGAGTTGCTCGATCGAGTAGTTGTTCTTCAGAGTTTACTCGATCGAGTAACTTCGAGCTACCACTTGCTCGATCGAGTAACCTTGAGATCCTCGAGGACTTGGTCCTTCCTGCAGACTCCTCGATCGAGTACCCAGTACTTCGATCGAGGCTTTCTCCTCTTGCATCCACTCGATCGAGCTCTGGTGTTTGCTCGATCGAGTAGCTGACAGACATTTTGCTTCTTTTTTCGATTCTTCTTGCTTTTGTCCTTCGTCCTTGCTTTGGTTATCGTTCCTTTCAGTCTGGCACTGCACAATTGGGGTTATGGGACTCCTTGACTTGTTCCATCTTCTAAAAGGGCATACTTCGGACGAGAAAAGCTCGGTTTCCTTAACTTCTGCATAATTCCTGCAAAACGACAGAAAATACACCAAGAGAAGAAAAAAGGGGCAAAATCGCACGTAAAGTGCGTGAGAATGCATAGAAATGCGTGCTAAATGATGCCAAAAAGTATATAAAATAGGCACGCATCAAATATCCCCAAACCAAACCTTTGCTTGTCCTCAAGCAAACTAATGCAACTAAAAGAGGGAAAACAACTGACTAACTATCTAATGAAATGGAATCGCCTCAGAACCGACTATGGATCATGTTGTTGACCATGCAAATGCAGAATTTAACCATCATAAAGTTCAAAACTAAAAAGCAACGAATTCATACATGCAATGAAAACAACTTGGACGACTGACCTCGAATGACTTGTGTACTTTGGACTCTCCCGGATCGCTCTTCTCTCAATCAAAGGGTAAACATATATCTATAAGAGAGAAGGATAAGAAAATGAAGACGCTCTCCTAACTGCGACCAACATATCATGCAATGCAACTAGTATGACAAATGATTCTAACTACCGTACACACGCATAACAACATGTCAAAGCTATCACACGCTGAATACTTGCAAAAAAATATGGTTATGTGAGGTAAAATGGGTAAAAGGAGGCAAAAAAACTGTATGGGTAAGAGAGGGTAACGGCTCGAGCTAGCTACAATGACTCAACCAAAAGTAAAACCTCCCAAAATACTCAAAAACAATATCATGCTCGGCATATCACACAACTAATCCCGGAATCTTGAACCGGTCAAAAATCATGCTTAGCAAACATTTTCTTTTTCTTTTCTTTGTTTTTTTTTTATTTTTTTTTATTTTTTCTATTTCTTTTCTATTCCTAAAAGATATAAATAGAGCACGGGAATCATTTTTCTTTTTCTTTCCGTTTTCTTTTCTTCTTTTTTCTTTTTCTTTTCTTTTGCTTTTCTTCCTTTTTCTTTTCTTCTACTAAGTTCATGACAAAAACATACTCCCGAATTCAAGTTCCAAATTCTCAAATACCAACTCCGAAAACAAAGACTAAACCAAAACTGATATAATGAACGTATACCACAAAACAACACTACGGCTAGCTCGACACAAGGTAAGCTAAATCTGGGTGTAGTTTATAGGTCAATTGGCAGTTTTTGGCTAAATGTGGAGTTATATGGGTAGTATGAGAAAAGGGAAATGCATGTATTCTCCTAACATGTGATACCAACCACAAAACCATGCGTGCAGGCAGGAAGCAATCAAAAGTCATACATGTGAAATGCAATGATATGAGGGGAGTACTACTCTCAATCCTAGGTAAACTGGTCATGAATGTCACCAGTTATGGCTCTAAAACTCAGAAAGTATGTGTGGTTTGCCAAATACAAGTCAAGTCAAGTTTAGAAAGTCCATGTATAGTTTTCAAAGCAGAATTCGAGACATGCTATATGGTTTTTACAAAATGATGGTGAAAAAAACTGCAGATAACAATCAACTCGAAGATCCTAGAAGGCAAAATAATCACAGAAAACTCCATTCTGACTCGACTATATGCAAAAGTAAAAGTGCATTTTGTTGTTTTGTTGAAAAAGAAATGCAAAAAAATGACAAAGAGAGAGAAATGCATAAAGGAAACGTGAATGCATGCAAGAAAAAAGAAAAATGCAGACGTAAAAGGATGCAACTCCTCCCCAAACCAAACTAGACAATGTCCTCATTGGCTACAAAACAGGGGAAAGGGGTACACAACCTAATATATGTTCCTACGGGGTAAGATATATACAAACTATAAAGCATAAAAGAAAAACTAAGATGGAAATAAGGCAAGAAAAGCATAACCTCCCCAAACCAGCTGCAGCTGTCACTTCGCATCCTCCTCCGTACTCTCCTCATCACTGCTACCACTCTCCTTACTCCCACTACCACTCTCATCCTCCTCACCGGAGCTCTCCTCTGCCTCAGCTCCTCTACTGGCACTGGCATGCTGAGAGGCCTCCTCCGCACGTCGCCTCACCTCCTCTGTACCGTTGTCTCCCTAGGTGCCTCATATGAGGTCTGCGGGTACCCGCCATCTGGGTATCGGTAGAAAGAGGGGTGAGGACCACTGGGAGGTCGGAATGTACCAGTGCGCATCCTCGCGCCGTAATCCGGAAAGCTGACTAAGGCAAGGTCCCTCTAAAGAACGGACTGGGCCCTGAGAAGCTTTAAAAGTAGAGGATCACGGTACCCCCGGTCTGCGGCCGGTGGTACCTCAAAAAGTGGAGGTAAAATTAAATGTGCAGGGAAGCATGGGGTGGATGATGATGAAGAAGGGGTAGTGAAAGGCGAAGGTGTAGGCGTGGGTGAAGGTGTAAGAATGGTGGTGGTGTGTGTAGTGGTATGAGAGGTGGTCGGCTGAGAGGATGATAATGCTCGTGATGATGGTGAAGGTCGGGAACCTGAAGTGGCTCTGACCTCTCTCTCTCAGGTGAGGTGCGCTTCCTCTTTGAAGAGGAAGGAGTGAAAGAGATGTGGTAGGTGGGTGGCTCTGGTCTAGGTCCCTCAACAGTGGTGAGAGGGGTGAGTGCAGGTAAAGTGTCAGAGGGGAGGACGACTACGGGTGACCCAGCAATCCTCCAAGTCTGTCGGTCAGCATGGGCGAACCAGGTCAACTGGACCATGGCGCCTGTAGAAAGGTATATATCGCGGGTGACGGGCTCACCACCAGGCAAAGTCTCAAAGATGTATCGGTATCCTGGTGACAATACCGCCGCCTACAATAGCGCCAGTGACTCTGCGACCTATGTCGCCTAGATGGGTAGCCACAAGGTAGGCTATGTTAAGGACAAAAGGGGTACCACTGTCAATGTTTAGGTACCCCGCGACAATGGCCAACTCAATGTTACGGATGTTGTTTGGCTCAGGTCCTGCAAAGATGGTCTCTCCTAGCAGACAGAGGAAAATACGAACTACAGGGCTATGGACGTGGGCGACCCTTCGGTTATGGAAAGGTACATGCGAAAGGGCCTCCCACATCTACGGAACCAAGTTCCTAGGTGGTCTCAAGTATCCGTCACTAACCAGCCCCAAAACCTGTCCAAACCTAGCTAACGTCCAGGCATATATGACTCATTTCTGAGTCGAAAGTGAATGTAGGGCTCGGTCAGGTGGGCTAGAAAGGTGTCAGCAGAAAACAAATAGGAGCTGAAGAACTCCAAAGTGGGTACTCGGTATGTCGACTCGGACATGGTCGCAACCCAGCTATCCCCGTACCAGTCAATAGGTGAACTAGGGCCTAAGCAAGCCTAGTCTATCTAAGTCCGCACGAAGTAAAAACCTACTACCACGAATGATATTATCAACTAAGACCGCCATCTGATCTCTCTGATAGGTGTCAGTGAAAATTACCTCGGGGATTTCCTCGACTGAGGGAATCGCAGGTGGAGCTGGTGGGCGTGGAGCACGGCGAGGTGGCATACCAAGGACGGACTTCCGACCTTTCTGCCCTAGAACTTGGACCTTCTCCTTCCCCTTATCAATTGAGGAAGAGGCCACTGGTGCCATGGTGGTGAAGGAGGTGGCATAGTACGTCGTGGTGTTTGGTGGCGCGGGTTGTACAGGGGCAGGGACTCGGGGGGTGGCAACCACCAAAGCGGATGTGGTTGCCACGGCAGAAGTGGAGGGAGCTTGGCCAGCCATCGTGGTTGCTGCCGTGGTACTGGTGGTACCTGCGGAGGTGGATTTTCCGTCCATTCCTACAAAGCAAGGACACAATCAAGCCTAAACATATCCTAATCATTCAGAAAATCGAAAAAAATGTGCAAACTCAATTCCAAAACCCTAAATTTGAAATTTAGGGAAATGTTTTGAATTGAAATCAAATTTGAACATAAGAACGACTTACCTGATTAGTAGGATGATGATTAAAGCGCGAAATCACAAGCAAACAAATCAAATTCGAAATTATTCGAACGAACAAACCCTAGGTATCGAAAACTTCGAATTACTCGAAATTAACTTTGAAATTGATGGGGCTTTCACTCGAATAATCAAATTAAGTTGATAGCAAGCAATATTAACTGATTAGATTGTTGAAAAACAAAGAAAACAAGAGGAATCGAAGGGAAGGAGATGCGAAAGACTGAAATCGAGTGAAATGAAGTGAGCATCGAAGACTTCGCTTTATATAGGCTGAGAGTTGCTCGATCGAGTAGTAAAAACAGCTCGATCGAGTAGTAAAAACTGCTTGATCGAGTAGTAAAAACTGGTCGATTGAGTGACTCACTTAAGGCATATTTACTCGATCGAGTACTGAAGTCCACTCGATCGAGTGGTTGTCAGCACTGAAGTTTCCTCGACTGATTTCTCCTCGATCGAGCTCTTACAAGCTCGATCGAGTATTTCTTCACTGGTGCTCACTCGATCGAGCAAATTACAGAGCTCGATCGAGGCTTTTCTACTGCGAAGCTCGTTCTTTCCTCATCTCTTCTGTTTTAAACTCTTTTTCTTTGTTTTTGCCCGGTCCATTCCTGCATAAGAATACGAAACACTACAAACATACAAATAACCACAAAAATTGTCTCGGATTCATGCATAGTCTTTAGTCTACCTACGGATTACTACTAAAAAGTCTAACGGATTAAGCAAAAAGTTTGTCTAAGTCTAACAAAAACAGTAAATTGTCTACTACAAAGTGCACGGGGTTGCAAACCCGACATGAAAGTTCAGAAACAAATGTTCATTGCCCACGACTGGGCTCTTGGCTCGTGGAACTCCCTTCCGCAGTTGTGACAACTTCAGTCTTCAATTTCCAGACGGTGGTGTTGCTGACAGGATCATAAACCATAGTGTAGTCTTTGGACGTCCTCTTCATGTTTGTCGAGCGTTCCATCCTTGTTCTTCAAAGACAACCAACCCCATCCATTCGGGTTGTGGTCAGGTTTCGTATCTGCATCAGAAATCGAGAAATCTTCCTCTATTTTGCTCTCAGTATGAGGCAGACGCGTTAATTCTAACAAATTTAAGTTTGCAGAAACGTCATGAGTCAAAGAATAACAAGGGACAACGGACATGGGTGACCTTGGTGTGTTAGTCTGCCTAAAAATTAGGTCTTCGCTACCAACCTGGAAGGTCAATGTAACATCCCGTATTTTCGTAAATAAGATTTTAATGATCTTAAAATATTTTCCGGAATATAATATTATTTTAATAATAAATCGTAAATCTTATTTTAAGTTTTCCGTTAAGTTCCGTCTTAAGAATATTTTAATTCATAAGATGTTAACTTGGCATCTCATTTTCCGACTTGAGTCCGTATCACAAACAAATAAAATCCGACTCAAGAAAAAGGTAAAAAGGACAACTAAACCCTACTTAAGCTTCCTCCTTCATCGACACTTTCATTTTCACATTTCCATTCACCGTAAACAAAGAAACACCATTTCCTCCATTTTCTTCAAGCTTAAAATCATAATCTCGACCCCTTCCCGAACTCGTATCAAGGTAAGTTTTATATTTTCGAAATCCTCTCAAAATTTGCAATCTTTCTATGTCTTTCAATTTCAGTTTCCTTGAATTCGAAAAAGAGGCTGTTTTGACCCAATTTCGTTTCTAGCTCTTAATTCCCATTTTTTTTTTGTAGGAGTTGGATTAGAGGACCCGGAGCTTGATACTTACGTTATTGAAGAAGATTTAGGAGCTTAACCAGCTTAAAAGGTGACTTTGATGAGCAACTCGGCCTTTTTGTTAAAGTAGCATGCTTGTTGTGTTTTTGGATGAAATCTTGTGTTTAGGAACATGACGAGGTTTACTTTTATCATCTTTATGCTTCTTATGATGTTATTGTGGAAGTATTGTGTTGAATTCATGGCTTAAGTGGAAATTGTGAGTATACATAAAGATCGGTATCATTTGGGATTTTCGTTCTTATGCTTGTTAAATGCTTGATTTTGTTCAAAGATCATATATGAGATGCACTTGGGATTTTTATGGGTTGTTATATGCTGATAATGTAGGTTTGATACTAGAAATCATGGTGTAGAAGTGTTTGTCGAAAGTTTGATGGAATTGGCAAATTGCAAGAAACACGCGAAAGGAACCTGGCCCGTGCGTGGGCGCAGGCTGCGCACCACCAAGCGCAGGCGGCGCAATCCAGGCTCAGCTACGCACCCTCTTGCGCAGGCTGCGCAAAAACCGCTGTAGCTTTTGATTGTTTAATTGTTTTTCGAGCTGTTTTGGGGGCTTGTTTCCCAATTGTTTTTAGGATGTTTAAGTGATGTTTAATGATATATATGCTTATTTATAAATGTATATTTGATCTAGGTAAAGTTTAAGTAAAGTGGTTAGTCGCTTGTCTAAGATTAGCTAGTTCTTAATGGTAATGATAAGGTAGTAAGTAATAGTTTAGCATGTTTATATCTTATCTTAAGTTAATCATTTTCTTAGGTTGTTTATGAAACCTAGAGAACTTAGTTAGTTGAATAGGAACCCTTAGACTTGTAGAGGTGAGTTGTAGGTTGTTCATGGTTGTTATCGAACTTGGTTTTCTCTCATATGCTTATGTGTGTTTGAGGTCCCCGAGGTTCGGGCGAAATTATGTTGGGTTCGGAAATTGAGAGAGGATAGAGACCCCCCGGTCGGGTAACCGAATGGGAAATTGGCTCTCCCTCAACTTAGTTCCCGGGGTCAATTAAGTGTTGTTTAGAGGTCTAGAAGTTTAGGACTAAGGACTTGGTTGTAGTACATATCGGAATATGTCTGAGTTGGGACCGCTTGAGTACGATATGTACTGATGTTTGATGCATGTCAAGTTATGGTCTGAGTTGCGATCCTCTAGTTTGACACATAAGTGTTTGTGGCGTGACAGCCTAGTTTGAGTTGCGACGTAAGAATCGTCTCGTGTATGGATGATGCGGTAGGAATATGTTTGAGTTGTGACCTCTGTCCTACCGTGAGTTTGTTTGACCGTAGTGGGTTGGGTCTGAGTTGGGATCCCGATTTCACTAAGAAGGGTAATGGTTCTGAATGAGTTGCGTTATGAACCATTATTAGCTGATTGGTATCCATCAGTGGCTGAGTTACGGCTACGGGTGTACGCTTGCTCACTTGTGTACCAAGTTTACCTGAGTTGGAGTGTGACTTGGACACTGCTGATTGTGTCTAGTGCTTATCTGAGTTGGGGTAGGTTCTAGGTATTAGTGATTGCATCTGCTTGCCTGAGTTGGGGTACAGTGTCAGATGTTACTGATTGATTGTGTTTATATAGTGTGATATGACATTGAGATATATATGCTTCACATGTTCTAAATGTTGGAGTATGTTGGATGCTTTATGTGTTACGTGTCGTTAACAATAGGTGGCTAGGAGAACTCTAGTCACTCCCCACTGATTGTGGCGTACCTGTTTTCATGTATGTAGGTACATGATAGGTTGGTGGTTGATGGGTTACATTGGAGGCTAGCGAGCGATGATCCTTTCATCGATGACTTACCATTTCTATCGTTAGCTAGACCTAGATGTTTTGGATTTCATACTTGAGTGCCTGTAGGGATGTGCCATCCCAGGCTGTTTTGTATTTATACTTTTCGTACTTAGACATATACTTATCTATGTTTTGGTTTATATCAGTTTGTACAGTTTAGTTTTAATTCACCTCGTTTATCATGCATGTTAAAGTTTAAATTCCGCGTAAATTTTGGCATGTTTGTATGTTTTATTTTCCGCTGCGACGAGGGGTTTTACAGTTGGTATCAGAGCGTTATCGCTCCCGACGCACTCATGTAACCCCCAACCTTAAATTGACCATATAATTGAATAATGAATGAGAGATGGGTAGACTTAAGGATTTATATTGTAGTCTGTTTGTGATTGCTAATTGCTAAGTTAACACTTGCGTTTCTTTTGAAGGATGGTGAGGACTTCTGCAGCAGAGAATACGATAATGCAAGCCCTTCTTCAGGTGCTTGAGAACCAAAGACATTAAGCTGAAGATGTTCCTCCTCCTCCTCCACCAGGCAATGATGCCAACAGACCTGGTGGCTTTTCATGGATCGCCTCTCAGATGTCTAGGAGTCACGCGAAGACCTACGGCGGTGACGTTGACCCATTTGCTCTTTCAGAGTGGTTTCGAGAGATGGAGAAGATTTTTGCCATGTATTTAGTGGTCAAGGAGGATAGGGTGCGTCTACCCACTCATTTTTTGACATTGGAGGCTGATAGGTGGTGGACTCTCACTGGTCCTACTTTTCTACTTGACCCATTGTTTGATTGAGAAGCGTTCAAGGAGAAGATTGAGACTCGCTTTTATCCTAAGGAGCTTCGTTCACAAAGACTGAAGGAATTTATGGAAATTAAGCAAGGAAAGATGACGGTACAGGAGTTCACATATAAGTTCAACCAGCTAGCTCACTTTGCTTCGAGGTTTGTGAGAGACGAGTCAGAGAGGGTGTACTTTTACAGAGGGAAGTTGGGACCCCGTATTGAGAGTATGGTCCGCCGAGACTCTACTTCCTTTGTTGAGGTGTACGATGACGCAATCTGGGCTGAGAGTTCTATCAGGGCTATTGATGCTAAGACTCGTGCTGCTGCTGCTGCTAGTGCTTGTTCACACCAGAGATCTATCTACCAGGGAAAGACGCCTTTTGTTCCATCCACTAAACCTGCTACTTCTCAGAAGAAGAGGTTTGAGAGGTTTGTCGCTCCGGTCGCTAAGACCACTGTTCACACAGATACTACTTCGGGTACTTGTCACCGTTGGGGTAAACCATCTCATCCCGGTTTCGATTGCTTCAAGAATTCCTACAAGTGCTACACTTGTAATGGATTTGGGCATAGATCATTTGAGTGTCAAGAGAGGAACACTGCTATTGGCAAGGCTGCCACTGCTGCTGCAGCTACTAGAGGAGGCAAGGCAAAGGGGAAAATCTTTGTTATGAACAGAGCAGTGGCTGAGGCTCATCCGGATATCGTTGCATGTATATTTTCTGTTCTTGGTGCTGAGTGTCTAATCTTATTTGATACTGGTGCTTCCTTGTCTTTTATATCGACTCAGTTCACCGATAAACTAGCTCTGGAGTCTTCTGTTGTTGAGGATACTTTAATCTCATTGCCTTCCGGAGATGTTTTCTCCTGCTCTCCTTCCCATAAGGATGTTCCTATTGTTATTGGTTGTGCCACATTTCCAGCGGACTTACTGAGATTTCGTCTCGAGGAATTTAACATTATCCTCGGTATGTATTGGTTATCGCAATACCATGCTCGCTTCGAGTGTCGCGACCAGAAAATCTGCTTGAGGATTTCTTCAGGAGTTCGTGTTTCCTATAAGGGAACCCGCCCCAAAAAGGGTGTCCGTGTCATTTCTTCGATGAAAGCTTCTTATCTTCTTAGGAAGGGTTGCCAAGCCTTCCTGTGTGTGGTTTCAGCTGCGAAGCCTTCGCTACCGAAACTTGAAGATGTACCATTGTTCATGAGTTTCCAGATGTCTTTCTAGAGAGTTGTCGGGTATACCTACTGAGAGAGATGTTGAGTTTAGCATCGAGCTTGTTCCAGGTACCGGACCTATATCCAAGGCTCCATATCGTATGGCTCCGCCTGAATTGTAGGAATTGAAGCAACAACTAGAAGAGATGATCGAGAAGGGATTTATTCGACCGAGTGCCTCTCCTTGGGGTGCTCCAGTGCTTTTCGTTAAGAAGAAGGATGGTTCCATGAGACTGTGTATCGAGTACAGGGAATTGAACAGAGTTACGGCGAAGAACCGATACCCTTTACCTAGGATTGATGACTTGTTTGATCAGCTTAGAGGTGCCTCCAGATTTTCTAAGATTGATCTTCGTTCAGGGTATCACCAGATTCCAGTTAGAGAGGCTGACATTGCGAAGACTGCCTTCCGTACCAGATATGGACATTTTGAGTTTGTTGTCATGTCTTTCGGTTTGACGAATGCTCCTGCGATATTCATGGATCAGATGAACAGGACGTTCAGTGAGTACTTAGACACTTGTGTTATGGTGTTCATTGATGACATTTTGATATATTCGAAGACTGATGCTGAGCATGCCGAACATCTTCGTTTGATACTTGGGATTCTGCGCCGACAGAAGTGGTTTGCGAAGTTTTCAAAGTGTGAGTTTTGGTTGTCTTAGGTTGCATTTCTTGGACATGTTATATCTAGTGAGGGTGTTATGGTTGATCGTGCTAAGATTGAGGTTGTGATTGATTGGGAGAGTCCCAAAGATGAGGTTGATATTCGTAGTTTCCTTGGATTGCCTGGTTACTACCGACGGTTTGTAGAGGACTTTTCTAGACTTGCTCGTCCGATGACTCAGTTACTAAAGAAAGAGACCAAATTTATATGGACAGATAAGTGTGAGAGCTCGTTTCAGGAATTGAAGACTAGGTTGACTTCTGCTCTAGTGCTTACTCTTCCAGAGATTGGTGTGGATTTTGATGTCTACTGCGATGCTTCTATGCTTGGACTTGGTTGTGTGTTGATGCAGAGTGGGAAAGTGATTGCTTACTCCTCCAGACAGTTGCGAGTTCATGAGGTGAACTATCCTACGCATGATCTTGAGTTGGCCACTATTGTTCATGCCTTGAAGATGTGGCGACACTATCTTATTGGTTCGCATTGCCGCATTTTCACTGATCATAAGAGTTTGAAGTACATTTTCACATAGAAGGACCTTAATATGCGACAGCGTCGATGGTTGGAATTGGTCAAAGACTATGATATTGAGTTTTTGTATCATGAAGGCAAGGCTAACGTGGTTGCTGACGCGCTTAGTCGCAAGACTTCTCATTCGTTGAGTGTCATTCGTGTATTGCCAGAGGAACTTTGTTCTGAGTTCAGGAAGTTGAGACTAGAGATGGTAGGTAGTGGATTTGATTGGTTTTCTGTAATGACTGCTGAGCCGACATTGTATTGGGAGATTCACAAGAGTTTGCCCGCAGATGCTACTTTCAAGAAGTTCGAGGCCAAGATTGCTAGTGGCGAGGCTAGAGATTTTGTGATTGATGCTGACAGCTTTCTTCGTTTCCGTGGTCGGATGTATGTTCATGATGCTCCTAGCTTGAGGAAGAGAGTGTTGGATGGGGCTCATTTGACTCCATATTCTATTCATCCTGGTGGAGATAAGATGCATAAGGACCTTAGGCGTTTGTTTTGGTGGCCAGGGATGAAGAAGGACATTTTGGATTATGTGAGTAGATGTTTGACTTGTCAGCAGGTGAAAATTGCGCATAAGAGACCTTGTGGTCTACTACAACCGCTCCATGTTCCTCAGTGGAAATGAGAGTGTATTTCGATGGACTTCGTTACCGCTCTACCTAAGACCGTTGGCGGTAAGGATGCTATTTGGGTAGTAGTCGACAGATTGACCAAGTGTGCTAGGTTTATACCTATTCGTGAGACTTGAATTGGGATATGGATCGCCTGGCTAAGGCTTACATTGTAGAGATCGTTCGATACCATGGGGTTCCGAGAGAGATTGTTTCAGATAGGGATCCGCGTGTCTTTTCGAGATTCTGGAAAGCTCTTCAGGAGGCCATGGGTAGCCGACTTTTGATGAGTACACCGTTCCATGCTACTATAGACGGACAGTTAGAGAGGACTATTCATACTTTAGAGGACTTATTGCGTGCTTGTGCACTTGACTTTCAGACTTCTTGGGAACAGAATCTACCGCTGGTTGAGTTCTCGTACAACAACAGTTATCACTCGTCGATTCAGATGGCTCCATATGAGGCGCTTTATGGTAGGAAGTGCCGTAGCCCTATCTGCTGGGATCAGTCGAGCGACGTTCTTGATTTAGGACCTGACCAGTTGGCTGCGACAATTGATCACGTTCAGCTTATCAGAGGTAGGATGAAGGCCTGCACAGGATCGGCAGAAATCTTATGTAGACATTCACTACTAAAAAATAGACTTTTTCCGACCGATTACAGAGCAGTTGGGAAAAAAACTTTGCGACCGATTTCATACTATTTGCGACCAATACCAGTTATTTATTTGGCGGGATCAAAATTTTGTTTGCGCGGGTTGTTTCCAACTATATTTCCGACTGACTTGTGGTTGCAAAATTAAAATAGTGACTGATTTTCCTACCACTACTTTGTCAGGCGCTAATGTCGATTTTCCTACCACCAGTACGACTACATATCAGTAGCAAATAGAATTATACCAAACCAAAAACACTTAACGCCTAATTCAATTACGACTATAATCCTTAAACCCCTATAATTCTGAAAACGACTATTATAAAAAACCCTCCCCCCAATTCTGAAATCCCGAAAAACCAAACCTCCCTCCGACTGTCCACCACGACCGTCGCATCAACATCTCCCTCTGGCATCCTCCCACGACCGTTGGCCTCCGGCGTCCATGTAATACCTCGTGTTTTTATTATAATATTTATTTATTTATTTATTTATTTTATACTTGGCGTGTAGATAATATCCCGGCACCAGTATTCGATAATTTTATCGAATAGTGAACTTATCAAAGAAGTGTTGTTTTTTTTATGTGGTCCATGAGAGTCGAACTAGGGACCTTTGGCACACGGTTTGGGCCTTGATATGCGTGTCCCATGATTCAGCCCACAGTACATCACGTCCTTTATGCAAACACAAACAAACACCTACAGCCTCCCTGCCTTCTTTGTTCAACCCTAAATCCTTAACCTAAATTTACCCTAATCAACATTCTATCACCACTCACCTTATGCCGACACAACAGAGAGTTTAGGGGAGGTTCACACGATGGGTTTAAGGCAGCCTAGGGTGGCTCGATTACGCTGTGAGTAAGGTATGTTCATCACGGCTGTTTTTCCTTCATTCTGCGTTCCTTTTTCGTATTGTTATCACTATCTTACAATCATCTGTACCGTGCTAATATTCACATGTTGATAATCTTTGACAGACTGTAGTCGTGTATGGACCTTCGTTAGTTGTCTTTGACCACCCATGATCACCGTGTGGGGGTGGTTTTCCTGGACTGTTGCATTAAAGAGCTCGGGACATGGCTTAATGTTGTTTAAATTTTTTTAACATTTCGTTCATGTTTATTATGAGTATTAAAGTTTTTCCGTCTTTTGGTAGTCGAAGTTTAGCGTGTTGGTGTGTGGTGGTTAGAGGGGGGAGATAGTCGGGTCAGTTTATGTACAAAAAACAGTCGGGTCAGTTTGGGTACAGAAAAAGGGGATTACAAGTGAGTGTAAGCGAGGGTTGTTAATGGTGGTTTCGAAGAGTTGAGTGGTGTCGAAGGTGGGTGTTTGGCACCAGGGGTTAGTGTCCAGTGTGAGGTGTCGAGTCTAGTGGTTAGTTGGGAGAGATGTGGTGTTAGCCGGTGGTTAGAGGCGTGGTTGCAAGGGAGGTGGAGCTCGGTTGGGTACAGGAACGGGAATGTATGTTTGTGACCAGGGTGTTTAGTGTTGGTGTTGGTGGCTGTTGGGGTCGAGCTAGGGCCAGGGGTTGGTGTCAGGTGGTTCACCTTGTTGCACGGATAGCAGCCATGGTGGAGTTGCGGCGGTTCCGAGGGGTTAAAAGGAGTCGAAGGGGGTCGGGAACTAGGCTGGTTGCTAGGGCTGTATATACGGGTTTAGTGATGAGTTGGGGCTGTTTTGGTTGGTCACACATTACATACGGGTTGTTGGTCCTTAATTATTTTGTTGTTGTTTGTTTGGTTGGTGTTAGCATTATTATTATTTATTGTAATGATGGTTAATAATACTAAGTAAATTAGGTTTAGTATTATTATTTATGTTGCTATTGTTGTTTCGTTCCTCGTTGCTAGCGTGTTTACGAGTTTTTATGTTAAGTTATGATTAGTTATTTAATAAGCTGTTGTTATTATTATTATCATGGGTAGATTATCATTATTTTTTTTTTTTTTTGATAAAGGGTTAAGTATTATATATCAAGAAAGATTACAAGAGTCACCTAGAAAAGACCTTGTAGAAAGGTCTGATCTTGAGTGTTAAGGTTACAATGCATTCTACTTTTAAACATCGAAATTAAATCCTGCTTAATTCGTACTAAAACAACATTAGGCCTAGTCAATTGCTGCTCACATCGACTCTTATTCCTTTGGTACCATATGTGATACATAAGTGCATTCAATGCCCCATTCCTCACTGCTCGCTGCAGTTTAGACCCTCGTATCCTCAACCTTCTATGGATACTCATTCTGTCATCAATTCTGAAGTGTAACCAATCTTGAATCCCCTTCAATAGCATGCTACTATAAGGACATTCACAAAACAAATGCTGGAGTTGTTCTGATGATGCTGCACAGAGACAACAAGAGTCTTCTGATATGATATTCAGTGATTTCAGCTTTGCCTTAGTATTCATAGCTTGATGATAGAACAACCAAGCTACAATTCTGTGTTTTGGCACAGTCCATCTATTCCAAACTAGTTTATGCCACTCAACCTATTTAGCCTTATGCCTCATCCATTGATAACCCTTTGCAACTGAGTAGCCATTCACACCAGTCCATGACCATGCTCCTACTTCATATCCCTGTTGCATTCGGACTCGAAATTTGCAGACTTTCTTCCAGTACCAGTTTGTATCAGAGGGAGGGTTATAAGTCTGCCATGGTTTACCTTTCAGATAAACATGGTGCACCCATTGCACCCAGAGTTTAGTTGCATTACTACTTACCCAAACTATTAGTTTAGCAATGGCAGCAGCATTCCAGACCTTAGCTTGCTTCAGATTTAAGCCGCCTTCCCTGTGTGGATGGCAGATTTTATCCCATGCTACTAGAGGAACCTTCAAATACTCAGCATCTCCTGCCCATAAGAAGTTCCTGCATATGTTTTCCACCTGTTTGGTCACTGCTGCAGGCAAAATAAAAATAGAGGACCAGTAATTACTGAGAGTGGACAGAACAGTTTGGACCAGTATCAATCTACCAGCATAAGAAAGCTTTTTTGCCCCAAGTCTTCTTATCCTTTCCACCACCTTATCAATAAGAGGTTGACAGTCTTTTATGGTCAATTTAGTAGCCTTAATAGGGACTCCAAGGTACTTAAAAGGCAAAATTCCTTCTTTGCAACCTGAGACCTGAATAATTTCGTGCTTAATATGTTCCTTGACACCAGCAAAATAAACATTGGATTTTCCTTGACTCATTTTGAGTCCAGAAGCATGAGAGAAAGTTGAAAAGGATCTCAGCAGCACCATTATAGACGTAATATCCCCCTTACTGAACATGAGCAAATCATCAGCGAACATCAAGCAAGACAATCTCATAGGCTTACACATAGGATGGAATGTGAAAGGCATATGAGTGGTTGTGTATGCCAGAATTCTTGTGAGATACTCCATACATATAGTGAATAGCAGAGGGCTGAGGGGGTCTCCTTGTCTAATTCCTCTTTTCCCTTGAAAAAAACCAACTTGCTCACCATTCAAATTGATGGAATAGGATGCAGTAGTGACACATTGCATTATTACATGAATTACTTGGGAAGGGAACTTCAAACCATACAACATTTGTTCTAGGAAGGACCACTCTATGGTATCATATGCTTTCTGCATATCTAACTTGAATAAGCATCTAGGTGACAGGGCTTTTCTTTGATACACTCTCACCAAATCCTGACAAATGAGAATATTTTCAATAATGCTCCTACTCTTTATGAACCCCCCTTGCTCCTTACCAATCAGATCAAGAAGGACTTGGCTGAGTCTGTTGCACAAAATTTTAGATATGCATTTGTATACAACATTGCAGCAAGCAATAGGCCTATACTGTTTAACATTACTTGGTCTGTCGGTTTTAGGCACCAAAGTAAGAATAGTAGCATTCAGCTGCTTTAGCATCTGACCCTGAGTGAAAAAATCTTGCACTGCATCACACACCTCATTGCCTACAGTATCCCAAGCATCCTTAAAGAACTTGCTAGTATACCCATCTGGCCCAGGTGACTTATCATTAGGAATACCAAACATTACTTCCTTAACCTTATCCTTTGTAACAGGCTTTTGTAAAATTTGCACATGATCTGCAGTACAAAGTGCTCCTTGCTGGATTATGAAATGTTTTACAGAGGCAGTAGAAGCCTGCTGTCCCAAGAGGGACTCATAGAACTGCAGGAAACTCTTTTTGATCCCATCAGCATCAGTATGAACTACCCCATTCTGATCCTCAATCTGATACACAGAATTCTTTGCTCTCCTGGCTTTTAAGGAGCCATGAAAATATGCTGTGTTTGCATCTCCTTTGTCAATCCATTGGGTTTTGGCTTTCTGATGGAGGAATTCTTGAGCCAGCTGATTGAGGTGAGCATATTCTTTGAGCAGAATGTACTCCTGCTGTCTCAAATCATTATCAGCAGGTGTTTGTTGTAATTGTGTCTGCACTTGAGTCACTTTAATATGGGCTATATGTGCTTGTTGCTCGATATCAGAAAAAGTCTCTCTATTGAGTTGTTTCAGCCCCCTTTTCAAGCCTTGTAGTTTTTTCACCAATCTGTACATAGGGGTACCAGTGACAGTGGCCTGCCACCCCTGCTGTACAATCTCCTCAAACTGACTACTAGAACTCCAAAAATTGAAGTATTTGAAAGGTTTAGTTTTCCCTGTCTCCTTTGGCCCTTGCATCAGAATACATGGTGTATGGTCAACCAAGCCCTCGGGTAAAAAATTTGCCTTAGAGTTAGGAAAGCAGTGTAACCATCTCTCATTAATCAAACATCTATCAAGTCCAGTACAAACTTGTTCTTCAGGAATGTGTTTGTTGTTCCAAGTATAGAACGCTCCTATTGCAGGACAGTCCATCAACTCACAATGAGCTACACATTCCTCTAGATTATCATTATTATTATTGTTATTATTATTATTCTTACCATTATTATTATGATTATTATTATTATTATTATTATTATTATTATTATTATTAATATTGGTATTTTTATTACTACTAATATTGTTTTATTACTTTATCTTTGTTTTATGTTGGTCTTGTTCATGTTAATTAAAGTTACGAGTCGGGAAATTAGTGAGTCATGGGAGTTTCTATTTTGGGAAAGTTTCTATTTATGGAAACTTTCCACTTATGGGAGGTTTCTATTCATAGTAAGTATGGTTTGTTATGGGGTTCGGGAAGTTTATTAATTCGTTACGTATACGTGTTTAGGTAGCGGGTTTTGCGTGGAACATTTCTAGCGAGCTTTGGATTTATCTGCATTCCTACTATTTGAGGTAGGGGAAATTACTGTGATTATAGTGTTGAGTATTCTGTTGATATTTGGTGATTACCATGTTTATCTTATGTTATAATATGATTGTTATATGAGCTATTCATTTATATCTTTCTGAGATACGTTGTGATCGGTGCGGAGTTAATGGGCGTTGTGATCGGTGCGGAGTTAATGGGCGTTGTGATCGGTGCGGAATTAATGGGCGTTGTGATCCGTGCGGAGTTAATGGGCGTTGTGATCCGTGCGGAATTAATGGGCCTTGTGATCCGTGCGGAGTTAATGGGCCTTGTGATCGGTGCGGAGTTAATGGGCCTTGTGATCGGTGCGGAGTTAATGGGTCTTGTGATTCGGAGTGGGGATGATTGAATTTCTATTTATAGTAATGTTTGGTTGTTTACTTTTCATCTACTCAACCTCGTGGTTGACCTTGTGTATTCGTGTGACACCTCACACCTGTGATGATCCGTGATGGGGAGCAGTTTTGACAGGAAAGATGGTGCTGTGGGACCATGGGATGGCGTGAGCACTTGGATGGACTGATTTAGATGTAGATCGCATACTTTGTAGTTATCAGTTGTACTTTAATTTCCGCTGTGTAATATTTGTAACATCGAAGTTTAAATTTTATCAGTTTTTATATATAGTACTTTTGTTTGATTTACTTTGTTATTCACTACCTCGGATATTTCGAGATGGTAACAGCTCAATTTACTGAGGATGTCTTGCCAAAGGCTCCTTAATAAATCGGGGTGTTACAAAGTGGTATCAGAGCGAACGATCCTCAGGCCTAAACCAAATGAATAATAATGAACGTAGGAAGAGTCTAATAAAATGAACCCCGAGATGAAACTGTTAGGAGCCCAAAAAAGGAACGGGATGAGTTAGGGGCCCCCTCACACCAAACCTGGGCCCTTTCTGTTCGGTCTCGGGAACCCAATGAGAGTAATTGGAGAGTGGGGTAGATTATATAGTGACCTAGTTATCTTGTACTAACGTTCTTGCAGGAGAAGGAATGTGGTAAGTTATGATGTGAAATATGGTTGGTAATATATACTGCGAATCATGAGATTGATGTTGAATGTTGATTGAGATATACTATTTCTCGTATTGAGAACAAGAGTTTTTGAATATGAGCTTTACTGGTATATATATGGTAATATGCAAGCGGCTATATGATCCCTGAACCGTTATGTAGAGATGTAGTATAATGATATATGATCCCTGAACCGTTAGGTAGAGATATAGTATAATGATATGTGTAATAAGTTGATGAGCTATAACTACCTAAAAGGATAGATGTAGGAGAGATATGATCATGATTGACTAGAATGGTTAGTAGAGCCAACTATGCTATGTCGTTATAGGATGTGAAACCAAGTTAAGTCTTATGTGTAAAGCTAGTAGACCGAACCGGATGTCGTGCCCGTTGATAATTGTCTGTTACTATTCTATGTGTGTATACACTTCTTATTTGCATGCCTTATACTTTGCAAGAGTTTACTGATGGGCTTATTAGGCAAATGTGATCGGAATTTGAAATTTATAATTGTTATTATTTTACTAATTGCTTTAGCAATCCATGTCTAGTGAAATGCGGAATGTGTTACCCCAAGCCATGAGTACTCTAGGGTTATGTGTTGCATAGATCGTACTTAAAGTATATATGGCAATTTCTTTTGACACCCAAATAATTTAGTTAGAGAGTCATGTTTCTATAAGTGGCACCTTGGTGGTTTCTGGTATACATATTTACATACTATTATGTTGTGATTGTACGATGGTAGGAACTAATGCATTGTTCATACATGTATATCTATTGAATCATTACGTGATGCTACTTCTCAATTTCGCAATATTACCGTCTTGTAGATGACAATTTCAGTTTGAAATAATGATGTTAAATTGGTACAATGTGATCCCAACGCTTCGAATGACATGTCAATATGTTTTGGAAAAATAATGGTCATATTTGAATGTGATAGTGTGAAGTGATTTTAAGGGACGCAAAATTTTTGATAAATTTTCAGAATGTTACCTTGCTTGCGAGAGCTGCCATTTAAAATGTGTTCTATATATGTGTATGACGCTTTTATGTATGATAAACTTTTGAGTTAACTTTCCAATGTCTTTGGTTTCATGTTAATAGGAGTTATATTTTGAGAGAAATAAAAACTTTAGTTGATAGTGGTTATGCATAAATCCAACTCTACTGTTCAGAATATGTGTTCGCGTTTTCAAAATGATACGCCATGTAAAATCGTAACGAGCCACTATTTAATTGTGATTTTTGATTATGATTTTTTTTTGTAAGTTGTTGCATAATGTGTAATTGGTGAATTGTGAGATTTGTAAGTTCATATAAAAGTTTAGTCAAATGTGGATTGTGTGATGTGATTCCGCGATATCCTGATATAGCATTAGTAACATGAATATGCGCCTTATTACATAATAACGTAATTTTGCTTACTTCTATACAAAATGTTTTCAATTATAGTGACGTTTTTTTTTTCTGGTGACATGACCTCAAATTAAAGACGTGATGTTCGTACGTGATGTTAAAATCATATTTATTAGAAAAGAGTCTTGACAAGTAGTAGAAGGAAATTTGACTGGTAAACTTATTAACATGATATAACAACCTAAGTGTTATACGTAATTCTGATTATTTTGAACAATGTGAATCTTGTTGATGTTCTTTCGTATATCAATGGTTATCTCTGTCTAGTTCCCTGCGATTTTAATTTTCATGGTCTCTTCAAGTATACTGGTATGCCATAAAGGGAATTGTATATGCTATATTTAAAAACCTGGTCATAATATATTGAATTATTAATTGGTTGACATGTGAGTCACGAAAGTATTAGTCGTGTGAATTCATTTACTTTTATCGTTAAAACTTTCATAATTCATGAACTACAAGGACAATGTTTTAGTACAAAAAAGTCAGAATGTCTCCATGTAGCCTTGTTTCGAATTTCAGCTTGTAAAATTGTCTTTTGACTTGAGTTTATAAATTGTCACAAATTAACGCTTCAAGGTTTCAAAAGTTTTAAAGTTGTATTTCAAAGTGATGATTATCCATGATGACGCTTGATCTTTTAATAATTATAGTAATTGTTTGCATTATGACAAATTCTATACTTACATGTTGATGAAAGCCTGCCCGAATGCTTAATTGTTGCGCAGTAATAAACCCTTATGTTGCAAGACATTTATTTTATTAGTCTCTTGATAAATGATGTAATATAAATGGACGGGAAATGTACCTGAGTGAATTTACTAACTAATTGATATCTGGGAATGTTAAACGATCTTGTGAGTCTCTGAGTTATGTATGTCCTGTGAAATATGTCCATGTTCCATGTTTAATTACGTTAATTAATGTTGCGCTATGTCTTTTCCTTAATATGGTTTTGCTTCAAAAATATGTTTATGAACATGAAACGTTTTAAATTGCCAACTATGAACTATGAGTTTCTTGATTATTTATGTTGTTGTATATACTAGCTTTGCGTTGAAATTTCATGGGTGTGTAAGTGTTATCTACTCAGATTTTGTCTTACTGCGTAACCCGAGTTCTACAGATCCTAATACTTTTGTTATTTCTTGAGGTTGTATAAGTACATGATACTAGCTATGGGTCTCTTTTGAGTACTTATTTGAATTAAATATTAGTAATTGTCCTTTTATTTTGATAGTTAAAATCTTGTATTGATAAGATAACTCTTTTGTTTGTGAGATCGGTAAACTTTTGGTAATTGATTAGTTGTTTATGCATAATGGTTTTGTATGAGGTTGGTTTGGTATAGCATCCCGATCCCTATTTTATGAACTGTGGAATTGTAAGTATACATACAAGTATGTAAATGAACTTGGAAGGTGAGTTGATGAGATTGAGATGCTCGTGAGTCTAGAACGAAGACCGTTATTGATTTTGTATTGAGATTGAGATTGCATTTCAGTATTTTATCGAGTCGCTGTATTCTTTAACCTTGAGTTGTGGGTGAGTAGCTGAGGGTTTACACTCTAAAAGTGGACCAGTTCCTTTAATAGAAGGTTTGACAATATTGACATCGAAATTGAGATGACAATTGGTTGCTGGTGTTGAGTTATGAGTTGCTGGGTCGCTGTGCCATATCGTGTTTTCGGTCCAGTGTGACCTTGGTTATTGAGTTATATTCTGGGTTTGAGATTGATTTTGAGATGGAAGTATGGATTTGCGGTTATTCAGCCAGTTCACTCACCCCTTGTCTTTGGTCTTAGATTCGACGATGAGTGCGATCCTTGGTTACTTGGAGTAAGATGGTATGGGATAAAACAATGAGTAAGAGGAATTAATGAGCTGAGATTTGTATAATGAGGTTACGGGGACGTAACCGTATTTTAAAGAAGATAGGATTGTAAAATCTTTTTGATTTATGATATGGCTAAGTTGTTATGACATGACTAATTGGTATGTCGTGATTGTTGAATATACTTGATAACCCTGTTACTTCTGTTATGCATTTTATTGTGTCTCGTCGTGTATCCTTTAATTTTGTGATACGTTAAACTTTGAGGACAAAGTTTTCTTAACGAGGGTAGAATGTGATAGGTCGTGTTTCAAAGTACCTTTAGTGGGTTTTGAGGTTATGTGGTTGTGTGGTAGTGTTCGTTACGTGCCTAGTGACCCATTTATTCATCACGGGATGGTGAACTTCGGGACGAAGTTCATTTTAAGGAGGGAAGACTGTAATATCTCGTGTTTTTATTATAATATTTATTTATTTATTTATTTATTTTATACTTGGCGTGTAGATAATATCCCGGCACCAGTATTTGATAATTTAATTATCGAATAGTGAACTTATCAAAGAAGTGTAGTTTTTTTTATGTGGTCCATGAGAGTCGAACTAGGGACCTTTGGCACACGGTTTGGGCCTTGATATGCGTGTCCCATGATTCAGCCCACACTACACCACGTCCTTTATGCAAACACAAACAAACACCTACAGCCTCCCTGCCTTCTTTGTTCAACCCTAAATCCTTAACCTAAATTTACCCTAATCAACAATCTATCACCACTCACCTTATGCCGACACAACAGAGAGTTTAGGGGAGGTTCACACGATGGGTTTAGGGCAGCCTAGGGTGGCTCGATTACGCTGTGAGTAAGGTATGTTCATCACGGCTGTTTTTCCTTCATTCTGCGTTCCTTTTTCGTATTGTTATCACTATCTTACAATCATCTGTACCGTGCTAATATTCACATGTTGATAATCTTTGGCAGACTGTAGTCGTGTATGGACCTTCGTTAGTTGTCTTTGACCACCCATGACCACCGTGTGGGGGTGGTTTTCCTGGACTGTTGCATTAAAGAGTTCGGGACAGGGCTTAATGTTGTTTAAATTCGTTTAACATTTCGTTCATGTTTACTGTGAGTATTTGTAACAACACGACCCGCCACCATCGTAACACAAACCCAATAAGATGGGTGCACACTTTTGGGCCCACTATTTGTCCTCACTTAAGCCCAAAAGCACAAGGCCTTGTTACTAAGTGGTGGGTGGGAGCTATTATAAACATATCACAATCCTCACATTCTACCGATGTGGGACAAATCTCCTTTCATACTCATGGGGTGTTACAAACTCCCCTACTTAAAGAACACAACGTCCTCGTTGTGCCTCAAACTTGACCATAGCCAAGCCCAGAATCCTCCCCGCTAGATGGGTGGCCTGGTACTCCCGACCACAAGCTCACCACACGGTCGCAGGGTCGCTCTGATACCATTTTGTAACAACCCGACCCACCACGGTCGTAACACATCCCCAATAAGATGGGAGGTATGTCGTAACACATCCCCAATAAGATGGGAGGTATGCCTTTGGGCCCATTATTTGTCCTCACTTAAGCCCAAAAGCACAAGGCATTGTTACTAAGTGGTGGGTGGGAGCTATTATAAACATATCACAATCCTCACATTCTACCGATGTGGGACAAATCTCCTCTCATACTCTTGGGGTGTTACAGTATTAAATTTTTTCCGTCTTTTGGTAGTCGAAGTTTAGCGTGTTGGTGTGTGGTGGTTAGAGGGGGGAGATAGTCGGGTCAGTTTATGTACAGAAAACAGTCGGGTCAGTTTGGGTACAGAAAAAGGGGAATACAAGTGAGTGTACGCGAGGGTTGTTAATGGTTGTTTCGAAGAGTTGAGTGGTGTCGAAGGTGGGTGTTTGGCACCAGGGGTTAGTGCCCAGTGTGAGGTGTCGAGTCTAGTGGTTAGTTGGGAGATATGTGGTGTTAGCCGGTGGTTAGAGGCGTGGTTGCAAGGGAGGTGGAGCTCGGTTAGGTACAGGAACGGGAATGTATGTTTGTGACCAGGGTGTTTAGTGTTGGTGTTGGTGGCTGTTGGGGTCGAGCTAGGGCCAGGGGTTGGTGTCAGGTGGTTCACCTTGTTGCACGGATAGCAGCCATGGTGGAGTTGCGGCGGTTCCGAGGGGTTAAAGGGAGTCGAAGGGGGTCGGGAACTAGGCTGGTTGCTAGGGCTATAGGTACGGGTTTAGTGAGTTGGGGCTGTTTTGGTTGGTCACACATTACATACGGGTTGTTGGTCCATAATTATTTTGTTGTTGTTTGTTTGGTTGGTATTAGCATTATTATTATTTATTGTAATGATGGTTAATAATACTAAGTATATTAGGTTTAGTATTATTATTTATGTTGCTATTGTTATTTCGTTCCTCATTGCTAACGTGTTTACGAGTTTTTATGTTAAGTTATGATTAGTTATTTAATAAGCTGTTGTTATTATTATTAGCATGGGTAGATTATCATTATTATTATTGTTATTATTATTCTTGTTACCATTATTATTATTATTATTATTATTATTATTATTATTATTATTGGTATTGTTATTACTACTATTTTTGTTTTATTACTTTATCTTTGTTTTATGTTGGTCTTGTTCGTGTTAATTAAAGTTACGAGTCGGGAAATTAGTGAGTCATGGGAGTTTCTATTTTGGGAAAGTTTCTATTTATGGAAACTTTCCACTTATGAGATGTTTCTATTTATAGTAAGTATGGTTCGTTATGGGGTTCGGGAAGTTTATTAATTCGTTACGTATACGTGTTTAGGTAGCGGGTTTCGCGTGGAACATTTCTAGCGAGCTTTGGATTTATCTGCATTCCTGCTATTTGAGGTAGGGGAAATTACTTTGATTATAGTGTTGAGCATTCTGTTGATATTTGGTGATTACCATGTTTATCTTATGCTATAATATGATTGTTATATGAGCTATTCATTTATATCTTTCTGAGATACGTTGTGATCGGTGCGGAATTAATGGGCGTTGTGATCGGTGCGGAGTTAATGGGCGTTGTGATCGGTGCGGAATTAATGGGCCTTGTGATCGGTGCGGAGTTAATGGAACTTGTGATCGGTGCGGAGTTAATGGGCCTTGTGATCGGTGCGAAGTTAATGGGTCTTGTGATTCGGAGTGGGGATGATTGAATTTCTATTTATAGTAATGTTTGGTTGTTTACTTTTCCTCTACTCAACCTCGTGGTTGACCCTGTGTATTCGTGTGACACCTGTGATGATCCGTGATGGAGAGCAGTTTTGACAGGAAAGATGGTGCTGTGGGAGCATGGGATGGCGTGAGCACTTGGATGGACCGGCTTAGATGTAGATCGCATACTTTGTAGTTATCAGTTGTACTTTAATTTCCGCTGTGTAGTATTTGTAACATCGAAGTTTAAATTTTATCAGTTTTTATATAAAGTACTTTGGTTTGATTTACTTTGTTATTCACTACCTCGGATATTCCGAGATGGTAACAGCTCAATTTACTGAGGATGTCTTGCCAAAGGCTCCTTAATAAATCGGGGTGTTATAGTCCACCACAACACGCGCTTACGGTCGTTAATCACCGCTAGAAGGTATTTCTTTTCCACCTTTTTTCCTAATTTCTAACTGCTAATTTTATTCTTATTGTTTGTTTTTGGGTTAAATTAATCATTGTTGTTTATAATCTTAATTAAATTTGTTGTTATATTAGACGATGATATTGGTAGAAAATATTCATGAATTATATTAATCAGTTGTGTGTTACAAGATGATTACAAGGCTATATATACATTGATAGAATCTACTTATCTATGGTAGTAAATATACAACGGCTAGCATATATGCAATATAAGGAAGGAAATATCCTTGGGCTTGATTTATGGAGAAAGCATATAGAGCAACATCTCTTTTGTGATTCTATGGATAACGACTATATCCATGTTATTATGTTACCATGAGGAATAGGAATAGGATTTGCTGATAATAATTAGTTGATCATCATAAGGTTTGATGATAATAATTGGTTGATCATAAGGGTTTTGGGTACAATCCTCGAACACCAGTCACCATTGTAGCCTCGTAGGATCGTTCTATGTACGACTAGTAGAGTGAAAACAAAGACTATAGTAAACAAATTAATAAGATCAATATACATTGGTTCAAGTAAAATCTAGGGCGGGGCATTGGTGCAGAATAATATGTTAAGACTCATCCCCGACCGGGAATAAAGATGGAGCAATGTTCCCGTTAACTACAAAGCAGGTTCAGGCAAACTAGTTTGTATGGTCCTATCAAATTAAGTACTTTAGGCATCTATGAAGAGTTGAGAATTTAAGAGCATATCTGATACGAATTCTTGAACAAAGAAATCGTCCGCGGAAGCCTTCTTGGAATCTTTTAGAACAATCTTGAATGAAATAACGAAATAGGACAAATAAAGAACAATCTTGGATGAATCTTGAAATAAGGATGAACGATGGATGATGAACGGTGGTGATGGCCGTCGGTGGTTATGGTGATGGTGGTTGTTTTTGTAGTTGTGACGGTCTTGAGGTGTATCCCCAAGGTAGAAGGATATTTGTTTGCCCTAGACCTATAGTTCAAACAATGGTGATTTACTCCCTAGACCTATAGTTTGTAACTCTTGCTAATACTTGAAACGCGACAAATATTAACGGTTCGGATCAACACTCGATGAGTCCTTGAGATTTCTTTAAGAAAGCCTTAAAAACAAAACATGTGAATTTTTATTGATTTGATAATTAACTGAATAACAAGAAAAACGATGTGCTCTATTCATAAGAGAGTCACACGTCCCAAAGCACACAATCACACCACTCACACGCCTCCTGTCTCCATGTGAGATTAGAAGTCCTAAATTATATCTAGATGGATTAAATATAATCCTTATTAATTCTTAACTCTATCTAGGTTGTTAAAGAATTAAAATAACTAATCCTAACAACCCTAGGATAACTTAATTAAATAACAACAAACTTGTAACCAACTAGTAACTAACTAGTAACAAACATAACAACCTTAACAAACTATAACCACCTCATAACTAACTTGTAACAACCCCTAAATTAGTTATGCTTACAAAACACATCCTATGATCCACCAAGCCGTGCACCCATCCTTCCCTGCCGGCCACCGTGCCTCCGACCACCCCCATGCCTTCAACCGCCGTGTCTCCGGCCACCGAGCCCAACACGACCTCCTCCTCTTCAATGCTATCTATATTTGGATTATCCCCTCCTCCTTTAAAAGGAATTGTCCTCAATTCTGCGAGACCGTCATCATCCAAATACATAGATAGATCTCCGACATTGAACGTGGCATGTACTCCGTTGTAACAACCCGACCCGCCACCGTCGTAACACAACCCCAATAAGATGGGTGTGCACTTTTGGGCCCGTTAATTGTCCTCACTTAAGCCCAAAAGCACAAGGCCTTGTTAATAAGTGGTGGGTCGGGTTGTTACAAATGGTATCAGAGCGACCTTGCGACCGTGTGGTGAGCCTGTGGTCGGGAATACCCGGGTCACCCACCTAGCGGGGGAGGATTCTGGGCGTGGATACGACCAAGTTTGAGGCACAACGAGGACGTTGTGTTCTTTAAGTGGGGGAGTTTGTAACACCCCAAGGGTATGAGAAGAAAGTTGTCCCACATGGGAAAAATATAAGGCTTGTGATATGTTCATAATCACTCCCACCCACCACTTAGTAACAAGGCCTTTTACTTTTGGGCTTAAGTGAGGACAAAAAAAACGGGCCCAGAAGTGCACACTCATCTTATTGGGTTTGTGTTACGATGGTGGCGGGTCGGTTTGTTACATCCGTAGTCACCTGGCAATTCTACTCGATAAGCATTATCGTTGATTCGTCCAATCACCTTATTGGGACCCTCCGCGCGCGGCATGAGCTTGTTCTTTCTCTTCCCCGGAAACCGCTCCTTCCTAAGATGCACCCAAACTAGATCCCCCGGCTCAAATAGGCGTGGCTTACGGTGTTTATTCGATTTCCGTTTGTACGCCTCATTTACTTCCTCAATTCTTTTTCGGACTTGCTCATGTAACTTGATCATAGATTTGAGTTTGGACTCCGCATCCTTGTGAACCAACTCATCCTTAGGCAATGGAAGTAGATCCAAGGGTAAATATGGATTAACCCCACAGACAATTTCGAAAGGTGAGTGCTTCGTAGCAAACGTTGGAGACCTATTATATGCAAATTCCGCATGAGCCAATTTGATATCCCAATCCTTTTGTGTTTTGCTCACCAACCCCCTTAAAATCGTCCCCAAGGTCCTATTAGTAACCTCCGTTTGCCCATCCGTTTGAGGATGATGAGAAGTACTAAATAACAACTTAGTTCCAACTTTCCTCCATAATATATTCCAAAAATAGCTTAAGAATTTCGAATCCCTATCCGACACAATGGTTCTTGGTATCCCATGTAAACGTACTATCTCGCGATAATAAAGATCAGCCACGTTGCTAGCATCATCCGTTTTGTGACAAGCCACAAAATGTGCCATCTTTGAGAACCTATCTACCACAACAATGATCGCATCTTTCCCCCTTTGAGTACGTGGTAGAGCCACAATAAAATCCATCGATATGTCTTCCCACGGCCTACTCAGAATCGGCAAAGGAGTATATTCACCCGGCTTGAATTTGCTTGTGGCCATATGGCACGCTACACACTTCCCCACCAACCTCGTCACATCTCCTAACATCTTGGGCCAAAAGAAATGTTCCCTTAGCACCTCTAATGTCTTTTGAATTCCAAAGTGTCCGGCCAACCCTCCTCCATGCGCCTCCCGTATTATCAACTCTCGAATAGGATGTTTCGGAACACATAAACAATTACCTTTAAAGTGGAACCCATCTTGCACCATATACTCGCCTAAAGTCACGGCACCCCCCTTGCAATTCTGTAATACCTCGCCAAAATCATCATCTCCCTCATAGTAGTACTTTAGGGTTTCGAACCCTAATAGCTTCACCCTAGCGTAGACAACAACGTATACCTCCTTGACAATGCATCCGCCACCACATTACTCTTCCCATCTTTATACTTAGAAGAAAAGTGAAAAGATTGCAAGAATTCAACCCACTTAGCATGCCTTGGATTAAGTTTTTGTTGGCCATGGATATATTTCAAAGATTCATGATCCGAGTGAAGTACAAAGTGACTTGGTCTAAGATAATGACTCCAATGCATTAGAGCCCGAACAATAGCATATAATTCTTTATCATAGGTAGAATAATTCAACCTTGCTCCGTTAAGTTTCTCCGAAAAATAAGCAATAGGTCTCTTACCTTGAACAAGAACCGCCCCAATCCCCACGCCGCTTGCATCGCATTCTACTTCGAACGGTTGTGAGAAATCCGGTAATGCTAATATTGGTGTTTTACATAGTAATCCTTTTATGGCTTCAAATGCCCTTTGGGCTGCCTCGGTCCAAACAAATACTCCCTTTTTCATACACTCCGTAATAGGACTTGTGACGGTACTAAAATCTTTGATAAACCGACGATAAAAAGAAGCAAGACCATGAAAAGAACGAACCTCCGTGACGATTTTAGGCGTGGGCCATGATGCCATGGCTTGAATCTTGGTTTGATCCACCGAAACTCCGTCTTTGGATACCACATACCCCAAGAACACCACACTCTCCACCAAAAAGGTACACTTTTCTAATTTCCCGAATAGCTTCCTTTCCCTCAAGGTCTCGAAAACCAATCTCAAGTGCATTAGATGATCATTAATAGATTTGCTATAAATTAAAATATCATCTAAGTAAACTACCACAAACCTTCCCAAGAACGATTTGAGCATCTCGTTCATCAACCTCATGAAAGTACTAGGTGCATTAGTAAGACCAAAAGGCATCACTAACCATTCGTATAGGCCGTGTTTGGTCTTGAACGCCGTCTTCCATTCGTCCCCCTCTCGCATTCTAATTTGATGATAGCTGCTCCTTAGATCGATCTTTGAAAAGACTACCGATCCATGTAACTCATCCAACATATCATCTAGTCTTGGGATGGGAAACCTATATTTGATTGTGATATTGTTCACGGCCCTACTATCCACACACATCCTCCACGTTCCATCTTTCTTTGGCACTAATAACGCCGGTACCGCACAAGGACTCATACTTTCCCTTACATAACCCCTCTCTAGCAACTCATCAATTTGTCTTTGCAACTCCTTGGTCTCCTCCGGATTGCTTCGATAGGCGGCCTTATTAGGTAGGGCAGCCCCTGGAATTAGGTCAATTTGATGTTCGATACCTCGTAAAGGTAATAATCCGGGTGGTAGATCTTCGGGAAAAACATCTTTAAACTCCTCCAATAACCCTATCACCAACGGCGACTCCTCCCTCTTCTTACCCTCCTTACTCTCCTCGTCGGCCACTAGGGCGTACACCACAGCCCCGCTCTCGATGGCATGCTCCACCTCCTTTTCGCCTATAAACACGTTCCTCTTGCCTTCCTCTTGCCGTTTGGTAGTCATCTCGCGCACGGCCTGGGGTGTCATTGGTTTTAGTATGATATTCTTGCCTTTGTTTCTTAGTTCATAAACGTTGGCCTTCCCCCAATGCACTACATCTCGATCAAATTGCCATGGACGTCCCAAAAGTATATGACAAGCGTCCATTGGCGTGACATCACACAAGACCTCGTCTTCGTATGATCCCATCTTAATTCCTACCCTTACCTGCCTCGTTACCTCTATAACACTCCCATCTTCCAATAACCAATGCAATAAGTAGGGTTTTGGGTGTGTGGTGGTAATTAGGTTAAGCTTGGTCACCATCTCCTCGGAAGCAACGTTCGCACAACTCCCTCCGTCAATGATCATGCTACACCACTTGTCTGGGACTTGGCACTTGGTATAAAAGATTTGGTTCCTTTGATCGTTTAGGGTTTGTTCGGGTTGGATTTGTAGATTACGTTGTGGGGAATAAAGCATGTATTCGCCCTAAACTTGCAGGATTATAATGAAAATTACAATTGTGATTATAGTCATAAGATAAATAAAAAATTAAAAGAGTACAACCTTTAGTCCTTGTGCGAAAGGCCTAAGAACAGGAATTAACACAAATTCCCTCCTATAACTTGCACCCAAGACTTAGATTGAGACGTTGCCGCATGTGCTAGAAATCCTCTCCAACTGCCTTGCAATACGGGAGAGCCTTTTGAGTTTTAGATGTGAGATCTGGGTTATAGGAGAAGAATGCTCTCAAACCCTAATTTTCTTGAGATTTGTTTTACAGTGCAACAAGAGTAACTGACATAAGGAGAATGACTCTCCTTATGTAGCCCTGGTCGGCCGGCCGAATGGGTATAGGGTAAGAGTGGGCTTTTTCCACTCCTACCTTATTCCTTTGCATGATTCGACCCGATTTGCTAAAAATATAATTCGCGGGTTTTATTTATAGATCGCATACATGTTATCAGATATTAATGCAGTCGATGTATTAATAATGGTCTGATAAAATACGATATTGTATAATTACCCAAATTAATATAACTGTTTATATTAATACGCGAATACAATATTTAATTAAATATAACCGTTTATATTTAATTTACGAATTAATCATGTAATCCGTATTAGCTAAAATTATTTAATCCGTATTAAATAATAATCTCAACATCTTATTGACTAATTTAATAGACAATACCTCTGACTAACTGTTTAGTCGTATCCGGCATAAATGTGACTGTATTTTCATACCTTCACATCTCTCAAACGTGTCCTATAGGTGTGACGTATAGGGACCAGTTGATCACCGCCATCCGTATGACAATAACGTCAAACTTATCTAGCAAGCCAACCGTTATTGATAAACGTGGATCAACTGGTAATAATACAGAAGTATGCCCTTGTGATCCTTAAAGAGATTTAATAAGTCATTGTACTTAATTGTCAAGGACACCAGCCCCAACAATCTCCCACTTGTCCGTACAAGGGTATGTGCAATGACGTTATCACACTACATGTGGAGGACACAAGCTCCAACAAACTCCCACTTGTCCGTACAAGTGTAGGTGCGATAACCGATTCTCATATCCTTTTAAAATTTCTCCCACTCAATGTAAGACAATTTGCAAATCCGCATTCGCAAAGGTCGTATCTCACAAGCGATCTGTATCAAGAGTGGTATCCCCGACTAGAGAGTAACTTAACTGATAAAACGAATCTGTATTCGAGCATGGCCATGCATTTCAGTTACTACTCCTCGAGTGGCCCTGAGAAATGATAAAATCCTGATAAGGGTTTGGATATTTCCCTCAACTCGAATCCTGCCGATATCGCGCAGCATGAAATAACCCAGAAAAAATCCTCTTGGCCCCTGTTACGATGACCGTGGGAAAGAAACCAAAGTTACCCAAAATCTGCCTTAATCTCAAGAGACAGTTGAAAGTCAAAAGACTCGACTCTAAGGAACACTATGGAGGTCCTATCCACGACCTGGCACCCAATGTTATAAAACATTTAGGACTCCATAACGTTGTCACGGGGTGTCCTACGAGATATCCGTATAACTCGCCTTTGTGATTGGTCAGTCATCCGCGTGACTTATGGCTCGTTGAACCCACCATCAACCAACGTCACAAAATGATTACCTGAGTTATCAGCTCTAGTGGGTAATCAAGGACTAAAACGATGTAATGTTAATCAGTTCACTTTGTGGTGTTCAAAATTGGCGTACAATTCCACATGAAAAACAAAACATTATATATCATAACAATGAGGTTGAATAGAGTACACGAGAAAATGAATTATTACATGAATTCATAAAAGAGTACTACAACTTAGGAACACATCTAATTCTCATGGAATGAATGTGCCGTTCATGCTTATCACGTGGTAATGCTTTAGTGAGAGGATCAGCTATGTTGTCATCCATAGCGATCTTATCAATGAAAATCTCCTTTTGCTCCACGTAATCTCTGATTAGATGAGCTTTCCGTTGTACATGCCTAGCCTTGTTGCTAGACTTATGCTCCTTAGCTTGGAAGATGGCACCTTTATTGTCACAATAAACGGTGATTGGGTCATTCGAACTAGGCACTACTGATAGTCCTTGTAAGAATTGACGCATCCATATTGCTTCCTTAGCTGCTTCTGAGGCGGCATAGTACTCGGACTGAGTCGTAGAATCTGCTGTAACACTCTGTTTAGAACTTTTCCAGCTGACAGCAGCGCCATTAAGAGTAAAAACGAATCCAAACTGAGATTTCGAGTCATCTCGATCCGTTTGGAAACTAGCATCTGCGTAACCCGTGGCGCAGAGTGTTGAGTCGCCTCCAAAAGTCAATCCCCAATCTTTAGTCCTCCGTAGGTACTTAAGAATGTTTTTCACGGCCATCCAGTGTTGTTCACCTGGATTAGCTTGGAATCGACTGGTCATACTCAATGCATATGCAACGTCTGGACGTGTGCATATCATGGCATACATGATCGATCCTATTGCCGAAGCATAAGGAATCCGACTCATGCGCTCTTTCTCTTCCAATGTCTTAGCTTCTTGAGTTTTGCTCAAGTGAAGCCCAGTAGTCATAGGAAGGAACCCTTTCTTGGAGTTCGTCATGCTGAATCTCTCTAGAATCTTATCTATGTAAGACTCCAGACTGAGAGACAACATCCGTCGTGATCTATCCCTGTAAATACGGATGCCCAAAATTCTCTGTGCCTCTCCCAGATCTTTCATCTGGAAATGGTTTTTCAACCATGCTTTAACCGAAGAAAGGAGAGGTATGTCATTCCCAATCAAGAGTATGTCGTCGACATATAGTACTAGGAATACAATCTTGCTCCCACTCGACTTGATATAGAGACATGGTTCCTCGACTGATCGAACGAATCCATTCTCTTTTATCACTTGGTCGAAGCGATGATTCCAACTCCGCGATGCTTGCTTAAGTCCATAGATGGAACGCTTAAGCTTGCAAACTTTCTTAGGATGTTCTGGATCAATAAAACCCTCGGGTTGTACCATATACAACTCTTCCTCCAAATAACCGTTTAAGAAGGCGGTTTTAATGTCCATTTGCCATATTTCATAGTCATGAAATGCGGCTATCGCTAAGATAATCCGAATGGAACGTAGCATGACTACGGGTGCAAAAATCTCATCGTAGTGCAAGCCTGGCACTTGGGTGAAACCTTTAGCAACTAGTCTTGCCTTATGGATATCTTGTTTACCTTCCACGGCATGCTTTATTTTGTAAAGCCATTTGCATTGAAGGGGGCGTACCTTTGCAGGTAGGTCCACAAGATCCCACACGTTGTTCTCATACATGGAGTCCATCTCGAATTGCATGGCTTCTAGCCATAGCTTTGAGTCAGAACTGGTCATGACACCTTTATAGGTTGAGGGTTCATTACCCTCTAGAAGTAAGACGTCATCCATATCATGTTCCTCGACCATACCAATGTATCTGTCCGGAGGAATGGAGACTCTTCCCGACCTCCTAGGTTCCCCAGGAATATCTACCGCAGCCTCGATTGAAGGAACTGTTTCCTCCAATGGTTGCTCGGTAGTTGGTCCTTGAACCTCCGATAAATCGAAGGTTCTATTACTCGACTTGTTCTCGAAAAATTCTTTCTCTAAGAACGTCGCACTAGCCGCAACAAAAACACGTTGTTCGGTTGGCGAGTAGAAGTAATGACCAAGCGTTCCTTTTGGATAGCCTATAAAGTATGTCTTGACCGATCGCGGGCCGAGCTTATCCTCGTGTCTCCACTTGACATAAGCCTCGCAGCCCCAAACCCGAATAAAGGACAAGTTAGGGACCGTTCCCTTCCATAATTCGTATGGAGACTTGTCAACAGCTTTAGACGCCGACAAAAGAGCATAGCCCCACAATGAATCAGGCACAACGGTGTGACTCATCATGGATCGAACCATATCAAGTAAAGTTTGATTTCTCCGTTCGGACACACCATTTAATTGTGGTGTTCCAGGTGGAGTCAACTGTAGCACGATGCCACAGTCTTTAAGGTGTTGATCAAACTCGTGTGAAAGATACTCACCACCACGATTAGAACGTAATGCTTTAATCTTTCTACCCAGCTGGTTCTGTACCCGATTCTGGTATTCTTTGAACTTGTCAAAGGATTCACTTTTATGCTTCATTAAGTAGACATAGCCATATCTACTCAAATCATCCGTGAAAGTGATGAAATACCTATAGCCTTCTCGTGCGTTGATCAACATAGGCCCACACACATCTGTATGTATGAGTCCCAATAGGTCGTCAGCGCGCATTCCAACACCTTTGAAGGAAATACGAGTCATCTTACCGATGAGACATGATTCACACGTGCCATATGATTCGAAATCAAAGGCCGAGATAGCTCCATTCTGTATGAGCTGTTTTACGCGTTTCTCATTTATGTGTCCCATACGACAATGCCATAGGTAAGTTTGATCTTTGTCACCTACCTTTAATCTCTTATTATTCACATGTAATATTTCAGTGGTTTGATCTAAAACATAAATTCCATTCATGGAAACTGCCTTGCCATAAATCATATTGTGTAAGGAGAAAATACAGCTATTATTCTCTATTACAAATGAAAAACCGAGTTTGTCAAGCGCAGAAACTGAAATAATGTTTTTGGACAAACAAGGAACATAATAACAGTTATATAAAGATAACTCGAATCCACTTGGAAGCTGGATCACGTATGTTCCCCTCGAGATTGCAGCAACACGTGCTCCATTCCCGACACGCAGGTCAACCTCACCCTTGATTAGGGGTTCTTGGTTTCGGAGGCCCTGCACATGATTACATAGATGAGAACCACAACCAGTATCTAGTACCCAAGTTTCGTAACTTGCATGGTTAATCTCAATCATGTGAATAAAAGAAGAAGAAGACATACCAACAGGAGTAACACGGCCTGCCTTAATGTCCTCACGATACACGGGGCATGAGCGCCTCCAATGCCCAGTCTTGTGGCAATGGTGGCATTCCATGCTAGTATCCTTGCTCTTTGTTTTGCCCTGTGAGTTGCTTGACTCACCTGGCCCACTCTTAGTAAATCCTGACTTCTTAAACTTGGGCTTGCCTACTGTTAGGTCGCCCTGAGCTTTAGCTTTACCCTTACCCTTACCCTTACTGGAGATCATGAGAACATCTTGCTTCACGCTCCCACTTAATTTCAGATCCTTCTCGGTCTGTACGAGAAGGGAGTGGAGCTCATGAGGAGACTTCTTCATGTCGTTCATGTAATAGTTGGCCCTGAAGAGGGCGAACCCATCATGAAGCGAATGAAGCCCAAGTTCCTGGGTGTGCCGGAATGGGCTCAGTTAAGTACTTAAGCTTTCCGTCAGCAATGGCAGCATTCCATAGTGCTGCCTCCCAGTCAAAGAAGTTTGACCCATCATTCCTCAGTCTAGTAGACTGATTCATGGAGTCCATGAAGGCTTTTAGCCAGGATTCACGTGCTAGCTTGGCACTTGGCATTGGGTCTTCACCAGCCATTAGTTATACAGCAGTTTAAATGAACGTGTTCTACACTGAAAAGAAGATAAAACAAAACCATATAAGCACATGTTGACAGGATGAGCTCTTGGGTGAAATACCCACTGCAAAGTCACATTCAGAATGTTTGGAGAGCAAGGCTTCGAGGATCCAAGCTTAAGAGAGGTGTTTTGAATGGAATTATCAATGCCATTGTCTATTATATTTGGGCTCAACGAAATAAAAGTAGACTTAAGGGTGTGTTAATGAGACCAGAAGGGGTATGCACGAAGATTAGAGAGGATATGCAAGTCCATTTCAGGGGTATAACAAAAGGAGTTCTCAAAACCAAAGATAGGAAATATATGGAACATCTTTTATCTATGTAATATATGTTGTTGTAGGCTTCCTTGATGCTTGATGAGCTGATTAGTTTGTAGTAGTCACTAGTTTTGGTTAATATAATTCTTACATTTTACCAAAAAAAAAAAACCATATAAGCAACTCATTGTTGTGATTTAAGTCTATATTAAATTTGTATTTAAACTTGTAGACTCATGCATTTATATAATTGATCTCCCTCAAGAATTATATAAACGATCCCAAGACTCAATTTCCGTATATTGATAAGCCCACAGCTTGGCTAATTCCACCGTTTGGAACTCTTGGTCGATAGATTTCCGTAAATCCTATCTATTAGTCATTCTCAGTCGCTGGATATTATCGAGTGACCATGATGTTGAGATAAAATAAATCATTTGTTCCCACTTACCCGACGTAGAAGGGGTCATATTATGCCGACCGACGAAGAAGGGATTCATGGGGTCTGATTTATAAAGACTAATCTCAATTTTTGGTTATACGAGGAAGACCCCATCAACTTATATTTATCCATTTTAAGTGAACTAATATCTAGCATATGCGTGAATGAATGAAATAAAGTGATGGCTTTGCAATTGACATGTGACATCTGTATTGTCACAGAAAACTAACGCGTAACCTCTACATGAGTCAGTTTTCAGGCATGTTATAGGTGGTTTGGTTTTAGGCGGAATATGATGCAAGCTATTATCGATGAATGCATAAAAAAAATAAATGCAATAAACGTAAATAAAAAGTCCTAGTGTGGCCTATCCTACCAAAATAAACATAAAACAACTTGGAATCCACCGTTGGACCCTAGAAGCTTGTCTTGATGTTCCATCTTGGTCCTTGCAGCGGGAGTGAGCATCCGGTCTCCGTCTTTG
This sequence comes from Silene conica, assembly GCA_029255685.2. Lineage (NCBI taxonomy): Eukaryota > Viridiplantae > Streptophyta > Magnoliopsida > Caryophyllales > Caryophyllaceae > Silene > Silene conica. The sequence goes on from CM055318.2 coordinate 53,684,117, forward strand.
GTCTTCACAAAATTACTAATTTAAATTACAAATATAATCCTATTTACATTCTAATTTAAATACAAAAGCAATTACATGGCAAAAACCCAAAACGGAGATTCAAGATCTCAAAATTACAAGCAAGACTGTGTTCCATCATTACGGTAACACAATCTAACTAAGGCCACACTAAGTTACAACCGTTTGCAAATTTACATACGTTATAGAAAGCATTCAATAGGCATTCAACAAGACGATAAATAAAATGCATCAACTAAATAAAATTCATACATGACATAATACTGTTATTATGATTAATAAATTTTTTACCAAACCACCTTACGGGATTAAAATTATGTGATTATACCGTTTTAATCACCCAATTTTAATAAATTTATAATCCTATTATCTTAAACCGTTTTAAAATAATATGTACCATACGAGGGTGAACCGTTTCACAAAATTAATAATATACTATATCCGTATATAGTATATTACTAAAGGCCATGTGAAAATAAAACAGGTTATTTTCGAAAAAAAAAAAAAAAAACGAGTCTGTTACAGGGGGGGAGGTCGGCCGACCTAAACAGGTGGTCGACCGACCTCCAGACGAGAAACAGAAACTTTCTGCAACAGCATAAGCGGTCGACCAACCTATCAGTCAGGTCGACCGACCACCAGGCAGTAAAAACGAATTTCAGAAAACGCAAAACACTGCACCTTTTGAAATCAAAACAAGTTTTTACCTTTTAAACTTTGATTAAAACAAGTAAATCAAAATTAACATCAACAAGGGTTCACATATTGTCAAGAATATCGATTAATTAACAATATGTAAACAGGAATCGAAAAACAATATCGATTACACACAAAGGAGAAACTGCCGAAAAACAGAAACTTTACACAGGGGCGGTCGACCGACCGCTACAAGGGGTCGACCGACCGACACAGCGATAGAAACGAGATTTTTCAAAATTTTTAAATAAAACTTATGAAAAACACAAAAGTAAAATTTTCATGTCCTGGCTCTGATACCACTTGTGGGGAATAAAGCATGTATTCGCCCTAAACTTGCAGGATTATAATGAAAATTACAATTGTGATTATAGTCATAAGATAAATAAAAAATGAAAAGAGTAAAACCTTTAGTCCTTGTGCGAAAGGCCTAAGAACAGGAATTAACACAAATTCCCTCCTATAACTTGCACCCAAGACTTAGATTGAGACGTTGCCGCATGTGCTAGAAATCCTCTCCAACTGCCTTGCAATATCGGGAGAGCCTTTTGAGTTTTAGATGTGAGATCTGGGTTATAGGAGAAGAATGCTCTCAAACCCTAATTTTCTTGAGATTTGTTTTACAGTGCAACAAGAGTAACTGACATAAGGAAAATGACTCTCCTTATGTAGCCCTGGTCGGCCGGCCGAATGGGTATAGGGTAAGAGTGGGCTTTTTCCACTCTTACCTTATTCCTTTGCATGATTCGACCCGATTTGCTAAAAATATAATTCGCGGGTTTTATTTATAGATCACATACATGTTATCAGATATTAATGCAGTCGATGTATTAATAATGGTCTGATAAAATACGATATTGTATAATTACCCAAATTAATATGTTAATCACAAGGTTAATTTAGTATGACTAAAATTAGTTTATGAGCAACTAATAAAACCTAACAATTTGTTAGGTTTAACTAGTTGCTCATAAACTAATTTTAGTCATACTAACAAAACCTATAATTAACTTTTAATTAACATATTAATAAACTCGTTTATTAGATCTTATACATGCTACTAAAAGCGGAAATGAGGAGAAAAACCGTGTTCTTACACTCGGTCCAAGCTTAACAAGGATGATCCTCCAAGTACCCAAAGTAGAATACCTCCTTCGGATGCACCAAGACAAGCCCTCAATAAACCGAACCTTTGTTTGTGCTAGACTAGGAATCGATTTCTTTCTTAAACTTATTCTAATCTCACTAATTAGAATAATATTTGAATACTACTTTTAGTATAATTTTATTATCTTATAATAAGTATTAGAGGTTAAATAATTTCTCCTTGCTTGGTGATTTTCGGCTAGGGCAAGAAGAAGAAGAAGAATGAATGTGATATATCATATATATATCTACCCTAAGCATGCTCATTTGAATTAAGACAATTTAATTAGCTTAAGCATGCATCATTGGGTGAAGGGGAGCCGGCCATAGGGAGTGTCAAAGAGGGAACAAATTGCATTCTCAAGACACTAGGGTGGTTACTAGGTTAGTGTTCTCAAGGCACATGTCTAACATATGATTATAGTGTATTTAACACACTAATCACCCATGCCACCATCTCCTCTTAACCGTCCCATTTAGTCCATAATATGGACTTCATTTTACAATTTGTCAAATGTACAATTTGTATAAAGTGTGACATCTTATATGTCATTAAGATATAAAATACTTTAGTACATTTAAAACATATAAATATTTATCCTATAAATATTGTACATAATTAAATAAATCATATTTATTCAATTAATAAGTAATTCGAAATTACTAATGTAAAATGATCATTTATCGTTAATACGATTTACAACCTTTGTATTAATTTCATCCCAATTCATTCTAATAACGATATGATAAAATATCGTTTAATGTTTAACAATTGACACGTTTCAATTTTAAACATAAATCTTACATTAAGATTTAACCTCTAATTTCTCGATATACGAGTTTAAGGAATATGATCAAATCGTATCAATATACATTTGATCACTTTATCAATTAAGGGAATTGTCCTAAAGGTGTGACCTAAAGGGATCAACTGACCATCACTGTCATACGACAGTAATGTCAAACTTTAGCTAGCCAATCATTACCGATTAATGTTGGTCAGTTGACTAATAAATTGCATCATCCCTTGCGCATTCTCGTTATGAGATTTAATTACGTGATCGCACTATTGTTGAGGACACATTTCCCAACAATCTCCCACTTGTCCTCGACAAGTGTGCGTCACCAATTCTCTTGTCCTATTACAATCTCCCACTCAATGCAAGATGTCTCTCTGAGGTCGTTCTTGCAAATGATCATATCATGAGTGGTTTCCTCGATCTGGAGAATAACTGCTTGACCGGAATTATCTACCATAGATACCTTCCGAGCGTGGCCACGCATTTCCAGTTAACTTCTCCTCGAGTGGCCCTGAGATTTGAACAACCCTGATAAGGGGTGGACAATTTCTATCGCACTACTTCCTTCAACTAGTCACAGTTAGTCACAACCCAAAACAATCCCATTTGACTCCAGTCACGAAAAGTCGTAGAGAATGGATCAAAGTTATGCCTAAACTGTACCATCTTGGGAGAGTAGTCTTTAGTCTAAGAATTGACTCACAAGAATATTATAGCAGCTCTCGCCACGACCCGGCTATAAAATTTCCAGAACTCTATAAGCGGTCCCATTGCCCGACAGAGTGTCTCTTACAGTCTGCCTATGTGATCGACTAGTCATCACATATGACTCTATGGCACTTGAACTTGCCATCAATCGCCTCACACTCTAGTCGCTTTGAGACGTCACCTCAAGTAAGCGGCTAGGGGCTATACTAAGTCAATCCAGTTCACTTATGGGGTTCAATATTGTCTCATACAACCCATTTGGATTCTGACAAAGTATCTTTTACTTTGAGTTATTAATAACTCAAATGATGTTGTCATGCAACAATAGTCAACACTGTTACATTGCATTTTGATGCACAATCATTTATTTGTATTAGTGTTTTGCGAATAAACCTTTATTCATAATTTGCAAAACTTACAAAATTTGGTCTCCTTTATTCTCATATTATCCCGTATAATATGATTCTATTTGAGTACATATCTAGAACTCTTTCTAGATTTTGAGTTTCCTTTCCGGAGGAAAACTCCCACTGTTATCTCATAACCTGTGACGTATCGATATACTGGAGGGATTAAAAATCACTCTCTATAGTCACTTATGTACTGAAATCTCTATTGTAGTCTATTTATGATTTCATCATTCTAATAATTTTCATTCATCTTGGCTATTTGATAATGGTTTTATTCATCATTATGAATAACGTATCCAACCATTCTAATTTCTAATGGGCTACCTTTTATTATCCATATAATAAACCTTCCCCTTTAAAACTCCATCATCATATGATACAAATTATTTTATTCATCTAAATTGAGTACCTCTTATTCTTTACTCTTAAAGAATCACCCATTCTCTCTAAATGGTAGGTTTCAATTCTTTGATGAATATCGCTCCCACTAAAATCAATGTCTCTCGATATCTTAAATGAATCTTTCATTTCACGCATGTTAAACTATTAGTCTAATCATTATCACTATCACTATCCCTATAGTGATCTGTTTCCATTCAATCAATCATTACCTTCTTGTCATGTTTTCGTTTCCTCGAGACGTAAATGACATGATAATTTCTTTATAACTAACTTGAGAGGATTGAGATGATTTCTTCTCTTTTATCTTATAAACTTAGAAAATCATTTATTAAGGAACGTTTTCCTTCCGATTTCATACGGGGTTTCATGTTTCCTCTCTATGAAACAATGAACATAAAGAACCTTTCTTCGAGTGTCCTCCCGTAGTTTCTTCAGTGTCCTCTCGTAGTTTCTTCAAATCATTTAGGGCTCTTCTTAAGACTCCCAAGTAAGGAATCTTCTCTAAGATCCTTCCTTTATTTTCATCATTGGTTTGGAGCGAAATATTTTCTCCCACTCTATCCTTCTAACAATAACCTTTATTTGTTTAAGGATAGCTATTTCGATTAATCCAATGTATCTGAATGTTTGAAGTTTGATAGGTGTGATGAATACATTCTCATTTTCACTTAAAATGAAAATCTTATAATGAACTGATATAGTCTCATTTTGATTGAATTTATCTCATGGGGTGTAGTTCTCCGTTTTAATCAACTCTTTGATTATATTATATTGATCGTATCAATAGTTTGTTGCGTGATAAAATCACTATTATTCATGTCTAAACAAGGTATGCAATTTATTTGAGAAATCAAAACATTGATTAAGAACAAAAGTAGTGACTCGGGTTGAAAACCAAGTCACCAATATCCAAAATTACAACCATTGTTTTAGGATTTTAATCCTTGTCTTACAAGAAAATTAAATTGTTCCATAAATAAATGCAAAATATGAAAGAAGACGATATGAAAATTAGAGCCTAGCTCTTCAAGTCTTCGATCAATTGGATGCTACCGGAGCCATCCAAGTAAGGAACCTCAAGCTTCCTTCTCCTTGCCCTTATCATTATTAGGGGGTGGCCCTTTAAAACAATTAAAAAGGGTAAATATCAACACATTTGTATCACTATACATAAGTTGATAAATGACATGAATTATAAACGAGAATTATTACCTACGGCGGTTGCCTTCCCATTTTTGAGATCGCTTAAGTATTTGGGGCAATTTCTCTTCCAATGACCGATCCTCGTGCAATAATGGCACTTGTCTTGATCTTTAGAAGACGAGGTGGAAGCGCCTTTCGAAAAGGTCTTTTCTTTGGTCGCCTTGGGCTTGAACGTTTTCTTGCCCTTGCCTTTCGAGGCATTCCTTTTGAAGCTCGTTTTCCCTTTCTTTTCGATGTTTAAAACATCCTTGGTGGAACTTTCATGAAGTCCCACGTCCCTTTCGGCTTGGACGAGCATCTTATGCAACTCATCCAACGTGGTCTCTTGGTTTCGCATATTGAAATTCACCCGGAATTGAGCATACGCCTTAACCTTATTGAGCGAGTGAAGAACTCGGTCAATAATTAGAGAGTCGGGAATGTCAACATTTTGAGCTTTTAGAGTCTCCGCGAGCTCAACGAGTTTGAGCACATGAGGGCTTATCTTTTGCCCTTCCTTGAATGTAATGTCAAAGAAGGCGGAAGCCGCCTCATATTGAATCACCCTACGAGTTTGCGAAAACATGGTCGCAAGCTTGGTGTATATCTCATATGATGTGCTTAACTTAATCATACTCCTTTGGAGATCCGGCTCCATGGAGAAGATGAGCACATTTTTAAGAGCGGAGGACTCTTTCATGTAGGCTTCATAGGCCTCACGAGTTTGGACCGATGAACGAGCGGTCGGAGCGGGAGGAGCGGCTTCGGATAGGTAACGACTCTTATCGTCACCTTGAGCGGCCAAAAGCAATTGTGCATCCCAATCCTTAAAATTGGAACCATGCTTATCGAGTTTACAACGATCCATAAAGGATCGAAGCCATGATACGTTAGTGAGAGGTGGAGCGTTGGTTGCCATTTGATGTTTGTTGAAAATTAAACTACAATAATAAAAGGATAAACAACATCATTTTAAATTCATAATTTGAATTTCAAGAAACCTAAACATGTTAAGTATATTTACTTAATGATCTCTTACCCAATTAAGTAAACAATCCCGAGACCCAAACCCATACTAATCCGGGCACGGTGTAGCCGATTCAACCCGTATTGGTATAATTTGGTGGATTAACTATTTAATCGGTTCTACACTTAGAACTCTCGGTCGACAATTTTCTTAAAATTATCTACTAGCCCGAACTTATTGCAACAACGGTTGCGAATACTTTCGTTGAGATCAACCAAATTTCAAGGTGTAATCTTATTACCCCACTTACCCAACGTGACAATTTTAGTACCCCGGTGTAGCCGAGCCTACGTTCTTGTGAAGAAGGGATTCATGGGTCCGTACTTTTTGGTAAGGCTAAGTCTCAATATTTATATGTAAGAGATCTAGTCAAATTATTATCTATCTCCGTTTAAGTGAACTAAGTCGGTGAATTATCGATAAAATAAAAGACTAGGTCGACTAGGTCGAAACATGCATGATACGATGTATGACGATTTGGCTATGCATGCAAACATATAAAAGCAAGTAAAAGCATAAAGATAAACCCTAGTATGGCCTTCCTAGAAAAGAAATAACAAAGTACAAATTCGGAAACCAACTCCTTTGGTCCCTTGAACTTCACGCGGCACGCACTTCGAGGTAAACACCGTCTTGTCGGAACTCCTTTCCAAATGGCACCGTCTTCAAGGAACTCCGGATTTTACAAATATTACAAATTTTCTAGTCTACTTTATACATTATAAAATAGAAATAAATTACAATTGGGTGATACGAGATCACAAAATTACAACCGAATCGGTAACCCCTTACATTTCGGGAATTACCGATTAAAAACTAAGGCCATACTAAGTAAATTACATAATTCCCAAAATTACGTAAAAATAAATCATGACATTCATAATATAAAATATGCAATGCTTATATAAATATGAATTAACATGCAAACCCTAAGCCAAATCGTCCTATTTAAAACACTTATTTAAATAGTTATCGCAAACCTCGGTTTATGGAATCGCGTGTTTTAACGGTTAACAACACTATGCATTATATGAAACGGTTTTCATCCTTAAGTTAATCATCCTAACTCGCATAGGATTCAAAATTTAGTCTTACTCAAACTTTGAACATGACTTAACTTAATATATTTCAATATTTATCGGTATAACTCGGTTTTACGGGAAAAATAATTATAAAAATCCAAAAGAGTCATTAAAATTTCGAAAATTCAAAATTCAAATTTTGAAAAATCCAGAATGTTCTTAAAATTTTCAGAATGTTAAAATATTAGTATTTTATACGGTTTTAACATTATTTCGTAAATAAGACGTAAAACGAGCAATTTAAGTCGGAAAATTCAATAATTAACTTCATAAATGCAAATTAAATACTAACAATATTTTTATACCTTCCAAAACATTTTAAGAACACAAGATGGACAGAAAATTAAATGGCACATTGCCCTATAACCGAAATTTTAAAAGCATGACTCTTTTTATTTAACTTTAAATGCTACTTTTAACAAATTAAAATAAAATCAAATAAAATCAAATCTGAAACTTTTGGCTCCCAAGATAATTTTCATGATGAACATATCATATATGACTAATATGGGTTACATTTTTCGGCCATTTTAACAACATTTGCAAATTTTAACGATTTACGTCATATATCGTACAATTTTAACCTTTAAAATTATTTCTCAAGCATAAAATAAGATAAAATTCTCGAAAATTTTATACATGCTGGAAATAATATATATGACATCGTGTTAAATTTTTATGGCCAAATTCCAACTTAAACTATTAAAGTCGAAATTATGTCACTAATTACACGATTTTTACATTAAAAATCTATAATATTGCAATATTTGAGATAAATTTCTGGAAAATTCAACATAAATTTTAAATATTGCATGTGACATCCTCATAAATTTTTATAGTCAAATTCATAATATAACTATTTTAACCCAATTTTATTCATCTTTTTGCATTTTAACACTTTAAAATCCATATCACACGATTTAAAGGTCCATAATTTACGAAAATTCATATTCATATTATAGAAAATACATGTGATATCATACTGAAAATTCTCGGCCAGAAGCTTATTTTAACTATTTTTCCCAAAAAAATAAACATTTTTAACCATTAAAACATATTAAAACCGAGATTTAATATACCAATAATCAATATTCATGCAAAATATATTCCAAATATTCTAAAACATTTTAGAAAACAGTAGGTATTCATGCTAAATTAATTTCGTGCATATCATATATTAAACGAAAATATCAAGTTTTATTTTGTTATCCTAATAACTCCGTAAAAACGTAAACGGAAAGCATGCAAACAACCCTTTTGCTCTGATACCAATTGTTAGGTTTAACTAGTTGCTCATAAACTAATTTTAGTCATACTAACAAAACCTATAATTAACTTTTAATTAACATATTAATAAACTCGTTTATTAGATCTTATACATGCTACTAAAAGCGGAAATGAGGAGAAAAACCGTGTTCTTACACTCGGTCCAAGCTTAACAAGGATGATCCTCCAAGTACCCAAAGTAGAATACCTCCTTCGGATGCACCAAGACAAGCCCTCAATAAACCGAACCTTTGTTTGTGCTAGACTAGGAATCGATTTCTTCCTTAAACTTATTCTAATCTCACTAATTAGAATAATATTTGAATACTACTTTTAGTATAATTTTATTATCTTATAATAAGTATTAGAGGTTAAATAATTTCTCCTTGCTTGGTGATTTTCGGCTAGGGCAAGAAGAAGAAGAAGAATGAATGTGATATATCATATATATATCTACCCTAAGCATGCTCATTTGAATTAAGACAATTTAATTAGCTTAAGCATGCATCATTGGGTGAAGGGGAGCCGGCCATAGGGAGTGTCAAAGAGGGAACAAATTGCATTCTCAAGACACTAGGGTGGTTACTAGGTTAGTGTTCTCAAGGCACATGTCTAACATATGATTATAGTGTATTTAACACACTAATCACCCATGCCACCATCTCCTCTTAACCGTCCCATTTAGTCCATAATATGGACTTCATTTTACAATTTGTCAAATGTACAATTTGTATAAAGTGTGACATCTTATATGTCATTAAGATATAAAATACTTTAGTACATTTAAAACATATAAATATTTATCCTATAAATATTGTACATAATTAAATAAATCATATTTATTCAATTAATAAGTAATTCGAAATTACTAATGTAAAATGATCATTTATCGTTAATACGATTTACAACCTTTGTATTAATTTCATCCCAATTCATTCTAATAACGATATGATAAAATATCGTTTAATGTTTAACAATTGACACGTTTCAATTTTAAACATAAATCTTACATTAAGATTTAACCTCTAATTTCTCGATATACGAGTTTAAGGAATATGATCAAATCGTATCAATATACATTTGATCACTTTATCAATTAAGGGAATTGTCCTAAAGGTGTGACCTAAAGGGATCAACTGACCATCACCGTCATACGACAATAATGTCAAACTCTAGCTAGCCAATCATTACCGATTAATGTTGGTCAGTTGACTAATAAATTGCATCATCCCTTGCGCATTCTCGTTATGAGATTTAATTACGTGATCGCACTATTGTTGAGGACACATTTCCCAACAACTTTTGTATTATTACGTGATCGCACTAATTACGTAGTGCTTTAATCTTTCTTCCCAGTTGGTTCTGCACCCGATTCTGGTATTCTTTGAACTTGTCAAAGGATTCACTTTTATGTTTCATTAAGTAGACATAGCCATATCTACTCAAATCATCCGTGAAAGTGATGAAATACCTATAGCCTTCTCGTGCGTTGATCGACATAGGGCCACATACGTCTGTATGTATGAGTCCTAATAGGTCGGCAGCGCGCATTCCAACACCTTTGAAGGAAATACGAGTCATCTTACCGATGAGACATGATTCACACGTGCCATATGATTCGAAATCAAAAGGCGAGATAGCTCCATTCTGTATGAGTTGTTTCACGCGTTTCTCATTTATGTGTCCCATTCGACAATGCCATAGGTAAGTTTGATCTTTGTCACCTACCTTTAATCTCTTATTATTCACATGTAATATTTCAGTGGTTTGATCTAAAACATAAATTCCATTCATGGAAACTGCCTTGCCATAAATCATATTGTGTAATGAGAAAATACAACTATTATTTTCTATTACAAATGAAAAACCAAGTTTGTCAAGCGCAGAAACTGAAATAATGTTTTTGGACAAACAAGGAACATAATAACAGTTATATAAAGATAACTCGAATCCACTTGGAAGCTGGATCACGTATGTTCCCCTCGAGACTGCAGCAACACGTGCTCCATTCCCGACACGCAGGTCAACCTCACCCATGATTAGGGGTTCTTGGTTTCGGAGGCCCTGCACATGATTACATAGATGAGAACCACAACCAGTATCTAGTACCCAAGTTCCGTAACTTGCATGGTTAATCTCAATCATGTGAATAAAAGAAGAAGAAGACATACCAACAGGAGTAACGCGGCCTGCCTTAATGTCCTCACGATACACGGGGCATGAGCGCCTCCAATGCCCAGTCTTGTGGCAATGGTGGCATTTCATGCTAGTATCCTTGCTCTTTGTTTTGCCCTGTGAGTTGCTCGACTCACCCGGCCCACTCTTAGTAAATCCTGACTTCTTAAACTTGGGCTTGCCTACTGTTAGGTCGCCCTGAGCTTTAGCTTTACCCTTACCCTTACCCTTACTGGAGATCATGAGAACATCTTGCTTCACGCTCCCACTTAATTTCAGATCCTTCTCGGTCTGTACGAGAAGGGAGTGGAGCTTATGAGGAGTCTTTTTCATGTCGTTCATGTAATAGTTGGCCCTAAAGAGGGCGAACCCATCATGAAGCGAATGAAGCATTCGATCAACGATTATGTTCTCACTGATCTTGCAGTTTAGGGCCTCCAGTTTCTCGATATTCTCAATCATGTGAAGAATATGTGGGCTAACTGCTTGGCCCTTCTGGAGTTTTGCCTCAAAGAAGCGACAGGTATGCTCATAAGAAACGATCCTCGGAGCTTTTGAGAATTCGTTAGTGAGCGTGGTGAAAATCTTGTTTGCACCAAGGGCTATGAAGCGTCTTTGCAAATTGGATTCCATTGCATAGATGAGTACGTTCTTTATCGCACCCGCTTTCATGACGAAGTCGCTATGAGCGCGAACTTCGTTAGCTCTAGCTCCAGTTCCTGGGTGTGCCGGAATTGGCTCAGTTAAGTACTTGAGCTTTCCGTCAGCAATGGCAGCATTCCGTAGTGCTGCCTCCCAGTCAGAGAAGTTTGACCCATCATTCCTCAGTCTAGTAGACTGATTCATGGAGTCCATGAAGGCTTTTAGCCAGGATTCACGTGCTAGCTTGGCACTTGGCATTGGGTCTTCACCAGCCATTTAGTTATACAGCAGTTTAATTGAACGTGTTCTACACTGAAAAGAAGATAAAACAAAACCATATAAGCAACTCATTGTTGTGATTTAAGTCTATATTAAATTGTATTTAAACTCGTAGACTCATGCATTTATATAATTGATCTCCCTCAAGAATTATATAAACGATCCCAAGACTCAATTTCCGTATATTGATAAGCCCACAGCTTGGCTGATTCCACCGTTGGAACTCTTAGTCGATAGATTTCCGTAAATCCTATCTATTAGTCCATCTCAGTCGCTAGATATTATCGAGTGACCATGATGTTGAGATAAAATAAATCATCTGTTCCCACTTACCCGACGTAGAAGGGGTCATATTATGCCTACCGACGAAGAAGGGATTCATGGGAGTCTGATTTATAAAGACTATTCTCAATTTTTGGTTATACGAGGAAGACCCCATCAACTTATATTTATCCATTTTAAGTGAACTAATATCTAGCATATGCGTGAATGAATGAAATAAAGTGATGGCTTTGCAATTGTTATGTGACATCTGTATTGTCACAGAAAACTAACGCGTAACCTCTACATGAGTCAATTTTCAGGCATGTTATAGGTGGTTTGGTTTTAGGCGGAATATGATGCAAGCTATTATCGATGAAAGCATAAAATAAATGCAATAAACGTAAATAAAAGGTCCTAGTGTGGCCTATCCTACCAAAATAAACATAAAAACAACTTTGGAATCCACCGTTGGACCCTAGAAGCTTGTCTTGATGTTCCATCTTGGTCCTTGCAGCGAGAGTGAGCAACCGGTCTCCGTCTTCGGTCTTCACAAAATTACTAATTTAAATTACAAATATAACCCTATTTACATTCTAATTTAAATACAAAAGTAATTACATCGCAAAAACCCAAAACGGAGATTCAAGATCTCAAAATTACAAGCAAGACTGTGTTCCATCATTACGGTAACACAATCTACTAAGGCCACACTAAGTTACAACCGTTTGCAAAAATAAATACGTTATTGAAAGCATTCACAAGGCATTCAACAAGACGATAAATAAAATGCATCAACTAAATAATATTCATACATGACATAATACTGTTATTATGATTAACAATTTTTTACCAAACCACCTTACGGGATTAAAATTATGTGATTATACCGTTTTAATCACCCAATTTTAATAAATTTATAATCCATTATCTTAAACCGTTTTAAAATAATATGTATCAAACGAGGGTGAACCGTTTCACAAAATTAATAATATACTATTTCCGTATATAGTATATTACTAAAGGCCATGTGAAAATAAAACAGGTTATTTTCGAAAAATAAAAAAAAACGAGTCTGTTACAGGGGGGTGGTCGACCGACCTCAACACGGGGTCGACCGACCTCCTGACCCAAAAAAAAAAAATTCGTAACAGCGCAAGGGGTCGACCGACCCATAAACCCGGTCGACCGACCGCAAACAGCAAAAACGAGTTTCTGGAAAAATGCAAAACGCTGCACTTTTAAAATCAAAACAAGTTTTTACCTTTTAAACTTTGATTAAAACGATTAAATCAAAATTAACATCAACAAGGGTTCTTATATTGTCAAGAATATAGATTAATTAACAATATGTAAACAGGAATCGAAAACAAGATCGATTACTCACAAAAGAAAAACTGACTAAACAGAAAAATACGCAGGAGGCGGTCGACCGACCGCTACAGGGGGTTGATCGACCAACTTAGCGGCAGAACACGATTTTCATATTTTTAAAACTTATGAAAAACACAAAAGTAAAAATTTCATGACCTGGCTCTGATACCACTTGTGGGGAATATAGCATGTATTCGCCCTAAACTTGCAGGATTATAATGAAATTTACAGTTGTGAATTTTTTCATAAGATAAATAAAACATGAAAAAGAATACAACCTTGGGTCCTTGCTTGAATAGGCCTAAGAACAGGAATTAAAGTAAATTCCCTCCTATAACTTGCACCCAAGACTTAGTTTGAGATGATGCCGCGTGTGCTAGAAAATACTCTCCAATTGCCTTGCAATATGGGGAGAACCTTTTGAGTTTTAGATGTGAGATCTGGGTTATGGGAGAAGAATGCTCTCAAACCCTAATTTTCCTTGAGATTGATTTAATCAGTGCAACAAGAGTAACCTGACATAAGGAGAAGTCTTCTCCTTATGTAGTATACTCGGCCGAAATAAACGAGTAGGGTAAGAGTGGGCTTTCCACTCTTACCTTATTCTGATTCGTGATTCGACCCATTTAACTATAAGTTATTTGCGGGATTTTAATTATAAATCGTACACTTTTTATCAGATATTAACGCAGTCGATGTATTAATAATGGTCTGATAGAATACGATATTGTATAATTACCCAAATTAATATAACTGTTTATATTAATACGCGAATACAATATTTAATTAAATATAACCGTTTATATTTAATTTACAGATTAATCATGTAATCCGTATTAGCTAAATTTATTTAATCTGTATTAAATAATAATCTCAACATCTTATTGACTAATTTAATAGTCAATACCTCTGACTAACTGTTTAGTCGTATTCGGCATAAATGTGACTGTATTTTCGTACCTTCACATCTCTCAAACGTGTCCTATAGGTGTGACGTATAGGGACCAGTTGATCACCGCCATCCGTATGACAATAACGTCAAACTTATCTAGCAAGCCAACCGTTATTGATAAACGTGGATCAACTGGTAATAATACTGAAGTATGCCCTTGTGATCCTTAAAGAGATTTAATAAGTCATTGTACTTAATTTTCAAGGACACCAGCCCCAACAAGAACTGGAGCAGAAGTCAACCTAGTCTTCAATTCCTGGAAAGTGCTCTCACACTTATCGGTCCAAACAAATTTAGCTTCCTTCTTCAATAACTGAGTCATTGGACGAGCCAATCTAGAGAAATCCTCAACAAATCGACGGTAGTAACCAGCCAAACCCAGTAAACTACAGATCTCATCCACATCCTTGGGACTCTCCCAATCAACAACGACCGCAATCTTCGCGGGATCAACCATAACTCCCTCACTAGATATCACATGTCCAAGAAATGCAACCTTAGAAAGCCAAAACTCACACTTAGAGAACTTCGCGAACGACTTTTGTCGACGTAAAATCCCAAGTATCAATCGAAGATGTTCGGCATGCTCAGCATCGGTCTTCGAATAAATGAGGATATCATCAATAAACACCACAACACAAGTGTCTAAGAACTCACTGAACGTCATGTTCATCTAATCCATAAAGATAGCAGGACAATTCGTCAAACCAAAAGGCATGACCACGAACTCGAAATGCCCATATCTAGTACGGAAAGCAGTCTTCGCAATATCAGCCTCTCTCACTGGAATCTGATGATAACCCGATCGAAGATCAATCTTAGAGAACCTAGATGCACCCCTCAACTGATCGAACAAATCATCAATCCTAGGCAAAGGATATCTGTTCTTCACGGTGACTCTGTTCAACTCTCTGTAATCAATGCAAAGTCTCATGGAACCATCTTTCTTCTTGACAAATAAAACTGGAGCACCCCACGGAGAAGCACTCGCTCTAATGAATCCCTTCTCGATCATCTCTTCTAATTGTTGCTTCAACTCTTTCAACTCAGGTGGAGCCATACGGTAGGGAGCCTTAGATATAGGTCTGGTACCTGGAACGAGCTCAATAGTAAACTCCACATCTCTCTCTGGCGGTATCCCTGGCAACTCTTCCGGGAAAACGTCTGGAAACTCAGAACAATAGCTACATCCTCAAGCTTCGGTAGCGATGGCTTAGCAGCTGAAACAACACACAGGAAGGCTTGGCAACCCTTCCTAAGAAGATGAGAAGCTTTCATCGAAGAAATAACACGAACACCCTTTTTAGGGCGAGTTCCCCTATAGGAAACACGAACTCCTGAAGAACTCCTCAAGCAGATTTTCTGGTCGCGACACTCGAAGCGAGCATGGTATCGCGATAACCAATCCATACCGAGGATAATGTCAAATTCCTCGAGAGGGAATCTCAGTAAGTCCGCTGGAAATGTGGCTTGACCAATAATAATCGGAACATCCATATGTGAAGAAGAGCAAGAAAACACGTCTCCCGAAGGTAAGGAAATGGAAGTCTCCTCAACCAAGGAAGACTCAAGAGCTAAACGGTCTGCGAACTGAGTCGATATAAATGATAGAGAAGCACCAGTATCAAATAGAATAAGGCACTCAGCGCCAAGAACAGAAAAGATACCAGCCACAATATCTGGATGAGCCTCAGCCTCAGCCCTAGTCATCACGAAGATCTTCCCCTTCGGCTTTCCCCCTCTAGTCGCTGCAGCAGCTGTGGCAGCCTTGCCAAGTGCGGTGTTCTTCTCGGGACACTCAAAGGACTTATGCCCAAATCCATTGCAGGTATAACACTTAAAAGCATTCTTGAAACAGTCAAAACCCGGATGAGATGGTTTACCACAACGGTGGCAAACACTGGAAGCAGTATCAGTGTGGAAAGTGGTCTTAGCAACCGGAGAAGAAAACCTCTCAAATCGCTTCTTTTGGGAAGAAGGAGAAGAAGTAGATGGAACAAACGGTCTCTTCCCATGGTAAATGGATCTCTGGTGCGAAGAAACGCTAGAAGTAGCAGCTCGGGTCTCAGCATCTATGGCACGAATAAAACTTTCGGCCCAAATAGCATCATCATAAATCTCAACAAAAGAAGTCGAGTCACGGCGAACCATACTCTCGATACGCGGCCCTAACTTCCCACGATAGAAGTAAACTCTCTCAGCCTCATCCCTGACAAACGTCGAAGCAAAATGTGCAAGCTGGTTAAATTTGTCGGTGTACTCCTGAACGGACATCTTTCCTTGCTTCAAGTCCATGAACTCCTTAAGCCTCTGCGATCTAAGCTCATTAGGATAAAATCTCGTCTCGAGCTTATCCTTAAAAGCCTCCCAATCAAGTAAAGGATCCAGAATGAAAGTCGGTCCGGTCAACGCCCACCATCTATCGGCCTCTAAGGTCAAAAAGTGAGTGGCTAGCCGCACTCTATCCTCTCTGCCAACCGAGTACATGGTGAAGCTCCTTTCAATCTCACAGAACCACTCAGTAAGAGCTACCGGATCAACCTCGCCTCCATAAGTCTTCACGTGGCTCCTGGACATCTGTGATGCTATCCAAGAGAAGCTACCAGGCCGATTGGCCTCAATGCCTGGCGGTGGAGGAGGTGGAATAGTCTCTGCCTGCTGTCTCTGGTTCTCAAGCAACTGATGAAGTTGCTGCATTATAGTGTTCTCAGCACCCGTGGTTTTCACCATCCTTCAAAAGAAAAGTAAGCGTTAACTTAGCAATTAGCAATCACAAATAGACTACAATATAAATCCTTAAGTCTACCCCATCTCTCATTCATTATTTGTTTATATGGTGAAGTTAAGGTTGGGGGTCACATGAGTGCGTCGGGAGCAATAATGCTCTGATACCAACTGTAAAACCCCTCGCGAAAGCGGAAATATAAATCACGCAAAGTACTAAAAATGCAGCGGAATTAAAACTTTTTAACATAACAACATGCGAGGTGAATTAAAACTGAAAACGGAAAACTGACATAAATAGAAATAGATAAGTATATTGTCTAAGTACTGAAACGAAATATATACAACAGCCTGAGATGGAACATCCCTACAGGCACCAAAACATAAACTGTATCAAAACTAGAGTCTAGCTATCGTGAAGTGTAAGTCAAAAAGATGATAAGCGGGTCATCACTCGCTAGCTCTCAGCAACCCCTGCCAACCTGCATGTACCTACATACATGTAAACATGTACGCCACAATCAGTGGGGAGTGACTAGAGTTCTCCTAGCCACCTTTTGTAACGACACGTAACACAACAAGCAAACAGAATACTCCAGCATATATAAACATGTGAAGTATACAATATCTCAATAACTGAACTCATTCTAACATGCAATCACTAATGCACGGCTCTCAACCAACTTCGGAAACTATTTGGAAGGAGAGCCGGTTTCCCTTCCGGTTACCCGGCCGGGGGGTCTTTCAGTCCAAACCATTTACGAAATTGACTAAAGAGTCACCCAATGCCTTGGGTGAACAATAACAAACTCAAGGTACTGTAAACATCATTAACATCATGCATATCTGACACTGTACCAACTCAAGGCAAGCAAACATAAAACAAGTATAAGGTTCAGCGGTCAACTTAAGACATAACCTAAATACCAATCATTCAACAAGTATAAGGTTCAGCGGTCAACTTAAGACATAACCTAAATACCAAATTCACAAGCAAGGACTCAGAGGCCAACTTAAGGCATAGACCTGCCAATCAGCAAGACACAAGACTGAGAGGCGACATCACAACGCATGGACTAGCATCCAAAAGTAAAGGACACATAGGCCAGCTTAAGGCATGTCCCTTCACTACATCACAAGACACTAGACTCAGAGGCCAGCTTAAGGCATGTCCTAGCATCAACATCTGCACTCCGGGCAAGGTATCAGTACCTTAGCTACCCCGTTGTTCAGCTGCTCTACTCGTCAGACTTAGAGGCCAACTTAAGGCATGTTCCAACGTGATCACAATCAAACATGTCTGGGCTCAGAGGCCAGCTTAAGGCATATCCCAGACACGACAACCATACACATATAGGGCTCATACGCCAACTTAAGGCATATCCCCATATATGACAACAAGCTCACGTATTAAGCTCAGAGGCCAGCTTAAGGCATACCTTAATACGCATCATTACAATATCATTCAAATATAAAAACTAATATATAGATCTACTTTCTTATACTTCTAATCAAAACTTAATTGATCCCGGGAACTAAGTTGAGGGAGAGCCGGTTTCCCTTTCGGTTACCCGACCGGGGGTCTTTATCCTCTCTCCATTCCCGAACCCAATATAGTGTCGCCCATCCTCCGGGGACCTCAAACACACGTATAAGGTACACGGAACGAATCTCAAACAAAACCGATAAGCCGTTTAAAAGTTATAAACAAAACAACGAGAACAGGGGCTCTCAGCCGGTCCGGGACAGTCTGCCGGTCGGCCGGCTGGGAGTCCCTTCCCCTAAGCCTTTACAAATCTGAAAACAATGAGAAGAGGCTCTCAGCCGGTGGACCGTCCGCCGGCCAGCCGGCTGGGAGTCCCTTCCCATAAGCCATTATTCAAAATTCAGAAAAACAAGGAGAGACTCTCAGCCGGTGGACCGGCTGCCGGTCTGCCGGCTGGGAGTCCTTTCCCAAGCCTTTGCAAAATTTCACCAAATCCTAAGAGGGATTCTGAGCCGGTCGACCGGCGGCCGACCTACCGGCTCAGAACCCTTTTCCCCATATTTCAGAACATTCAAAGAACACACCCTGACTTTGAGCCGGCCGACCGGCTGCCGGTCAGCCTACCGGCTCAGGGTCACCTGTACGCAAATCGCAAACCCTCTACAACACCCAAAACTCCTCAAATCGATTCAAGACTTCTAACATTGCAACATACGAAGATTACCCAGCATCTATACTCATCAAATACACCAAATGCCAGCAATTAATCCCACAATTATGCCTTAATAAGATTATTCTTTGTATCCGTCTTAAGCACATAATTTCTGAAATTCAACAACAAGGCTTATATAACACAAACAAGGCATATGAAAGTCTTTCTTATGGAATCCTAACATGATACTAAGTCCCATTAACGACCACAACATGAAAAATCAGAAACTTAAACCATCTTAAACAAGAAAAGTGCTAAGATCACAAATAAGGTCGCGTTTCTCTTAATTGTCACCTTAAAAGCGATCTTGATCAAAGCTCCACCTCAATAACGTAGCTATCCACACCAGGGTCGTCTAAGCCTTCACCTACAACAAGAAAAACGGATTTTAGGAACTAAAAGACGGATTCTACAAAAACAGTCACTTTTTCGAGTGAAAGGGATCGGAAATTGGAAGTGATAGATGACTTGCAAATTTCATGAGGATTCCAAAAATGTATAATTTACATGGATTCGGAAATCGGATGATGACTGAAATTGGGTTAAGAGATTGAAGGTTTTAGGAGGAAATGAGAAATGAAGATGACAGTGTTCTTATTTTTGGGAATTGCTAATGTCGACATTCATAAGTGTTTTGGGGGTTTATATTGTCCTTTCCCGTTTAAATGAAAACGGGTTTGGAAATGAACGGGTTTTATGATACGAACTTAAGTTTGCCAAGTTGTATTCGTCTTGAGGACTTAAGGTTCTTAAGACAGATCTTACGACTTATTTAAAATACTTTCTCAATAAACATTAAAATATTATTTTATTACTTAAAATAATTAAAAACCCTTAAAATATATTTTACGAAAATACGGGATGTTACACCTCCAGCTACAGAGCGTATAACCACTACCTCTGAATACTATGTATAGCGTATGCCTAAGACCTGGCCAGACCTCTCGATGTAATGCCTTACACCGAACGACGCACGGGGACCGGAGCGTATAACCACTGCCTCCGACCAATCCCGAACATAGATAAATTCTCATTGCATAGGTGGCGTTAGTTCATTACAGTGATACACAAATCGTACCACCGCTATCTATTCACATGCAAGGCAACATAACCGTCGCCAACACAGTTTTTGGATGACATAACCATCACCTACACAACCTTAGGATAACATAAACATTAACCAACTGATTTAAACATGCATGAGCTAACAAACGATAAATAAGACAACACTTAAGTCCATTTTATCTGGGAGAAGAATAAACAGAACTGATTAATAAAACATAAGTTCTAAATGCATTTCACGTTAAAGTTGTCCTCTGTCGTAAAATTCATAATTAATTCAAATAAAATCAAAATGATACAAGGCCAGTCGGGTCGGATTAATAAGACTTTTAGCTACAATATTCCTCCAATAACCATTTCCAAAATATGAACTTGACAGGGGTCTATTTTATAATCTTTACAGTATGTCATAAATCGTCGCAATAAAAGTATTGCTTCATAAAACAGGTTTAACAACACATTTTGGGGCAAAGTAAACTCCTAACATCAACTAAATTATTAAAAGTTTAATTATAGAAAAGGACCATAATAGTTTCAAAGTATAAAAATGGTTTTCGAAATAATCGTTGAGCTACTGTCGGTTCTGCGAGTATTTCAGCGCAATGTTAGTAATTAATTTATTGTGAACAAACGACATGCAAGAAAATTACGACATTTTAGAGGTAAACTCAACACTTAAAATAAACAGGGGTCTATTTTCAACATTTTCAAATTTGGATACTCTAAGATGTTGAAATAAATTTTACAAGACAATGGACAGATTTGTCAGGGTGCTGAAACTTTATCAAATAACCAAAGTAAACCAAGCATTATGAACTTGAAAAACTATCAAACTAATCAACCTCAAAGATCACAAACTCATTTAACAATACAATTCTTAATGAATTTCAAACTATAATATCATCCAACACAACCATGCAAAATGGAATTTATCCAAACATATGATTTATGAATTTAATCATGTCACTATTTAACCAAACACAATTCTAGTATACTAAACATTACTAGCATATAGAACAAATGCAAACATAGACGATAAGTCGAGTAACCCATCACCGTTACCTTATAGCTCTTCAATAAGCATGATTTTGACTCAAAGCCACTCCGGTTTGGACAACCGAACTAGCTACGCATAAATAAACGAGGTTAGCTAAGAGAAGCGTGCCTTAAAGGCCACGACCAGGTATATTAAGGAAGAATTTTGATACTTTTATTACTTAGAAATATGGAGGGCGAGGAGAGGAAGAGATAGGCGCAAAAATCGTCGAAAACCGATAAGAAACGAAGATTTTACGATCGTCTTAAGGTTGAAGGTAAAGAGTGTAACAATGGTGTTTGTGTTTGGGTGTTCTAGCTGAAAACAAGAATAAAGGAATGAAGAAGAAGGAAGGAAGTAGAAGGAATGACCTTGGGCAGAAAGGCAAAGTTCTATACTTAGCCAAGTGTCCCTAAGGACATGTGGAAAAGAGTAAAAAGTAAGCAACGAGCGAGTGTCTCGTTTGCGGATGGTCCGTGACAGCCTTTCGTATTTCGGCATAATTTCCTTTACATAACTTGTATTGTAGTGTTTTTGGTGGCGTTGGAAAGATAAGAAAAAGAGCTACAACTTTTATTTTATAAGCAAGAGCTATATATGGCTTTAAAGTATCTTAAAATTAGCAACAAGAACATAATAGCGTTTCACAAGTTTAAGAAGTATAACTTTAAGACGGACATATTAATATCATTGTAAAAAACGATAGATTTTAAATGGAATTTTATTTACTGTGGAACATTATTATTACTAAAATAAGATTTTAATAATATATAATGACTTGGAAATTACAGGGTGTTACAATAAATGTTAATCAACTGATTAATATACTAAGTATTCCTGTGTGATCCTGTAAAAGATTTATTCAAATAATCACACACTGTCGAGGACATTTACTCCAACAAAACATATTTATCAATTTCATGCTACACAGTAAAAAAATCAAGGTAGCTAACACTCTAATACCCTCGGCAATTTTGACACAAAATTTAACACATTTACGTCAATGTAGACAATCCGCTAGCTCATAGTTCATACTTGACAAATTAAAACATTTCATATTAGTAATCATATAATAGAAGTAAAATTCATATTTTTGTACATAAGGTTTAGAGAAGGACAATATGCCAAATTTAAATAACGAAATTAAATACGGACTAACGACATAGTTCACGAGATATAAACTAATCATAGTCTAACAAGATAGCTAACATCCTTAGGAATAAATAAATTAGAATGATTCAGGTATATTTTCCATCTACTTACGTTACCTCATTTAACATAATAATAGTAATAAATATAACTTGCTAAATCGCAGTTAATTAACTCTTGTCTATATAATGTGGAACAAGTTAGTATTCAGGCAGGATTTCATCAACACATAGCTACTGAATTTGTCATGTTGCAAAACAAATCACTATGATTATCAACATATCAAGTCTTAGCATGGATTATCACTTTGAGAACATTTTGAAACTCTTAAAACAACGAAGTTGTAGTTAGTGGCAATGTATAAACACGAAATAAATGACAATTGTTTTTTCAAAGTCACTGATGCAAGCAAGACTACAAGGTGACATTCTAACTCTCCTTCACTAAAACATTATTCATGTAAATTATAACTCATAAATTATAAAATTAGCGATAAAAGAAAATGAATTCACAAGACTAGCACTCCTATAATTCACATGTCAACCAAATTAATATTTCAATATATTGTGATCAGATTTTAAACATAGCATTATGTGATTCACTCTGTGCCATACCAAAATATGTGAAAAGTTATATAGATCATCATCACAGTGAACTAGACAAAGATATACCATTAATATATGAAAGGACATCAACGAAGATTCACATTATTGTAGCGACAAGGTTATATTATCACATAATAAAGTTCTTATTCATTTCAAATGTCTACTGCTCATGCTACTAATGTCATATCAGAATATTACATTGTAACTTTACAGAATTCATATTTGATTAAATTTCTATATTGAAAACTTACATAACCTACAATTTCAACAATCATACATCATGCTGCAACTTTCAAAAATTATGACTACATTACCGTCCAGCCATTTTGTGAGTTATGATAGTTTTTGAAAAAATAATGAATTAACTAATTATAGGAAAAAGAATCAAATGAAAATCTTAAGATAATTATTCATAACAAATTTTACATCTCAGTTAGTAGTCTTACACAGCCCAAACAAAAGAAAACTGACAAATAAGAGAAAATTGTTCTCTTATATCTTTGTGATTTACACTGTCCAAACTACTACCGAGTTAGTAGTCTTACTGATGCCCGTCGTTGAGGGTATCAAAGATAAAATTTATAATTCCTAAACTTTAACTATAGATAGCGAAAGTCAGGGTTGAACCACAGAGAGGTGGGGAATGTTTATTGTTTGATGTCAATGTTTTAAGGTAACAAAAGTGGAGGTTTGAATTGATTGTTACTAAGTATAGAATTAAAGATAAAATTAAAACAAGTAAATAAAGATAAGAATAAAACTATAGTAAAAAGGATGCTAGGATGTCCGGGTAGTAAATAGCTACGATGGTGTAAATCCTAAGTCAACGTGTATTGCAGCCGCGTAAGGGGTGTAACATATCCTTTCGGTCTATGGTACCTAATAGCTCCTTTCGGCCTATGCTATTAGTTCCTAGGTCTCACAATTATTGGGTGTCAACAATAAGGGTGATTCCTAAATTCTAGGTCACATACCTTTCAGTCTTGAGTAACCTAGCCGTCTTAAAGTGTAAACCAATGCCCTTCCCGTATCTCTCAATCTTGGGTAGGTCATTACTAACATCCTACAAGTCTCCTTTCAGTCTCATTGTAGGTTATTATAGTCTACGCAATAAAACGAAACCGAAAACATACGCGAGTGGGTCGACCGACCAGCTAGTCCAGTCGGCCGACCACCACCTCAGTCGACCGACCCGTTAGGCAGGTCGGCCGACCAAGGCGCTGCTACAATCGGTCTCGGAATTCGCACCATCTACGTTATTTACTTCCTACATCCTAACATATGGAATTTAGCTACTCATGACTATTGAAACAATAATGAAAACAGAAGAAAACCTGGAAATCATAATGAACATTAATCTACGCATGCAATAATAATAAAAGCTTTGGGATTCTAACTTAAACCGGATGCAAGCAATTCTAGAATAACAATAATAAAACTGAAACTAAAAAGAGAGTTACCGGAATCAAGGATTAAGGTAGAAAGGAACAAACTTTATTGAGTATCGCGGAAAGATTGATGAACAAAGAACAAAAGAAAAGTGTTTGATGATTATTGCAAGATTAAAACTAAAACTGGATTTTAACTCTATGATAGAAACTAGATTGTAACTTGATAAAAACTGAATGCTTAACCCTAATCACGTAATTAGCTTAAATAGGCAGAAATAAAGAGTTTCCTAATGACCTAATCACTTGAATGGGCTTTGCGGAAAATTCTGGGTCTGCACAGTGGTCGACCGACTTAGGTAGTAGGTCGGTCGACCTCTTGTCGGGCTTGGTGGACTTCAGCTCTTTTTATAACAGTCGCCTGGTCGGCCGACCTATGTAGTAGGTCGGTCGACCTACTTTCCTGTAGGTCTACTTTGTTTTTATCCTCGGTTTGACTTCTTGGTACTTGGTTCGCGCTTCGAGTTGACTTGTCCACGTTCCTTGGTTATGTAAAAATCCCGAGGGCATAAATTTGGTATAAAATCGTCCCTTTTCTGCATAATTCTGCAAAAGAGCATAAAAATACGAAAGTAGACAATTGTTGGGAAATAAAGGCTAAAACATAGTAAATGAGCGACAAAATGCGTGTAAAAATAGATGTAAAACATCATAAAATAGACACGCATCACTTACACGGCCCAAACTACTACCGAGTTAGTAGTCTTACACGGCCCAAACTACCACCGAGTTATTAGTCTAACACGGCCCAAACTATTACCCTGTGATTTGGTCGATTAATTTCACTTATCCGAACTTCTATTAAATATCTACATATATTTTAATGCATGTATTTGCAACTAAATATCCCATATTAATTTCCGGAGAACATTTTCGGAAATATAACATAAACACAATTTTAAGGAGAATGTTAATTAATTATCTTATAATTAATTAACCTAATTATATTATTCTAAAATATCATATATTAAAATATATAATTAATAAATGTAACATTTATATATATTTGCTAGAATTAACATTTAATTCATTTCTCCTAATTATTATTTAATCATATTAAATGTTCATCATCTATTTAACTACATTTAGATAAGTTTGGCATTTACGTAATTATATCAATATATAATCACATTTCTCAGTGTTATCCTATAGGTGTGACCTTTAGGGATTAGCTGATTACCGCCATCATATGACAGTAACGTCAAACTTCTAGTAAGCCAACCGTTACCGATAAATGTTAATCAACTGATTAATATACTAAGTATTCGTGTGTGACCTTGTAAAAGATTTATTCAAATAATCACACACTGTGGAGGACATTTACTCCAACAAAACATATTTATCAATTTCATGCTACA
Source organism: Silene conica (assembly GCA_029255685.2). Classification (NCBI taxonomy): domain Eukaryota; kingdom Viridiplantae; phylum Streptophyta; class Magnoliopsida; order Caryophyllales; family Caryophyllaceae; genus Silene; species Silene conica. The sequence continues at coordinate 53,710,117 of CM055318.2, forward strand.
CAGTTCAAAAATCAAGGTAACTAACACTCTAATACCCTTGGCAATTTTGACACAAAATTTAACACATATACGTCAATGTAGACAATCAGCTAGCTCATAGTTCATACTTGACAAATTAAAACATTTCATATTAGTAATCATTTCATATTATTAATCATATTATAGAAGTAAAATTCATATTTTTGCACATAAGGTTTAGAGAAGGACAATATGCCAAATTTAAATAACGAAATTAAATACGGAGTAACGACATAGTTCACGAGATATATACTAATCACAGTCTAACAAGATAACTAACATCCTTAGGTATAAATAAATTAGAATGATTTAGGTACAGTTTCCATCTACTTACGTTACCTCATTTAACATAATAATAGTAATAAATATAACTTGCTAAATCGAAGGTAATTAACTCTAGTCTATATAATGTGGAACAAGTTAATATTCAGGCAGGATTTCATCAACACATAGCTACTGAATTTGTCATGTTGCAAAACAAATCACTATGATTATCAACACATCAAGTCTTAGCATGGATTATCACTTTGAGAACATTTTGAAACTCTCAAAAAAGCGACGTTGTAGTTAGTGGCAATGTATAAACACGAAATAAATGACAATTATTTTTTCAAAGTCACTGATGCAAGCAAGACTACATGGTGACATTCTAACTCTCCTTCACTAAAACATTATTCATGTAAATTGTAACTCATAAATTATAAAATTAGCGATAAAAGAAAACGAATTCACAAGACTAGCACTCCTATAATTCACATGTCAACCAAATTAATATTTCAATATATTGTGATCAGATTTTAAACATAGCATTATGTGATTCACTCTGTGCCATACCAAAATACGTGAAAAAGTTATAAAGATCATAATCACAGTGAACTAGACAAAAATATACCACTAATATATGAAAGGACATCAACAAAGATTCACATTATTGTAGCGAAAAGGTTATATTATAACATAATAAAGTTCGTATTCATTTCATATGTCTACTGCTCATGCTACTAATGTCATATCAGAATATTACATGGTTACTTTACAGAATTCATATTTGATTAAATTTCTATATTGAAAACTTACATAACCTACAATTTCAACAATCATACATCATGCTGCAACTTTCAAAAATTATGACTAAATAACCGTCCAACCATTTTGTGAGTTATTATAGTTTTTGAAAATATAATGAATTAACTAATTATAGGAAAAAGAATCAAATGAAAATCTTAAGATAATTATTCATAACTAATTTTACAACTCAGTTGGTCTGAACAGAAACTTTGCAGCAATTAGGCAGAAAATTGGGCAACTTGCATAAATTATTACTAAATAACGACTCGTTAAGATTTCACGTGACTTATCATCTTGAAAACGTAAATGAATATTCTAAACAGTTGAGTTGGAATTATGCATAGGCAATAACCACGTTTTAGATGATTTCCTATGCAAAAACATGGGTCAAAACAAAACTGTGCAGTAATAATCTGACCACTGTCGACTAAAATATTTATTTCTTGCAAAATATAACTCGTACCAACATGAAAACAAAAGAATTTGGAAGATAACCCAGAAGGTTATCATACATAAAAATTTCATATTCATATATGTAACACATTTTAAATGACAGCCCCTACAATCAAGGTAACATTCTGGAAATTTATTACAGTTTTGGTTCCTTTAAAATTTCACATTACTTCATATTATCACACTGAAACACAACCATTCTTTCTCCAAAACATGTTGACATATCTTTTGAAACATAGAAATCACATTGCACCATATTAACATTTATTCATTATTTCAAACTGTGATTGCCATCTAGAAGACGGTAAAGATTGCGAAACTGAAATGTAGAATCAACTAAATAACTCAATAGTTATACATGTATATATAAATGAATTAGTTTCTACTATCGTAAAAATTACAACTTATTAAAGTACGTAAATATAAACTAGAATCCAATAAGGTGTGCCTTATTGAATACTAACCTCATAACCAAATTAAATGTGTATAAATAGACACAAAAATTGGCATGTAAATTTTAAGTATAATCTATGTACATGTCTAGGCTGCTACGCTTTACGACATCAACAATGGATTTCAAATACCATCCATTATGCAAAGCCATGAAATTGAGTCACCTTATGTTTGCAGATGATTTGCTTTTATTCTCTAAAGGTGATATGCCCTCCATCATAACCCTGATAAGAACATTTGCCACATTCTCCAAAGCATCTGGGCTTCAGATGAGTCATGGAAAGTCTAATGTCTACTTCAATGGGGTTCCCGTTGAAGTGAGACAAGATATTATGCAGATTTCAGGATGTGTAGAAGGTCACATGCCCTTCAAATATCTAGGGGTTCCTATTAAACCTACACAACTCTCTATGAAGGATTCTCAGCCTATCATTAACAAAGTGTTGGACAGAATCAGGGGATTGGGAATAAGAAAGTTATCCTATGCTGGAAGATTGGTCTTAGTAAGGTCTGTGCTGAAAACTCTGCATTCATATTGGGCAACCATACTCATCATACCCACTGTAGTCATTCAAAAAATAGACGCAACCTCTAGGAATTATTTGTGGGATGGAGGGACTGAATATATGAGAACTCCACCTGTGGCTTGGAGTAAGATCTGCACTAGTCACAAGGAAGGAGGGTTGGGTCTAAAAAATGAAAGCTACTGGAATAAGGCTGCTATTGGGAAACTGGTCTGGTGGATACAATGTCACCCTACCAAATTATGGGTGCAATGGATCCAACACAATTATCTAAAGGGGGTGGACTGGATAACATATCAGATAACCAAGGATGCTAACTGGACATGGAAGAAAATTTGCAAGGTTAAAGTAGCTCTACAAAATGCATATGATCAGAATGAATGGCAAAATGTACCTGGCAGGCAGTAGAGTCTGCAAAAAGGATATCAATGGCTCATGAAAGATCAACCAAGGGTGGTCTGGCACTCCTATCTTTGGAGCAACTGGATTGCACCTAAACATGCTTTCATTACATGGCTTAATTATCATAGAGGGCTGGCCACAAGAGATAAACTGAGGAACTGGGGACTGATACAGGAAGATGAATGCTGCATATGTGGGCAGGAACCTGAGACTGCTCAACATTTGTTTTTTAAGTGTCAGTATGCATCACAGGTAATCAAGCTGCTGTCAGAATGGAGGAGACGTGCTAGAATGGAGGAATGCAAAGAGATTTTCTAGACTCAAGGCAGGAGTGATGGACAGTATTATTAATGCAAGAGTATACTCTATTTGGAGGCAACAAAATAAGAGCAGACTGGAGGGGGTCTTGGAAACACCTATGAGATGTGCAACAACTATTAAGCAAGAGATCAAACTGAGAATCAAAATCAAGAGCATAGGAAGGCTTACTAATAGAGATGCTAGATGGCTGGATTTCATACACAGGAATTAATGTATTTTTCTTTTAGCTGTGATGGTGGCAGCAGGTCTGTGTAGTGTATGAGACAATTATGTTGTGGATGGTTCTCTAATGATTCTAATAGGATTTTTTACATTTTCCCAAAAAAAAAAGATTACTACAACATATAATCATAAGGTTAACAAAAAGTACTCATCTATAACAAGGAGTTAAACACCAAAATCATTTAATAACTAAATAACCGTATGAATATTTTAGAACACCAAAATCATATGATCATATCACTCCAACTATTGCTCAATAAATATACATCTATTCTGTTAAAATTTTAATTCAATCATTCAGATCAATCAACATTTCAATATCAATCATATTCTTCCAATGCACAACATTAACCATAATTCACATTATTACTTACCTCATTCTTGTTGGAGTAAGTGTCCTCCACAATAGTGTGATCACGTCAATAATATAAATTGACAAATCTCTATAAAAGAATATTCGTGGGATGATTCTTTATCATAAGTCAACTGGTCAACATTAATCGGTAATGATTGGCTTGCTAGAGTTTGACATTACTGTCGTATTGACGGTGGTAACCAGTTGATCTCTTTAGGTCACACCTATAGGACAACTCTCTTAATGTTAATTGAAATAACTGTATATTGATACGAGTTAGTTCATTTCTAGTTTATAAATGATATGAGGAGAAAATTTATAATAAGATTATAAATTAAAATGTTTTAGTGATCGAAATGTCATCACTATTACTTGTATGTTTATGAAACATAAAATTGCTTGAATGAATTAATTTAGCTACAATTGTTGTAGTAATAAAATATGATTAATTAGATATAAGTAATTATTTGAATTACTTCTAAATTTACGATTAAGGAGTTTAAGAGTTAAACTACAAATTACGTAAATTAAATAATCCTAACTAATGTTATGTATGGGTCCATTTTCGTGCCATGGACCGTGTGATATAACACACATACAAACATACACATTATTTTATAATGGGAACATTAGAGGAACATTTATTTAATGCATAAACAAGTGTGGGAGACAAGTGTGTGTTTTGAGGAACCCTTCATTAGGCACATTCACCACCCTAGCCGGCCTCCTCTTTTGTGAAGAACAAAATAAGGCTTGGTCTCCTTATTGTCATTGATTCTTACTTAGGATTAGGGTGTTACTTAGAGAGAAAAAGAAAGAAAAACATTCTCTTATTCACACCCTAAACCGTGCACCCTCCTTCATGAACTAGCAAGTTTTGTATTGTGTTCTAGCAAAATAAAATACAAAATTACATTTGTGAGTAGTGTGTCTTGGTGTTCATCGTTTGGAGGTCATCTCTTTGAAGGCTCAAGGAGGATCATTCCGTGTTGAAAGCTCAAGAACAAGTGAAGAAGGTGTCTTCACGTGTGCCCTAAATTGCCGTGAATAGCATTGTAAGGGTGCTCGATTTTCTCTCTTCAATCTCGTTTGTTTTAAGTTAAGCATGCATAAGTTCATCTCATTATAAGATAATCACATTAGTATGACTATAATAGGTATTTGAACCTAACAATTGGTATCAGAGCAAAGGTTGTTGCATGCTTAATCGGTTTTAGTTTTTCCGAGTTTTGAGACTTAAAATAAAACTATTAATTTCGAGATTCATAAGATAAATCACTCGACTTTTTGGCATGATATAAATATGGTCCTAAAATGAATTTTAGGTTATTTTGATAATTTATGAGATTAATATTGTTCATTGTATATTTTTAATCATTTGTATGTATTTTTATGACAAAAATCGATTAAAATGGTTAAAATAGATAGAAAAAGTTTCTAACCTTGAATTTTCTATGCGACCTCACATGCTTATTTTACTTAATGTATGTAAAATTTGGTACAATATCAAGTTGTATAGCATGTTTTACGATTTTATTTGATAAAAACCGTATTTAGAGGCAATTTTGGTTAAATATATATGATATTTCGAATTAAATTTCGAAATTTTGACCAATAATTTTGAAATTATAAATATTAAAGTAATATTTCAGAATGTTCATGGAAATAAAATCCAAATTTCGAAAATTATTTTAATTTATTTGGATTTATTACGTAAAAGTTATGTAAATCAAGGCTTATTTGAACAATATATTGATAATTAAAGGGTTAATTATAATCAAAATTATTAATGACAAATTTTGAATACTAAAATGTGTTAGGATATTATTTAGAACATAAGTTTATTTATGTTTTAATTTATGCATTTTAAAGGGTTAAACTTGCAAAAATCTCATAAAACCGGTTTATTGTTGACCTAATAAGTTATTAGGGCGATTTGGCATTAAAATGAACATATTCATAACATTTATATTGCTGCATTTTTCGTATGAATGTCATATTTTATTGTATAATTTTGAATTATGTAATTATTCTAGTATGGCCTTAGTTTAATCGGTAATTTCCGTAATGCAAGGGGTTATTGATTCGGTTGTAATTTTGTGATCTCGTATCACCTTTTTGTAATCTATTTCTATTTTATATTGTATAAAGTAGATAGAATTAAGATTGTAATATTTGAAATTCGGAGTTCCCAAGGCGTTGCATTCCCGGGAGGAGTCCAAGACGGTGTTCCTCAAGTGTTTGCCGAGAAGCCCTAGGGACCAAAGGAGTTGGTTTCCGAATTGTATTTTTATTTATTTTCTTTTAGGAAAGGCCATACTAGAAATTTTATTATTCGCTTTGTTTTTGTTTTAATATGTTGCATGCATAGCCAAATCGCCATTAACATGTCATGCATACCGAGTATCGAGTCTTCAACGTATCATTTTATTATCGATAATTCACTTAATTAGTTCACTTAAAAGGAGATAGAAAATATTTGATAAGATCTCTTACGTATTGAATAATGAGACTTAGCCTTACCAAAGAAAAGAACTCATGAATCCCTTCTTCACAAGAGAAAGTGGGCTCGGCTACACCGAGGTGTTATAATTGTTACGTTGGGTAAGTGAGGTCATAAGATTACAATCGTAGTATTTGGTTGATCTCATCGAAATTATTCATAACCGTAGTTGCAATAAGTTCGGGCTAAAGATAGAAATTAATGTAATTTTATCGACCGTGAATTCTAATGTAGAATCGATTAAGTGTTAATCCACCGAGTTATGTTAACAAGGGATGAATCGGCTATACCGTGCCCTAGTTGATATGGATTTGGATCTCGGGATCATTTTCTTAATTGTGTAAGAGATCATTAAGTAAATGCTAAGCTTGTTTAAAAATGTTTAACAAGTATTTAAAATGATGAACGTTAATTTTTCCTTCATTTCCGTTTTTGTAGTTACTTAATCGCAATGGATTCATTCAACCCTATCACTATTGATTTTTGTCACAATGTTTTTGACGATGTTTGCAACCAAAACAACATTGATACTACTAGAGAAGTTCATTTCGGAATGGGTCCGGATGGCAATGTTAACTTTATCACTTCTCTCCCACCTCCCAAAGGTCCACTTCTTGACACGGCTTATATAGATGAGCTAAACGAAGAATTGGATGTCTTATACTTGAAAGAAAGAGCTTATGATGAAGCTAGTGGGAGTTCTAGCAAGAAGAGTCTTGCAAAGATAAAGAAGAAGAAAACAAAGTTAAAAAAGGGGCGATGCCACTATTGTAGTGTCATGGGCCATTGGAAGAGGAATTGTTCTAAGTACTTACGTCACATTCAAGAAGGTCTTGTGATTCCGTTAGGTAATTCCAAATCCGAAATTTTTGTTATTGACATTAATTTTACATCCAACACAACATGGGTATTGGATACTGGTTGTGGTTCTCACCTTTGTAATCGTTTGCAGGGTTTAAGAGAAGTGGAGAAAATAGACAAGGGTGATATGGATCTCCGACTAGGAAATGGAGCTCGGGTAGCGGCCACTTCAAAAGGGACTTGCACTCTTGCCTTATCAAGTGGATACGAGGCACATTTAAATAATTGTTATTTTGTACCGTCTCTTTCCAAAAACATTATTTTTGTTGCAATGTTAGACATTGAAGGATATAGTTTTTCCATTAAGAACAATTGTTGTGTAATTTCTAAAAATGACATGGTTGTTGGCCATGCTACATCAATTAATGGAATCTATGTTTTGGAAACTTCGGACTCGTCTAAAGATGTCTATAATATTCATAACAAAAGGATAAAGACAAAAGACCCAAATGAATCGTATGTTTGGCATTGTCGACTTGGTCACATAAATGAAAATCGCATCAAAAGATTGGTAAAGACCAATATAATAAAACCATTCGAATATGAATCTTATGGTACATGCGAAGCTTGTCTACTAGGAAAGATGACTCGTAATCCCTTTAGTGGTAAAGGGACACGAGCTAGTGAATTATTAGGGCTCATACATACGGATGTATGTGGACCACTAACAATCACCGCTAGGGGCAATTATGACTATTTCATAACATTCACCGATGATTTAAGTAGATATGGGTATATCTACCTAATGAAATATAAGAGTGAAGCATTCACGAAATTTAAAGAATTTCAAAATGAAGTAGAAAACCAACTCGACAGAAAGATTAAAGCACTACGATCTGATCGTGGTGGTGAATATCTTAGTAACGAATTTGATTCACATCTAAAAGAATGTGGCATTGTGTCACAACTTTCACCTCCAGGAACGCCACAACTTAATGGTGTGGCAGAAAGGAGGAATCGAACCTTATTAGATATGGTCCGATCGATGATGAGCCAAACAGACTTACCTGATTCATTTTGGGGTTTTGCGATCCTCACAACCATCAAGTCGTTGAACAATAGTCCAACGAAAGCGACCGATAAGACTCCATATGAGATGTGGAAGGGAAAGGTTCCTAACTTATCCTATATGAAAATATGGGGATGTGAGGCTTATGTCAGGGTAAAGACCGATGACAAACTTGCTCCACGATCTGAAAAATGCATTTTTGTTGGTTATCCAACCACCTCACGTGGCTACCACTTTTACAAACCTCATGAAAACAAAGTGTTTGTGTCTTCTGAGGCTGTCTTTTTAGAAAAGGAGTTTATTTCTAAAAGACAGAGTGAGAGAAATTTTGAACTTAATGAAGTTCGAGAAGTTCAAGAGCCACAAACTGAAGCTGAGACAGACGAAGATGTTCCTTCTTCTTCCGCTTCGGTACCTATTCAACCCAGGAGGTCGAGTAGGGTTCCACATCAACCTGATAGGTATCTTGGACTAATTGAGGAAGATGGTAGCATGGACATATTACTTTTGGAAAGTGATGAGCCTACCACTTACAAAGCTGTAATCTCTAGTCCCGACTCCGCCAAATGGCAAGAGGCCATGATATCCGAGATGGATTCTATGCATCAAAACCAAGTATGGGACTTGGTAGACTTGACTAAAGAGATGAGACCTCTCCACTGCAAGTGGATCTTCAAGGTGAAGAATGGCATAGAAGGACATGATGATGTCTATAAAGCTAGACTAGTAGCTAAAGGGTTTTCCCAAGTTCAGGGTCTTCATTATGATGAAACCTTTGCTCCGGTAGCCATGCTAAGATCCATTAGGATAATGTTAGCGATTGTTGCATTTCATGACTATGAAGTGTGGCAAATGGACGTCAAAACCGCCTTCTTAAATGGGCATTTAAAGGAGGATGTGTATATGATACAACCTGAGGGTTTTGAAGATCCTAAAAATCCTAACAAGGTATGCAAACTTAAGAGATCCATTTATGGTCTTAAGCAAGCATCCAGGAGTTGGAATCATCGCTTCAATGAAGTCATAAAAGAGAATGGTTTCACTCGAAGTGTCGAGGAACCTTGTCTATATATGAAATTCAGTGGGAGCAATGTTGTATTCCTAATCTTGTATGTGGATGACATACTACTCATTGGAAATTATGTTCCAATGCTTTCATCAGTTAAAGGATGGTTAGGTAACCATTTTCAGATGAAAGATCTAGGAAATGCACAATGCATATTAGGTATCCGGATCCATAGAGATAGATCCAAGAGGATATTGGCACTAAGTCAAGAATCTTATATCGATAAGATTCTAAGACGGTTCAACATGGGAAATTCTAAGAGAGGGTTTATCCCAATGGGAAGTGGAATTATATTGAGAAAATCTCAATCTCCCACGGAGCCCAAAGATGTTGAACGCATGAAAATGATCCCTTATGCTTCCGCCGTGGGGTCTATCATGTACGCCATGATATACACTCGTCCAGATGTCTCGTATGCTTTGAGCATGACTAGTAGATATCAAGCGAATCCAGGTGAAAATCACTAGATTGCAGTCAAGAATATCCTTAAGTACTTAACAAGAACTAATGATTCATTTTTAGTGTTTGGAGGGGAAGAAGAATTGTGTGTAAAGGGTTACACAGATGCAAGCTTCCAAAAAGATAAAGACGATTTTAAATCCCAGGCTGGATTTGTCTTTATCTTGAATGGTGGTGCCATTAGTTGGAAAAGCTTCAAAGAACCAGTCGTTGCGGATTCTACAACGGAAGCAGAGTACATTGCAGCATCAGAGGCTGCTAAGGAAGCAGTATGGATAAGGCAATTCATCGAGGGACTAAGGGTAGTGCCAAATGTTGAAGATCCTATCACCATGTACTATGATAACAGTGGTGCTGTCTTTCAGGCTAAGGAGCCAAAGTCTAGTAATAAATCTAGACATGTACCAAGAAAATATCATGTAATTCGGGATTTCATCGATAGGAAGGAAATAGCGATTTGTAAGGTTGGGACAGACGATAATGTGGCTGATCCCTTAACCAAACCCTTGTCGCAAGTTAAGCATGATTCTCATGCTCGTTCTATGGGTCTTAAGAGTTTACCCAATATGTAATCGATTATATGATATGAAATGAAAAATGTTGTTTTTGCGTTCATATAAGATAATCTTGTTCATCATTCAAGTTTTATATAACTTGTTTATTTTACATACTTTGTTAAATCCAAACAGAATTGTATGACAATTACTGAACCCTGTCAAAGTGAATTGGATTAACTTAGTAATGCCCCTAGTCACTTATATGAGGTGACATCTCGAAGTGACTAGATTATGATGCAATTGATGGTGAGTTCTAACACCATAAAGTCATAAGAGATGACTAGTCGGTCATATAGACAAACTGTAAGGTACACTTGTGTCGGGCAGTGACCGCTTATAGAGTTCTTTAGAATTCAATGGAGCCTGGTCGTGGCAAGAGCTACTATATATATTCTTATGAGTCGATTCTTAGACTAAAGACTGGTTGCTCTAAAGTGACATAATTCAAAATGCCTTTAGTTTATGCTCTACGATCTTCCGTAAAAGGGGTCAAATGGGCATCTTTTGGGTCACAATGGACGATGTTTGCCAAGGAGAACAGTTGGATTGGAATTGTTCTACCCCTTGTCAGGGTTATCTTAAATCTCAAGGCCACTCGAGGAGTAGTGAACTGGAAATGCGCGGCCACGCTCGGAGAATATCTATGGTAGATAATTCCGGTCTATCAGTTACACTCCATATCGAGAAAAACCACTATTGATTTGATCACGTGCAAGTACGACCTGTAAGACACCTTGCATTGAGTGGGAGATGATGTAATAGAACAAGAGAATCGGTGATCCACACTTGTGAGGACAAGTGGGAGATTGTTGGAGTAAGTGTCCTCCACAATAGTGTGATCACGTCAATAATATAATTAATTGACAAATCTCTATAAAAGAATATTCATGGGATGATTCTTTACCATAAGTCAACTGGTCAACATTAATCGGTAATGATTGGCTTGCTAGAGTTTGACATTACTGTCGTAGTGACGGTGGTGACCAGGTGATCCCTTTAGGTCACACCTATAGGACAACTCTCTTAATGCTAAATGAAATAACTGTATATTGATACGAGTTACTTCATTTCTAGTTTATAAATGATATGAGGAGAAAATTTATAATAAGATTATAAATTAAAATGTTTTAGTGATCGAAATGTCATCACTATTACTTGTATGTTTATGAAACATAAAATTGCTTAAATGAATTAATTTAGCTACAATTGTTGTAGTAATAAAATATGATTAATTAGATATAAGTAATTATTTCAATTACTTCTAAATTTACGATTAAGGAGTTTAAGAGTTAAACTACAAATTACGTAAATTAAATAATCCTAACTAATGTTATGTATGGGTCCATTTTCGTGCCATGGACCGTGTGATATAACACACATACAAACATACACATTATTTTATAATGAGAACATTAGAGGAACATATATTTAATGCATAAACAAGTATGGGAGACAAGTGTGTGTTTTGAGTTACCCTTCATTGGGCACATTCACCACCCTAGCCGGCCTCCTCTTTTGTGAAGAACAAAAGAAGGCTTGGTCTCCTTATTGTCATTGATTCTTACTTAGGATTAGGGTTTTACTTAGAGAGAAAAAGAAAGAAAAACATTCTCTTATTCACACCCTAAACCGTGCACCCTCCTTCATGAACTAGCAAGTTTTGTATTGTGTTCTAGCAAAATAAAATACAAAATTACATTTTTGAGTAGTGTGTCTTGGTGTTCATCTTTTGGAGGTCATCTCTTTGAAGGCTCAAGGAGGATCATTCCGTGTTGAAAGCTCAAGAACAAGTGAAGAAGGTGTCTTCACTTCTGCCATAAATTGCCGTGAATAGCATTGTAAGGGTGCTCGATTTTCTCTCTTGAATATCGTTTGTTTTAAGTTAAGCATGCATAAGTTCATCTCATTATAAGATAATCACATTAGTATGACTATAATAGGTATTTGAACCTAACAATTCTTCTTGTGCAAAATGTTAGTACAATATAAACTAGGTCTGTTCCTTTATTTCGTTACTACCCGCTCTCTACATCACTCAAGGGTTTCAAGGTTAGACTGAAAGGGCCAACGACTTGGTTTGAGTGGGCCCCTAACTCATCCCAAATCCTATGGGGCTCCTAACAGTTACTAGCCTAGGGTTCATTTTACTAGACTCTTCCTATGTTCATTATTATTCATTTGGTTTAGGCCCCCGAGGATCGTTCGCTCTGATACCACTTTGTAACACCCCCATTTATTTAAGAGCCTTTAGCAAGACATTCCCAACTAAATAGAACTCTCACCATCTCGAAATGTCCGGGTAGTGAATAACAAAGTAAAACAAATCAGAGTACTTTATATTTAAATGGTAATTAAAGTCTATTACAACTTGTAAAAAACTCAAATATAAAATTTTGTTATAAGTAACTGAATTAAGTCTAAACTGAACGAACAAGTGTGATCTATAAGCTAAGTAAGTCCAAGTCTCGATCTCACATTCCTGCCACAGCTCCTAGCTCATCTATCTCATTCCTATAGATTATACTCCCCGTCACCGGATCATAGTAGGTGCACACGAATACACTGTCAACCTCGCGGTTGAGTAGGATAATTATCAAGATACAATAAATAAATATGCAACGGAGTATATATGTTATGCAAATGGCATGCCACTACTGAGTTCAATCACCACCAAAACTCCAATCACAACCCGTGCACCAACCCTGACCGAAACTCCCGACAGAGTATCGTCGACCGTCGTCGAACTCCAGCATAAAGCTGAAAACACTAGGTCTGGTCTTGCAGAACCACCCTTGGCTTATATCGAAACAATATCCACTCCATATCTCCAATTAGTAACCAATGCATATGCCCTGCTTTTGAATGCAACAATACTATTATTCAATCATGCCAATAAATAATGCAATACTAATACCAATGAAAATAAATCAAGACTCTCGTGCCATTATGCATAACGGAACAACCAAATGCCAATATCAATGATCCACAATTAATCCAACCAATCATTACATTACATGTAATATGTCAGCAAAGATAATCATATAAAACCGAGATCGAGTAGGTATAACCTACCTGGATAACAATATAATCTAATAGCAAGCCAGTAAGTAACAAAATTATGTCACTTCAAAATCGTCACCTTTTCACAATCCAAGCACACACAAGCAATCAATTATGATCCTTCACATATCCATCACCTATATACCATAATTATGTATAATTATCACCTAATCAGATAATTAATCATGCACATAATCTAGACTCATCATAACTTAATAGGAATATCAACTTAAAGAACAAACACGACTTTTCCTGATTTTCCAGCACATGACAGATTCAGTATAAAAATATATAACTAATTTCAGAAAAATTGGATTGATTCAAGGACAATTGGATGAGAACCCATGAGTCTTATATAAAAATAATGTATAACGTAGTTTACTCAAATTCCAAACTTATCTAGGGTTTTCAGATTGATTTCCAAGAGGTGACAGAATCCGTCGCATAAAAAGTATTAATTCATAAAACGAGTTTAAAACATTATTTTTCGGTAATTCCAAATCCTATTATCATCTAGACTTTACAAATATTATCTATGAAAAAGCCCCAAAACTGAATCGACATATAAGATAGGTTTCCAAACCATTTTCCACAACCAAATCAGATTCACGGACCTTTCAACGACATGTTATAATACCCCGTATTTTAGCATCGGTCAACAACTGTTATTTGATATTTTACGATTATTTCGTATTTCATAATCATTTGATATTTGATTATTATTTCATAAAATGACGTTTCATTCGTACTTTTTAATTTTATTAATATATTTATAATTATATATATTTCCTAATTTATATTTATTTATTTTCGTTTTGTAATTACTAATAATTTTATATCCTCATAATTAGTTTAATTAATATATTTACATAATTGTTAATATAATTATTTATATGTCTCGCTTATTTTAAGTTACGGGATATAGTTGGGTGAGACCTCGGGGTGCGTGATGAACTATTAGACTCGAGTTATTTTGACGCATGTTGGGCTTGGGCTCGGGTTGTTTATGAGAAAACCGTATATGAGAGTATGACCCATACACATAAAACACTATATCGACATATCTCATACAACTCCCCTACACTAAACCTAAAACCCTAATTCAGAAAAACAATAGGGAGGCGTGGGATGAAGAGAAAACCAGAGAGATCGGCCACCTTCGTCACCATCTTCATCGCTCACCATGGTCACGGTAAGTCAGACCTTCGATGTGTACTTGGGTTGCGTTTTAGTTTGTTTGTTTCGAACTGTTTTCTTTGTGCTTTGATACGAGTTTCTAGGTAGTCGTAATAGGGTGTTCGTAGGTTAGTTTTGCGACTGTGGGGTGGCGCGTGGTGGCCGGAGCACCACCACAAATAGGACTGTTTAAAACCGTAACAAGACAAGGGTAGGACAGGCGAAAACAGGGGGTTGGTGCAGGGGTAGTTTGAGTGTGTTTTGACTCGCGAATTGAGGTTCATGAGAGTTGGGTTAGGGGCTGGTGGTTACTGGGGATAGTGGCTAGCACCAGGCTGCGGAGTAGGTGGTCAGTGGTGGCAGGGTTGGCCACCACGGTGGCTAAAAGTAAGGCGGTTCAGGCAGGAAGCAGAAAAAAAACAAAAAAAAAACAGAGTATCAGCGAGTTGGAGTAGGGTTTGGCGACGGTTTTTGTAGTGGTTGGCGGTGATACGTGAGGGAGATAGTACCACCCCTGGAACCACCGTGCGCCAGTGGTGGCAAAGGTGGTGACCAGAGGTGGTGTGGGGCTCGGTGGTTAGTGAGAGTGGCGTGAGAATGTAGGGTGGCTAGATGACGACGGAAAAACGAGAAATCGGGTTGTGCACAACGGGTTTAGAAGGAGTTTTGGAGCGGTTTTAATAGCTGAGAGATATGTACAGGAGATCTACGTTGTAGGTGGTAGCGTGAGGGAGAGGTTGGAACCAACGATGATGGTTGTGGGTGGCTAGATTGGCGGTGGTTTTGACGGGAAAAGAGGTGTATGAAGGCTGTCGTGGGTCTGTTTGGTCACGGCTTGGTTGATGCGTGTCTTGTGAAGGCTGCGTGTTATTACTATTTTCATATTATTATTATTTATTATTGTTATTATTATTATTTTATTATTATTATTAGTATGAGTAATATGAACTCAATACTACTATGTGTTGTGTCGTGTTATTGTTGCTAGTACAACTATTATTATTATTATTATTATTATTATTATTTATTATTGTTATTAGATGATAATAATATTATTAGCTTTATTAATATTGTTGGTTATTTATAATTAATTGTTACTAGTAATATTGATATTTATAATTGGGAAAGTGTTATTTTATTAAGTTGAGTAATAATTGTTTAGTAGTTGAATGTTATTACCAATATGTTATAATTATTAATATGTTTTTATATGTTTTATAATTTGGTAATATAATTGATATATAGTTGGGTATAAGTAATTTGTGATATTGTATGGTGATAATTATTTATATTTGGTCATGATTAATAAATGAGAACATGATCAAATAATCAATTGGTAGTGTTTGGTTGTATGAGTAGAATTTAATACGAAATAATACTTATAGGAACGGTATTCGAGGTGGAGTATTACTAGACGGTGTTTGCTTGTCTCAGCTTGTTATTCCAGGTAGGATACACTGACCTTACCCTCTATGATGTGTTATGAATGGATGTGGTAATGTGTGTTAAGGATGTTGAGCATGATTGATGTGAGATTTATATTTGTTGGATTGATTGTGGATTATTGGTAATGTCATGAGCATTTCATTATTTGATAGCATGCATGATTGAATAATTATATCGTTGCATTCATGAGCATGGCATATGCATTGGTTACTGAGAAAGTTATGGTCAGATATTGTTCTGATATAAAGCCCAGGGTGGTTCTGCAGACCAGGCCTGGTGTCTTATCAGCTATTGAGCTGGTGTTCGGTGACGACCGATTATAGTCTGCCGGGAGGTTCGGTATGGCTTGGTGCAAGGGTATGAGTTTGAGATTGAGATTGTGATTGAGCTCGAGCATATCATGGCATTTGCATATCATGTTGCATTATTTATTATTGTGTTATCCTACTCAACCGCGAGGTTGACAGTGTATTCGTGTACACCTACGATGATCCGGAATGGGGAGTAGATTCTACAGGTCAGAGACAGTTGGCTTAGGAGCTTGGGCAAGGAGAGAGACATGGCTTGGACCTACTTAGAATTAGATCACATACATAGATGTTATCAGTTGTACTTTTACTTCTTGCGTAATAGTTGTAATATCAAAAGTTTTAATTTAATCAGTTTTTATATAAAGTACTTTGGTTTGTTTTACTTTGTTATTCACTACCTCGGACATTCCGAGATGGTAACAACTCTATTTATTTGAGAATGTCTTGTTAAAGGCTCTTAAATAAATGGGGGTGTTACACATGTTCATAAATAAATCACCTAGGACAAACCATAAGGATTCTGACTTTGGAAGTTGATATGCATAAACTATGTAAGGTTCATATACCTTTATAGTCATACTAGTTTTATTTATCATATAAATTATAGATCTTTAGCATGCTTAACTAGTGATTATGACGAGATTTAAGGAGTAAGAATGAGCTCCCTTACATTGGTTATCTCGGCAAAATAAGGGCACAAGTGAAGTCACCTTCTTCACTTGTTCTTGAGCTTAAAGTGTGGATGATCCTCCTTGAACCTTCAAAGAGATGATGGCCTCCAAAAGATGAACACCAAGACACACTAACTCTCAATGTTTGTATATTGTTTTGCTAGAACCAACACACAAGCTCACTAGATTGTTAGAGGCACACGGCTAGGGTTATGCAAGAAGGAATTATTTTTCTTTCTTTTCTTATGTTTTTCTCTCTCAAAAACAAACCCTAATTAGTGATTGAAATGAATGTTGTGAGCAACCAAATCTCTCTTTTGTTGCTCCTTTTGCTTCGGCCGAGAGTGAGGTGAGAGTGCCCAATGGGGTTGCTCTCAATCCTCTCAAATGTCTCAAGCATGCTCCATTGTCTTAAATGCATGTCATCCTAATGTTCCTATTACATAATGTTAATATGTAAAATGTGTAGGTCTAAGTGTGACATATCACACGGTCACTAAGACCAAAACGGATCCCATCCGTGACTTAACATTAGGATTATATTATTTACGTAGTTTAACATTTTAAACCTTTTCATCGTAAATTTGTTAATTAAATAATTTCATATAATTATTTAATCGCATTCTATAACTACAACAATTGTAGTTTAATGGATTCATTCATTTTAATTATTATGTTTCATTAAACAAATAATTGATAGTGATGACATTTCGATCACTAATATAATTTACAATCTTAATTATAAATTATCTCCTCTTTTCTTCACAATCTAGAAATGTATCAACTCGTATCAATATACAGTTGTTACATTTAATATTGAGATAGCTGTCCTAAAGGTGTGACCTAAAGGGATCAACTGGTCACCACCGTCATTACGACAGTAATGTCAAACTCTAGCAAGCCAATCATTACCGATTAATGTTGACCAGTTGACTTATGATAAGAATCATCCCATGAATATTCTTTTCTAGAGATTTGTCAATATAATTAATATAATTGACGTGATCACATTATTGTCGAGGACACTTACTCCAACAATCTCCCACTTGTCCTCACAAGTGTGGATCACCGATTCTCTTGTTCTATTACATCATCTCCCACTCAATGCAAGGTGTCTTTCAGGTCGTACTTGCACGTGATCAAATCAATAGTGGTTTTTCTCGACATGGAGTGTAACTGTTTGACCGGAATTATCTACCATAGACAGTCTCCGAGCGTGGCCACGCATTTTCAGTTCACTACTCCTCGAGTGGCCTTGAGATTTAAGATAACCCTGACAAGGGGCAGAACAATTTCTTTCCAACTGTTCTCCTTGGTCAACATCATCCATTGTGACCCAAAATATATCCATTTGACCCCTTTTACGGAAGATCGTAGAATATAAATCAAAGTCATTCTGAATAATGTTACCTCTAGAGCAACCAGTCTCCAGTCTAAGAATCGACTCATAAGAATATATATAGCAGCTCTTGCCACGACCAGGCTCCATTGAATTCTAAAGAACTCTATAAGCGGTCACTGCCCGACACAAGTGTACTTTACAGTTGTCTATATGATCGACTAGTCATCCCTTATGACTCTATGGTGTAAGAACTCACCATCAATCGCATCATAATCTAGTCACTTTCGAGACGTCACCTCATATAAGTGACTAGGGGCAATACTAAGTTAATCCAGTTCACTTGAACAGGGTTCAACAATTGTCCTACAATCCTGTTGGACTTAACAAAGTATATAAAATAAACAAGTTGTATAAAACTTTAAATGATGAACGAGATTATCTTATATGAACGTAAAAACAATATTTTTCATTTCATATCGCATAATCGGTTACACATTGGGTAAACTCTTAAGACCCATAGAACGAGCATGAGAATCATGCTTAGCTTGCGACAAGGGTTTGGTTAAAGGATCAGCCACATTATCGTCTGTCCCAACCTTACATATCGCTATTTCCTTCCTATCAATGAAATCCCGTATTACATGATATTTTCTTGGTACATGTCTAGACTTATTACTAGACTTCGGCTCCTTAGCCTGAAAGACAGCACCACTGTTATCACAGTACAGGGTGATAGGATCTTCAGCATTTGGAACTACCCTTAGTCCCTCGATAAATTGCCTTATCCATACTGCCTCTTTAGCAGCTTCTGATGCTGCGATGTACTCTGCTTCCGTTGTAGAATCCGCAACGACTGGTTCTTTGAAGCTCTTCCAACTAATGGCACCACCATTCAAGATAAAGACAAATCCAGCCTGGGATTTAAAATCGTCTTTATCTGTTTGGAAGCTTGCATCTGTGTAACCCTTTACACATAAATCTTCTTCCCCTCCAAACACTAAGTATGAATCCTTAGTTCTTCTTAAGTACTTAAGGATGTTCTTGACAGCAATCCAGTGACTTTCATCTGGATTTGCTTGATATCTACTAGTTATGCTCAAAGCATACGAGACATCAGGACGAGTGCATATCATGGCGTACATGATAGATCCCACGGCGGAAGCATAAGGGATCGTTTTCATGCGTTCAACATCTTTGGGCTCTGTGGGTGATTGAGACTTTCTCAATATAATGCCACTTCTCATGGGGATAAACCCTCTCTTGGAATTTCCCATGCTGAACCGTCGAAGAATCTTATCGATGTAAGGTTCTTGATTTAGTGCCAATATCCTCTTGGATCTATCTCTATAGATCCGGATACCTAATATGCATTGTGCATTTCCTAGATCTTTCATCTGAAAATGGTTACCTAACCATCCTTTCACTGATGAAAGCATTGGAACATCATTTCCAATGAGCAGTATGTCATCCACATACAAGATCAGGAATACAACATTGCTCCCACTGAACTTCATATATAGACAAGGTTCCTCGACACTTCGAGTGAAACCATTTTCTTTTATGACTTCATTGAAGCGATGATTCCAACTCCTTGATGCTTGCTTAAGACCATAGATGGACTTCTTAAGCTTGCATACCTTGTTAGGATTTTTAGGATCTTCAAAACCTTCGGGTTGTATCATATACACATCCTCCTTTAAATGCCCATTTAAGAAGGCGGTTTTGACATCCATTTGCCACACTTCATAGTCATGAAATGCGGCAATCGCTAACATTATCCTAATGGATCTTAGCATGGCTACCGGAGCAAAGGTTTCATCATAATGAAGACCTTGGACTTGGGAAAAACCCTTAGCTACTAGCCTAGCTTTATAGACATCGTCATGTTCTTCTATGCCATTCTTCACTTTGAAGATCCACTTGCATTGGAGAGGTCTCATCTCCTTAGTCAAGTCTACCAAGTCCCATACTTGGTTTTGATGCATAGAATCCATTTCAGATACCATGGCCTCATGCCATTTTATGGAGTCGGGACTAGAGATTGCAGCTTTGTAAGTGGTAGGCTCGTCACTTTCCAAAAGTAAAACGTCCAGGCTACCATCTTCCTCAATAAGTCCAACATACCTATCAGGTTGATGTGGGACCCTACTCGACCTCCTAGGTGGAATAGGTACCGAAGTGGATGAAGAAGGAACATCTTCTTCAGTCTCAGCTTCAGTTTGTGGCTCTTGAACTTCTCGAACTTCATTAAGTTCAAAATTTCTCCCACTCTGTCTCTTAGAAATAAACTCCTTTTCTAAGAAGACAGCCTCAGAAGACACAAACACTTTGTTTTCTTGAGGTTTGTAAAAGTGGTAGCCACGAGAGGTGGTTGGATAACCAACAAATATGCATTTTTCGGATCTTGGTGCGAGTTTGTCATCGTTTTTCGACTTGACATAAGCATCGCACCCCCATATCTTCATATAGGATAAGTTGGGAACCTTTCCTTTCCACATCTCATATGGAGTCTTATCGGTCGCTTTCGTTGGACTATTGTTCAACGATTTGATGGCGGTGAGGATCGCAAATCCCCAAAATGAATTGGGTAAATCAGTTTGGCTCATCATTGATCGGACCATATCCAATAAGGTTCGATTCCTCCTTTCTGCCACACCATTAAGTTGTGGTGTTCCTGGAGGTGAAAGTTGTGACACAATGCCACATTTCTTTAGATGTGAATCAAATTCATTACTAAGATATTCTCCACCACGATCGGATCGTAATGTTTTAATCTTCCTATCGAGTTGGTTCTCTACCTCATTCTGAAATTCTTTGAATTTCGTAAAAGCTTCACTCTTATGCTTCATTAAGTAGATATACCCATATCTACTTAAATCATCGGTGAAGGTGATGAAATAGTCATAATTGCCTCTAGCGGTGATAGATAATGGTCCGCATACATCCGTATGTATAAGTCCCAATAACTCACTTGCTCGTGTCCCTTTACCACTAAAGGGGTTACGAGTCATCTTCCCTAGAAGGCAAGCCTCGCATGTTCCATAAGATTCATATTCGAATGATTTGATTATGTTGGTCTTTACCAATCTTTTAATGCGATTTTCATTTATGTGACCAAGTCGACAATGCCAAACATATGATTCATTTGGATCATTTGTTTTAATTCTTTTGTTATTAACGTTGTAGACATTATTAGACGAGTCGGAAGTTTCCAAAACATAGATTCCATTAATAGAATTGGCACGGCCAACTACCATGTCATTCTTTGAAATTACACAACAATTGTTTTTAATGGAAAAATCATATCCTTCAATGTCTAACATTGCGACAGAAATAATGTTTTTGGAAAGAGACGGTACAAAATAACAATTATTGAGTTTGAGCTCATATCCACTCGTCAAGGCAAGAGTGCAAGTTCCTTTTGAAGTGGCCGCTACCCGAGCTCCATTTCCAAGTCGGAGATCCATATCACCCTTGTCTACCTTCTCCACTTCTCTTAAACCCTGCAAACGATTACAAAGGTGAGAACCACATCCGGTATCCAATACCCATGATGTGTTGGATGTAAAATTTATGTCAATAACAAAAATTTCAGATTTGGAATTACCTAACGGAATCACAAGACCTTCTTGGATATGACGTAAGTACTTGGGGCAATTCCTCCTCCAATGGCCCATGACACTACAATAGTGGCATCGCCCTTTCTCTAACTTTCTCTTCTTCCTTTTATTCTTTGCAAGACCTTTCTTGCTAGAACTCCCACTAGCTTCATCATAAGCTCTTTCCTTCAAGTATAATGCGTCCATTTCTTCATTTAGCTCATCAATATAAGCCGTGTCAAGAAATGAACCTTTGGGAGGTGGGAGTGAAGAAATGAAGTTAATACTGCCATCCGGACCCGTTCCGAAATGAACTTCTCTAGTAGTATCAATGTTGTTTTGGTTGCAAATTTCGTCGAAAACATTATGACAAGAATCAATAGTGATAGGGTTGAATGAATCCATTGCGATAAATTGACTACAAAAACGGAAATGAAGGAAAATTAACGTTCATCATTAAAAACTTGTTAAACGTTTTAAACAAGTTAAGTATTTACTTAACGATCTCTTACACAATTAAGTAAATAAACCCGAGACCCAAACCCATACTAATCCGGGCACGGTGTAGCCGATTCAACCCGTATTGGTATAATTTGGTGGATTAACCCTTTAATCGGTTCTACTCTTAGAACTCTCGGTCGACAATTTTCTTAAAATTATCTATAGCCCGAACTTATTGCAACTACGGTTACGAATACCTTCGTTGAGATCGACCAAATTTCAAGGTGTAATCGTCATTACCCCACTTACCCAACGTGACAATTTTAGTACCCCGGTATAGCCGAGCCTACATATTTGTGAAGAAGGGATTCATGGGTCCATACTCTTTGGTAAGGCTAAGTCTCAATATTTTAAACGTAAGAGATCTTATCAATTATTATCTATCTCCTTTTAAGTGAACTAATTTAGGTGAATTATCGATAATAAAATTGATACGTTGAAGACCCGATACTCGAAATGCATGACATGTTAATGGCGATTTGGCTATGCATGCAACATATTAAAACAAAATAAAGCAAGCGATAAATTCCTAGTATGGCCTTATCCTAGAAAAGAAACAACAAGAGTACAAATTCGGAAACCAACTCCTTTGGTCCCTTGATCTTGACGAGGCACGCAAATCGAGGCAAACACCGTCTTGATCGGAACTCCTTTCCGAATGGCACCGTCTTCAAGGAACTCCGGATTATACAAATATTACAACTTTTCTAGTCTACTTTATACATTATAAAATAGAAATTAAATTACAATTGGGTGATACGAGATCACAAAATTACAACCGAATTGGTAACCCCTTACATTACGGGAAAAACCAATTTAAAACTAAGGCCATACTAGAATAATTACATGATTCAAAATAATGTAATATAAAATGACATTCATAAGAAAAACGCAGCAATAAAACATGTTATAAATATGTTCATTTTAATGCCAAATCGCCCTAATAACTCTTTATGTCGAAAATAACCCGGTTTTATGAGATTTTAGCATTTTTAACTCTTCTAAAAATGCATAAATTAAAACATACATAAATTATGTTCTAAAAATATCCTAACACATTTTAGGATTCAAAATTAGTCATAAATAATTTTGATAATAATTAACACTTTAATTATATTAACATTGTTCATAAGCCTTTAAAATGTATAACATTTACGAATTAAATCCAAATAATTATAAAAATTCGAAATTTTGGATTTTCATTTTCACTAACATTCTGAAAATATTACTTGAATATTTATAATGTAAAAATTTGGTCATTTTTAAGCGAAATAAATTTCGAAATATCGTATATAAATGGCCAAATTACCTCTTTTTACGGTTTTAACAATTAAATCGTAAAACATGCTATACAAAGTCATATTGTACCAAAATTTTACATACATTAAGTAAAATTAGCATGTGAGGTCGTGTGAAAATTACAAGGCTAGAAACATGTTCTTTTTATTTTAATCATTTAACTCGATTTTTCATAAAAATGCATTTAAACGATTAAAATCTTAATTATGAACAATATATTGAATCTCATAAATTATCATATAACCTAAAAACATTTTAGGACCAGATTTAATTTACATGCCAAAAATTCGAGTGATATAAATAAGGGTCTTTAAAAATTAGTTTTGTTTTAAGTCTCAAAAACTCGGAAAAACTATAAACCGATTAAGCATGCAACAACAAGTGCTCTGATACCAATTGTAAGGTTCATATACCTTTATAGTCATACTAGTTTTATTTATCATATAAATTATAGATCTTTAGCATGCTTAACTAGTGATTATGACGAGATTTAAGGAGTAAGAATGAGCTCCCTTACATTGGTTATCTCGGCAAAATAAGGGCACAAGTGAAGTCACCTTCTTCACTTGTTCTTGAGCTTAAAGTGTGGATGATCCTCCTTGAACCTTCAAAGAGATGATGGCCTCCAAAAGATGAACACCAAGACACACTAACTCTCAATGTTTGTATATTGTTTTGCTAGAACCAACACACAAGCTCACTAGATTGTTAGAGGCACACGGCTAGGGTTATGCAAGAAGGAATTATTTTTCTTTCTTTTCTTATGTTTTTCTCTCTCAAAAACAAACCCTAATTAGTGATTGAAATGAATGTTGTGAGCAACCAAATCTCTCTTTTGTTGCTCCTTTTGCTTCGGCCGAGAGTGAGGTGAGAGTGCCCAATGGGGTTGCTCTCAATCCTCTCAAATGTCTCAAGCATGCTCCATTGTCTTAAATGCATGTCATCCTAATGTTCCTATTACATAATGTTAATATGTAAAATGTGTAGGTCTAAGTGTGACATATCACACGGTCACTAAGACCAAAACGGATCCCATCCGTGACTTAACATTAGGATTATATTATTTACGTAGTTTAACATTTTAAACCTTTTCATCGTAAATTTGTTAATTAAATAATTTCATATAATTATTTAATCGCATTCTATAACTACAACAATTGTAGTTTAATGGATTCATTCATTTTAATTATTATGTTTCATTAAACAAATAATTGATAGTGATGACATTTCGATCACTAATATAATTTACAATCTTAATTATAAATTATCTCCTCTTTTCTTCACAATCTAGAAATGTATCAACTCGTATCAATATACAGTTGTTACATTTAATATTGAGATAGCTGTCCTAAAGGTGTGACCTAAAGGGATCAACTGGTCACCACCGTCATTACGACAGTAATGTCAAACTCTAGCAAGCCAATCATTACCGATTAATGTTGACCAGTTGACTTATGATAAGAATCATCCCATGAATATTCTTTTCTAGAGATTTGTCAATATAATTAATATAATTGACGTGATCACATTATTGTCGAGGACACTTACTCCAACAAACTAGACTTAAAATAAATAGGACTCTTTCAAAACGTTTCGAAGACGAAGACTTTAAAACAGTATAAACAATTAAATGAAATGGACTTACAAAAAGGGAAATCGAATTAGGTTGCAAATGGTGAGAAATCTCCAATCCAATGAAAGGCTCGACACTCTTCTTTCTCTCCCTCTCTCTAGGTTTAGAAAATGGTTTTGGGATGTCGATGGTTAGGCTTTAGGTTTTGGGTTTTTTATGTTTGCATATCATAGGGTTGAGTTGTGCATTACATGTTTCTCACAATCACAACCCGAGTCTAATAGCCCATCACGCATCTCGAGGAACTTAGATCTCTTTATCCCATTCTTAACCTGTAATTTAAAATTAACGAGTAGATATAATAATAAAATTTAAATATAAACTAAATATGAATATGAAGGTAAATAATATTACAAGTCCACATGATATATTAAATATAATTATTGTGGCAATTAACAAATACGTATAAAATAATATATAATTATACCTCGTCTAGATAATAATATAAAATAACTCATTATTACGAACTATGAAAATATAGGGTATTTTAGTGATGATAACCAACAATTATGTTCCTTTTCAAATCAAAATTGAACCTTTTGCGACAGGCATCCTACACTTCAATTTAAAACTCAAGTCATATACCTTCAATTTGCTGATATATCCTTCTTACACTTACACGTAACTCCCATATATTTTTTAAAAAAAAGTCTGTAGACATACAACAAGCGTCGAACTAAATTGTTTTACCAACGTTGAAATTCGTGAACAGATATTGAAGTGAGTTATGTATAAAATTATAGTTTCCTATCAATATGATCATAAACGCACCTTGCATAAAATTGGCTTGGGACATAGGCTTAGGCTTCATCTTCATCTCACCTGAAAGTGGAGTAGTTCAACCATATGGCAAAGTATTAGTCCTTCTTTTAGCGAGTTCAATCAACTATCTTATCGAGTAGAGAGACATAACAAACTAACTGTTTAACACCAACATTCTAGAGAAGGGAATAAGTTAAACCTATTGTAATTATACTCGTACAAATCTTCTATTAGTTGTTAAAACTACCTCACGCTCTCGCTTGGTCTCATGTAACTTTGCTAACGTAATGACCTTTTACCCTGTCGTTATATCTCTCTCGTGTATATTTGCTAAAAACAAAAACTAACACACCGACCGATACCTCTCTCTCTCTTTATCTTTATCTTTATTTCTATCTCTCCCCTTCCCTCTTTTGTGTACGTTTGTTAAAAAATTACAACGTAATGACCAATTCCCCTTTCGCCCCTCTCTAGATTAACAACATAAGATCATCGTCTCACAAACTAATTCTCACATTTTGCTAAACATTATCACATTAATAGCCAATAATAACCCCTAAGCTTCTCAACGCAATACACTATAGGCTCTCAATTAGTACAACAATTGCAGAACCTTTTACCATGTCTAAAAACAACACATGTAAGCATGTATTATGACAACTTCGAATATAAAACATATACTCCTAAAAAACTAATAATAACTAAATAAATGTAGAGAAACTTAAGTAGGTGTCATTTTATCATACAAAACTAAATGGTATAACTTTGATCTGAAAAAGAAGAGATAGAGAAAGCAAAAACCTGATCACACTTCAGTTTAAATTTCATAATTTCCTCATGTGCAACTCCACAATATTTTCCATGCTCACTTTATGTAACTAATGTTCCTCGAATTCGGGCGTGCATACATCAGAGTCTCAAGTACCGACATCACAAAAGCAAATGTACATAAAAGTGTCTTATTCTGTATAATGATTGGTGAGTGGTTTAATAAGTTGGTCAGCTTCTGAATAAAGAGACTGTAACACCCCGGCCCAAACCTAGGACCGGAAATGTTAGCCACGGTAGCTCGCCGGGCTATGTACTGGCCCCACAGACCAACGCGAGTCTTTTCCAGCGCATTTTGTCCTCACTCATGCGCATCCCGGGAACCTTCCCAGGAGGTCACCCATCCTAAGACTACTCCCAGCCAAGCACGCTTAACTTTGGAGTTCTTTCGTATGGATAACCAGAAAAGAAAGAGCACTTTGCTGATATGAGTAGTACTTTCAATCCCTTTAAGCACTAGTCATATAAGCCTATCAAAGGACCTCTTCAAGGGGTTACCCCACCCGAATATCCTATTCGGTTCAATGGAGTATTACACACCCCCACTTGAAGAACGCAACGTCCTCGTTGCGCCTGGCAGCATCCGAGCCAAACCAGGAATCCTCCCCCGCTTGGTTGGTGCCCTGGGTACTCCAGACCACGGGCGCTCACCAGACGGTCGCAGGGTTGCTCTGATACCACTTGTAACACCCCGGCCCAAACCTAGGACCGGAAATATTAGCCACGGTAGCTCGCCAGGCTATGTACTGGCCCCACAGACCAACACGAGTCCTTTCCAGCGCATTTTGTCCTCACTTATGCGCATCCCGGGAACCTTCCCAGGAGGTCACCCATCCTAAGACTACTCTCAGCCAAGCACGCTTAACTTTGGAGTTCTTTCGTATGGATAACCAGAAAAGAAAGTGCACTTTGCTGATATGAGTAGTACTTTCAATCCCTTTAAGCACTAGTCATATAAGCCTACCAAGCGACCTCTTCAAGGGGTTACCCCACCCGAATATCCTATTCGGTTCAATGGAGTATTACATATTGTAACATCCCGTATTTTTATAAAATATAATTTAAGCATTTTTAATTATTTTAAGTAATAAAATAATATTTTAATTAATTATCGAAAAGTATTTAAATAAATAGTAAGATCCGTCTTAAGAACCTTAAGTCCTTAAGACGAATACAAACTTGGTAAACTTAAGTTCACAACTTAAAAACCCGTTCAAGTATCCTAACCCGTTTCATTTAACACGGAAAGGACAATCCTCAAGCCCCTTAAAATCAATTGTGTCGACATCCTTCATCCTCAAGAACAAAATAATAACAGTAAACTCGTTTTCTTAAACCTCCATTAATATTCATCTTCTTTTTCTTAGTTCTTCATCATCCGTTCATCGAATCGAGGTAATAATAACATTTTCGGAATCCTCATCAAATTTCCAAGCCATCTATCACTTTCGTTTTTCAAATCCTTCATTTCGAATTTCGGACTGTTTTTGTGGAATTCGACTTTCAGCCCCTTAATCTCGTTTTTCGTGATTGTAGGCGTGGGCTTGGACTACCCGGAAGTGGATAGCTTCATCCTAGAGGAAGATCTTTGAGCCGGATTGCTTTTGAGGTGACGATTACGAGTAACTCGGCCTTTTTTGTTAAAATAGCAAGTTTTTATTTGTTCTTGTTATTGTTTCTGATTTTTGTTAAGGTTTGATGTTTAATGGACTTAGTAACATGTTTAGGAATGTTCTTATGTGATGAATTCATGCCTTGTTGAGGTTTCACATGTTCGTAAGCTATTTTCTGAAATTTCATGTTTTGCGACGAATACTTCATATATTCGTATTGAGGATTGTTATGGGTTTGTTTGCTGCTAGATAGTGATATTAGATGATTTGTAATGCTGGGTAAACTTCACTTGTAGCGATTGTTAAGAATTGGTATTGATTTATCGAGTTTTGCAAAGGGCTGGAAATCGCGTATTTGGTGTACAGGCTCTCTGAGCCGGTCGACCGACCGGCCGCCGGTCGACCGGCTGAGAGCGTCTTTAGTTGTTTTTGCGGGTTTTGGAAGAACTTGGGTTCTGGACTGCCAGCCGGTGGGCCGGCTGCCTGCCGACCGGCTGGTAGTCTCTTTTATGTGCCTTACGTATTTTGTAAGTAGGGGAAAGAGGTGCCCAGCCGGTAGACCGGCCGCCTGCCAACCGGCTGGGAGCCTCATTGTGAAATTGTGCGTAGATTGGGATTGGGTTCCCAGCCGGTAGGCCGGCTGCCTGCCGACCGACTGGGAGTCCTTTTTGGGGTGTTTTGTTTTTAAAGAAAGGGAAGCTGAGTTGGGTTACCAGCCGGTAGGCCGACTGGCAGGGAGCCCCTGTAGCTTGTTTTCATCTTGTTTTCGTTCATAACTTTGAGATGGTTAATCGGTTTTGATTGAAACTCGTTCCTTGTATCTTTGATATGTATTTGAGGTCCCCGGGGGATGGGCGACACTATATTGGGTTCGGGAATGGAGAGAGGATAGAGACCCCCCGGTCGGGTAACCGAAAGGGAAACCGGCTCTCCCTCAACTTAGTTCCCGGGGTCAATTAAGTGTTGATTAGAAGTTAAGAAAGTAGAACTATAGTTTAGTTCATAGACTTTGCTGATGTTGTATTGATGCGTATTAAGTTATGCCTTAAGCTGGCCTCTGAACTTAATACGTGAGTTGTTTGTCATATATGGGGATATGCCTTAAGTTGGCCTCTGAGCTCCATATGTGTATGTTTGTCGTGTCTGGGACATGCCTTAAGCTGGCCTCTGAGTCCAGACATGTTTGATTGTGATCGCGTTGGAACATGCCTTAAGTTAGCCTCTGAGTCTGACGAGTAGAGCAGTTGCACAACGGGGTAGCTAAGGAACTGACACCTTGCCCGGAGTGCAGATGTTTGATGCTAGAACATGCCTTAAGCTGGCCTCTGAGTTTAGTATCTTGTGATGTATTGAAGGGACATGCCTTAAGCTGGCCTCTGAGTCCTTTACTTTTGGATGCTAGTCTATGCCTTAAGTTGGCCGCTGAGTCTAGTGTCTTGCTGATTGGCGGGTCTATGCCTTAAGTTGGCCTCTGAGTCCTTGCTTGCTGAATGTTTTGGTGTTTAGGTTATGTCTTAAGTTGACTGCTGAACCTTTATACTTGCTGATTGATTAGTATATAGGTTATGTCTTAAGTTGACCGCTGAACCTTATACTTGCTGAGTTTTATCTGCTTGCCTAGAGTGGTATATTGTCAGATTCATATGTTGATATTGATATTTGATGTTGTGATTGTTCATCCAAGGCATTGGATGACTCTTTGATCGGTTTCATAAATAGTTGGATTGAAAGACCCCCCGACTGGGTAACCAGTAGGGAAACCGGCTCTCCTTCCTAACGGTTTATGAAGTTGGTTGAGAGCCGTGCATTAGAGTTTGCATGATAGTATGAGATCGGTTGATGAGATGTTTATGCTTCACATGTTTATATATGTTGGATTATTCTGTATTGCTTTATGTGTTACGTGTCGTTACAAAAGGTGGCTTGGAGAACTCTAGTCACTCCCCACTGATTGTGGCGTACATGTTTTCATGTATGTAGGTACATGCAGGTTGGCAGGGTTCACGAGAGAGCTAGCGAGTGATGATCCTGTTGTCATCATTTGACTTACACTTATATCGTTTAGCTGGACTCTTAGTTTTGATACAGTTTTGTTGGTGCCTGTAGGGATGTTCCATCCCAGGTTGTTGTATATATTTCGTTTTGATACTTAGACAGTATACTTATCTATTTCAGTTTTCAGTTTTCAGTTTCCGTTTCAGTTTAACTCTTCTCGCATGTTGTTTATGTTTAAAAAGTTTTAATTCCGCTGCATTTTTAGTACTTTGTATGTTTTAATTTTCCGCTTTCGCGAGGGATTTTACAGAGACAAACATGTACTAAATTTCAGAAAAATGCCTTGAATTGATATAAGCTTAATCCACAGTTCCACTATACAACCAAAAATATAGACATCCAATAATATATGAAAACTAAGAAGATGCTCATTACTAACAAGAATTGGATGCATCTTTAAAGTAGATGAGCCTTAATGGATAACTACGCGAAATGTCTAAGATCATCAAACATGGCCATAGACCCTGAATTGAAAAGAATGAAGTTCTGAAATAATCAAGTTAACATGTGACAAGACAAAAATATCTCCTAATTATCAAAATTACCCGTTAATGAACAAACATGAGTCATCGTTCTCTGCTAAAGTAGCATACTTGCTAGTCATTTAGCTTGATGACACGAACAATTTATGCTAAAATTGTGACCTTATTCTTGTAATTTAACTCATATATAGTCTATAAGAACACGCTCTACCAAATTATAGTTGGACGCTAATATGTATTGGATTAAAAAGACAAATTATGCTACAAAAGAGTCGCTACAAATTAGAAAAAGACAATCTTCACTGTTATATACTTCTTTAGTATTGAGAACTAACAAACCAATTTATGCCCAAACAATGATGTACAGATTAAAAACTTACGTGTTCAACAGTATACTTCTATTATGCTACAAAGAGTAGCTATCAAATTATAAAAATACAATAATTTCAAGACAAAACTCTCAACATTAAACCTGATTCTATTTATAGCTCAAGGAACGTAAGTTCCTCCACTCCATTTAGCTTATTAAAAATGAGGCTATCTACCTTACCTCACCCTTCGAAGATCTTTGATAAGATTTTGGATTTTCGTTAATTATAGCTCGTGTAGAAAATGGTGACGTTTTATAGCCGGACAACACATAACCAAGAACTAATTAACCTAATTGTAACACCCCGTAATTTCCAAGTCTTTATATATTATTAAAATCTTATTTTAGTAATAATAATGTTCCACAATAAAGAAATTCCATTTAAAATATACTCCCTCCGTTCCGGTCATTTGTTATCTATTTCCATTTTGGGGTGTATCATTAAATTGTTATCTATTTCCATTTTTGGCAACTTTTTGTGGATGACATTTGATTACATGTGGGGCCATATAATTTGTGTGGTCCAAATTCATTTATACTTCTTTTCTTAATCTTTGTGTCAAAAGCAATAGATAACAATTGATCGGGACGGAGGGAGTATCATTTTTGACAATGATATTAATATGTCCGTCTTAAAGTTATACTTCTTAAACTTGTGAAACGCTACTCTGTCCTTGATGATAATTTTAGGATATGTTAAAGGCGTAACTAGGTTTTACTTCTAAAATAAAAATTTTAGATCTTTTTCTGAGCTTTCCAACGCCACCGAAAACACCTCAATCGGAGTTCTGTGGAGCAAATTATGCCGAAAATACGAAAGGCTGTCACAGATAATCCGCCGACGAGACTATCGCTCGTTGTTACCTCTAACACTTGGCCTAAAAACTTCGACACATGGGCTTAGCACCTCTTACACTTGGCCTAAGAACTTAGACACCTGCGTTAATCACTTCTTCCACATGTCCTAAGACTCTCGACACATGGTTTAACCGTCTCGACACTTGGCGTAAGAGCTTCGACACTTGGCAATAGCTTCCGACACTTGGCTTGAACATGCAAAGCATGTTCCTTGCTGCCCAAGGGCTTCTTCATTCTTCTTCCATCCTTTTTTTCAGTCATGCACACAAAACACAAAAGAATAAGGAATACCATTGTTGCTTGTGCACCTCCACCGTAAAACGATCGTAAAATCTTCGTTTCTTATCGGATTTCGACGATTTTCGCGCCTATCTCTTCCTCTCCTCGCCCTCCATATTTATAGGTAAGAAAAGTATCAAATTTCTTTATTAATATCCTCTGGTCGTGGCCTTTAAGGCACGGTTCTCTTAGCTAACCTCGTTCATTTGTGTTTAGCTAGTTCGGTTGTCCAAACCGGAGTGGCTTTGAGTCAAAATCATGCTTATTGAAGAGCTAAAAGGTAACGGTGATGGGTTACTCGACTTATCATCTATGTTTGCATGTATTCTATATGCTAGTAATGTTAGTATACTAGAATTGTGTTTTGGTTAAATAGTGACATGATTAAGTTCATAAATCATATGTTTGGATGAATTCCATTTTGCATGGTTGTGTTGGATGATATTCTAGTTGGAAATTCATTAAAAATTGTATTGTAAAATGAGGTTGTGATCTTTGAGGATGATTAGTTTGATAGTCTTTCAAGTTCATAATGCTTGGTTTACTTTGGTTATTTGATAAGTTTCAGCACCTTGACAAATCTGTCCATTGTCTTGTACAATTTATTTCGACATCTTAGACTATCCATCTTTGAAAATGTTGAAAAGAGACCCCTGTTTATTTTAAGTTTAGAGTCTACCTCTAAAATATCGTAATTTTATTGAATGTCGTTTGTTCACATTAAATTATTTACGAACATTGCGCTG
Source organism: Silene conica (assembly GCA_029255685.2). NCBI lineage: Eukaryota > Viridiplantae > Streptophyta > Magnoliopsida > Caryophyllales > Caryophyllaceae > Silene > Silene conica. The sequence continues at coordinate 53,743,419 of CM055318.2, forward strand.
AAATACTCGCAGAACGGACAGTAGCTGAAAGATCATTTCGAAAACCATATTTATACTTTGAAAATATTCTGTTCGTTTTCAATAATTAAACTTTGAAGAGTTTAAATGATGATAGGATTTTGCTTTGCCCCAAAATGATTTGTTAAACCCGTTTATGAAGCAATACATTTTGTGTGACGATTTATGACACACTGTAAACATCAGACAATAGACCCTTGTTATGTTCATCTTTTGAAAATGGTTATTTGATGAAAATTGTAGCTAAAAGTCTTATTAATCCGAACCTACTGGCCTTGTATCATTTCGATTTTATTTGAATTAATTATGGATTTTTTCGGCAGAGGACAGCTGAAATGTAAAACGCTTTTAAGACTTATGTTTTATTAATCAGTTCCGTTTATTCTTCTCCCGTATGGAATGGACTTAAGTGTTGTCTTATTTATCGATTGTTGGCTCTTGTATGTAAATGAGTTGGTTAACGGTTATGTTAGCTTAACTTGTGTTTTGATGACGGTTATGTTATCATAAGATGGGTAGGGTGACGGTTATGTTGCCTTGCTTGTGTTTAGGTCATGGTTATGTCACCCTAAATTGTGTTGGTAACGGTTATGTTGCCTTGGTTGTGAATAGATAGCGGTTATACGATTTGTGTATCACTGTAATGAACAAACGCCACTCCTGTTATGGGATTTTATCTAACTATGTTCGGGATTGGTCGGTGTCCGTGGTTATGCGGCCCGGTCCCCGTGTGTCGTTCGGTATAGGTTATTACATCGAGAGGTCTGGCCAGGTCTTAGGCATATAGTTGTCGGTTATGCGCTATACATAGTATCCGGATGACGTGGTTATGCGCTCCGGTAGCTACGGCGCGGTTATACGCCCTAGCCTGTTAGTGGAGCGGTTATACTCCCTGACTGTCAGTTGTAGCGGTTATGCTACCTGACGGCGTTCATTCTATTCTTGGTTGTTGTTGTTTGTGTGATCGGACATGCCATCAAGTGTTGGTCTCTAAGTCGATCACCTGGTTGTTTACCTGATTTTGAGTATCATGCTTTGATATTTCTCATATTCACATGTACTACTCCTTATACAATATGTTCTTATTGTTATCTATTTGTATTTTGACGTAAAGTGGCTGGGAGAACCCTGAGTTACTCCCCACTGACTGTGGCGTTCATGTTTCATGAATGTAGGTTGGTGCTGTTTGGGGAACACGTGTGGCTAGCGAGCATTGTTGATAATTCGACAATTACCCTTACGCTTAGTTTAGATTTAATTCATGTTGTTATCGTGGGATACCTTATCCCTCGTCTATTTAAGTTATTTTGTATAATTTATACTTTCTCATTAGTTTTTAGTCTTCCGCGTGTTGTTTTGATATTCCGCGAAAAGTTTTAATAAATATGTCGATTTTTTTTTTTAAAAGTATCGTATTTCCGCTGCAAATTATTTGTTTATTTTTATGCTAAATCGCGGGGTGTCACAGTTGGTATCAGAGCAGTAATGCTCCCGACGCACGCACGTGTACCCCAACTTAAATATCAACTTGACCTAAAATAATGAATGAGAGATGGGTAGACTTAAGGACCAAGTGGTAGTCTGTACTGTGATTGCTCCTTGTTAGGTCTAACATGTTTGTTAAATGTCAAAGATTTTATTTTTGTGCCAAAGAATTGGTGAACCATGAGCTTACCTGGATGGCGATCAAGATTATTGTCTACTACCGAAGATGGAAGATTCGTGCTATCTTTGAAGAATACTTTTATGTCCCCGAAGATACTCCTAGCTCATCATGCATCACCTTCTTCCTTATTTCTCGATGCATATCCTCCTTTTTCCCGAACTCTTTTCTATCTTAAATCGGAAGCTACTTTCGTAACCTCCCGACTTAACGTTATCCTTGTTACTTGACTTTTCCCATGGCGCTTTGTAGGTAGCCTAGCTTAGTTGTATACTGAGGATTTTGTTCGAGGATAACCCCTAGCCCTTATTTTGAGAAGTAATCTGACTGAAACGTTTAGGGAGTGTAGTAAGCCATGTCTTGGTAATCCTAATGTTTAGTTGTTTACCCAATTGGAGGGTAGAACTGGTTGGTGAAATTCCTAGATTAAAGTTTGAGTGGTATACGTAGCTTTAGGAAGAATTTAACCTTGGTAATCATAATTGGGATTTAGAACCAATGGGTTAATATGTGTCGCTTTAAGCGTATGGATGAGGTGTTAGAATCCATAAAAATGAATTTGGAAAATATACTTGGGATTCTAGTGAAAATGAATGAATCAGTATTGCTTGACTTTGGGAATTGGGTTTGACTTTAATTGGGATGTTACTTTTGGAGGATAAGAATCGTGTATTGATGGACGAGTATTGAAATAGTTAGCGATGTAACTTTAGAGGAACTGACTGAAGTTTACTCTTTTAGTTATTTGATCTGATTAGAGGTGTAACCTTTGAGGATTTACTTGAAGATCATGTCTTTGGATGTCTGATTGATGTCATAAGGTGCAACTTATGGATTTGTTAGATTTTAAGGTTGTGATGTTTAAAGGACGTTTTAATTCGTATATAGAGGTGTGAAAACGTTAACAGTGGATTTTCTTGGTGTTCACATTTTGAGGTATTATTGAATTAAGGATTTAGGCCTTGTGTGAGATTAGAATAGAGTAACTCGATGAGTAATGAAAGTTTTGCGAATTGAAGGAATTAGAGAGTTGATAATCTATGGATTATAAAGATTGTGAAGTACCAATGGTATAGAAATGGTTTATCCTGGAGTATTACAGAAATGTCGTTTGAGGAATTTAAGATATAGAGATACCTGAAACTTTATGAAATAGTCGAAATTGGATAATCGTACACCCTTATCTTTAAAAGGACTTATAGTATGGTAAACCATATGGGAAAATTTTTTCTTGGAAAGTGCTAGTTTTGTGTGCTTGAATTGGAAAATAAGAGATGAGAACTTTGTGAGGATTTTAGGAACCCCGAGCCTTGGGAATTGTGTCAGTTCAAATCATAACCTTTCATCAACGCTTCTCTTCTTTCTTCTTCCTGCTAATTATGTTGAGTTATGCTTTCATAACAAAGCTTACTTGACCTTTCTTTATGTCATATATCTTCTCACCTCTAATGCTCTTTCTTCTCCTCATGGCTTCACTATTGTTGGAATCCATAACCTAGAGTCTCTTAGCCATCATCTTATGTATCTGTCCCTCAAGTTTCTATATCGCGTTTGTTCCTGAAGTTTGTATCATATCCTTAACCGTTGTGAGCCTTGTCCCCTTTCTTTTGGGACTAGTTGTGAGGATGACTTCGTTTGTGGAATAGTGATATATGCTTAGAGGATCCTTGGTCTTGTTTTATTGGACATAGTTGAGAGAGTTAGCGTTTGGTGACGTTTGGGTAATATTAGGTAGTGTGACATCTTGATGGATTCAAGTTAAAGGTTTGAAGGTTTGAGTGCCTCTTGTGGATGGGTACCAACCGTGAGGCTGGTAATTTTGGTGTTATATATCTATGAGGGTGTTGATGGTTACCTAGAGACCGTTTGGCTTAAAGTTGTTACTTTTATGAGACTTTCTTTTGGGATGATCACTTTACGGTAATGAAGTATGGTAGTCGAGGTTTAGAGGGTGTTTCCGTGATTTGGGTCGATGAGATTTGACTATTTTAGGACTATATACCTTGGATGTTTAACCTGTAGTCCTGCTTTCGGGAATAGTTACGGTTTGAAGAATACCGTGTTTATGCTTTTGGGATTTGAGGTTTTGGATATTTATCTCATAGTCCTGTGTATGAAAGTAAGTACAGTTCCAAGAGTGCTGCTTCCATATCTTTTGTTGTCGGTATGAGCGTAACAGATTTTTGTTTATAGGTCTGGAAGTACGATGGATTCAGGTTTAAGATCCTTGTTTTTGTGATTCACCTTGTTTGGATCGGAGATCTGTAACATATGCTAGTTGAGTATGAAGGCAACCTTGTTAGTAATTTTGGATCTAGCTCTATGAAGGATGTTGATTGTTGAGTAGTAATCGAGAGTTGTGAAATTCTTTTGGTAATGGGATACCTTGTATCATGGATGACCTAGAAGTGAGTGACCCAATTTGAGTTGAGGAAGCTTTGAGAGCTTTGCGGTTGAAAGAGCTGTCTTCTGAGGTATGTAAGGAATCATGATGATGATGATGTTTCATTTATGCATTGATTGGTTAGTGATTTCCGTAATCCGAAGAGTTATCTTCCTCCTTAACCATAAACCTCTTTTGTTCATGCCTTTGTTCCTTTGTTGTTTTTGCCCCTTTACTCTCTTGTTGAGTACCGTCTTTAGCCTTGAAGATAGTAGTTCTGACACCTTCTTTTAGTTAGCTTCCTTGTGACCTTTTTTTTTTTTTTTATGTTTTGAGGTATTTGATGGACCGACCCGACCCTCACTGATTGATGATATGTAGCTTTCATATTTGTGTTTTGTATGAGTGATGTTCAAAATATTTTCCATTTATATATTTTATAACCGCATTTGTGTTACCTTACTTTTGTTGTTAAAAAACTTTAATTTCTGTTACAACCTTACTTATTTTACGGATTCAAAAATTTAAGTTTACTTTCGAAATGACATATTTTAAAAAGCTTGAAATGGTTTATAATTTTGATTGGTTTTAGCGTTGATTTGATGTAAGACTTGTTATTGGAGACGTCTAATAACTCGTATTATTCTTGTCGACGCATGATATGATTTTGTTTTGGACTAGTCCTTGATTTGGAACGTCGGGCACTTGATTGCGCAACGAGAACCCTCTTGATCCATTGACGAGGACTTGTGCATTTCGAAAATCTTTTCAAAATATTCGAAAGATATTTGAGTTTTGTAATATCAAATTTTGGTAAACGCTTAGGTTATTTACCTTGTCTTTACAACTTACCGTTTTTTCTGCTTTCAAGTTTCGAGGACGAAACTTTTTAAAAGGTGGGGTGATTGTAACACCCCGTAATTTCCAAGTCTTTATATATTATTAAAATCTTATTTTAGTAATAATAATGTTCCACAATAAAGAAATTCCATTTAAAATATATCGTTTTTGACAATGATATTAATATGTCCGTCTTAAAGTTATACTTCTTAAACTTGTGAAACGCTACTCTGTCCTTGATGATAATTTTAGGATATGTTAAAGGCGTAACTAGCTTTTACTTAAAAAATAAAAGTTTTAGATCTTTTTCTTAGCTTTCCAACGCCACCAAAAACACCTCAATCGGAGTTCTGTGGAGGAAATTATGCCGAAAATACGAAAGGCTGTCACAGATAATCCGCCGACGAGACTATCGCTCGTTGTTACCTCTAACACTTGGCCTAAAAACTTCGACACATGGGCTTAGCACCTCTTACACTTGGCCTAAGAACTTAGACACCTGCGTTAATCACTTCTTCCACATGTCCTAAGACTCTCGACACATGGTTTAACCGTCTCGACACTTGACGTAAGAGTTTCGACACTTGGCGTAAGAGCTTCGACACTTGGCAATAGCTTCCAACACTTGGCTTGAACATGCAAAGCATGTTCCTTGCTGCCCAAGGTCTTCTTCATTCTTCTTCCTTCCTATTTTTCATCCATGCACACAAAACACAAAAGAATAAGGAACACCATTGTTGCTTGTGCACCTCCACCGTAAAACGATCGTAAAATCTTCGTTTCTTATCGGTTTTCGACGATTTTCGCGCCTATCTCTTCCTCTCCTCGCCCTCCATATTTCTAGGTAAGAAAAGTATCAAATTTCTTCCTTAATATCCTCTGGTCGTGTCCTTTAAGGCACGGTTCTCTTAGCTAACCTCGTTCATTTGTGTGTAGCTAGTTCGGTTGTCCAAACCGGAGTGGCTTTGAGTCAAAATCATGCTTATTGAAGAGCTAAAAGGTAACGGTGATGGGTTACTCGACTTATCGTCTATGTTTGCATGTATTCTATATGCTAGTAATGTTAGTATACTAGAATTGTGTTTTGGTTAAATAGTGACATGATTAAATTCATAAGTCATATGTTTGGATGAATTCCATTTTGCATGGTTGTGTTGGATGATATTCTAGTTGGAAATTCATTGGAATTGTATTGTAAAATAAGGTTGTGATCTGTGAGGATGATTAGTTTGATAGTCTTTCAAGTTCATAATGCTTGGTTTACTTTGGTTATTTGATAAGTTTCAACACCTTGACAAATCTGTCCATTGTCTTGTACAATTTATTTTGACATCTTAGAGTATCCATCTTTGAAAATGTTGAAAAGAGACACCTGTTTATTTTAAGTGTAGAGTCTACCTCTAAAATATCGTAATTTTATTGCATGTAGTTTGTTCAAAATAAATTATTTACGAACATTGCGCTGAAATACTCGCAGAACGGACAGTAGCTCAAAGATCATTTCGAAAACCATTTTTATACTTTGAAAATATTCTGTTCGTTTTCAATAATTAAACTTTGAAGAGTTTCGATGATGTTAGGATTTTTCTTTACCCCAAAATGATTTGTTAAACCCGTTTATGAAGCAATACATTTTGTGTGACGATTTCTGACACACTGTAAAGATCAGACAATAAACCCCTGTTAAGTTCATCTTTTGAAAATGGTTATTGGATTAAAATTGTAGCTAAAAGTGTTATTAATCCGAAACCTACTGGCCTTGTATCATTTCGATTTTATTTGAATTAATTATGAATTTTACGGCAGAGGACAGCTGAAATGTAAAACGCTTTTAAGACTTATGTTTTATTGATTAGTTCCGTTTATTCTTCTCCCGTATGGAATGGACTTAAGTGTTGTCTTATTTATCGATTGTTGGCTCTTGTATGTAAATGAGTTGGTTAACGGTTATGTTAGCTTAACTTGTGTTTTGATGACGGTTATGTTATCATAAGATGGGTAGGGTGACGGTTATGTTGCCTTGCTTGTGTTTAGGTGATGGTTATGTCACCCTAAATTGTGTTGGTAACGGTTATGTTGCCTTGGTTGTGAATAGATAGCGGTGATACGATTTGTGTATCACTGTAATGAACAAACGCCACTCCTGTTATGGGATTTTATTTAACTATGTTGAGGATTGGTCGGTGTCCGTGGTTATGCGGCCCGGTCCCCGTGTGTCGTTCGGTGTAGGTTATTACATCGCGAGGTCTGGCCAGGTCTTAGGCATGTAGTTGTTGGTTATGCGCTATACATAGTATCCGGATGACGTGGTTATGCGCTCTGGTAGCTAGGGCGCGGTTATACGCCCTAGCCTGTTAGTGGAGCGGTTATACTCCCTGACTGTCAGTTGTAGCGGTTATGCTACCTGACGGCGTTCATTCTATTCTTGGTTGTTGTTGTTGTTTGTGTGATCGGACATGCCATCAAGTGTTGGTCTCTAAGTCGATCACCTGGTTGTTTACCTGATTTTGAGTATTATGCTTTGATATTTCTCATATTCACATGTACTACTCCTTATACAATATGTTCTTATTGTTATCTATTTGTATTTTGACGTAAAGTGGCTGGGAGAACTTGTTGGTTTATTAGTTACTCATAAACTAATCTTTTAGTCATACTAACATAATCTTTTAATTAACCCTTTAATTAACATATTATAATGATCTTAAGCATGCTAAAATGCGGAAATAAGAGAGTTCTCGAACCCTTACATACGGTCCGAATGAATGGCAAGGATGATCCTCCTAGTACCTAAATAAGAATACCTTCTTTGGATGCACCAAGACAACCCTTAACCAACCGAGATCTTGAACAAGCTAGCACAAAAACCGGTTTTCCTTAAACTTATTCTAATCTCTCTAATTAGAATATTATTTTAATACTACTAATAGTATGTTTTATTATCTTATAATATAGATTTTGAGGTTGTAAAATTTCTTCTTACTTAGTCAAATTTTCGGCCAAGAAGAGAAGAAGAAGGAATGAATATGATGTCTCACACACACACACACACACACACATATATATATATATATATATATACATATATATATATATATACATGTATATATATATATATATATACATGTATATATATATATATATATATATATATACATATATATATATATATATATATATACATATATATATATATATATACATATATATATATATATATATATTAAGCATGCTCTTCAATAAGATAATCAATTAACTTAAGCATGCTTATATTGGGAAGGGGAAGCCGGTTTTAAGGAGCCTCAAAGGGGGAACATCTTGACTTCTCAAGACACTAGGGTGGCTCTAGGTTAGTGTTCTCAAGGTGGTGTTTAATGATTGTGTTTTATTCACTAATAAACACAAATTATAACCCCTTAACTAACCTACATAAAACCGGCCACCATATTATATGTAGTCCATTTTATGATTTTTGTCAACTTCACAATTGTATATTATGTCACATGTAATATGTCATAATGTTAAGAAGTAACAATTGTTTTAATTTAATCATACATATTTAGCAAGTAAATATTATTCATAAATTAATAAATCATATTTATAAAGTTGCCTAGTAATTCGAAATTACTATAAAATGGTCATTCATAATTTATCGTCAATACGATTTACAACCTTTGTAATAATTATAACCCAATTCATTCTAATTACGATATAATAAAATATCGTTCAATGTTTAACAATTGACACGCTTCAATTTTAAACATAAATTTTACAATAAGATTTAACCTCTGATTTCCCGATATACGAGTTTAAGGAATATGATCAAATCGTATCAATATACATTTGATCATTTTATCAATTAAGGGAATTGTCCTAAAGGTGTGACCTAAAGGGATCAACTGACCACCACCGTCATACGACAGTAATGTCAAACTCTAGCTAGCCAATCATTACCGATTAATGTTGGTCAGTTGACTAATATAAAATCGTATCATCCCTTGTGCATTCTCGTTATGAGATTTAATTACGTGATCGCACTATTGTTGAGGATACATTTCCCAACAATCTCCCACTTGTCCTCGACAAGTGTGCGTCACCAATTCTCTTGTCCTATTACAATCTCCCACTCAATGCAACATGTCTCTCTAAGGTCGTACTTGCATTCGATCATATCATGAGTGGTTTCCTCGATCTGGAGAATAACTGTTGGACCGGAATTATCTACCATAGATACCTTCTGAGCGTGGCCACGCATTTCCAATTATCTTCTCCTCGAGTGGCCCTGAGATTTGAACAACCCTGACAAGGGGTGGACAATTTCTATCGCACTACTTCCTTCAACCAGTCACAGTCAGTCACAACCCAAAGCAATCCCATTTGACTCCAGTTACGAAAAGTCGTAGAGAATGGATCAAGGTTATGCCTAAACTGTACCATCTTGGGAGAGTAGTCTTTAGTCTAAGAATTGACTCACAAGAATACTATAGCAGCTCTCGCCACGACCCGGCTATAAAATTTCCAGAACTCTATAAGCGGTCACATTGCCCGACAGAGTGTTTCTTACAGTCTGCCTATGTGATCGACTAGTCATCACATATGACTCTATGGCACTTGAACTTGCCATCAATCGCCTCACACTCTAGTCGCTTTGAGATGTCACCTCATGTAAGCGGCTAGGGGCCATACTAATCAATCCAGTTCACTTATGGGGTTCAACATTGTCTCTTACAACCCATTTGGATTCTGACAAAGTATCTTTTACTTTGAGTTAATTATAACTCAAATGATGTTGTCATGCAACAATAGTCAATACTATTACATTACATTTGATGCACAATCATCTATTTGTATTAGTGTTTTGTGAATAACCTTTATTCATGATTGCAAAACTTACAAATTTTGGTCTCCTTGATTTTCATATTATCCCGTATAATATGATTCTATTTGAGTACATATCTAGAACTCTTTCTAGATTTTGAGTTTCCTTTCCGGAGGAAAGCTCCCACTATTATCTTATAACTTGTGACGTATCGATATACTGGAGGGATTAAAGAATCACTCTCTACAGTCACTTATGTACTGAAAACTATATTGTAGTCTATTTATGATTTCATCATTCTAATAATTTTCACTCATCTTGGCTATTTGATAATGGTTTCATTCATCGTTATGAATAATGTATCCAACCATTCTAACTTCTAGTGGGCGACCTTTTATTATCCATATAATAAACCTTCCCATTAAAACTCCATCATCATATGATACAAATTATTTTATTCATCTAAATTGAGTACCTCTTATTCTTTACTCTTAAAGAATCACCCATTCTCTCTAAATGGTAGGTTTCAATTCTTTAATGAATATTGCTCCCACTGAAAAACAATATCTCTCGATATCTTAAATGAACCTTTCATTTCTCGCATGTTAAACTATTACTCTAATTATTATCACTATCTCTATAGTGATCCATCTTTTCAGATCATACCTTCTGACACAACATAAAATACTGTCGAGGGGACTGAGATGATTTCTCCTCTATTATCTTATAATCATAGAAAAATCATTATTTCAAGGAATCGGTCTTGCCTCCGAATAGATAGATGATTTCTCCTTTATTATCTTATAATGTTTGAAAAATCACTATCTCATGGAGCCGATCTTCCTTCCGAATTCATACGGGGTTTCCCACTGAAACAATAAACACAAAGAACCTTTCTTTGAGTGTCCTCCCGTAGTTTCTTCAGTGTACCTTTCTTCGAGTGTCCTCTCGTAGTTTTTTGTTATCTTCTTTAGGTTTCTTCTTAAGAACCCTTTCAGGAATCTTCTCTAAGATCCTATAGTTATATCATTGGTTTGTAGGTCGAATAATTTCTCCCACTCTATCCTTTAAAATAACCCTTATTTGTACAAGGATAGCTTATTTCGATCAAACCAATGTATATAAGTTTATGGTATGATGAATACATTCTCATTTTCACTTAAAATGAAAATCTTATAATGAACTAATATTGTCTCATTTTGATTGAAAGTATCTCATGGGGTGTAGTTCTCCGTTTTAATCAACACTTTGATTATATTATACTTGATCGTATCAATATTTATTGCGTGATAAGATCACTATTATTCATGTTTTAACAAGGCATGCAATTTATTTGATAAATCAAAACATTGATTAAGAACAAAAGTAGTGACTCGGGTTGAAAACCAAGTCACTAATATCCAAAATTACAACCATTGTTTTAGGATTTTAATCCTTGTCTTACAAGAAACTAAATTGTTCCAAAATAAAATGCAAAATATGAAATAAGACGATATGAAAATTAGAGGCTAGCTCTTCAAGTCTTCGATCAATTTGGATGCTACCATAGCCACCCAAGTAAGGAACTTCAAGCTTCCTTCTCCTTGCCCTTATCATTATTAGGAGGCGCCCCTTTAAAACAATTAAAAAGGGTAAATATCAACACACTTGTATCATTATACATAAGTTGATAAATGACATGAATTTAAACGAGAATTGTTACCTACGGCGGTTGCCTTCCCATTTTTGAGATCGCTTAAGTATTTGGGGCAATTACGCTTCCAATGACCGATCCTCGTGCAATAGTGGCACTTGTCTTGCTCTTTTGAAGACGAGGTGGAAGCGCCTTTCGAAAAGGTCTTTTCTTTGGTCGCCTTGGGCTTGAACGTTTTCTTGCCCTTGCCTTTAGAGGCATTCCTTTTGAAGCTCGTTTTCCCTTTCTTTTCGATGTTCAAAACATCCTTGGTGGAACTTTCATGAAGTCCCATGTCCCTTTCGGCTTGGACTAGCATCTTATGCAACTCGTCCAATGTGGTCTCTTGGTTTCGCATATTGAAATTCACCCGGAATTGAGCATACGCTTTAACCTTATTGAGCGAGTGAAGAACTCGGTCAATAATAAGAGAGTCGGGAACTTCAACATCTTGAGCTTTTAGTGTCTCCGCGAGCTCAACGAGTTTGAGCACATGAGGGCTTATCTTTTGCCCTTCCTTGAATGTAATGTCAAAGAAGGCGGAAGCTGCCTCATATTGAATCACTCTTGGAGTTTGCGAAAACATGGTCGCAAGCTTGGTGTAAATTTCATACGATGTGGTCAACTTAATCATACTCCTTTGGAGATCTGGCTCGATGGAGAAGATGAGCACATTTTTAAGAGCGGAGGACTCTTTCATGTAGGCTTCATAGGCGTCACGAGTTTGGGCCGACGAACGAGCGGTCGCAGCGGGAGGAGCAGCTTCGGATAGGTAACGACTCTTATCGTCACCTTGAGCGGCCAAAAGTAATTGCGCATCCCAATCCTTAAAATTGGAACCATGCTTATCGAGTTTACAACGATCCATAAAGGATCGAAGCCATGATACGTTAGTGAGAGGTGGAGCGTTGGTTGCCATTGATGAGGTTGAAAATTAAACTACAATAATAAAAGGAAAAACAACATCATTTTAAAATTCGTAATTTAAACTAGAAACTTTAACAAGTTTAGTTATATATTTACTTAATGATCTCTTACCCAATTAAGTAAACAATCCCGAGACCCAAACCCATACTAATCCGGGCACGGTGTAGCCGATTCAACCCGTATCGGTATAATTTGGTGGATTAACCCTTTAATCGGTTCTACTCTTAGAACTCTCGGTCGACAATTTTCTTAAAATTATCTTTAGCCGAACTTATTGCAACTACGGTTACGAATACTTTCGTTGAGATCAACCAAATTTCATGGTGTAATCTTATTACCCCACTTACCCAACGTGACAATTTTAGTACCCCTGTGTAGCCGAGCCTACGTTCTTGTGAAGAAGAGATTCATGGGTCCGTACTTTTTGGTAAGGCTAAGTCTCAATATTTATATGTAAGAGATCTAGTCAAATTATTATCTATCTCCGTTTAAGTGAACTAAGTCGGTGAATTATCGACAAAATAAATGACTAGGTCGACTAGGTCGAAACATGCATGATACGATGTATGACGATTTGGCTATGCATGCAAACATATAAAAGCAAATAAAAGCATAAAAAATAAACCCTAGTATGGCCTTTCCTAGAAAAGAAATAATAAAGTACAAATTCGGAAACCAACTCCTTTGGTCTCTTGAACTTCACGCGGCACGCACTTCGAGGTAAACACCGTCTTGTCGGAACTCCTTTCCGAATGACACCGTCTTCAAGGAACTCCGGAATTTACAATTATTACAACTTTTCTAGTCTACTTTATACATTATAAAATAGAAATAAATTACAATTGGGTGATACGAGATCATAAAATTACAACCGAATCGGTAACCCCTTACATTACGGGAAATACCGATTAAAACTAAGGCCATACTAAGTAAATTACATAATTCCAAAAATTACGTAAAAATAAATCATGACATTCATAATATAATATGCAATGCTTATGCAAATATGAAATAACATGCAAACCCTAAGCCAAATCGTCCTATTTAAAACACTTATTTAAATAGTTATCGCAAACCTCGGTTTATGGAATCGCGTGTTTTTACGGTTAACAACACTATGCATTATATGAAACGGTTTTCATCCTTAAGTTAATCATCCTAACTCGTACAGGATTCAAAATTTAGTCTTACTCAAACTTTGAACATGACTTAACTTAATATATTTCAATATTGATCGGTATTACTCGGTTTTACGGGAAAAATAATATAAAATCCAAAAGAGTCATAAAAATTTCGAAAATTCAAAATTCAAAATTTGAAAAAACCAGAATGTTCTTAAAATTTTCAGAATCTTAAAATATTAGTATTTATACGGTTTTAACATTATTTCGTAAATAAGACGTAAAACGAGCACTTTAAGTCGGAAAATTCAATAATTAACTTCATAAATGCAAATTAAATTCTAATAATATTTTTATACCTTCCAAAACATTTTAAGAACACAAAATGGACAGAAAATTAAATGGCACATTGCCCCATAGCCGAAATTTTAAATAGATGACTCTTAACATTCAATTTTAAATGCTACCTTTAACAAATTAAAATTAAAACAAATATGAAACTTTTGGCTCCCAAGATAAATTTCATGATGAACATATCATATATGACTAATATGGGTTAAATTTTTCGGCCATTTTGAAAACTATTGCAAATTTTAACGATTTACGTCATATATCGTACGATTTTAACCTTTAAAATTATTTCTCAAGCATAAAATAAGATAAAATTCTCGAAAATTTAATACATGCTGGAAATAATATATATGACATCGTGTTAAATTTTTATGGCCAAATTCCAACTTAAACTATTAAAGTCGAAATTATGTCACTAATTACCCGATTTTTACATTAAAAATCTATAACATTGCAATATTTGAGATAAATTTCTGTAAAATTCAACATAAACTTTAAATATTGCATGTGACATCCTCATAAATTTTTATAGTCAAATTCATAAAATAACTATTTTAACCCATTTTTTATTCATCTTATTGCATTTTAACACTTAAAATTCATATCACACGTTTTATAAGTCCATAATTTACGAAAACTCATATTCATATCATAGAAAATACATGTGATAACATACTGAAAAATCTCGGCCAAAAGATGATTTTAGCTATTTTTCCCAAAATAAACGACTTTAACCATTAAAACTCTATAAAAACCGAGATTTAATATACCATTAGTCAATATTCATGCAAAATATATTCCAAATATTCTAAAACATTTTAGAAAACAGTAGGTAATCATGCTTAAATTATTTCGTGCATATCATATATTAAACGAAAATTAAAATTTTATTTTGTTATCTCTATAACTCCGTAAAAACGTAAACGGAAAGCATGCAAACAACCTATTGCTCTGATACCAATTGTTGGTTTATTAGTTACTCATAAACTAATCTTTTAGTCATACTAAAATAATCTTTTAATTAACCCTTTAATTAACATATTATAATGATCTTAAGCATGCTAAAATGCGGAAATAAGAGAGTTCTCGAACCCTTACATACGGTCCGAATGAATGGCAAGGATGATCCTCCTAGTACCCAAATAAGAATACCTCCTTTGGATGCACCAAGACAACCCTTAACCAACCGAGATCTTGAACAAGCTAGCACAAAAACCGGTTTTCCTTAAACTTATTCTAATCTCTCTAATTAGAATATTATTTTAATACTACTAATAGTATGTTTTATTATCTTATAATATAGATTTTGAGGTTGTAAAATTTCTTCTTACTTAGTCAAATTTTCGGCCAAGAAGAGAAGAAGTAGGAATGAATATGATGTCTCACATATATATATATATTAAGCATGCTCTTCAATAAGATAATCAATTAACTTAAGCATGCTTATATTGGGAAGGGGAAGCCGGTTTTAGGGAGCCTCAAAGGGGGAACATCTTGACTTCTCAAGACACTAGGGTGGCTCTAGGTTAGTGTTCTCAAGGTGGTGATTAATGATTGTGTTTTATTCACTAATAAACACAAATTATAACCCCTTAACTAACCTACATAAAACCGGCCACCATATTATATGTAGTCCATTTTACGATTTTTGTCAACTTCACAATTGTATATTATGTCACATGTAATATGTCATAATGTTAAGAAGTAACAATTGTTTTAATTTAATCATACATATTTAGCAAGTAAATATTATTCATAAATTAATAAATCATATTTATAAAGTTGACTAGTAATTCAAAATTACTATAAAATGGTCATTCATAATTTATCGTCAATACGATTTACAACCTTTGTAATAATTATAACCCAATTCATTCTAATTACGATATAATAAAATATATTTCAATGTTTAACAATTGACACGCTTCAATTTTAAACATAAATCTTACAATAAGATTTAACCTCTGATTTCCCGATATACGGGTTTAAGGAATATGATCAAATCGTATCAATATACATTTGATCATTTTATCAATTAAGGGAATTGTCCTAAAGGTGTGACCTAAAGGGATCAACTGACCACCACCGTCATACGACAGTAATGTCAAACTCTAGCTAGCCAATCATTACCGATTAATGTTGGTCAGTTGACTAATATAAATCGTATCATCCCTTGCGCATTCTCGTCATGAGATTTTAATTACGTGATCGCACTATTGTTGAGGACACTTTTCCCAACAGAACCCTGAGTTACAACCCACTGACTGTGGCGTTCATGTTTCATGAATGTAGGTTGGTGCTGTTTGGGGAACACGTGTAGCTAGCGAGCATTGTTGATAATTCGATAATTACCCTTACGCTTAGTTTAGATTTAATTCATGTTGTTATCGTGGGATACCTTATCCCTCGTCTATTTAAATAATTTTGTATAATTTATACTTTCTCATTAGTTTTTAGTCTTCCGCATGTTGTTTTGATATTCCGCGAAAAGTTTTAATAAATATGTCGAATTTTTTTTTTTATAAGTATCGTATTTCTGCTGCAAATTATTTGTTTATTTTTATGCTAGATCGCGGGGTGTCACACTAAT
Source organism: Silene conica (assembly GCA_029255685.2). Classification (NCBI taxonomy): domain Eukaryota; kingdom Viridiplantae; phylum Streptophyta; class Magnoliopsida; order Caryophyllales; family Caryophyllaceae; genus Silene; species Silene conica. Next base: position 53,759,803 of record CM055318.2, read on the forward strand.
TTTTAAACAAAATCCAAAAAATCAAGATATTGCTAATGGCATTATATGTTGTTGAGAAGCACCTAACCCGAGGTTTTTCACAGACAATACCGTTGACAGTCACCTTTCTTTAAAATATGAGTTCCTGTGACTATTATACAAGTCAATGTAATGTAGAATTGACTAAGTTGTTAGAGTTAGTTACAATATAAATAGCATATGATTGTAACAGAATTACTTACCTTTTATGAATACAATTTATCTCTCTTATTTCTACATTCTCTCTCTATAACTAACTCATAACTACCTCAAGCTATTACAAACACCAACAATGGAGAACTACACTTCTTTACATGTTATCAGAGACTACGGTTATTGATTCTGGTGTCTTCCTTTGCTTCCGCTTTCTCTTCTGGTGTGGTTCTTCTCATTCGTTTGGTATGATTTCTTCTTTCTTCTTTCTTTTTCCTGCATTTTCATTCATTGATTGTTGTGATCATGTTTGTGTTGGGAAATGTGTCCTCAACAATAGTGCGATCACGTAATCAAATCTCATGACGAGAATGCGCAAGGGATGATACGAATTATATTAGTCAACTGACCAACATTAATCGGTAATGATTGGCTAGATAGAGTTTGACATTACTGTCGTATGACGGTGGTGGTCAGTTGATCCCTTTAGGTCACACCTATAGGACAATTCCCTTATTTGATAAAGTGATCAAATGTATATTGATACGATTTGATCATATTCCTTAAACTCGTATACCGAGAAATCAGAGGTTAAATCTTATTGTAAGATTTATGTTTAAAATTGAAACGTGTCAATTGTTAAACAATGAACGATATTTTACAATATCGTAATTAGAATTAATCGGGTTGTATATTAAATGCAAAGGTTGTAAATCGTATTGACGATTATTGTAATTAATCATTTTATATTAGTAATTACGAATTACTTGTCAAGTTGATAAATAAGATTTATTTAAATTATAAACAATATTTATACGATAAATATATATGTTTTAAATTAGAACATATTGTATTTTCTCATATTGTGACATATTGTATGTCACATAACATACAATTATACAATTGACAAAATATAAAATGGATGACCATTTTATCTTAAATGGGACGGTTTGGGTGAGTGGATTAAGGTGTGTTTATGCAACTTAATGACACTCTTTAATAGATCATCATTAGGGTGCTCTTGTAAATAGGACCTAGATAGAGCCACCCTAAGAGCATAGAAAAGGGAAATTGTTCCCCTTTGCTTCTCCCTATGCCCGGCCAACAACCCCTTTATATCTTGTGCTGTTAGCTCACAAGTATTGTTGGTTCTAATTTTGCATATTTTTCTAAGTGTGAGAAAAACAAATAAAATCCTCTAGAAATTATTATAAGATAATAACAATACTAATTATATAATAGATATAAGATTAGTATACTAAGTTCGAATTAGAGCTTATAATATATTAAGGAAAAACCGTTTTTTGGTACTAGCATACACAAGTTTCGGTTTCAATCAAAGGGTGTCTTGGTGCATCACAAAGGAGGTGTTCTAGTTGAATAGTTGGAGGATCATCCTAGCATTTCGTTTGGACCGTGTGTAAGGGTTCATATCCTCTAATTTCCGCATAATCTTATAGCATGCATAAGATCTAAAATATGTTAATTAAAATGTTAATTAAGTTTTGTTTAGTATGACTAAAATAATTAGTTTATGAGATAACTAAACCAAACAGTCTGAAGATGCGCATTCACTTTCTTCTGTTTCCCCTGCATATGAGATTTTTGATGATCCTTTGCATATTTCCAATTCTGATCAACCTAGTTTACGCTTATCTGAGGTTAAGTTTTCTGGTGATCATTTTTTGCAATGGAAACGAGAAGTTTATTAAGCCTTACTTGGTAAAAATAAAGAAGGTTTCATTGATTGAACTTTTCGTATTTCTGATAAAAAGGATAAAAGATGTCATCATTGGACTCAATGTGATTTGCTTGTTAGACGTTGGATAACAAACTCCATGGAACTTCAAATAGCTGAGACTGTCAAATATGCTAGTAGTGCTAAGGAGTTATGGAGTGAAATCTTGGAACGATATGGTCAAACTAGTGGTCTTTAAATGTATCAGTTAAAGGAGTTAGGACAAGTTTCTCAGGAAAGCTTCAGTCTGATTGAGTATTATAGCAAATTAAAATAGGCTTGGGAAGATCTTGATGCTATTGATCCCATTCCTTATTGTTCTTGTGGTGCAATGGATTCTTGTTCTTGTCAAATGCTTAAGAGAATTTTTGATAGGGAAACAAATTCTAAGCCCTTTCACTTTCTGATGGGATTAAACAATGCTTTTGAGACAGTTAGAACTACTGTTCTCTCCATGGATCCTTTACCACCTTTAAATAGAGCACTTGGTCTTTTACAGAAGATTGAAAAGCAAAGACAGATTTCAGAGGTTGCTCATGTACATGTAGATGTTATTGCTTATGCTTCTACTAGACCTACAGATAATACTCAGGGAGATTGGAAAAGACAGAAGTTAGATGCTGAAGGGTTCGGATGTCTCACACGCCCAAATTATTGGAAAAGACAGAACTTAATGACACTCTTTAATAGATCATCATTAGGGTGCTCTTGTAAATAGGACCTAGAGCCATCCTAAGAGCATAGAAAAGGGAAATTGTTCCCCTTTGCTTCTCCCTATGCCCGGCCACCCAAAGACCAAGACAAACCCTTTATATCTTGTGTTGTTAGCTCACAAGTATTGTTGGTTCTAATTTTGCATATTTTTCTAAGTGTGAGAAAAACAAATAAAATCCTCTAGAAATTATTATAAGATAATAACAATACTAATTATATAATAGATATAAGATTAGTATACTAAGTTCGAATTAGAGCTTATAATATATTAAGGAAAAACCGTTTTTTGGTACTAGCATACTCAAGTTTCGGTTTCAATCAAAGGGTGTCTTGGTGCATCACAAAGGAGGTGTTCTAGTTGAATACTTGGCGGCTCATCCTAGCATTTCGTTTGGACCGTGTGTAAGGGTTCATATCCTCTAATTTCCGCATAATCTTATAGCATGCATAAGATCTAAAATATGTTAATTAAAAGGTTAATTAAGTTTTGTTTAGTATGACTAAAATAATTAGTTTATGAGATAACTAAACCTAACAATTGGTATCAGAGCAACAAGGTTGTTTGCATGCTTTCCGTTTAATTTTTACGGAGTTATTAGGATAACAAAATAAAATTTGATATTTCATTTCGTATATGACATGGCCAAAATAATTTATGCATGAATACCTACTGATTCTAAAATGTTTTTAGGATATTTGGAATATATTTTGCATATATATTGTTCTTTGGTATTTTTATTCTCGGTTTTTATTAATTTTAATGGTTAAAAATTGTTTATCTTGGGAAAAATAGTTATAATCATCTTTTGGCCGAGATTTTTCATTTTGTTTTCACATATATATCCTATGTTATGAATATGAATTTTCGTAAATTATGGAGCTATAATACATGGGATATGAATTTTAAATGTTAAAATGTAATAAGATGAATAAAAATGGGTTTGTATAGTTATATTACGAATTTGACTAAAAAAATTTATGAGTATGTCACATGCAATATTTAAAATGTATGCTAAATTTTCCAAAAATTTATATCATATATTGCATTATTATAGATTTTTAATGTAAAAATCGGGTAATTAGTGACATTATTTCGACTTTAATAGTTTAAGTTGGAATTTGGCCATAAAAATTTAACACGATGTCATATATATTATTTCCAGCATGTATAAAAATTTCGAGATTTTTATCTAATTTTATGCTTGAGAAATAATTTTAAAGGTTAAATTTGTACGACATATGACGAAAATCGTTAAAATTTGCAATAGTTGTTAAAATGGCCGGAAAATTTAACCCATAATAGTCATATATGATATGTTCATCACTAAATTATTCTTGGGAGCCAAAAGTTTCTGTTTTTATTTAATTTTAATTGTTAAAAAGTTGCATTTAAAGTTGAATTATAAGAGTCATATTTATTAAAATTTCGGCTATTTGGGCAGTGCGTAATTTATTTTTCTGTCCATTTCATGTTCTTAAAGTATTTTGGAAAGTGTAAAAATATTATTAGTATTTTATTTGCATTTATGGGACTAATTATTTAATTTTCCGACTTAAAATGCTCGTTTTACGTCTTATTTTCGAAATAAATAATAAAACCGTATAAATACTAATATTTTAAATTTCTGAAATTTTAAGGACATTCTAGAATTTTAAAAATTTGAATTTTGAAATTTTCGAAATTTTTATGACTCTTTTTGAATTTAATATTATTTTTCCCGTAAAACCGAGTAATACCGAACAATATTATTATACTAAGTTAAGTAATGTTCAAAGTTTGAGTAAGACTAAATTTTGAAACCTAAAAGAGTTGGGATGATTAACTTAAGAGTGAATTCCGATTCACATTATGCATAGTGTTGTTAAACGTTAAAACACGCAATTCCATAAACCCGAGGTATACGATGACCATTTATATAAATGATATTTAAATAGGACGATTTGGCTTAGGGTTTGCATGATAGTTCATATATTCATAAGCATTGCATATTTTTATTATGAATGTCATGATTTTATTTACGTAATTTTGGATTATGTAATTTACTTAGTATGACCTTAGTTTTAAATCGGTATTTCCCGTAATGTAAGGGGTTACCGATTCGGATGTAATTAATGTGATCTCGTATCACTTTATTATTGTTTTCTATTTTATAATGTATAAAGTAGACTAGAAAAGTTGTAATTTTGTAAATTCCGGAGATCCTTGAAGACGGTGCCAGTCGGAAAGGAGTTCTGACCAAGACGGTGTTTACCTTGGGAAGCGTGCCTCGTGAAGTTCAAGGGACCAAAGGAGTTGGTTTCCGAATTTTTACTTTTATTATTTCTTTTCTAGGAAAGGCCATACTAGGGTTTATTATTTTTATGCTTTTATTTGCTTTATATATGTTTGCATGCATAGCCAAATCGTCATATATCATGTCATGCATCTCTTTCGATTTAATCGACCTAGTCAATAATTTTATCGATAATTCACCGACTTAGTTCACTTAAACAGAGATAGATAATAAAATTTGACTAGATCTCTTACATATGAATATTGAGACTTAGCCTTACCAAAAAGTATGGACCCATGAATCCCTTCTTCACAAGAATGTAGGCTCGGCTAAACCGGGGTGCTAAAATTGTCACGTTGGGTAAGTGGGGTAATAAGATTACACCTTGAAATTTGGTCGATCTCAACGAAAGTATTCGAACCGTAGTTGCAATAAGTTCGGGCTAAAGACGTTTTTTTAGAAAATTGTCGACCGGGAGTTCTAAGGTAGAACCGATAAAAAGGTTAATCCACCAAATTATACCAATACGGGTTGCATCGGCTATACCGTGCCCGAATTAGTGTGGGTTTGGGTCTCGGGATTGTTTACTTAATTGGGTAAGAGATCATTAAGTAAATAACTAAACTTGTTTATAATAATTTACGAGTTTTAAAATTGAAGTTGTTTTAATTCCTTCATTTTATTGTAGTTTAATTTTCAACATCATCAATGGCAACCAACGCTCCACCTCTCACTAACGTTTCATGGCTTCGATCCTTTATGGATCGTTGCAAACTCGATAAGCATGGTTCCAATTTTAAGGATTGGGATGCGCAATTACTTTTGCCCGCTCAAGGTGACGATAAGACTCGTTACCTATCCGAAGCCGCTCCGACCGCGCGTTCCGCGGTCCAAACTCGTGAGGCCTATGAAGCCTACATGAAAGAGTCCTCCGCTCTAAAAAATGTGCTTATCTTTTCCATGGAGCCGGATCACTAAAGGAGTATGATCAAGTTAACCACATCATATGAGATATACACCAAGCTTGCAACAATGTTTTCGCAAATTCCAAGGGTGATTCAATATGAGGCGGCTTCCGCCTTCTTCGACATTAGCTTGAAGGAAGGGCAAAAGATAAGCCCTCATGTGCTCAAACTTGTTGAGCTCGCGGAGACTCTAAAAGTGGAAGGAGTTGACGTTCCCGACTCTCTCATCATTGACCGAGTTCTTCACTCGCTCAATAAGGTGAAATCGTATGCACAATTCTGGGTGAATTTTAACATGCGAAATCAAGAGACCACATTGGATGAATTGCATAAGATGCTTGTCCAAGCCGAGAGGGATATGGGACTTCATGAAAGTTCCACTAAGGATGTTTTGAACATTGAGAAGAAAGGGAAAACGAGCCTCAAAAGAAATGCCTTCAAGGGCAAGGGCAAGAAAACGTTCAAGCCCAAACCGACCAAAGAAAAGACCTTTTCGAAAGGTGCTTCCACCTCATCTTCGAAAGCCGAAGACAAGTGTCATTATTGCACGAGGATAGGGCATTGGAAGTGTAATTGCCCTAAATACTTAAGCGATCTCAAAAATGGGAAGGCAACGGCCGTAGGTAATAATTCTCGTTTAAATTCATGTCATTTATCAACTTATGTATAGTGATAAAAAATTGTTGATATTTACCCTTTTTAAATTGTTTTAAAGGGTCACCTCCTAATGATAAGGGCAAGGAGAAGGAAGCATGAAGTTCCTTACTTGGATGACTATGGTAGCATCCAATTGATCGAAGACTTGAAGAGCTAGACTCTAATTTTCATATTGTCTTCTTTCATATTTTGCATTTTATTTAATAGAACAATTTATTTTCTTGTAAGACAAGGATTCAAATCCTAAAACAATGGTTGTGATTTTGGATATTAGTGACTTGGTTTTCAACCCAAGTCCCTACTTTTGTTCTTAATCAATTACTTGATTTCTAAAATAAATTGCATACCTTGTTAAAACATGAATAATGGTGATCTTGTCACGCAATAAACATTGATACGATCAATATAATATAATCAAAGTGTTGATTAAAACGGAGAACTACACCCCATGAGATACTTTCAATCAAATTGAGACATCATTAGTTCATTATAAGATTTTCATTTTAAGTGAAAATGAGAATGAGTCCAACACATCTATATAACTTTTCAATCATTCACATACATTGGTTAAATCGAAAATAGCTATCCTTATACGAATAAAGTTTATTGTTAAAAGGATAGAGTGGGAGAAAGATTTTCAGTCCGCAAACCAATGAAATAAATGTAGGTTCTTAGAGAAGAATCCCACATGGGAGTCTTACGAAGAACCCTAAATGAAGAAACAAAGAAACTACGAGAGGACACTGAAGAAACTACGGGAGGACACGAGAGGAAATGATCCTTATGTTCATTGTTTCAAAGAGAGGATACAAGAAACCCCGTATAAAATCGGAAGAAAAACGGTTCCTTAACAAATGATTTTTCTAAAATTATAAGATAAAAGAGAAGAAATCATCTCAGTTCCCTCGACAGTAGTATATGTTGTAACGAAAAGTGATACTGATAATGATTCAAGTGATAAATAAAGATTTACATGCGAGAAATGAAAGGTTCATTTAAGAGATCGAGTGATATTGTTTTTAGTGGGAGCGATATGCATTCAAGAATTGAACCTACCATTTAGAGAGGATGGGTGATTCTTTATAGTGTAAAGAATAAGAGGTTCTCAATTCTAGATGAACAAATACCTTATATCATAAGATGATGGAGCTTTACGGGAAGGTTTATTATATTGATAATAAAAGGTCGCCCATTAGAAATAAAAATGGTTAGATATGAATAACCTTGATAATTTAGCCAAGATGTTTGAAAATTATAAAAGTGATGAAATCATTAATGACTACAATATAGATTTCAGTACATAAGTGACTAGGTAATTTTGAGTGATTCTTTAATCCCTCTATTATATCCGTACGTCACGAGTTATAAGATAACAGTGGGAGCTTCCCTCAGAAAAGGGAACTCAAGATCTAGAATGAGTTCTAGATGTGTGGTCAAATAAGATCATATTATATGAGATAATATGAGATGGAAGGAGACCAAAATTTGTAAGTTTTAGAATCATGAATAAAAGGTTTATTCGTAAAACACTAATACAAATTGATGATCGTGCATCAAATGCAATGAAATAGTATTGACTGTTTTTGCATGACAATGTCATTTGAGTTATAATTAACTCAAAATAAAAGGATACTTTATCAAAATCCAAATGGGTTGTAAGAGACAATATTGAACCCCATGAAGTGAACTGGATTGACTTAGTATAGCCCCTAGCCGCTTACATGAGGTGACGTCTCAAAGCGACTAGAATGTGAGGCGACTGATGGCAAGTTCAAGTGCCATAGAGTCATATGTGATGACTAGTCGATCACATAGGCAGACTGCAATAGACACTCTTTCGGGCAAAGTGACCGCTTATAGAGTTCTGGAAATTTTATAATAGCTGGGTCGTGGCGAGAGCTGCTATAGTATTCTTGTGAGTCAATTCTTAGACTAAAGACTACTCTCCCAAGATGGTACAGTTTAGGCATAACCTTGATCCATTCTCTACGACTTTTCGTAACTGGAGTCAAATGGGATTGCTTTGGGTTGTGACTGACTGTGACTAGTTGAAGGAAGTAGTGTGATAGAAATTGTCCACCCCTTGTCAGGATTGTTCAAATCTCAAGGGCACTCGAGGAGAAGTTAACTGGAAATGCGTGGCCACGCTCGGAAGGCATCTATGGTAGATAATTCCGGTCAAACAGTTACTCTCCATGTAACATCCCGTATTTTCGTAAAATCTAATTTAAGCGTTTTAAATTATTTTAAGTAATAAAATAATAATTTAATAATTTATTGTGAAAGGTTTTAATCTAATTAGTAAGATCCGTCTTAAGAACCTTAAGTCCTTAAGACGAATACAACTTAGTAAACTTAAACTCGTATCTTAAATATCCGTTCAAGTGTCCGACCCATTTTATTTACTCGGAAAGGACAGTCCATAAACCCCCCCCCCCCCCCCAAACCCCCTTTAGTCGACATAATGCTTCCTCCTTCAACTCATTTCACTGTAAAACAAATCCTCACAAAAACCTCCATTGTTAACATCTTCTTTTGAGCTTTTCTTAATCATCCGTTAACCAAATCGAGGTAACAATAACATTTTCGGAATCCTCATTCGATTTCCAAGCCATCTATCACTTTTTTTTGTAAATCCTTAACTTTGAAAATGGGGCTGTTTTCCCTTAAATTTCGTTTTGAGTCCTTAAATCCGTTTTCTTTGTTTGTAGGAGTGGGCTTAGACGATCCAGAGGTCGATAGCTACTTGGTTGAGGAAGATCTTTAGCCGGAATCGCTCGAAAGGTGACGATAATGAGATAACTCGGCCTTTATGTGTATATTAGCAAGTTTGTTGTGTTCTTGTGTTTAGTTTCTGATTTTGTTGAAATATAATAGTTAAAGGACTTAGTAACATGTTTAGGAATATGTTGTTGTGTTGAATTCAAGCTTCTTGATGTTCTTAAGACCATATGTTGTTTTTCTGAAATTTGCACATTTTGCGACGGATACTCAATATAATCATTTGAGGATTGTTATGGGACTTGTATGCTGTCAGGATAGTGATATTTGATGTTTATAATGTTGGGCAAATCATGCTTGTAGTGATTATTGAAGTTTATAGGTCGATTTGTGAAATTTGAAAAGGATTGGAAAAATGCGATTTTCGTTACAGGCTCTCTGAGCCGGTCGACCGACCGGCCGCCGGTCGACCGGCTGGGAGCGCATCTTGGTGTATTTTCGTATTTTTAGGATTTGGCCTTAGGACTGCCAGCCGGCCGACCGGCTGCCTGCCGACCGGCTGGTAGTCTCTTGTGATGTGTTTTGTTTGCGAAAAACTTAAGTAGAAGGGGAGCCCAGCCGGCAGACCGGCCGCCTGCCAGCCGGCTGGGAGTACGTGTGGTTTGGTATACGAAATAGCGAAGGCTAGGGAAATGGAGTCCCAGCCGGCCGACCGGCTGGGAGTCCTTGTGTTGTTTTGTTCAAAAGAGAAAGGGAAGGCTGAGGAGGTCACCAGCCGGCCGACCGGCTGCCTGCCGACCGGCTGGGGACCCCTGTAAGCTAATTTTGGATTTGTAAATCGTTCGTAACTTTCAAACGGTGAATCGGTTTTGATTGAAATTCGTTTTGTATATCCGTGATATATATATGAGGTCCCCGGAGGACGGGCAACATTATATTGGGTTCGGGAATGGAGTAAGGATAGAGACCCCCCGGTCGGGTAACCGAAAGGGAAACCGGCTCTCCCTCAACTTAGTTCCCGGGGTCAATTAAGTGTTGATTAGAAGTTAAGAAAAGTAGAACTATAGATTAGTTCATAGACTTTGGTTGATATTGTATTGATGCGTATTAAGTTATGCCTTAAGCTGGCCTCTGAACTTAATACGTGAGTTGTTTGTCATATATGGGGATATGCCTTAAGCTGGCCTCTGAGCCCTATATGTGTATGTTTGTCGTGTCTGGGACATGCCTTAAGCTGGCCTCTGAGTCCAGACATGTGTGATAGTGATCGCGTTGGAACATGCCTTAAGTTGGCCTCTGAGTCTGACGAGTAGAGCAGCTGCACAACGGGGTAGCTAAGGAACTGACACCTTGCCCGGGGTGCAGATGTTTGGTCCTAGAACATGCCTTAAGCTGGCCTCTGAGTTTAGTACTTTGTCATGTGGTGAAGGGACATGCCTTAAGCTGGCCTCTGAGTCCTTTAATTTTGGATGCTAGTCTATGCCTTAAGTTGGCCGCTGAGTCTAGTGTCTTGCTGATTGCCAGGTCCATGCCTTAAGTTGGCCTCTGAGTCCTCGCTTGCTGAATGTTTTGGTGTTTAGGTTATGTCTTAGGTTGACCGCTGAACCTTTACACTTGCTGATTGATTTGGCATTAGGTTATGTCTTAAGTTGACCGCTGAACCTTTTACTTGCTGAATTTATCTGCTTGCCCTGAGTCGGTACGTGTCAGATATAGATATGGATAATGATGAATGAATGATTGTTTGTTAGGTTGTGGTTTGATCATCCAAGGCATTGGGTGACTCTTAGTTCGGTTTCATAAATAGTTGGATTGAAAGACCCCCCGACTGGGTAACCAGTAGGGAAACCGGCTCTCCTTCCTAACAGTTTATGAAGTTGGTTGAGAGCCGTGCACTAGAGTTTGCATGATAGTCTGAGTTCAGTTGATGAGTTGTTTATGCTTCACATGTTGATATATGTTGGAGTATTCTGTATTGTTTTATGTGTTACGTGTTGTCACAAAAGGTGGCTAGGAGAACTCTAGTCACTCCCCACTGATTGTGGCGTACATGTTTTCATGTATGTAGGTACATGCAGGTTGGAGATGAATTCACAGGAGGGCTAGCGAGTGATGATCCTTCATCATATGACTTATACCCTATCGTTAGCTAGACTGTAGGGATGTGTTTTATTCACTAATAAACACAAATTATAACCCCTTAACTAACCTACATAAAACCGGCCACCATATTATATGTAGTCCATTTTACGATTTTTGTCAACTTCACAATTGTATATTATGTCACATGTAATATGTCATAATGTTAAGAAGTAACAATTGTTTTAATTTAATCATACATATTTAGCAAGTAAATATTATTCATAAATTAATAAATCATATTTATAAAGTTGACTAGTAATTCGAAATTACTATAAAATGGTCATTCATAATTTATCGTCAATACGATTTACAACCTTTGTAATAATTATAACCCAATTCATTCTAATTACGATATAATAAAATATCTTTCAATGTTTAACAATTGACACGCTTCAATTTTAAACATAAATCTTACAATAAGATTTAACCTCTGATTTCCCGATATACGGGTTTAAGGAATATGATCAAATCGTATCAATATACATCTGATCATTTTATCAATTAAGGGAATTGTCCTAAAGGTGTGACCTAAAGGGATCAACTGACCACCACCGTCATACGACAGTAATGTCAAACTCTAGCTAGCCAATCATTACCGATTAATGTTGGTCAGTTGACTAATATAAATCGTATCATCCCTTGCGCATTCTCGTCATGAGATTTTAATTACGTGATCGCACTATTGTTGAGGACACTTTTCCCAACAGAACCCTGAGTTACTACCCACTGACTGTGGCGTTCATGTTTCATAAATGTAGGTTGGTGCTGTTTGGGGAACACGTGTAGCTAGCGAGCATTGTTGATAATTCGATAATTACCCTTACGCTTAGTTTAGATTTAATTCATGTTGTTATCGTGGGATACCTTATCCCTCGTCTATTTAAGTTATTTTGTATAATTTATACTTTCTCATTAGTTTTTAGTCTTCCACATGTTGTTTTGATATTCCGCGAAAAGTTTTAATAAATATGTCGAATTTTTTTTTTTAAAAGTATCGTATTTCTGCTGCAAATTATTTGTTTATTTTTATGCTAAATCGCGGGGTGTCACACTAATTTTTATACAAAATCCAAAAAATCAAGATATTGCTAATGGCATTATATGTTGTTGAGAAGCACCTAACCCGAGGTTTTTCACAGACAATACCGTTGACAGTCACCTTTCTTTAAAATATGAGTTCCTGTGACTATTATACAAGTCAATGTTATGTGGAATTGACTAAGTTGTTAGAGTTAGTTACAATATAAATAGCATATGATTGTAACAGAATTACTTACCTTTTATGAATACAATTTATCTCTCTTATTTCTACATTCTCTCTCTATAACTAACTCATAACTACCTCAAGCTATTACAAACACTAACAATGGAGAACTACACTTCTTTACATGTTATCAGAGACTACGGTTATTGATTCTGGTGTCTTCCTTTGCTTCCGCTTTCTCTTCTGGTGTGGTTCTTCTCATTCGTTTGGTATGATTTCTTCTTTCTTCTTTCTTTTTCCTGCATTTTCATTCATTGATTGTTGTGATCATGTTTGTGTTGGGAAATGTGTCCTCAACAATAGTGCGATCACGTAATCAAATCTCATGACGAGAATGCGCAAGGGATGATACGAATTATATTAGTCAACTGACCAACATTAATCGGTAATGATTGGCTAGCTAGAGTTTGACATTACTGTCGTATGACGGTGGTGGTCAGTTGATCGCTTTAGGTCACACCTATAGGACAATTCCCTTAATTGATAAAGTGATCAAATGTATATTGATACGATTTGATCATATTCCTTAAACTCGTATACCGAGAAATCAGAGGTTAAATCTTATTGTAAGATTTATGTTTAAAATTGAAACGTGTCAATTGTTAAACAATGAACGATATTTTACAATATCGTAATTAGAATTAATCGGGTTGTATATTAAATGCAAAGGTTGTAAATCGTATTGACGATTATTGTAATTAATCATTTTATATTAGTAATTACGAATTACTTGTCAAGTTGATAAATAAGATTTATTTAAATTATAAACAATATTTATACGATAAATATATATGTTTTAAATTAGAACATATTGTATTTTCTCATATTGTGACATATTGTATGTCACATAACATACAATTATACAATTGACAAAATATAAAATGGATGACCATTTTATCTTAAATGGGACGGTTTGGGTGAGTGGATTAAGGTGTGTTTATGCAACTTAATGACACTCTTTAATAGATCATCATTAGGGTGCTCTTGTAAATAGGACCTAGATAGAGCCACCCTAAGAGCATAGAAAAGGGAAATTGTTCCCCTTTGCTTCTCCATATGCCCGGCCAACAACCCCTTTATATCTTGTGCTGTTAGCTCACAAGTATTGTTGGTTCTAATTTTGCATATTTTTCTAAGTGTGAGAAAAACAAATAAAATCCTCTAGAAATTATTATAAGATAATAACAATACTAATTATATAATAGATATAAGATTAGTATACTAAGTTCGAATTAGAGCTTATAATATATTAAGGAAAAACCGTTTTTTGGTACTAGCATACACAAGTTTCGGTTTCAATCAAAGGGTGTCTTGGTGCATCACAAAGGAGGTGTTCTAGTTGAATAGTTGGAGGATCATCCTAGCATTTCGTTTGGACCGTGTGTAAGGGTTCATATCCTCTAATTTCCGCATAATCTTATAGCATGCATAAGATCTAAAATATGTTAATTAAAATGTTAATTAAGTTTTGTTTAGTATGACTAAAATAATTAGTTTATGAGATAACTAAACCAAACAGTCTGAAGATGCGCATTCACTTTCTTCTGTTTCCCCTGCATATGAGATTTTTGATGATCCTTTGCATATTTCCAATTCTGATCAACCTAGTTTACGCTTATCTGAGGTTAAGTTTTCTGGTGATCATTTTTTGCAATGGAAACGAGAAGTTTATCAAGCCTTACTTGGTAAAAATAAAGAAGGTTTCATTGATTGAACTTTTCGTATTTCTGATAAAAAGGATAAAAGATGTCATCATTGGACTCAATGTGATTTGCTTGTTAGACGTTGGATAACAAACTCCATGGAACTTCAAATAGCTGAGACTGTCAAATATGCTAGTAGTGCTAAGGAGTTATGGAGTGAAATCTTGGAACGATATGGTCAAACTAGTGGTCTTTAAATGTATCAGTTAAAGAAGGAGTTAGGACAAGTTTCTCAGGAAAGCTTCAGTCTGATTGAGTATTATAGCAAGTTAAAATAGGCTTGGGAAGATCTTGATGCTATTGATCCCATTCCTTATTGTTCTTGTGGTGCAATGGATTCTTGTTCTTATCAAATGCTTAAGAGAATTTTTGATAGGGAAACAAATTCTAAGCCCTTTCACTTTCTGATGGGATTAAACAATGCTTTTGAGACAGTTAGAACTACTGTTCTCTCCATGGATCCTTTACCACCTTTAAATAGAGCACTTGGTCTTTTACAGAAGATTGAAAAGCAAAGACAGATTTCAGAGGTTGCTCATGTACATGTAGATGTTATTGCTTATGCTTCTACTAGACCTACAGATAATACTCAGGGAGATTGGAAAAGACAGAAGTTAGATGCTGAAGGGTTCGGATGTCTTACACGCCCAAATTATTAGTCTTACTAATATAAATTTACTAATTAACATTTTAATTAGTTTTACAAGATCTTATGCATGCTAATATTAAAGCGGAATAAAGAAATCGAAGAATCACAATCTGACGGAATACAGGCAAGGACGATCCTCCAACCCTCAGTAACCAATGTAGGATACCTCCTCCAAGATGCACCCAAGACAATCTCTCAATACCGAAACTATTACTAGCTAGGGTTTAGAAACGGTTTTCCTTAAATTGTGTTTTAATCTAATTAAAACAATTACTATAACTATTATAGTATACTAATATAATCTATATTATATATAAGTAGTAAATATTAGAGAATATAATTTGAGAGGTTATTACTTAAGTTTTTCTCACTAGAAAAACTCTAAGGATTAGAATGAACAACCAACAACATGTGTAAAACAATTTTTACACTAAAAATAGGATAGGGAAATGGGGTGGCCGGGTAGTGGAGTATAGGGAAGGGAAATGGGTAGCTTTTTCTCTAACCCATGACATAGGTATGCATGCCTATGTTTTTAGAGTTAAGTCTACCTTAATTAAGATGTTTAAAGGCATTAATTCACTAATTCAAGCCCCTTCAACCATCTCCCAAAACGGCACCCATAACACCATAAAGATAATATGGACTTCCATTTTACAATTGTCATTTTGTACAATTGTATATGTGTGACATGCATTATGTCACAATAATAAAACAATTGTTTTAATTCAAAATGCAAATTTATCAAATAAATATCATTTATAAATTAAGTAAATCATATTTAACAATTTGACAAGTAATTCATAATTACTAAAATATAAAATGGTCATTTCAGTAATCGTCAATACGATTTACAACATTTGTAATAATATTTAACCCGATTCATTCTAATTACGATATTTCATAAATATCGTTTAATGTTTGACAATTGATACATTTCAATTTCAAACATAAATCTTACATTAAGATTGATTTCTCGATATACGAATTTAAGGAATCTGATCAACTCGTATTAATATACATTTGATCAGTTTATCAATTAAGGGAATTGTCCTATAGGTGTGACCTAAAGGGATCTACTGACCACCACCGTCATACGACAGTAATGTCAAACTCTAGCTAGCCAATCATTACCGATTAATGTTGGTCAGTTGATTATATAATTTTGTATCATCCCTTGCGCATTCTCGTCATGAGATTTAATGTAACAACCGGACCCACCACGGTCGTAACACACGCCCAATAATATGGGAGGTAAGCCTTTAGGCCCATTCTTTGTCCTCACTTTAGCCCAAAAGCACGATGCCTTGTTACTAAGTGGTGGGTGGAAGTTATTATAAACATATCACAAGCCTCACATTCTACCAATGTGGGACAACTTTCCTCTCAAACTATTGGGGTGTTACATTTAATTATGTGATCGCACTATTGTTGAGGACACATATCCCAACAGATGCTCAGTCTCACAAATCTCTCAAATACTGCACTCATTGTAAGAAAAATGGACATAATCTTACTGATTGTTTTCAGTATAATCCGTGTGAGTATTGTGGTAAGAAGGGACATCCTGTAACACCCCCATTTATTTAAGGGCCTGTACCAGGTCTCCCCAGATAAATAAGGGTGTTACCATCTCGGTTTCCCGAGGCAGTAGATACAAAGGAAAGATAAACAGTACTTTAATTAAAATTTAAACTCCATAGCATGCTCTTACAACTGTAGTAAACCTATCTTATGAAAAGTAAGTACAACTCATGCTAACTGACTATGGTGATCTAGACTCTAGTCTGGTCCGGATCCAAGCTCTCTCCTCCCACAGCTTCCCATAGTCTCAGCCACCTGACAATCTGCTCACCAATAAAATTGGTTCATCACAGGTGATCACGAATACACAGGGTCAACCACGAGGTTGAGTAGAGGAAAATAAACAATCAACATTATTATATAAATATTGGGATCAATCATCCCTTAACTCCGCACCGATCACAAGACCCATCACCTCCACACCAATCACAAGACCCAATAAACTCCACACCAATCACAAGACCCAATAAACTCCACACCAGTCACAAGACCCAATTTACTCCGCTCCATATCACAAGACCCATTATTCTCCACATCGTATCGTGTCACAGAATTATTCAATCAAATAAAGCAATATATCATTCATTCAATATAATAAGACGAACATTGTTAACAACGATTAATAATCAAATAACTCATCAACAGGCATACGGTATTCCCCTACCTGAAATAACAGGGACGCAAATAATCAAAGGCTTGCTAGAAGTGTTCCACGCGAAACCCGCTACCTAAACACATATACGTAACGAATAAATAACCTTCCCGAACCCCTTAACAACCACACTTACTATAAATAGAAACCTTCCATAAGTGGAAAGTTTCCAAAAATATAAACCTTCCAATTATAGAAACCTTCCAAATATAGAACTTTCCAAAAATAGGACTCCCTCAACTTAAATAATTTCCCGACTCACATCTTTAATTAGCACAACCCAAAACCGTAACATATAACAAAGTAGTAAAAACAACCCTAATATCATAATACTATTACTTAACATTCACTATAATAAAATAATAATAATAATAATAATAATAATAATAATAATAATAATAATAATAATAATAATAATAATAATAATAATAATAGTAATAATAATAATAATAATAATAATAATAATAATAATAATAATAATAATTAAATGGTAAAAATAACAAAACAAACAAGCGAAGTGCCCAAAACAGCCCGACCTTACTACACTCAAACCCACGCAACAACAACCCCATTTACCACCACGACACGGCACCACTACCACCAGTCACCACCAGAACCCGAACCCTGCACCACACACTTCCCTCGCAACCACCAGCAGTCCCTTCGCCGGCCGCCGGAGAGAAGAACCAGGGGTCAGAACTGGTCTGGTTCATTACCCCTGCCACCTGACCAGGCTGTTTTCGAGAGCCTCCCTACGCCCATACAACCACTGCCACCACCTGACTTAACCCCAGAAAAACACCCTAACACAAGACGCTGGACCCACGGTAGTTCCACCGCTTTGACCTCCCCCGAGTCATCGGTGATACCACCCCAAAACACCCTCTGTAAAATGAATACCTGAAACCACAACCAACAGGGGGAAAACGAAGGCTCCCTTTACTACCGCCACAACCACTGGTAACCACCATGACGACCACCATTCTACTCCCTCGACCACTCACAGACCTACTACCCTTTTCCCCTTACACACGCAACAAAAGATCAACCTCGAAGGCGTTTGAAACAGCCGTGAAAAAAATACAGACCTGCTAACAATCACAGAAACACTGCCGTGACAGGCGATATAAACCTCCGCACCCAGTGACTCTAGGTGGTTGACAAAGTCGTGACTATGGCCAGGACACGACTCTCAACATCATAGATCATATATAAATGAAAAACAGACCCCGACAACCCATATACTAGGCTGAATAAATCCACAAAACTCGACAGACACAAAGAAAAAGGGAAGAAACGTGTTGAGCATACCTATATCCGATCAGATTCGACCACCCTTAACCTGCCCTATGGCCACCGTGAAGACCTCCTACGAACTCCTTGCTATGACGGTTGTAGTATGTGTGTTTGTATGAGATATGGAATACTAGGTTTAGGTTTTGAAGAAGAGTGCAAAGTGACGGCAGAAGGGCTGTTATAAACGGGTTTTGTTTTTGTGTTATCTCAAGTCAGCCGTGGGCTTGGAAGGTTCACGAGTTACGAGGCCCAAGTCGACTTGTTACAGGTCCAGGGATCGATCCCTCCTAATGACATAACAAACCTCTTATCAATATACCTATTATGCTAAAAGGTCTAGGGATCGAATCCTCGAAACAACATAGTTACAAGACTTAAACATGGTTACTTAAAAACGTAAAACAACTATCGACACCAAAATAATCTTAATTGTCGAGTCTAGATTTTCGAGGTATTACAGTCTTCCCTCCTTAAAAGGAACTTCGTCCCGAAGTTCACCACCCCATGATCAACAACAGGTCACTAAGGTTTTACTTAGTTTCTAGTCTTACAATAATCTCTCCACTAAAGTTACTGTATTCCTTAGTTTGAGTTTTTAGTATTGTTCTTAGTTATTCAATCAAACAATTGTTCCACGCAATTCAATAAGCTTTTCCGTTCTGCCCCAATTCCTTTACTCGGTAATTCTTATTTACATTCAGTTTCTATTGCCTTTTTATATAGAGTTGCTAGTATCCGGTTAGATAGAATCCCGAACCTTGTTGTTAATCGCATGTTTATCATATTGTTTACTATGAATTCTATTATTTCAATTGTTATTATCATTCTTGCTGTAGTTGTAACATCCCGCATTTTCGTAAATTATATTTTTAAGGTTTTAATTTATTTTACGGAATAAAATAATATTTTAATAGATATTGTTAAGTTATTTTTAAGTCTTCCGATAAGATCCGTCTTAAGAACCTTAAGTCCTTAAGATGTAATAACTTGGCAAGTTAAATCCGATTCATAAAACCCGTTCACATCTTGAACCCGTTTCATAAACGGAAAGGACAACTTAAACCCTAAACCCCTTTCCCTTATGTCGACACTTTCCCCATTTCACAAAATAAGAACACTACCATATTCTTTCTCATTTCACCTTCAACTTTTCAATCCTTAAATCGATTTTCAGAGATCATCCGATTTCCAAACCAAGGTATGTTATACATTTCTGAAATCCTCGCGAAATTTCCAAGTCATCCGTCTCTTTCAATTTCAGTTTCGTTCAACTTGAAAAAGGGACTGTTTTTGGTGAATTCTGTTCCTAGCTTCTAATAATCGTTTTTCATGTTGTAGGAGAGGGTTTAGGAGATCCCGAGGTGTTTAGTGTCGTAATTGAAGAGGAGCTAGGAGCATAATCGCTTTAGAGGTGACGATAATGAGAAACTCGGCCTTTATTTGTAATAATAGCATGTTTCATGGTTTTAATGTGGAAAGTTTCTGATTTTGCATATTGTTGTTGTTGTTGGGACCTAGAAACCTGTTAGGATTGTTCATATATGATGGATATATGCTTAGGTTATGATTCACATGCTTAGATATTGATTTTCAGAAATTTCATCCTTAAGACGAATACAAAGTATGAACTTAATATGGCATAATTGTGGAAATTGATGCTTGCTTGTGATTCATATAAGTCTTATATATGCTGGGTATTGTATTTTTGCTGCTATTTAGGAAGATTAGTATCGATTTGGTGAAGTTTGTAGTTGACAGTGATACGCGATTTTTGGCTCAGGGACTCTGAGCCGGTCGACCGACCGGCCGCCAGTCGACCGACTGGGAGTGTTTCTTGGTATTGTTTCGCGTGTTTGCATTTTAGGGAAATTGGGTGCCCAGCCGGTGGGCCGGCTGCCTGCTGACCGGCTGGGAGCCCTTTGGTATTGTGTTTTGCGTAAGGCAAGTATGAGGGAATGGGTTCCCCAGCCGGTAGGCCGGCTGCCTGCCTGCCGACCGGCTGAGGACCCTTATAGGCTGTTCTTGATTTAAAGGAATTGTAAGGAGTTGGGTTGCCAGACGGTCAGCCGCCTGCCTGCCACTGACCGGCTGGGAGCCCCTGTGCACTTAAATTGGTTTATCTTTTGATCAGTTGTTCGGTTTCGTTTGAGATTCGTTCCGTGTACCTTGTATGTGTGTTTGAGATCCCGGAGGATGGGCGACACTATATTGGGTTCGGGAATGGAGAGAGGATAGAGACCCCCCGGTCGGGTAAACGAAAGGGAAACCGGCTCTCCCTCAACTTAGTTCCCGGGATCAATTAAGTGTTGGTTAGAAGTATAAAAGATAAGAACAAAAGGTTTAGTTAATGCATGTAGTTGGCTGATATTGTAGTGATGCGTGTTAAGTTATGCGTTAAGATGTCTCCTCTGAACTTAATACGTAGATTGTTTGTCATATATAGGGGTATGCGTGGAGATGTCGCCTCTGAGCCCTATATGTGTATGTTTGTCATGTGTGGGGGTATGCCTTGAGATGTCGCCTCTGAGCCCTATACGTGTATGATTGTCGTGTCTGGGGTATGCGTTAAGATGTCGCCTCTGAGCCCAGACATGGTTGAGTGATCGCGTCGGAACATGCATTAAGTTGGCTTCTGAGTTTGACAAGTAGAGCAGCTGCACAACGGGGCAGTCAGGATGTAATACCTTATCCGGAGTGCAGATGTTGATGCTAGGACATGCCTTAAGCTGACCTCTGAGTCTAGTGTCTTGTGATGTAGTAAAGGGACATGCCTTAAGTTGGCCTCTAAGTTCTTTACTTATTGGATGCTAGTCCATGCATTGAGTTGTCGCCTCTGAGTCTAGTGTCTAGTTGTTTAGCAGGTCTATGCCTTAAGTTGGCCTCTGAGTCCTTGCTTGTGAAATTGGTATCTAGGTTATGCGTTAAGATGTCGCCTCTGAACCTTTATACTTGCTGAATGTTTGGTATCTAGGTTATGCGTTATGATGTCGCCTCTGAACCTTTATACATGTTGAATATTTGTGATCAAGGTCTATGCCTTAAGTTGGTCTCTGAGTCCTTGTTAGTGAAGTAATTAGTATCTAGGTTATGTCTTAAGTTGACCGCTGAACCTTTATACTTGTTGTTTCGCATCTGCTTGCCTAGGGTTGGTACAGTGTCAGATGTAGTTGTTGATATTGATGAGTATAGTGTTTTAATTATGGAATTGTTCATCCGAGGCATTGGATAACTCTTTAGTCAGTTTCGTAAATGGTTTGGACTGAAAGACCCCCCGGCCGGGCAACCGGAAGGGAAACCGGCTGTCCTTCCAAATAGTTGGTTGAGAGCCTTGCATAGTAATTGCATGATGATATGAGATACATATATTGAGATTGATATGCTTCACATGTTTATATATGTTGGAGTGTATTGTATGTTTATGTGTTACGTGTCGTTACAAAAGGTGGCTAGGAGAACTCTAGTCACTCCCCAATGATTGTGGCGTACATGTTTACATGTATGTAGGTACATGACAGGTGGTTGGCAGAGGGTTGCATGGAGCTAGCGAGCGATGATCCTATTCATCGATTTTGACTTACACATATGCGTTAGCTAGACTCTAGACTTTTGATTTGGTTTGAGTGCTTGTAGGGATGTGCCATCCCAGCCTGTTGTACATATTTACTTTAAGTACTTAGACAGTTATACCTATCTATGTTTCTGTTTATATCAGTTGTTTCAGTTTAAGTTTTTAATTCACCTCGTTTTTATGCATGTTAAAGTTTAAATTCCGCTTAGATTTTGGCATGTTTTGTATGTTTTATTTCCGCTGCGACGAGGGGTTTTACATTTGGTATCAGAGCGTTATCGCTCCGGACGCACTCATGTAACCCCCAACCTTAACTTGACCATATAATTGAATAATGAAAGAGCGATGGGGTAGATTTAAGGACTTATATTGTAGTCTGTTTGTGCCTTGTTAGGAATAAGTCTAACGGTTTATTCTCTTATGATTGAAGAATGGCAGAGCCAACCGATGAGGAGAATGCTGTGACGCAAGCCCTCTTTCAAACTCTTCATAATTGCATAGCTATGTCGTCTGCGCCCTCTTCTTCATTACAAACATCGGGAAGTAACCAACCTGGAGGATTGGCTTGGATTATTACTCAGATGTGGAGGAATGCAGCTAAGACATTCGACGGAGAGACCAGTGCACGACCCTCACCGCATGGTTCTTTGACATGGAAAGGAACTTCATGATTTATGGTGTTCGATCTGAGGATCAGACCCGAGTAGCATCTCAATTCTTGGTTCGTGAGGCTAGACGTTGGTGGTTGACGATCAGCACTCCTGCTACTCGTGACCCTACTTTCACTTGGAGTCGTTTCAAGACTCTTCTTGGCATGAGGTTTTACCACAGGGACATACGTCAAGATAAGATGACCGAGTTCATGAACCTTCGCCAAGGAACCCTTTCTGTTCAAGCCTTCACCAACCGATTTGAGGAGCTAATTCACTTTGTCCCACAACTAGTTGAGAAAGAAAAAGACAAAGCTTACCTGTTTCGGAGCAAGCTTAATGCTGAGACTAGGAGTGTGGCCAGTGGTGACCCGACTTCTTACTTCCAGAGTTACTACAGTGTCTTGCGAGCGTAGGACCCCTACCAAATCTATTGTGAAGGAGCTAAAGCCTTCTCTCCTCCTCAACCGCCTTTGCATAGATGCCGAAGCGGGATACCTCTTAGTCCTCCTGCCTCCTCTCCTCTTGGAAAAGGAAAGCGTCCCCAGAAGAAGAAGAAGTCCAAGAGAGGTAAGACTTCTCAGGTTCGAAGCATGAGTCTTCCACCTGACGCTCCCCTAAAGTGTTTCAAGTTCCACAAAGATCTTCATCCAGGAGTTGACTGTCATGGTAACCCTTATCTTTGCCGTGCCTGCGAGAAATTTGGACATCGCTCTTTCGAGTGCCCCGTGGGGAAGGTCGTCATTGACAGAGCTATCACTATTGACCCAGAGGCTGAGACCAGTGGAGCCGGAGCTATTCAGATTCAAGCAGAGACTGGAGTTCACCCCGATCCACCTACTGGTATGTACAAGCCGACTGTTCTATTCATGATCTGATATACTTGCAACCGTTAAGATTTTAGTCTCCTTCCTTAGACCTTTCTCGAGCTCTCTTGAGAGCTATCTTCATGTTCTCTTGACTTAACCTAGTAGCTTGTTTATCCTGAAACACCTTGTGCGGTAACCTACCATAGACAGACTTGGGGAATTTCTTGAGGTCAACTGTAGACCGTGTTTTGGATTGTGTTGTTACTTGAGGAAAACCTAGGAAGCTTTATGAGATATGTTTTGGTGACCCTAGCGTTTATATGTACCCAATTGAAGGGTAAATGTGAGCGATGGGATAATTGCGCTAAGTGGAGTGTTATAAGTGGCTTTCAATGGGACTTAGGTGTGAGAACCTTGTTGTTTCATGGGTAATTGTGAGTTTGTAATTTCCATTGGAGAATTTAGAGGATCTTAGAGTAGAGAGTGATTTCGAGGAATATGCTTAAGGTACTGATGTTGTCAGATAAGTGAATGAGGTAAGTTAATGCCGCTTAAACTTGAGGAACGAGAGCTGTTAGTAACGGTGTGAGAACATTGGAACATTTACCAAGGACTTGTGGAATTAACTGAGTGGTTGACCTTAAGTCACTTAATGGATCTTAGCATTTATCTAATGAAGAACTTAAAGGAAAATTTAGGATGGATCACCAGTTTGAGGATGGAATAGAATGATTCATTGGGAGATGTAGGTTCGAAAACGCGTTTATTTAAGTATGGTTATTTTGTGGACTGTAATGCAAGTATAGTAGATATATCATATGAGTTTAATAGCCTGAGAGTTTGTTTGAATTGTCATTTAGGAACTATCTGAGATGGGGTATCTAAAACTTTTGGGAATAGGTAACTGGAAGGATGATACTGCTTTAGACTTTGAGGAACTTTGAGATCTGGATCGTTTTGAGGAAATAGTCATGAGAACCGGTCATAGGCTTGCTGGACTTGGAAGTTGTCACTTTAGTGAGACCTCACCTTGGAATGTTCGCTTTATGGTAATAGATGACTTTGGAGAACTTAGGATTCCGATGAGATTGATGGAATTGAACTACGTAGGACTAAAGGATATAGGTGATTCTTGGTTATGACCTGTCTGATTGAGAAGAGTCATCGTGTAGGAAGTTTAGTATCCTAGATTTCAGAATTCGACGTCATGGTGCTAGAATTTTGGTTTAGAATTTGAAGGTGCGTGAACCTGAGTCTGGGGTATGTATTTAGACTTCTACATTGAGTGTGAGTTTTGGAAACCTCCTTGTTGAGGAATACCTTGTTCTGTGGATGAGATGATAGTAAGAGCGATCGTGAAACCATTGTGAGTCTAGAGATCACTGGAATTGCGCTTCTTGGGGATATACTAGGAATCGTTGTAACGATGTCTCAATTATGGATTGAGCGGTTAGTGTGCACATGTTTAGCAAAAGTTACCGTCCTCCTTGACCTTTAACCTGGTTGATTCGTTCCTTCGGTCCTTCCTTGTACGTCCTGTCAGTTGTGAAACATGTAATTTCTGATCCTTCGTGTAGAAGGTAATCCTTATGATCGTTTCTACGCTCTCAAGCGACTGTTTTTGAAACTTGTTCCCCTATTGTTAACTTTGAATTCGCTAGTTTTGGAAGGACTTAATTGTTTTGAGAATTTGAAACTACTTCCTCTTTCGTTGAAAGTGACTTTTAGTCGTTATTGCAATTTTTACTCTTTCGAGGATTTGGGAATAAAGGTCATTTTGGGAAATTTGGTTTTAAAAGAGCTGATTGATTGCAAATTGGATTGATCTCAGCGTTGATTTGTCGTCTGAGCTCGTTATTGGAGACGTCTGATAGCCCGTACTGTGCTTATCAACACCGGATCGATCGGGATTTTGAATTTTTAATGATTTAATTTTGGGACTTGTCTCAGATTTGGAATGTCGGACTCTTGAATACGTAACGAGAATCCCAATGACCATTGACAAGACTTGTACCTCAAAATCTTTTGCTTCTTGAAACCTTTTTGAAGGACAAAAAAATTCGGGTTACCATAACCCGTGTGGCACATTTTGAAATTTAGAGTTGTTTTCGTACTTATTTCTGTCTTCAAGTTTTGAGGACGAAACTTTTTGAAAGATGGGGTGATTGTAACATCCCTCATTTTCGTAAATTATATTTTAGAGGTTTTAATTTATTCTAAGGAATAAAATAATATTTTAATAGATATTGTTAAGTTATTTTTAAGTCTTCCGATAAGATCCGTCTTAAGAACCTTAAGTCCTTAAGATGTAATAACTTGGCAAGTTAAATCCGATTCATAAAACCCGTTCACATCTTGAACCCGTTTCATTAAACGGAAAGGACAACTTAAACCCTAAACCCCTTTCCCTTATGTCGACACTTTCCCCATTTCACAAAATAAGAACATTGCCATATTCTTTCTCATTTCTCCTTCAACTTTTCAATCCTTAAATCGATTTTCAGAGATCGTCCGATTTCCAAACCAAGGTATGTTATACATTTCTGAAATCCTCGCGAAATTTCCAAGTCATCCGTCTCTTTCAATTTCAGTTTCGTTCAACTTGAAAAAGGGACTGTTTTTGGTGAATTCTGTTCCTAGCTTCTAATAATCGTTTTTCATGTTGTAGGAGAGGGTTTAGGAGATCCCGAGGTGGTTAGTGTCGTGATTGAAGAGGAGCTAGGAGCATAATCGCTTTAGAGGTGACGATAATGAGAAACTCAGCCTTTATTTGTTATAATAACATGTTTCATTGTTTTGATGTGGAAAGTTTCTGATTTTGCATATTGTTGTTGTTGTTGGGACCTAGAAACATGTTAGTATTGTTCATATATGATGGTTATATGCTTAGGTTATGATTCACATGCTTAGATGTTGATTTTCAGAAATTTCATCCTTAAGACGAATACAAAGTATGAACTTAATGTGGCATAATTGTGGAAATTGATGCTTGCTTGTGATTCATATAAGTCTTATATATGCTGGGTATTGTATGTTTTTTGCTATTTAGGAAGATTAGTATCGATTTGGTGAAGTTTGTAGTAGACAGTGATACGCGATTTTTGGCTCAGGGACTCTGAGCCGGTCGACCGACCGGCCGCCAGTCGACCGACTGGGAGTGTTTCTTGGTATTGTTTCGCGTGTTTGCATTTTAGGGAAATTGGGTGCCCAGCCGGTGGACCGGCTGCCTGCTGACCGGCTGGGAGCCCCTTGGTATTGTGTTTTGCGTAAGGCAAGTATGAGGGAATGGCTTCCCAAGCCGGTAGGCCGGCTGCCTGCCTGCCGACCGGCTGAGGACCCTTATAGGCTGTTCTTGTTTTAAAGGAAATGTAAGAAGTTGGGTCGCCAGACGGTCAGCCGGCTGCCTTCCACTGACCGGCTGGGAGCACCTGTGCAATTAAATTGGTTTATCTTTTGATCAGTTATTCGGTTTCGTTTGAGATTCGTTCCGTGTACCTTGTATGTGTGTTTGAGGTCCCGGAGGATGGGCGACACTATATTGGGTTTGGGAATGGAGAGAGGATAGAGACCCCCCGGTTGGGTAACCGAAAGGGAAATCGGCTCTCCCTCAACTTAGTTCCCGGGATCAATTAAGTGTTGGTTAGAAGTATAAAAGATAAGAACTAAAGGTTTAGTTAATGTAGTTGCCTGATATTTTAGTGATGCGTGTTAAGTTATGCGTTAAGATGTTTCCTCTGAACTTAATACGTAGATTGTTTGTCATATATAGGGGTATGCGTTGAGATGTCGCCTCTGAGCCCTATATGTGTATGTTTGTCATGTATGGGGGTATGAGTTGAGATGTCGCCTCTGAGCCCTATACGTGTATGATTGTCGTGTTTGGGGTATGCGTTGAGATGTCGCCTCTGAGCCCAGACATGTTTAAGTGATCGCGTCGGAACATGCCTTAAGTTGGCCTCTGAGTCTGACGAGTAGAGCAGCTGCACAACGGGGCAGTCATGATGTAATACCTTACCCGTAGTGCAGAAGTTGATGCTAGGGCATGCCTTAAGCTGGCCTCTGAGTCTAGAGTCTTGTGATGTAGTAAAGGACATGCCTTAAGTTGGCCTCTGAGTTCTTTACTTATTGGATGCTAGTCCATGCGTTGAGTTGTCGCCTCTGAGTCTAGTGTCTTGTTTTTTAGCAGGTCTATGCCTTAAGTTGGCCTCTGAGTCCTTGCTTGTGAAATTGGTATCTAGGTTATGCGTTAAGATGTCGCCTTTGAACCTTTATACTTGCTGAATGTTTGGTATCTAGGTTATGCATTATGATGTCGCCTCTGAACCTTTATACTTGTTGAATATTTGTGATCAAGGTTTATGCCTTAAGTTGGTCTCTGAGTCCTTGTTAGTGAAGTTATTAGTATCTAGGTTATGTCTTAAGTTGACCGCTGAACCTTTATACTTGCTGTTTCGCATCTGCTTGCCTAGGGTTGGTACAGTGTCAGATGTAGTTGTTGATATTGATGAGTATAGTGTTTTAATTATGGAATTGTTCATCCTAGGCATTGGATAACTCTTTAGTCAGTTTCGTAAATGGTTTGGACTGAAACCCCCCGGTCGGGCAACTGGAAGGGAAACCGGCTCTCCTTCCAAATAGTTTCCGAAGTTGGTTGAGAGCCTTGCATAGTAATTGCATGATGATATGAGATACAGATATTGAGATTGATATGCTTCACATGTTTATATATGTTGGAGTATATTGTATGTTTATGTGTTAACGTGTCGTTACAAAAGGTGGCTAGGAGAACTCTAGTCACTCCCCACTGATTGTGGCGTACATATGTTTACATGTATGTAGGTACATGACAGGTGGTTGGCAGAGGGTTGCATGGAGCTAGCTGACACCCGTCGTTGAGGGGTGCCAAAGATAAGATTTATAAAACCTCAGCTTAAACTTAGATAGGATAAGTCAAGGGTCGAACCACAAGGAGACAAGGTTAATTATGTTTGTGAATTTAAAGTCTATTACAAGTAACCAAAAAGGGGGGTTGATTTGAGATTTAAACTAATAACTAAAAGGACAAAATAAACAAGAGAAATAATACAAAGTAAAAAGGGGATTAGGAACTTTGGTTCCCCATGGTTAAAACAAGTCAATGAAAGGTAAAATAACCAAATAACACAATCCCAAGGAACAAAGAATAAACTTTTAGGTCAATATTCTACCCAATCCTTACGGTCTTAGGGTTCCTAGAAAAGCACTAAACTTTCGTTCAAGGGCAATCCCAAAGTTGTTGTTAAACTAATCCTAATAATCTTTCAATCCTAAGGATTAGTTCACCAACAACAATGGGGGATTGGTAATTCAATCATTAAACTATCAAAATTAAGTCTTCACCATGGTTCCCCTAATTCCTAATCATAAGAATTAGCTATGCATACTTTTAATTATGAAACTAACAATAACAAGAACAAAGAACATTAAAGGAATCAACATAATTAGAGATGATAATAAAGTTGAAAACATGAATTGAGAAACAACAATAAGATGAACAACAAGATTAAATTAAAAGGAAAGATTAATTGTAGCAAACTTACAACTTGATTGGAATTAAGAACAAAAGATGAAAACTTGGAATAAAATCTCTTTCTAAACTATGGAGTCTTGAATAACATGGAATGCTTATCTAACATAAATTGCTTCTCTAATAAAATTGCTTGACCTAATTTTTGAGTTTAGGTCTTCTTAAATAAGTTATAATTACAAGATTAGGTAAGTAAAACACGGAACAAATAAAAGATGCGGAAACAACTCCTGGGTCGGTCGACCTCTTTTGCGGGTCGGTCGACCGCTTCTGGCGATGCTGGGATTTTCCGAGATTTGGGCTTAGGTCGGTCGACCTCTCTGATAGGTCGGTCGACCGCTTCTTGTTCGTATCAGCTTGAATCTGGCCCAATAACAACACTCGGGTGTGCAATCCGGATCCTTGCTCCGCATTATCACTCAAAACAGCTTCCGAAAGGCAAATAAAATTCAGTTTTGCTCACTTCCGCGTATTCCTACATTTAAAACATAGAAATGCCAAAGTAAACCGTTTCGGGAGAAATAGCAACCAAAAGTCACGAAAATATAAGAAAATACGTGCCAAAAGAATAAATAAAATGCATAAAATAGGCACGTATCAAACTCCCCAAACCAAACCTTGCTTGTCCTCAAGCAAGCACTAAGACTCAAAAGAAAAGAAAAACCTCTAATGGAACGGATTTTACACTTTTTACAACCAAACACAACACTATGCCTAACCAATTTAATGCAACCTTCAAATATAATCAAGCATAATGTCAAGAGCAAAACGAATTGGGCATGTTGGAATAGCATGCTAAATTTTCAACCTTGCAAGACTCATTCTAATTGGACTCTCGCGGTACGCTCGAGACACTCATGAAAGCAAAGGGTCAAATGTATATGTGAAAGATAAGAAGATAAATAAAAGTAAAGACTCTCACCTATCTGCGACCCGTAAGAACATGCCTGCAATCTAACATGAATAAAATCTATACAACCGTACATATGCATTCCCACACTAGATAACCATGACACATCCGAGGCGATTTTGGGATTGTGAGGCTAAAGGTAAGAAGGGGTTAAAATAAGTTATGGGAAGAGGGGTTAAACCGAGCTAACAACCGTCTGTCCATACTATAAGATCACTTCTATTACTTTTTCATACATGCCAATGCTCAATTTGGGAACAAAATTCACAACTTTTCCATTTTTCTCCTTCCTCTTCTCTTTTTTCTTCTTTCTTTCTTTCTCCTTTTTTTTTTTCAGAAACAGCCTGCTCAATGGTCGTGGTCGACCGACCCAGAATGCAGGTCGACCGACCACCCTTGAAAACAGGCAGACTCGTTTCGTTTTTTTTTTCACTTCCTTTTTTTTTTCATTTGATTCCTTATTATTTTTTTCCTTCGTATCTTTTTTTCTTTTCTTCTTCTCCTTTCTACCGTTCTCACAAAATCAAAATTTAACAATGAAGCACAAAGCAAAGGTTGGCCCAAACAGTCCCATCACTATATTACTAGCTCGGCTAGGGTAGGCAATTTTTTTAGGATGTAGCAAATGGGTTAAAAAATTCAATTTGGTTATATGAGGATTATGGGTAAAATGAGAAAGAGGGACCTCTACCACATGTGTCAAGAAACCACAAATCCGAATGCATATAGGTATTAAGTAGACAAAATTCATGTTTATGCACATTGATGTGACATGCCTCAAGAGGAGAAACTACTCACAAACCTACATGAAATCGGTCATGGATGTCACCGATTTATTAAGCTCTAATCCTTAGAATATGTAGTAGCTTGACAAGAAGAGAGTCAAGTCTAATAATTTAGCATGAAATCAACAAGAACTCGTAGATAATGCAAAACACTAGCTTGAAAATTTTTGAAAAAATGCAAGGCAAGGCAATATGCGATATGTGAGGCATAAATTGTATTCGTCCGTTCCGACTCGACCTAAAAACTTAAGATAGAGAAGAACGCGCGACAGGGAAGAACACGCGACAAAAGAAAACGAAAATAAGAAAAACACCTAAATGAATGAAAAACAAAAGACACAAAGACAATTGCATACTCACAAAGGAGTATGCAAACACCCTCCCCAAACCAAAACGCACAATACCCGCATTGTGCTCATCAGCATACAACCACAGCATAGGGATGGGGGTAGGCAGAAAAGAAACAAACAAAGAAAGGAAAAGGAAAAAGACTAGAAATTACAAAAAGAGTCTAAGCAGGAAGGAGAGGAAAACTGGAAGTCTAAAAGAAAAAACTACTTACAAAAAAAAAATGTGGACCTCCCCAAACCGAACCAAAGAATGGGGACCTCCCCAAACCGAACCCCAAAGAGGGTAAGGTCAAGCATGTCCCTAGCTCTCTGAGTCGAAATCCGGCTCAGAGTCCTATCCTCCTTCCTCCTCCTCGTCCTCCTCTTCAGACCCTATGCCTGTTCCTGAGGCAGAGCCTGAAGCTTCACCGTGGACACGACCGCCTGCGAGAGGTGTGTACCAGGTGGGGTGAGTCCATGGGCCGGTAGGGAGCCTACCCTGAGTGGCATACTCCCTGTAAACCGGATATTGGCAAAGACTATCGTTCAACTGTTTTTGGTTAAACTGTCTGCAAAGGCTCGCCATCATTTGTGGCAGAGATCTGTCATCAACAAAAGGAGGAACATAAACATTAGGAGCAGCAGTAAAATCAGTTGGGTACCCCGTCCCAGATGCGTGATGGTGGGCACCGGGGGCAAGGACCCTGTGGCCTCTAGAGGTGCCTGCTCTAAGTGGGAGGCGATAAGACGGGAGCAGTGGTCTGGGCTCCCCTACAACAGTAAAAAGGGGTAACATAGGGGGAGCCGCGGTGATGGGAATGCGATCACTGAGGTAGGTGTCTACCTTCCAATAATCCCTCCTGTTCACCCAACGCACGGACCTGATGTAAGCTATGTCCATGAACCGGGAGAGAGTGTCAATCGCATCCTCATAGCGAGGGAACTGAGGGACAAGAGAGCGGGCTAATCGAGTGACTAGCCCACCACAAACAATAGTAGTCAAGGAAGTTCCCTCGCCCACCGACATAAGGTGAGAGGCGACCAAAAATGCAGTGTTATAAAACTGTTGACCCGTACGTCTGATGTTAAGATAACCAGACAAAATGGAGAGCTCAATGTTGTTAACATTTTGAGACTCTTTACGGCCAAAAACAGTGTTGGCCAACAGACGCAAATAATAACGGGGGGTGGGTAGGTGAACGGTACTGTTTTTCTTCTTCCAATCGCTGGAATCAGAAAGACAGGACCACATATCATTATATGACCCAGTGGGGTCACACGTAAGACCCGTAGAAGATAAGCCTAGAAACTGAGCAAATTGATTTGAAGTTAAAGAAAATGTTTCATTGAACAAACGAAAAGAAATGCAAACGTTATCATAGCCGGGGTTATATGCTTGAATATCAAAAGTAAAGGAAGAAAAGAACTCAAGAGTAAGAAGGGAATAGGTGAACTCATCCATAGTGACAAGTCCTGAGAAACCCGTCCCATTGAGCAAAGACACCACCTCCTCATGACATCCTAAGGCTTGCAAGGTTGGAACACAGAGGAACCGGGTTACCACTACTAAGCAATAAGCGGAGAGATGGAGGAACCGGGCTTTTTGAGCCGGAGTGTTGAAGATGATTTGCGGATAGTTTGGTAGACTATCCGTGTCTTGCACCGTCAATCCTCTCGACCTAGGAACACGGCCCCGTGAGGTGCTTGCACTGGAAGTGCGGGAGCGCTTTCCGCCTTGTTCACGGCTAGACATTGTTAATTTGAAAAGTTCAACAAAATATAAGTCTTGTGCAAATATTGAAACATTTCTTTAACAGAATTAGGAATGAAAACGCAGAACATAAACTTTTGTAACAAACATGGGTCGGCCGACTTCAAAGAGAAGTCGGTCGACCACTTTTGCGAATAAAATCAAAGTTCCTGTAGCACAACAGGTCGGCCGACCGCAAACCTAGGTCGGTCGACCAACTATCAGAAGAAAATTCAGAATCTGCAAAATACGAAACTCAGGAAAATCATAGTTTGGTCGGCCGACCTTCGATTTGGGTCGGTCGACCGTGAACAGTGTCAGAATCAGAATTTCGGGGCTGAAATCGTGCGGAAAAATGGCATAAAAATTGAAAAGAAGAATTATACTAACCCTAACAGCACGAAATCACACACAAATTACAGATCTGAGATTATAAAACCTAAAGGAAGAAGAAAGCTAAAAGAGAAATACTTAAACAAGCATGAAAACGAAATTAAGAGCGAAAATAAACTCAAAAAGACAAACTAATACTACCTAGAACGGAATTAAGATGCTATGAAACGAAAAAGAGAGAAAAAGAACTAAGAAACACATACCTTGAATGGGGAAAATTGAAAGAAAGCAAGGAATTGAGTGAAGGATGAAGAAGGTGGGTTTTTTAGTGTTTTTAAGAGAGAAAGAGGGGTGCAGAAAGTGTGAGCAAATGAGGGTAATAATTATGTTTTCAAAACACCCAAAGACCGTGACTCTGACTCAAAAGAAAAACCAGACGAAAAAAAAAACGCGGTCGGTCGACAGAAATTCTGGGTCGGTCGACCTCAGTCCTGCAAACCTGTTCTGTCAGTTTTACTTAACCTGTCAGAATGCATTTAAAGCTGCCAGAAGGTCGGTCGACCGAGTAATTGGGTCGGTCGACTGCTGTACTGACGAATTCTCCTATTTTCCTGCAGAAACTTAAAATCTCATCAAGGATAAAAAACGGAAATAAAAAAAAAAAAAAAAACCTAAACTTAAGCTAGAGCACGGGTTGCCTCCCGTGTAGCGCTGGTTTAAGAGGTCCCGCACGACCTTTTTACCTATCAAGAAGCATCCTAAAAAGGGTCAAAGTAAGAAACTTCAACCTTACCGACTAATTCATTTTCTCCTCGGAAGTGCTTCACATACTGGCCATTGACTTTGAACCTCTCACCAGATGAGGTTTCTAACTCTATCGACCCGAATTTTGAGACAGTTGTGATGGTGTAGGGTCCGCTCCACCTGGATTTCAGCTTACCAGGGAAAAGACGAATACGAGCGTTAAAAAGCAACACCCTATCACCTACCTGAAAATCACGTCTAATGATTCTCTTGTCGTGCCAGCGCTTTGTTTTCTCTTTGTAAATCCAGGCATTGTCATAAGCTAACAACCTGGATTCTTCTAACTCATTAAGCTGCAACAAACGTTTGTCACGGGAAAGATTAGGGTCTAAATTAAAATCACATATAGCCCACCAAGACTTACGTTCTAACTCTACTGGTAAATGACAAGTCTTACCATAAATCAATCGGAATGGTGACATTCCTATTGGAGTTTTGAACGCGGTTCTATAGGCCCATAAAACATCATTAAGTTTTAGACTCCAATCTTTCCTAGACTTAGAAACTACTTTGGCTAGGGTCTCCTTGAGTTCCCTATTAGAGATCTCAACTTGACCACTAGTCTGAGGGTGATAAGCTAAACCCCTACGGTGTAGGACACCGAATTTATTTAACAAGTCACCTAAGCGTTTCTCCTTAAAATGCATACCTCCATCACTTATGACAACCCTAGGGACACCAAAACGAGGAAATATGATTTTTCTAAACATCTTAACAACAGCCTTTGCATCATAATGGGGAGTAGCAATAGCTTCTACCCACTTAGACACATAATCAACAGCCACAAGAATATACCTCTTACCTTGACTACTAGGAAAAGGTCCTTGATAATCAATGCCCCAGACATAAAAAATCTCTACCTCTAAAATACCAACCTGCGGCATCTCATGTCTTTTTGAGACATTCCCGGTTCTTTGACAAGCATCACAGTTACCTACAAAATTCCTACAGTCAGCATGCAAAGTAGGCCAATAAAAACCAGACTGTAATACCTTGGCCACGGTCCTAGATGGACCGTGGTGACCACCGTATGCAGAAGAGTGACATGCTTCCAGAATGTCCTTCACCTCCCATTGGGGGACGGATCTCCGGATGAGTCCATCTCCGCATTCTTTGAAAACATAAGGGTCATCCCAAAAATACTGTTTTGCATCAAACATAAATCTCTTCTTTTGTTGCCATGACAACTCAGGAGGGATTTTACCTGTGACAGCAAAATTAGCAAAATCAGCATATACCAAGGAGGGGGATAAGAACCTGAACTATTAATGATAAATAAGCTCTCATCAGGAAATGAATCATCAATAGGTAAAGAATCTTCCCCATCAGTCAGCTGTAGGCGAGATAGGTGGTCAGCTACCACGTTTTCCGCGCCTTTCTTGTCCCTAATCTCAATGTCAAACTCTTGGAGAAGGAGTATCCACCTTAAAAGCCTTGGCTTTGAATCCTTCTTCTGAAAAAGACCTTTCAAAGCTGCATGGTCAGTGTAAACAATTACCTTATTACCTACTAAATAGGACCTGAATTTTTCTAAGGCAAATATTACAGCTAGCATCTCCTTTTCAGTAGTGAAATAGTTGACTTGAGTCTCATCTAGGGTGCGGCTCGCATAGTATATAGCATTAAGAGCCTTGTTCTTCCTTTGACCTAGCACAACACCTACAGCGTAGTCACTAGCATCGCACATGATCTCAAATGGGAGATCCCAATCTGGTGGCTGAATGATTGGTGCAGAGATCAAAGCTTCCTTCAACCTGTTAAAAGCTGAGAGGCACTCATCAGTAAAATCAAAGATGGCATCTTTAAGAAGCAATTGTGTAAGCGGTTTAGCAATTTTAGAAAAGTCCTTAATGAAACGTCTGTAGAAACCTGCGTGTCCTAAGAAACTTCTCACCCCCTTGACATTAATAGGAGGGGGTAATTGCTCAATCACCTGTACCTTTGCTTTATCTACATGTATACCTTTGTCAGAAATTAGATGCCCTAACACTACCCCTTCAGTAACCATAAACTGACACTTTTCCCAGTTTAAGACAAGGTTTACATCAATACATCGCTGCAAGACTTTATCAAGATTAGCTAAGCATTGATCAAAAGCATTACCATAAACAGAGAAATAATCCATAAATACCTCCATAATGTTTTCTATAAAGTCAGAAAAGATACCTGAATAACCATCTCGAAAACAGAAGAATTTATTAGAAGCCAGTCTTTCAGTCATTTGGTCAACAAAAGGAAGGGGAAAATGGTCTTTCTTGGTGGCGGCATTTAACTGTCTATAATCAATGCACATCCGCCACCCAGTTACAACTCTAGTTGGTATTAACTCATTTTTATCATTCTTAACTACTGTGGTTCCTCCTTTCTTAGGAACCACCTGAACTGGGCTAACCCACTTAGAGTTGCCAACTGAATAGATAATACCTGCATCAAGAAGTTTCATTACCTCAGCCATAACCACATCCTGCATCTTAGGATTCAACTTACGCTGTCCCTGTCTATAAGGCTTATGTCCTTATTCTAACTCTATTCTATGCATGCAAACATCAGGGCTTATGCCCTTAATATCATCCAAAGAATAACCTGAAGCTTTCCTATTCTTTTTTAGAACAGTCATTAAGGCAGAAAGTTGGTCAGAATTAAGTTTAGAACTAACAATTGCAGGGTACTGTTCAGTATCTTCTAAGAAAACATACTTAAGATTAGGAGGAAGTGGCTTACGCTCTGGTACCTTTACCTCAACGGCCTGAACATAATCAGTACTAATGGAATAGCACAGGTTTACCAGATTTGCATTAGCTAGGCTTATGAGCTTCTCATTCTCTTCTTCAGTGAACTCATACTCCTCTTCTTCTTCTTCTATCTCATCCAGCTCTTCAGCATCCTCAGCTGGATTACCTGCACACTTATCCAAAACTGTCACATCATCTAAGGGATCCTTGGTCAAGGATTCTCTCCAACTAAGGATAACATTCCTGTCTATAATATCAATGGAGCAACAAGTATCATCAGTAGGAATAGTTGCCTTATGGGCAAGACTAAACTCGATAGTGTCATCTCCAATCTCTAGAGTAATGATCCCGCGTTTGACATCTATTACAGCCCCAGCTGTGTGTAAAAATGGTCTACCTAAAATAATAGGTATTTGACTATCCTCAGCAATGTCTAAAACAACGAAATCAACAGGAATAAAGAACTTTCCCACTCTTACTGGGACATCCTCCAAGACCCCTAATGGTCTTTGGGTTGATCTATCAGCCATCTGTAGGGTAATATTGGTGACTTTAAGTTTACCTAAACCAAGTCTTTCACATACAGAGTAAGGTATAACACTGACACTAGCCCCTAGATCACAAAGGGCTTTCCCTATAACATGATTACCTATGGTACACGGGATAGAAAAGCTACATGGGTCCTTTAACTTGGGTGCTATATTATTTTGTGAAAGAACATAACATTCTTCCACAAAAGCAACAACACCGTCGTCCTGAAAATTCCTCTTACGACTCAAAATATCTTTCATGAATTTAGCATAAGAAGGTACCTGGGTAATTAAATCAGTAAAAGGGATGGTTACCTCAAGATTCTTCACCATCTCCAAAAACTTACCGAATTTCCGATCCTCTTTTGAATTTTTCAGTCTTTCAGGATAAGGCACGGTGACATTAGCCATAGGATCAGCAACCTTTGGCTTTTTCAGTTGTAATATTTCGGTGAGACCTTGAATGAAGGAGGAATCCAGCGATTCCGGAGTTAAAACAGCATTCTGCTCAGGAACGTCGGTCGGTCGACCTACAGTAGGGGTCGGTCGACCAGGCTCTGTAACATCGGAAATTTTCTGTTCTTCAGAATTTGATCTCATGTCAGGAATCGAGGTCGGTCGACCTACAGTAGGGGTCGGTCGACCTCCTGACCTGTTGATGGGATCAGTTTCTTTGCTTTGAAATTCAGCAGAATTATCCTTTTGGGCTGGTCCTTCACAAGCACGACCACTCCTAAGATTTATGGCGTTCAACGTCTCCATGGGTCCGTCACAACTAGCTGGAGAGCTAGTTATTTGGTTGGCTATGTTTATCAATTGTTCTTCAAAAGCCTTTGTGGAGGCAATTTGAGCCTTTCCCATCTCTATAACCTGTTTTGTTAGAACATTGACAAGCTCTCTCAAATTCACAATTTCACCCGTGTTGTCAACCGTAGTAACTAGGTTCGCACTTTCAAGCTTCAGCTGGGTTGCCTCAAGCTTTTGAAAACGGGCTTCAACGGTTGTCTCAAGAGCCATTACTCTATTCATCTCCACATTCAGCCTTCGCGAATTCCCACGTGAACTTTTAAAGGCAGCCCTATGCACCGCCATGTCTTTAATGGTTTCCCAACCCTTCATATGGTCGGTGTTATTCTGGAACCTCCCATTGGCGGCCGCATCAAGAATCATCTTATAATCATCGTAAAGGGCGTTGTAAAATTGGTTACATAGGTACCATTGTTGAAAGTTATGGTGAGGGATAGAACAGACCAATTTCTTGAACCGATCCCATGCTTCACAAAATCCTTCATCAGGCCCTTGTTGAAAGTTAGTGATTTGGCTTCTCAAGTCCTCGGCCTTTGCAAGGGGAAAGTATTTCTTATAAAAAGCCAATGCCAAGGAAGTCCAATCTGTAACCTTCTCAGCTGCCCTATCAAGGTAGCGGTACCAATCTCGCGCGGCATCTTTTAATGAGAACAGGAACATCATTGCCAGCACTTCATCTCGAGTCACCCCGTCAGGTATGCATATGGAACAACAACAATCCGTGAATGTCGTAACATGCTTCAACGGATCCTCGTTGGGTAGACCAGAAAACTGACTCCGTTCCACCATAAAGATGTTATTTGGGTGGAGTACAAAGGAGCCAGTGGTGGGAGTAGGCAAGGCGAATCCTTTTGGTAAATCTTGAGCCTTTGGCTGTAGGTGGTCATAAATAGAATCCATATCTAAATAAGAGAGTACTCAAGCCTTCCTCTCGAAAACCTATCTTCTAAAGCAAAACTAGAAGAAAAGGTAAGTAACGGTCTTAAGGAACCTAAGTTCCTTAAGACAAGAAAAATAAACTAAAAATTAACAAACAAAATTATACCGTCTCCCCGGCAACGGCGCCAAAATTTGACCCCCGTCGTTGAGGGGTGCCAAAGATAAGATTTATAAAACCTCAGCTTAAACTTAGATAGGATAAGTCAAGGGTCGAAGCACAAGGAGACAAGGTTAATTATGTTTGTGAATTTAAAGTCTATTACAAGTAACCAAAAAGGGGGGTTGATTTGAGATTTAAACTAATAACTAAAAGGACAAAATAAACAAGAGAAATAAAACAAAGTGAAAAGGGGATTAGGAACTTTGGTTCCCCATGGTTAAAACAAGTCAATGAAAGGTAAAATAACCAAATAACACAATCCCAAGGAACAAAGAATAAACCTTTAGGTCAATATTCTACCCAATCCTTACGGTCTTAGGGTTCCTAGAAAAGCACTAAACTTTCGTTCAAGGGCAATCCCAAAGTTGTTGTTAAACTAATCCTAATAATCTTTCAATCCTAAGGATTAGTTCACCAACAACAATGGGGGATTGGTAATTCAATCATTAAACTATCAAAATTAAGTCTTTACCATGGTTCCCCTAATTCCTAATCATAAGAATTAGCTATGCAAAAAAAAGAATTAGCTATTCATACATTTAATTATGAAACTAACAATAACAAGAACAAAGAACATTAAAGGAATCAACATAATTAGAGATGATAATAAAGTTGAAAACATGAATTGAGAAATAACAATAAGATGAACAACAAGATTAAATTAAAAGGAAAGATTAATTGTAGCAAACTTACAACTTGATTGGAATTAAGAACAAAAGATGAAAACTTGGAATAAAATCTCTTTCTAAACTATGGAGTCTTGAATAACATGGAATGCTTGTCTAACATAAATTGCTTCTCTAATAAAATTGCTTGACCGAATTTTTGAGTTTAGGTCTTCTTAAATAAGTTATAATTACAAGATTAGGTAAGTAAAACACGGAACAAAAGATGCGGAAACAGCTCCTGGGTCGGTCGACCTCTTTTGCGGGTCGGTCGACCGTTTCTGGCGATGTTGGGATTTTCCGAGATTTGGGCTTAGGTCGGTCGACCTCTCTGATGGGTCGGTCGACCGCTTCTTGTTCGTATCAGCTTGAATCTGGCCCAATAACAACACTCGGGTGTGCAATCCGGATCCTTGCTCCGCATTATCACTCAAAACAGCTTCCGAAAGGCAAATAAAGTTCAGTTTTGCTCACTTTCGCGTATTCCTACATTTAAAACATAGAAATGCCAAAGTAAACCGTTTCGGGAGAAATAGCAACCAAAAGTCACGAAAATATAAGAAAATACGTGCCAAAAGAATAAATAAAATGCATAAAATAGGCACGTATCACTAGCGAGCGATGATCCTATTCATCGATTTTGACTTACACATATGCGTTAGCTAGACTCTAGACTTTTGATTTGGTTTGAGTGCCTGTAGGGATTTGCCATCCCAGGCTGTTGTACATATTTACTTTCAGTACTTAGACAGTTATATCTATCTATGTTTCTGTTTATATCAGTTGTTTCAGTTTAAGTTTTTAATTCACCTCGTTTTTATGCATGTTAAAGTTTAAATTCCGCTTAGATTTTGGCATGTTTTGTATGTTTTATTTCCGCTGCGACGAGGGGTTTTACAGTTGGTATCAGAGCGTTATCGCTCCCGACGCACTCATGTAACCCCCAACCTTAACTTGACCATATAATTGAAAAATGAATGAGAGATGGGGTAGATTTAAGGACTTATATTTTAGTCTGTTTTTACCTTGTTAGGAATACGTCTAACGGTTTATTCTCTTTTGATTGAAGAATGGCAGAGCCAACCGATGAGGAGAATGCTGTGACGCAAGCCCTCATTCAAACTATTCAGAATTGCATAACTATGTCGTCTGTGCCCTCTTCTTTATTATAAACATCGGGAAGTAACCAACCTGGAGGATTGGCTTGGATTATCACTCAGATGTGGAGGAATACAGCTAAGACATTCGATGGAGAGACCAGTGCTACGACCCTCACCGCATGGTTCTTTGACATGGAAAGGAACTTCATGATTTATGGTGTTCGATCTGAGGATCAGACCCGAGTAGCATCTCAATTCTTGGTCCGTGAGGCTAGACGTTGGTGGTTGACGATCAGCGCTCCTGCTACTCGTGACCCTACTTCCACTTGGAGTCGTTTCAAGACTCTTCTTGGCATGAGGTTTTACCACAAGGACATACGCCAAGATAAGATGACCGAGTTCATGAACCTTCGCCAAGGAACCCTTTCTGGTCAAGCCTTCGCCAACCGATTGGAGGAGCTAATTCACTTTGTCCCACAGCTAGTTGAGAAAGAAGAAGACAAAGCTTACCTGTTTCGGAGCAAGCTTAATGCTAAGACTAGGAGTGTGGCCAGTGGTGACCCGACTTCTTACTTCCAGAGTTACTACAGTGTCTTGCGAGCGGAGGACCCCTACCAAATCTATTGTGAAGGAGCTAGAGCCTTCTCTCCTCCTCAACCGCCTTTGCATAGATGCCGAAGCGG
This sequence comes from Silene conica, assembly GCA_029255685.2. Classification (NCBI taxonomy): domain Eukaryota; kingdom Viridiplantae; phylum Streptophyta; class Magnoliopsida; order Caryophyllales; family Caryophyllaceae; genus Silene; species Silene conica. The sequence goes on from CM055318.2 coordinate 53,801,452, forward strand.
GAGACCTCTTAGTCCTCCTGCCTCCTCTCCTCTTGGAAAAGGAAAGTGTCCCCAGAAGAAGAAGAAGTCCAAGAGAGCTAAGAATTCTCAGGTTCGAAGCATGAGCCTTCCACCTGACGCTCCCCTAAAGTGTTTCAAGTGCCACAAGGATCTTCACCCTGGAGTTGACTGTCATGGTAACCCTTATCTTTGCCGTGCCTGCGATAAATTTAGACATCGCTCTTTCGAGTGCCCCGTGGGGAAGGTCGCCATTGACAGAGCTATCACTATTGACCCAGAGGTTGAGACCAGTGGAGCTGGAGCTGTTCAGATTCAAGTAGAGACTGGAGTTCACCCCGATCCACCTATTGGTATGTACATGCCTACTGTTCTATTCATGATCTGATATACTTGCAACCGTTAAGATCTTAGTCTCCTTCCTTAGACCTTTCTTGAGCTCTCTTGAGAGCTATCTTCATGTTCTCTTGACTTAACCTAGTAGCTTGTTTATCCTGAAACACCTTGTGCTGTAACCTACCATAGACAGACTTGGGGAATTTTTTGAGGTCAACTGTAGACCGTGTTTTGGAGTGTGTTGTTACTTGAGGAAAACCTAGGAAGCTTTATGAGATATGTTTTGGTGACCCTAGCGTTTATATGTACCCAATTGAAGGATAAAGGTGAGCGATGGGATAATCGCGCTAAGTGGAGTGTTATAAGTGGCTTTCAATGGGACTTAGGTGTGAGAATCTTGCTGTGTCATGGGTAATTGTGAGTTTGTAATTTCCATTGGAGAATTTAGAGGATCTTCGAGTAGAGAGTGATTTCGAGGAATATGCTTAAGGTATTGATGTTGTCAGATAAGTGAATGAGGTAAGTTAACGCCGCTTAAACTTGAGGAACGAGAGCTGTTAGTAACGGTGTGAGAACATTGGAACATTTACAAAGGACTTGTGGAATTAACTGAGTGGATGACCTTAAGTCACTTAATGGATCTTAGCATTTATCTAATGAAGAACTTAAAGGAAAATTTAGGATGCATCACCAGTTTGAGGATGGAATAGAATGATTCATTGGGAGATGTAGGTTCGAAAACGCGTTGATTTAAGTATGGTTATTTTGTGGACTGTAATGCAAGTATAGTAGTTATATCATATGAGTTTAATAGCCTGAGAGTTTGTTTGAATTGTCATTTAGGAACTATCTGAGATGGGGTATCTAAAACTTTTGGGAATAGGTAACTGGAAGGATGATACTGCTTTAGACTTTGAGGAACTTTGAGATCTGGATCGTTTTGAGGAAATAGTCATGAGAACCGGTCATAGGCTTGCTGGACTTGGAAGTTGTCACTTTAGTGAGACCTCACCTTGGAATGTTCGCTTTATGGTAATAGATGACTTTGGAGAACTTAGGATTTCGATGAGATTGATGGAATTGAACTACGTAGGACTAAAGGATATAGGTGATTCTTGGTTATGACATGTCTGATTGAGAAGAGTCACCGTGTAGGAAGTTTAGTATCCTAGATTTCAGAATTCGACGTCATGGTGCTAGAATTTTGGTTTAGAATTTGAAGGTGCGTGAACCTGAGTCTGGGGTATGTATATAGACTTCTACATTGAGTGTGAGTTTTGGAAACCTCCTTGTTTAGGAATACCTTGTTCTGTGGATGAGATGATAGTAAGAGGGATCGTGAAACCATTGTGAGTCTAGAGATCACTGGAATTGCCCTTCTTGGGGATATACTAGGAATCGTTGTAACGATGTATCAATTATGGATTGAGCGATAGTGTGCCCATGTTTAGCAAAAGTTACCGTCCTCCTTGACCTTTAACCTGGTTGATTCGTTCCTTCGGTCCTTCCTTGTACGTCCTGTCAGTTGTGAAACTTGTAATTTCTGATCCTTCGTGTAGAAGGTAATCCTTATGATCGTTTCTACGCTCTCAAGCGACTGTTTTTGAAACTTGTTCCCCTATTGTTAACTTTAAATTCGCTGGTTTTGGAAGGACTAAATTGTTTTGAGAATTTGAAACTACTTCCTCTTTCGTTGAAAGTGACTTTTAGCCGTTATTGCAATTTTTACTCTTTCGAGGATTTGGGAATAAAGGTCATTTTGGGAAATTTGGTTTTAAAAGAGCTGATTGATTGCAAATTGGATTGATCTCAGCGTTGATTTGTCATCTGAGCTCGTTATTGGAGAAGTCTGATAGCCCGTACTGTGCTTATCAACACCGGATCGATCGGGATTTTGAATTTTTAATGATTTAATTTTGGGACTTGTCTCAGATTTGGAATGTCGGACTCTTGAATACGTAACGAGAATCCCAATGACCATTGACAAGACTTGTACCTCAAAATCTTTTGCTTCTTGAAACCTTTTGGAAGGACAAAAAAATTCGGGTTACCATAACCCGTGTGGCACATTTTGAAAGTTAGAGTTTTTTTCGTACTTATTTCTGTCTTCAAGTTTCGAGGACGAAACTTTTTGAAAGATGGGGTGGTTGTAACATCCCTCATTTTCGTAAATTATATTTTAAAGGTTTTAATTTATTCTAAGGAATAAAATAATATTTTAATAGATATTGTTAAGTTATTTTTAAGTCTTCCGATAAGATCCGTCTTAAGAACCTTATGTCCTTAAGATGTAATAACTTGGCAAGTTAAATCCGATTAATAAAACCCGTTCACATCTTGAACCCGTTTCATTAAACGGAAAGGACAACTTAAACCCTAAACCCCTTTCCCTTATGTCGACACTTTCTCCATTTCACAAAATAAGAACATTGCCATATTCTTTCTCATTTCTCCTTCAACTTTTCAATCCTTAAATCGATTTTCAGAGATCGTCCGATTTCCAAACCAAGTTATGTTATACATTTCTGAAATCCTCGCGAAATTTCCAAGTCATCCGTCTCTTTCAATTTCAGTTTCGTTCAACTTGAAAAAGGGACTGTTTTTGGTGAATTCCGTTCCTAGCTTCTAATAATCTTTTTTCATGTTGTAGGAGAGGGTTTAGGAGATTCCGAGGTGGTTAGTGTTGTGATTGAAGAGGAGCTAGGAGCATAATCGCTTTAGAGGTGACGATAATGAGAAACTCGGCCATTATTTGTTATAATAGCATGTTTCATGGTTTTGATGTGGTAAGTTTCTGATTTTGCATATTGTTGTTGTTGTTGGGACCTAGATGTTGGAGTAAGTGTCCTCGACAATAGTATGATCACGTCAATTATATTAATTATATTGACAAAACTCTATAAAAGAATATTCATGGGATGATTCTTATCATAAGTCAACTGGTCAACATTAATCGGTAATGATTGGCTTGCTAGAGTTTGACATTACTGTCGTAATGACGGTGGTGACCAGTTGATCCCTTTAGGTCACACCTTTAGGACAGCTATCTCAATATTAAATGTAACAACTGTATAATGATACGAGTTAACACATTTCTAGATTATGAATAAAAGGAAGAAATAATTTATAATAAGATTATAAATTATCTTAGTGATCAATATATCATCACTATTGATTATCTGTTTTATGAAACATGATAATAAAATGAATGAATTGAATTGACTACAATTGTTGTAGAATTCGGTTAAATAATTATACGAAATTATTTAATTACTAATTTACGACAAAAGGTTTAAAGTGTTAAACTACGTAAATAATATAATCCTAATGTAATGTCACGGATGGGATCCATTGTAGTGGTGTGGACCGTGTGATATGTCACACACACACACACATATTACAACATTACATAAAACATATAGGAACATGAGGTTGACATGCATTTAAGATGTTGAAGCATGCTTGAGACATTTGAGAGGATTGAGTGCCAATCTATTGGGCACTCTAACCCTTGTCTCGCCGAACCAAATGGAGGAACAAAACAAGTTTTGTTCTTTGGTTCACTCATCCATATTCATTCATACACATTCATACTAGGGTTTAGTCTTTGAGAGAGAAAGAAAAGAAAGAAAAATAAGGTTCATTTTTCTCAAACCCTAGCCGTGTACTTCCTTCATCTAGCTAGTTTGTTTGTTGATTCTAGCACAATTACATACAAACATTGAGAGTTAGTGTGTCTTGGTGTTCATCTTTTGGAGGCCATCATCTCTTTGAAGGTTCAAGGAGGATCATCCACACATTAAGCTCAAGAACAAGTGAAGAAGGTGACTTCACTTGTGCCCTTATTTTGCCGAGATATCCAATGTAAGGGAGCTCATTCTTACTCCTTAAATCTCGTCATAATCACTAGTTAAGCATGCTAAAGATCTATAATTTATATGATAAATAAAACTAGTATGACTATATAGGTATATGAACCTAACAATTGGTATCAGAGCACTTGTTGTTGCATGCTTAATCGGTTTATAGTTTTTCCGAGTTTTTGAGACTTAAAACAAAACTATTATTTAAAGACCCTTATATACATCACTCGAATTTTTGGCATGTAAATTAAATCTGGTCCTAAAATGTTTTTAGGTTATATGATAATTTATGAGATTTAATATATTGTTCATAATTAAGATTTTAATCGTTTAAATGTATTTTTATGAAAAATCGAGTTAAATGATTAAAATAGAAAGAAAATGTTTCTAGCCTTGTAATTTTCACACGACCTCACATGCTAATTTTACTTAATGTATGTAAAATTTTGGTACAATATGACTTTGTATAGCATGTTTTACGATTTAATTGTTAAAACCGTAAAAAGAGGTAATTTGGCCATTTATATACGATATTTCGAAATTTATTTCGCTTAAAAATGACCAAATTTTTACATTATAAATATTCAAGTAATATTTTCAGAATGTTAGTGAAAATGAAAATCCAAAATTTCGAATTTTTATAATTATTTGGATTTAATTCGTAAATGTTATACATTTTAAAGGCTTATGAACAATGTTAATATAATTAAAGTGTTAATTATTATCAAAATTATTTATGACTAATTTTGAATCCTAAAATGTGTTAGGATATTTTTTTAGAACATAATTTGTGTATGTTTTAATTTATGCATTTTTAGAAGAGTTAAAAATGCTAAAATCTCATAAAACCGGGTTATTTTCGACATAAAGAGTTATTAAGGCGATTTGACATTAAAATGAACATATTTATAACATGTTATATTGCTGCGTTTTGCTTATGAATGTCATTTTATATTACATTATTTTAAATCATGTAATTATTCTAGTATGGCCTTAGTTTTAAATTGGTATTTCCCGTAATGTAAGGGGTTACCAATTCGGTTGTAATTTTGTGATCTCGTATCACCCAATTGTAATTTATTTCTATTTTATAATGTATAAAGTAGACTAGAAAAGTTGTGATATTTGTAATATCCGGAGTTCCTTGAAGACGGTGCCATTCGGAAAGGAGTTCCGATCAAGACGGTGTTTGCCTCGATTTGCGTGCCTCGTCAAGATCAAGGGACCAAAGGAGTTGGTTTCCGAATTTGTACTCTTGTTATTTCTTTTCTAGGATAAGGCCATACTAGGAATTTATCGCTTGCTTTATTTTGTTTTAATATGTTGCATGCATAGCCAAATCGCCATTAACATGTCATGCATATCGAGTATCGGGTCTTCAACGTATCAATTTTATTATCGATAATTCACCTAATTTAGTTCACTTAAAAGGAGATAGATAATAATTGATAAGATCTCTTACGTTTAAAATATTGAGACTTAGCCTTACGAAAGAGTATGGACCCATGAATCCCTTCTTCACAAACATGTAGGCTCGGCTAAACCGGGGTACTAAAATTGTCACGTTGGGTAAGTGGGGTAATAACGATTACACCTTGAAATTTGGTCGATCTCAACGAAGGTATTCGTAACCGTAGTTGCAATAAGTTCGGGCTATAGATAATTTTAAGAAAATTGTCGACCGAGAGTTCTAAGAGTAGAACCGATTAAAGAGTTAATCCACCAAATTATACCAATACGGGTTGAATCGGCTACACCGTGCCCGGATTAGTATGGGTTTGGGTCTCGGGTTTATTTACTTAATTGTGTAAGAGATCGTTAAGTAAATACTTAACTTGTTTAAAACGTTTAACAAGTTTTTAATGATGAACGTTAATTTTCCTTCATTTCCGTTTTTGTAGTTAATTTATCGCAATGGATTCATTCAACCCTATCACTATTGATTCTTGTCATAATGTTTTCGACGATATTTGCAACCAAAACAACATTGATACTACTAGAGAAGTTCATTTCGGAACGGGTCCGGATGGCAGTATTAACTTCATTTCTTCTCTCCCACCTCCCAAAGGTTCATTTCTTGACACGGCTTATATTGATGAGCTAAATGAAGAAATGGACGCCTTATACTTGAAGGAAAGAGCTTATGATGAAGCGAGTGGGAGTTCTAGCAAGAAAGGTCTTGCAAAGAATAAAAAGAAGAAGAGAAAGTTAGAGAAAGGGCGATGCCACTATTGTAGTGTCATGGGCCATTGGAGGAGGAATTGCCCCAAGTACTTACGTCATATCCAAGAAGGTCTTGTGATCCCGTTAGGTAATTCCAAATCTGAAATTTTTGTTATTGACATAAATTTTACATCCAACACATCATAGGTATTGGATACCGGATGTGGTTCTCACCTTTGTAATCGTTTGCAGGGTTTAAGAGAAGTGGAGAAGGTAGACAAGGGTGATATGGATCTCCGACTTGGAAATGGAGCTCGGGTAGCGGCCACTTCAAAAGGAACTTGCACTCTTGCCTTGACGAGTGGATATGAGCTCAAACTCAATAATTGTTATTTTGTACCGTCTCTTTCCAAAAACATTATTTCTGTCGCAATGTTAGACATTGAAGGATATGATTTTTCCATTAAAAACAATTGTTGTGTAATTTCAAAGAATGACATGGTTGTTGGCCGTGCCAATTCTATTAATGGAATCTATGTTTTGGAAACTTCCGACTCGTCTAATAATGTCTACAACGTCAATAACAAAAGAATTAAAACAAATGATCCAAATGAATCATATGTTTGGCATTGTCGACTTGGTCACATAAATGAAAATCGCATTAAAAGATTGGTAAAGACCAACATAATCAAACCATTCGAATATGAATCTTATGGAATATGCGAGGCTTGCCTTCTAGGGAAGATGACTCGTAACCCCTTTAGTGGTAAAGGGACACGAGCAAGTGAGTTATTGGGACTTATACATACGGATGTATGCGGACCATTATCTATCACCGCTAGAGGCAACTATGACTATTTCATCACCTTCACCGATGATTTAAGTAGGTATGGGTATATCTACTTAATGAAGCATAAGAGTGAAGCTTTTACGAAATTCAAAGAATTTCAGAATGAAGTAGAGAACCAACTCGATAGGAAGATTAAAACATTACGATCCGATCGTGGTGGAGAATATCTTAGTAATGAATTTGATTCACATCTAAAGAAATGTGGCATTGTGTCACAACTTTCACCTCCAGGAACACCACAACTTAATGGTGTGGCTGAAAGGAGGAATCGAACCTTATTGGATATGGTCCGATCAATGATGAGCCAAACTAATTTACCCAATTCATTTTGGGGATTTGCGATCCTCACCGCCATCAAATCGTTGAACAATAGTCCAACGAAAGCGACCGATAAGACTCCATATGAGATGTGGAAAGGAAAGGTTCCCAACTTATCCTATATGAAGATATGGGGGTGCGATACTTATGTCAAGTCGAAAAACGATGACAAACTCGCACCAAGGTCCGAAAAATGCATATTTGTTGGTTATCCAACCACCTCTCGTGGCTACCACTTTTACAAACCTCAAGAAAACAAAGTGTTTGTGTCTTCTGAGGCTGTCTTCTTAGAAAAGGAGTTTATTTCTAAGAGACAGAGTGGGAGAAATTTTGAACTTAATGAAGTTCGAGAAGTTCAAGAGCCACAAACTGAAGCTGAGACTGAAGAAGATGTTCCTTCTTCATCCACTTCGGTACCTATTCCACCTAGGAGGTCGAGTAGGGTCCCACATCAACCTGATAGGTATGTTGGACTTATTGAGGAAGATGGTAGCCTGGACGTTTTACTTTTGGAAAGTGACGAGCCTACCACTTACAAAGCTGCAATCTCTAGTCCCGACTCCATAAAATGGCATGAGGCCATGGTATCTGAAATGGATTCTATGCATCAAAACCAAGTATGGGACTTGGTAGACTTGACTAAGGAGATGAGACCTCTCCAATGCAAGTGGATCTTCAAGGTGAAGAACGGCATAGAAGGACATGACGATGTCTATAAAGCTAGGCTAGTAGCTAAGGGTTTTTCCCAAGTCCAAGGTCTTCATTATGATGAAACCTTTGCTCCGGTAGCCATGCTAAGATCCATTAGGATAATGTTAGCGATTGCCGCATTTCATGACTATGAAGTGTGGCAAATGGATGTCAAAACCGCCTTCTTAAATGGGCATTTAAAGGAGGATGTGTATATGATACAACCCGAAGGTTTTGAAGATCCTAAAAATCCTAACAAGGTATGCAAGCTTAAGAAGTCCATCTATGGTCTTAAGCAAGCATCAAGGAGTTGGAATCATCGCTTCAATGAAGTCATAAAAGAAAATGGTTTCACTCGAAGTGTCGAGGAACCTTGTCTATATATGAAGTTCAGTGGGAGCAATGTTGTATTCCTGATCTTGTATGTGGATGACATACTGCTCATTGGAAATGATGTTCCAATGCTTTCATCAGTGAAAGGATGGTTAGGTAACCATTTTCAGATGAAAGATCTAGGAAATGCACAATGCATATTAGGTATCCGGATCTATAGAGATAGATCCAAGAGGATATTGGCACTAAATCAAGAACCTTACATCGATAAGATTCTTCGACGATTCAGCATGGGAAATTCCAAGAGAGGGTTTATCCCTATGGGAAGTGGCATTATATTGAGAAAGTCTCAATCACCCACTGAGCCCAAGGATGTTGAACGCATGAAAACGATCCCTTATGCTTCCGCCGTGGGATCTATCATGTACGCCATGATATGCACTCGTCCTGATGTCTCGTATGCCTTGAGCATGACTAGTAGATATCAAGCAAATCCAGGTGAAAGTCACTGGATTGCCGTCAAGAACATCCTTAAGTACTTAAGAAGAACTAAGGATTCATACTTAGTGTTTGGAGGGGAAGAAGATTTATGTGTAAAGGGTTACACAGATGCAAGCTTCCAAACAGATAAAGACGATTTTAAATCCCAGGCTGGATTTGTCTTTATCTTGAATGGTGGTGCCATTAGTTGGAAAAGCTTCAAAGAACCAGTCGTTGCGGATTCTACAACGGAAGCAGAGTACATCGCAGCATCAGAAGCTGCTAAAGAGGCAGTATGGATAAGGCAATTTGTCGAGGGACTAAGGGTAGTCCCAAATGCTGAAGATCCTATCACCCTGTACTGTGATAACAGTGGTGCTGTCTTTCAGGCTAAGGAGCCGAAGTCTAGTAATAAGTCTAGACATGTACCAAGAAAATATCATGTAATACGGGATTTCATTGATAGGAAGGAAATAGCGATATGTAAGGTTGGGACAGACGATAATGTGGCTGATCCTTTAACCAAACCCTTGTCGCAAGCTAAGCATGATTCTCATGCTCGTTCTATGGGTCTTAAGAGTTTACCCAATGTGTAACCGATTATGAGATATGAAATGAAAAATGTTGTTTTTACGTTCATATAAGATAATCTCGTTCATCATTTAAAGTTTTATACAACTTGTTATTTTATATACTTTGTTAATTCCAACAGGATTGTAGGACAATTGTTGAACCCTGTTCAAGTGAACTGGATTAACTTAGTAAATGCCCCTAGTCACTTATATGAGGTGACGTCTCGAAAGTGACTAGATTATGATGCGATTGATGGTGAGTTCTTACACCATAGAGTCATAAGGGATGACTAGTCGATCATATAGACAACTGTAAAGTACACTCGTGTCGGGCAGTGACCGCTTATAGAGTTCTTTAGAATTCAATGGAGCCTGGTCGTGGCAAGAGCTGCTATATATATTCTTATGAGTCGATTCTTAGACTGGAGACTGGTTGCTCTAGAGGTAACATTATTCAGAATGACTTTGATTTATATTCTACGATCTTCCGTAAAAGGGGTCAAATGGATATATTTTGGGTCACAATGGATGATGTTGACCAAGGAGAACAGTTGGAAAGAAATTGTTCTGCCCCTTGTCAGGGTTATCTTAAATCTCAAGGCCACTCGAGGAGTAGTGAACTGAAAATGCGTGGCCACGCTCGGAGACTGTCTATGGTAGATAACTCCGGTCAAACAGTTACACTCCATGTCGAGAAAAACCACTATTGATTTGATCACGTGCAAGTACGACCTGAAAGACACCTTGCATTGAGTGGGAGATGATGTAATAGAACAAGAGAATCGGTGATCCACACTTGTGAGGACAAGTGGGAGATTGTTGGAGTAAGTGTCCTCGACAATAGTATGATCACGTCAATTATATTAATTATATTGACAAAACTCTATAAAAGAATATTCATGGGATGATTCTTATCATAAGTCAACTGGTCAACATTAATCGGTAATGATTGGCTTGCTAGAGTTTGACATTACTGTCGTAATGACGGTGGTGACCAGTTGATCCCTTTAGGTCACACCTTTAGGACAGCTATCTCAATATTAAATGTAACAACTGTATAATGATACGAGTTAACACATTTCTAGATTATGAATAAAAGGAAGAAATAATTTATAATAAGATTATAAATTATCTTAGTGATCAATATATCATCACTATTGATTATCTGTTTTATGAAACATGATAATAAAATGAATGAATTGAATTGACTACAATTGTTGTAGAATTCGGTTAAATAATTATACGAAATTATTTAATTACTAATTTACGACAAAAGGTTTAAAGTGTTAAACTACGTAAATAATATAATCCTAATGTAATGTCACGGATGGGATCCATTGTAGTGGTGTGGACCGTGTGATATGTCACACACACACACACACATATTACAACATTACATAAAACATATAGGAACATGAGGTTGACATGCATTTAAGATGTTGAAGCATGCTTGAGACATTTGAGAGGATTGAGTGCCATTCTATTGGGCACTCTAACCCTTGTCTCGGCCGAACCAAATGGAGGAACAAAACAAGTTTTGTTCTTTGGTTCACTCATCCATATTCATTCATACACATTCATACTAGGGTTTAGTCTTTGAGAGAGAAAGAAAAGAAAGAAAAATAAGGTTCATTTTTCTCAAACCCTAGCCGTGTACTTCCTTCATCTAGCTAGTTTGTTTGTTGATTCTAGCACAATTACATACAAACATTGAGAGTTAGTGTGTCTTGGTGTTCATCTTTTGGAGGCCATCATCTCTTTGAAGGTTCAAGGAGGATCATCCACACATTAAGCTCAAGAACAAGTGAAGAAGGTGACTTCACTTGTGCCCTTATTTTGCCGAGATATCCAATGTAAGGGAGCTCATTCTTACTCCTTAAATCTCGTCATAATCACTAGTTAAGCATGCTAAAGATCTATAATTTATATGATAAATAAAACTAGTATGACTATATAGGTATATGAACCTAACACTAGAAACATGTTAGAATTGTTCATATATGATGGATATATGCTTAGGTTATGATTCACATGCTTAGATGTTGATTTTCAGAAATTTCATCCTTAAAACGAATACAAAGTATGAACTTAATGTGGCATAATTGTGGAAATTGATGCTTGCTTGTGATTCATATAAGTCTTATATATGCTGGGTATTGTATGTTTGTTGCTATTTAGGAAGATTAGTATCGATTTGGTGAAGTTTGTAGTAGACAGTGATACGCGATTTTTGGCTCAGGGACTCTGAGCTAGTCGACCGACCGACCGGCGGTCGACCGGCTGGGAGTGTTTCTTGGTATTGTTTCGCGTGTTTGCATTTTAGGGAAATTGGGTGCCCAGCCGGTGGTCCGGCTGCCTGCTGACCGGCTGGGAGCCCCTTGGTATTGTGTTTTGCGTAAGGCAAGTATGAGGGAATGGGTTCCCCAGCCGGTAGGCCGGTTGCCTGCCTGCCGACCGGCTAAGGAGCCTAATAGGTTGTTCTTAATTTAAAGGAATTGTAAGGAGTTGGGTTGCCAGACGGTCAGCCGGCTGCCTGCCACTGACCGGCTGGGAGCCCCTGTGCACTTAAATTGGTTTATCTTTTGATTAGTTGTTCGGTTTCGTTTGAGATTCGTTCCGTGTACCTTGTATGTGTGTTTGAGGTCCCGGAGGATGGGCAACACTATATTGGGTTCGGGAATGGAGAGAGGATAGAGACCCCCCGGTCGGGTAACCGAAAGGGAAACCGTCTCTCCCTCAACTTAGTTCGCGGGATCAATTAAGGATTGGTTAGAAGTATAAAAGATAAGAACTAAAGGCTTAGTTAATGTATTTGACTGATATTGTAGTGATGCGTGTTAAGTTATGCGTTAAGATGTCTCCTCTGAACTTAATACGTAGATTGTTTGTCATATATAGGGGTATGCGTTGAGATGTCGCCTCTGAGCCCTATATGTGTATGTTTGTCATGTATGGGGGTATGCGTTGAGATGACGCCTCTGAGCCCTATACGTGTATGATTGTCGTGTCTGGGGTATGCGTTGAGATGTCGCCTCTGAGCCCAGACATGTTTGAGTGATCGCGTCGGAACATGCCTTTAGTTGGCCTCTGAGTCTAGTGTCTTGTGATGTAATACCTTACCCGTAGTGCACAACGGGGCAGTCATGATGTAATACCTTACCCGTAGTGCAGATGTTGATGGTAGGGCATGCCTTAAGCTGGCCTCTGAGTCTAGTGTCTTGTGATGTAGTAAAGGGACATGCCTTAAGTTGGCCTCTGAGTTCTTTACTTATTGGATGCTAGTCCATGCGTTGAGTTGTCGCCTCTGAGTCTAGTGTCTTGTTTTTTTTCCAGGTCTATGCCTTAAGTTGGCCTCTGAGTCATTGCTTGTGAAATTGGTATCTAGGTTATACGTTAAGATGTCGCCTCTGGACCTTTATACTTGCTGTGTAACAGCCCGTATTTTTATAAAAGTAATTTTAATAATTTGAAAGTAGTTTACGGAATTTAATAATATTCTAATTATAATTCGTAAGTTTTATTTTAAGAAATGTCGTGAAGTTCCGTCTTAAGTTGTTTAATTTAAAGATTTCACGTTTACTTGATAATTTCCGTTTTAAGATATTCCGCTCCTTACATTTTACAAACCCGACTCAAGTCAATATAAGGACCCCTCCACTTCTCATTCCCACGTTACTCCTTCCTCGTTCACCAAATAATAATACAGTAACATTGTTCCACCATTTTTACTCATTTTAACTTCACAAAATCATCATCCATTTGCTCATCTCAACTCCGATTGACGCAAGGTTTTCACCTACGCATTCCTCTCCTCATTTCCGTTCTTTCTATCTCTTTCTTTTTCCGTTTCGTCAAAGTTGATTTCGGGGCTGTTTTGAGGTTACTCGAAATTTACCCTCCAATAACCCGTTTTTGTTGTTTGTAGGTGTCGACTTGGACGACCCGGATAAGGACTCGTACATTGTTCAAGATTAGAAGTGAAGAATCGCTCTTTAAGGTGACGATAATGAGAAACTCGGCCTTTTGTCTAATATTAGCACTATACATGATTTTAGTATGTTTATTTACTAGAAACATGTTTAGGTTACGTGGATTGTGGTTGTGATGCTGTAAATTAGTTAGTATCATGTTAGAATTTGATGTTTATATGTTTCTCACATGGTTTATGGAGTATTCATAATGGGTAATAGGTTTATGTTGAGAAATGGAGGTTTTACTAATTGGGTATGAATGTTTATGTTTGATCCTTGAATATGAATTTAAGATGATGTATGAGTGTAGTGTATGCTGTAATTTACGATTTTAGAAGTATATGCAAAGCATGGAAACGAATTCTTGAAGTTTGATTGAGGTTTAAAGATGTCGAATTGCGTATTGCTGGGACAGAGGACTCCCAGCCGGTCCGAGGCCGGCGGCCGGTGGACCGGCTGAGAGTCCCATTTAGTATTTGTTGATTGTCGTTCTTATTTTGCGAATTTTGAGAAAAAGGGTCCCCAGCCGGCGGACCGGCATCCGGCCGGCCGGCTGGGAGACCTTATTGTGGTTTTTGGTTGGTTTCGTAGGTGTTGGGAAAAGGGTTCCCAGCCGGTGGACCGGCAGCCGGCCGACCGGCTAGGAGTACCTCATAGTTGCTTTTGTTGGTTTTGAGCATGAGGGATTGGGTCTCTCAGCCGGCCAACCGGCAGCCTATGGCTGACCGGCTGAGAGCCCCTGATCGAATTGTTTGGTTCATAACTTGTATTTCGCATGTCGGATTTGCTTGATTCTTTTTCCGTATGTCTCGTATGTTTGTTTGAAGTCCCAAGAAATTGGGCGGCGCTTATGTCGGGTTTGGTAATGGATTTGAAGATGAAAGACCCCCCGGCCGGGAAACCGGAAGGGAGACCGGCTCTCGCCTCAAATTAGTTCCCGAAGTCGGCTAAGTGTTTCATGGATGTTTAGAGATGAAATATGTATAAGAAATCATTTTCATTCGAGTTTGAATTGTTGTACATCTTAGAGATGACATTTTGTGATTTGGGTAAACCTGCTGTGCGCTGCTATAGTACTCGAGTTCTCACTTGACTGCATTGTGTAGCTGGTTGGCCGTAGTGACTTGGTCTCACGGTCAGGTTTTAGATTGTCTGCCCGCCTTCGGGCATATCTCGTTCCTAGCTAGTTCGGGTCTTGGGGTGCCTTGTGCACTTGTCGAATCGGGGATCGTGACTTGTTTGCGCTCCGAGAGTCTGGCGAGGTTTAGACTAGGACAGTCTTTTGATGTCGTCCTACCAGGGGGTTGTATAGTCTGAGATTGGGGATATCGTGGTATATAGATGAGTCGATTGTCGGCCTGCTCATAGTAGTAGGAGTCGAGTCACTAGGATAACCTATCTCCTGTTTGTAGAGTCACTTGGATGACCTATTTGTTGTAGGAGTCGAGTCACTTGGATGACCTATCTCTTGTTTGTAGAGTCACTTGGTTGGCCTATAGTTGTTAGAGTCGAGTCACTCGGTGACCGACCTATCTCTTGTTGGTATAATTGGATGTTGAGCATGCTTTAGCTATATTTGTGAATGTATGATACTTGGTTATCTTAGTATTGTTCGTCCAAGGCATTCGACGACTCTTGGGCTAGTTTCGTAAATGGTTTGGATTGAAAGACCCCCCGGCCGGGCAACCGGAAGGGAAACCGTCTCTCCTTCCAAATAGTTTCCGAGGTTGGTTGAGAGCCTTTTCATAGTATTGCATGATGTTATGAAAGATGAGTTGTTGTTATATATGCTTCACATGTTTTATATATGTCGGAGTATGTTGGATATTTTATGTGTTACATGTCATTGACAATAGGTGTCTAGGAGCACTCTAGTCACTCCCCACTGACTGTGGCGCACATGTTGTATGTGTGTAGGTACATGAGGCTGTTTGCAGGGGGTTACGTTGAGGCTAGCGAGCGATGATCCTTCATCGTTGAGTTTTACCTATTCGTTAGCTAGACCTTAGACTTACGTTTCAGTATTTTGTGCCTGTAGGGATATGCTATCCCGGGCTATTTTGTATCGCACTTATATACTTATTTATGTTTCTCTTCTTCCGCATGTTTTATATTGGTAAGACACCTCGCATGTTTTCTTTATCTCTTCAAAAGTTTTAATTCCGCTGCATTTTTGGCATGTTTTGTATGTTTACTTTTACGTTTTCGCGAGGGGTTTTACATGTTGAATGTTTGGTATCTAGGTTATGCGTTATGATGTCGCCTTAAGTTGGTCCCTGAGTCCTTGTTAGTGAAGTAATTAATATCTAGGTTATGTCTTAAGTTGACCGCTGAACCTTTATACTTGCTGTTTCGCATCTGCTTGCCTAGGGTTGGTACAGTGTCAGATGTAGTTGTTGATATTGATGAGTATAGTGTTTTAATTATGGAATTGTTCATCCGAGGCATTGGATAACTCTTTAGTCAGTTTCGTAAATGGTTTGGACTGAAAGACCCCCCGGCCGGGCAACCGGAAGGGAAACCGGCTCTCCTTCCAAATAGTTTCCGAAGTTGGTTGAGAGCCTTGCATAGTAATTGCATGATGATATGAGATACAAATATTGCGATTGATATGCTTCACATGTTTATATATGTTGGAGTATATTGTATGTTTATGTGCTACGTGTCGTTGCAAAAGGTGGCTAGGAGAACTCTAGTCACTCCCCACTGATTATGGCGTACATGTTTACATGTATGTAGGTACATGACAGGTGGTTGGCAGAGGGTTGCATGGAGCTAGCGAGCGATGATCCTATTCATCGATTTTGACTTACACATATGCGTTAGCTAGACTCTAGACTTTTGATTTGGTTTGAGTGCCTGTAGGGATGTGCCATCCCAGGCTGTTGTACATATTTACTTTCAGTACTTAGATAGTTATACCTATCTATGTTTCTGTTTATATCAGTTGTTTCAGTTTAAGTTTTTAATTCACCTCGTTTTTATGCATGTTAAAGTTTAAATTCCACTTAGATTTTGGCATGTTTTGTATGTTTATTTCCGCTACGACGAGGGGTTTTACATTTGGTATCAGAGCGTTATTGCTCCCGACGCACTCATGTAACCCCCAACCTTAACTTGACCATATAATTGAATAATGAATGAGAGATGGGGTAGATTTAAGGACTTATATTGTAGTCTGTTTTTACCTTGTTAGGAATACGTCTAACGGTTTATTCTCTTTTGATTGAAGAATGGCAGAGCCAACCGATGAGGAGAATGCTGTGACGCAAGCCCTCATTCAAACTCTTCAGAATTGCATAGCTATGTCGTATGTGCCCTCTTCTTTATTATAAACATCGGGAAGTAACCAACCTGGAGGATTGGCTTGGATTATTACTCAGATGTGGAGGAATACAGCTAAGACATTCGACGGAGAGACCAGTGCTACGACCCTCACCGCATGGTTCTTTGACATGGAAAGGAACTTCATGATTTATGGTGTTCGATCTGAGGATCAGACCCGAGTAGCATCTCAATTCTTGGTCCGTGAGGCTAGACGTTGGTGGTTGACGATCAGCGCTCCTGCTACTCGTGACCCTACTTCCACTTGGAGTCGTTTCAAGACTCTTCTTGGCATGAGGTTTTACCACAAGGACATATGCCAAGATAAGATGACCGAGTTCATGAACCTTCGCCAAGGAACCCTTTCTGGTCAAGCCTTCACCAACCGATTTGAGGAGCTAATTCACTTTGTCCCACAGCTAGTTGAGAAAGAAGAAGACAAAGCTTATGTAATACTCCGTATTTTATTATATTTTATTTTAATTATTATAATTGATGTATTGATAGTATTCGAACGTTGTATTCGATATTTAATTTATCGAATAATGGGTTGCTCGTATAAGTGTTGATATTTTATATGTGGTCAGTGGGATCTTTGGCAACACGTCGGTTTTGGGCCTCGAAATTCGTGTACATGAGAGCAGCCCATCTCGTTCTCAGCTACACAAACCCACAATTTGTCAAACCCTATTACAATTCCACAAAGCACTTTCACATAACCTTCCTGCCGCCTGGTAAAACCCTCTTTCCTGAACCATCGACACAACACCAACACACTTACACTGTTGCCGCCACATCAAAGGGTAAGAAGGATGACTCACACGGTGGGTTTGGGGTGGTTTAGGGTGCTCGAATACACGATGAAACAGGTATGTACACCACGGTGGAACTCTGTTTTCTGTTTGCGTTTTCACTTTCGAACTGCAAATCCAATCGCATAATCATGTTGATAACTCTGATTCCTTGTATATTAATGTTCTCTGTCGTTTAATAGTCGTGTTTAGACCATATTCATACCACCATTAAACACCTGGGACCACCGTAACACCATTAAAACCACTGTGTAAGTCGGCTGCTAGGACGGTTTATGCTCTGTTTCTGTACGTTATTCTGGGTGTTTTTGCGACTCATTCGTGTGTGCCTTGGTTTATTTGTGTGTCGTGGGTCATGGGTCGTGTTAGTAGTGTAATAATAGAGGAGGTTGGGGGTGGTAAAGTTGTGTGTGGTGGTCGGAGCAGGCTGTTTCGACAGCCTGTTCAATGGTGCAGGAACAGGGGAAAGTGGTGTGTGTTACGTGTTTAGGGGAGGTTGTTTCAGAGGGAGGTGAGGGTTTGAGGATTGGTGGTTGGCGTCAGGAGGTAGTGGGAGATGAGAGGTGTCCTGGGAGGCGGCTGGTTGGGTTAGTGGTGGCGGTAGCAAGAAGTTATGGGGCTGTTTGCGAAGGTTCGGTATAACGGTACTACGGGGTGTTGTTAGTGACCTGTGTTGTTTGGGCTAGTGTCGAGGGTTGGTATGGTCGTGTTAGGGGTCATGGTTGGCGACAGGGGTTGGTCATGGTACAATGGTGGCAGGCACCATGGATGGGTGGTGGTTCAGTCACGGTAGGGCAGTCGATGAGGGCTGTTTGGAAGGGCTGATGGTAGGGGTCTGTTTGTGTTTGGGCTGATGGTGTTCGCGTGTTCCTTATGTTGTCATGTTTACATGGGTTGTTGGTTACGTGTTATTATTATTATTATTATTATTATTATTATTATTATTATTGTTGTTGTTGTTGTTGTTGTTGTTGGTTTATGTTCATATTTTGTTTTTGGGTATGATTATTATTATTAACATTAATATTGTTGTTATTGTTATGGGTTATAATATATGATAATATAGTATTCATGTTATTATTGTATTAAGCATATTATTAGTAATTCATGATTGTTAATATTGTTAAGGTATATTGTGAGGACAATAAGTTATTTAAATGTTGTTATGGGTTTCATAATAATCGAGTATTTGGCTATTTTCCATAATTAGTAAGTCTATACATGGTAAGTTTGTTTTGGCTAAGGATAATCGATAGGCATAATTAGTTAATATTGGTTGGCGGGTATATGAGTGTGTTGATATGTATATTTACAATGTGTGATAAGCAAATCAATTATGAACATGATCGAGTAATTGTTTAATTGTCTGAGTAGAAATTGATATTCAATACTAATTATAGGAACTGAGTTCGACTGTTCAAAGTGGAACATTTCTAGCAGCTGTTCGGTTGTCAATCCGCAATTGAGGTAGGGGAATTACTGGTATCTGATTGATGTATAACCTGTTCTGATTTGATATTAAGCATGTTGGTAATATGTTATCATGTGATCATATATGTTGTTATTTATATTATTCTATGAGGTAATACGATGTGATTATATATTGGGTCTTGTGATACGGTGCGGAGTATATATGGCGTTGGATCGGTGCGGAGTTTATATGGTGTTAGATCGGTGCGGAGTTTATATGGTGTTGGATCGGTGCGGAGTTTATATGGTGTTGGATCGGTGCGGAGTTTATTTGGTGTTGGATCGGTGCGGAGTTTATTTGGCGTTGGATCGGTGCGGAGTATATCGTATTGTTGTCTTATTTATCTTTCTACTCAACCTCGCAGTTGACCCTGTGTATTCGTGTACACCTACGATGATCCGGAATGGGGAGTAGATTTTTCAGGTCAGTGACAGATGGACCAGGAGCTTGGGCATGGAGAGTGACATGGCATGGACCTACTTAGAGTTAGATCACATTTAGATATCATCAGTTGTACTTTCATTTTATCAAGTTTGGATCTCGTAATTGTTGTAATACCAAGTACAAATTCAATCAGTATTTATATAAATTACCTTTGGTTTGTTTACCTTGTTATTCACTACCTCGTATATTCCGGGATGGTAACAGTCCTATTTATTTGAGAATGTCTTGCTAAAGGCTCTTAAATAAATAAGGGTGTTACAAAGTGGTATCAGAGAGAACGATCCTCAGGCCTAAACCAAGTGGATAATAATGAACGTAGGAAGAGTCTAATAAAATGAACCCTGAGATGAAACTGATAGGAGCCCCAAAGAGGAACGGGATGAGTTAGGGCCCCCCTCAAACCAGACATGGGCCCTTTCTGTTCTGTCTCGGGAACCCAATGAGAGTAATAGAAGAGTGGGGTAGATTATATAGTGACCTAGTTATTGTGGGGAATATAGCATGTATTCACCCTAAACTTGCAGGATTATAATGAAACATACAATTGTGATTATTGTCATAAGTTGATAAAAAGCATGAAAAAGAAATCAACCTTGGGTCCTTGCTTGAATAGGCCTAAGAACAGGAATTAAAGTAAATTCCCTCCTATAACTTGCACCCAAGACTTAGAATGAGACGTGGCCGCGCGTGCTAGAAATCCTCTCCAACTGCCTTGCAATATTGGGAGAGCTATTTAGGTTTTAGATGTGAGATCTGAGGTTTTGGGAGAAGAAAGCTCTCAAAACCCTAATTTTTCCTTGAGATTTGTTTAAACAGTGAAACAAGAGTCCCCGACATAAGGAGAGTCCTCCTCCTTATGTAGCTCTTTTGGCCGAAATTTCCAATAGGGTAGGAGTGGGCTTTCCACTCTTACCTTATTCTAATTTGTGATTCGACCCATTTAGCTAAACTTTATTCGCGGGTTTTGTTTATAAATCGTATGCATGTTATCAGATATTAATGCAGTCGATGTATTAATAATGGTCTGATAAAATTACATATTGTATAATTACCCAAATAAATATAACTGTTTATATTAATACGCGAATACAATATTTAATTAAATATAACCGTTTATATTTAATTTTACGAATTAATCATGCAATCCGTATTAGCTAAAATTATTTAATCCGTATTAAATAATAATCTCAACATCTTATTGACTAATTTAATAGTCAATACCTCTGACTAACTGTTTAGTCATATCCGGCATAAATGTGATTGTATTTTCATACCTTCACATCTCTCAAACGTGTCCTATAGGTGTGACGTATAGGGACCAGTTGATCACCGCCATCCGTATGACAATAACGTCAAACTTATCTAGCAAGCCAACCGTTATTGATAAACGTGGATCAACTGGTAATAATACAAAAGTATGCCCTTGTGATCCTTAAAGAGATTTAATAAGTCATTGTACTTAATTGTCAAGGACACCAGCCCCAACAATCTCCCACTTGTCCGTACAAGGGTATATGCAATGACGTTATCACACTACATGTGGAGGACACAAGCTCCAACAAACTCCCACTTGTCCGTACAAGTGTAGGTGCGATAACCGATTCTCATATCCTTTTAAAATTTCTCCCACTCAATGTAAGACAATTTGCAAATCCGCATTCGCAAAGGTCGTATCTCACAAGCGATCTGTATCAAGAGTGGTTTCCCCGACTAGAGAGTAACTTAACTGATAAAAGGAATCTGTATTCGAGCATGGCCATGCATTTCAGTTACTACTCCTCGAGTGGCCCTGAGAAATGATAAAATCCTGATAAGGGTTTGGATATTTCCCTCAACTCGAATCCTGCCGATATCGCCCAGCATGAAATAACCCAGAAAAAATCCTCTTGGCCCCTGTTACGGTGACCGTGGGAAAGAAACCAAAGTTACCCAAAATCTGTCTTAATCTCAAGAAACAGTTGAAGGTCAAAAGACTCGACTCTAAGGAACACTATGGAGGTCCTATCCACGACCCGGCACCCAATGTTATAAAACATTTAGGACTCCATAACGTTGTCACGGGGTGTCCTACGAGATATCCGTATAACTCGCCTTTGTGATTGGTCAGTCAGCCGCGTGACTTATGGCTCGTTGAACCCACCATCAACCAACGTCACAAAATGATTACCTGAGTTATCAGCTCAAGTGGGTAATCAAGGACCAAAACGATGTAATGTTAATCAGTTCACTTTGTGGTGTTCAAAATTGGCGTACAATTCCACATGAAAAACAAAACATTTTATATCATAACAATAAGGTTGAATAGAGTACACGAGAAAATGAATTATTACATGAATTCATAAAAGAGTACTACAACTTAGGAACACATCTAATTCCTATGGAATGAATGTGTCCCTCATGCTTATCATGTGGTAATGCTTTAGAGAGAGGATCAGCTATGTTGTCATCCGTAGCGATCTTATCAATGAAAATCTCCTTTTGCTCCACGTAATCTCTGATTAGATGAGCTTTCCGTTGTACATGCCTAGCCTTGTTGCTAGACTTATGCTCCTTAGCTTGGAAGATGGCACCTTTATTATCACAATAAACGGTGATTGGGTCATTCGAACTAGGCACTACTGATAGTCCTTGTAAGAATTGACGCATCCATATTGCTTCCTTAGCTGCTTCTGAGGCGGCATAGTACTCGGACTCAGTCGTAGAATCTGCTGTAACACTCTGTTTAGAACTTTTCCAGCTGACAGCAGCACCATTAAGAGTAAAAACAAATCCAGATTGAGATTTCGAGTCATCTCGATCCGTTTGGAAGCTAGCATCTGCGTAACCCGTGGCGCAGAGCGTTGAGTCGCCTCCATAAGTCAATCCCCAATCTTTAGTCCTCCGTAGGTACTGAAGAATGTTTTTCACGGCCATCCAGTGTTGTTCGCCTGGATGAGCTTGGAATCGACTAGTCATACTCAATGCATATGCAACGTCTGGACGTGTGCATATCATGGCATACATGATCGATCCTATTGCCGAAGCATAAGGAATCCGACTCATGCGCTCTTTCTCTTCAAATGACTTAGCTTCTTGAGTCTTGCTCAAGTGAAGCCCAGGAGTCATAGGAAGGAACCCTTTCTTGGAGTTCGTCATACTGAATCTCTCTAGAATCTTATCTATATAAGACTCCTGACTGAGAGACAACATCCGTCGTGATCTATCCCTGTAGATACGGATGCCCAAAATTCTTTGTGCCTCTCCCAGATCTTTCATCTGGAAATGGTTTTTCAACCATGCTTTAACCGAAGATAAGAGAGGTATGTCATTCCCAATCAAGAGTATGTCATCGACATACAGTACTAGGAATACAATCTTGCTCCCACTCGACTTGATATAGAGACATGGTTCCTCGACTGATCGAATGAACCCATTCTCTTTTATCACTTGGTCGAAGCGATGATTCCAACTCCGCGATGCTTGCTTAAGTCCATAGATGGAACGCTTAAGCTGGCAAACTTTCTTAGGATGTGCTGGATCGATAAAACTCTCGGGTTGTACCATGTACAACTCTTCCTCCAAATAACCGTTTAAGAAGGCGGTTTTAACGTCCATTTGCCATATTTCATAATCATGAAATGCGGCGATCGCTAAGATAATCCGAATGGAACGTAGCATGACTACGGGTGCAAAGATCTCATCATAGTGCAAGACTGGCACTTGAGTGAAACCTTTAGCAACTAGTCTAGCCTTGTGGATATCTTGTTGTCCTTCCACGGCATGCTTTATCTTGTAAAGCCATTTGCATTGAAGGGGACGTACCTTTGCAGGTAGGTCCACAAGATCCCACACGTTGTTCTCATACATGGAGTCCATCTCGGATTGCATGGCTTCTAGCCATAGCTTTGAGTCAGAACTAGTCATGGCACCTTTATAGGTTGTGGGTTCATTACCCTCTAGGAGTAAGACGTGTTGGAAACTAGGTTCCTTATTTTATACTCAAGTCTAATATGAGTTTTGTTTCTTTAAGTTTAGTCATAAAAACTTAAATAGATCTTATGCATGCAAGATGATATCATAAGATGAGATAGTCCTTACATTGGTTTTAGAAGGTTTATACTCAATAATCACCTATTACTTGAGTCTTCAAACCGAAATACCCTTACAACGATCTAAGAAAAATCGTCTCCAAAAGATGCGTATCAAGGACCCGTTCTCAAACTATTACTAATTTTGTTACTAGAAAATTAGTATTAGTATACTAGAAATAATAATAATATTACTCTTAATATTATTGATATGGAAATAATAATTTTCTTAGTAAAAACTATTTTACTTAGAAATATATTGAGAATGATGTTGTGGTGTTGTGTTAGTGTAAGCATCAACTTAGCAACAACAACTAGTGTGCAAAACTTGTGCAAAACTTGTAGTATTTTGTGAAGTGTGTTGTAGTGTATTTAAAGAGCAAAGGTGAGCTACCATGCTCACTCTTGGCCGGCCAAAGGCCTTCAAAAATGAAGCCAATGCATGCCTCTTACTCTTACACAAAAGCATACAATATGCCTTACACCTAAGGCTAGGCATGTAAGCTTTTGCATAATGTGTAAGAGTAGCTTACCACAACACACTACCTCACTAATACATATCACACGGTCAAGTGTGGTCTAATATGGACCCATTTTATCTTTGTCAATTGTGTTAATTTGTAACATGTCACACATGTCCCATAACACATGACCCAATTTGTTAATTATGCAATTTTAACTATTAGAATTCATAATTTACAAATTTATTACATTTAAATAAATATTTCAATATTTCGAAATTATTATTGTATAAAAATGTAATGTCATAATTTAATTACAACTCTTTGTAATTTTATGATCAACCGTGTTCATTCTCAATTTAATCGTTTCCTAAACGAATAAATAAAACCGAGTAATAAAACAATTTTATTACCTTGACTTTTATTATTATTATAATCCCATTATAAAAATATTCGTCATATAAAATTATTTCCAAAATTTCCAGTTATTAATTAATTTGTATCCAATACAATATTAATTAATTATTCCATTGAGACGGAATTCCCTAAAGATATGACCTTAAGGGATCAACTAATCACCACCATCATATGACGATAATGTCAAACTCTAGACAGCCAATCATTATCGATAAATGTTGATCAGTTGACTTTAAAAGAGTAACACTCCCAGTTGTGTTTCATTTAAATGAGTTTTAATTATGTCAACACACTATTGTCGAGGACACTTCCTCCAACAAGACGTCATCTGTATCATGTTCCTCGACCATACCAATGTATCTGTCCGGAGGAATAGAGACTCTTCCCGACCTCCTAGGTTCCTCAGGAATATCTACCGCAGCCTCGGTTGAAGGAACTGTTTCCTCCAATGGTTGCTCGGCAGTTGGTTCTTGAACCTCCGATAACTCGAAGGTTCTATTACTCAACTTGTTCTCGAGAAATTCTTTCTCTAAGAACGTCGCACTAGCCGCAACAAAAACACGTTGTTCGGTTGGCGAGTAGAAGTAATGACCAAAAGCTCCCTTTGGATAACCTATAAAGTATGTCTTGACCGATCGCGGGCCGAGCTTATCCTCGTGTCTCCACTTGACATAAGCCTCGCAGCCCCAAACCCGTATAAAGGACAAGTTAGGGACCATTCCCTTCCATAATTCGTATGGAGTCTTGTCAACAGCTTTAGACGGACTTCGGTTAAGTAATAGAGCGGCCGACAAAAGAGCATAGCCCCACAATGAATCAGGCACGACGGTGTGACTCATCATGGATCGAACCATATCGAGTAGAGTTCGATTTCTCTGTTCGGACACACCATTTAATTGTGGTGTTCCAGGTGGAGTCAACTGTAGCACGATGCCACAGTCTTTAAGGTGTTGATCAAACTCGTGTGAAAGATACTCACCACCACGATCCGAACGTAGTGCTTTAATCTTTCTACCCAGCTGGTTTTGTACCCGATTCTGGTATTCTTTGAACTTGTCAAAGGATTCACTTTTGTGCTTCATTAAGTAGACATAACCATATCTACTCAAATCATCCGTGAAAGTGATGAAATACCTATAGCCTTCTCGTGCGTTGATCGACATAGGGCCACATACGTCCGTATGTATGAGTCCTAATAGGTCGGCAGCGCCCATTCCAACACCTTTGAAGGAAATACGAGTCATCTTACCGATGAGACATGATTCACACGTGCCATATGATTCGAAATCAAAGGGCGATATAGCTCCATTCTTTATGAGCTGTTTTACGCGTTTCTCATTTATGTGTCCCATACGACAATGCCATAGGTAAGTTTGATCTTTGTCACCTACCTTTAATCTCTTGTTATTCACATGTAATATCTCGGTAGTTTGATCTAAAACATAAATTCCATTCATGGAAACTGCCTTGCCATAAATCATATTGTGTAAGGAGAAAATACAGCTATTATTCTCTATTACAAATGAAAAGCCGAGTTTGTCAACTGCAGAAACTGAAATAATGTTTTTGGACAAACTAGGAACATAATAACAGTTATATAAAAATAACTCGAATCCACTTGGAAGCTGGATCACGTATGTTCCCCTCGAGACTGCAGCAACACGTGCTCCATTCCCGACACGCAGGTCAACCTCACCCTTGATTAGGGGTTCTTGGTTTCGGAGGCCCTGCACATGATTACATAGATGAGAACCACAACCAGTATCAAGTACCCAAGTTCCGCAACTTGCGTGGTTAATCTCAATCATGTGAATAAAAGAAGAAGAAGACATACCAACAGGGGTAATGCGGCCTGCCTTAATGTCCTCGCGATACACGGGGCATGAGCGCCTCCAATGCCCAGTCTTGTGGCAATGGTGACATTCCATGCTAGTATCCTTGCTCTTAGTCTTGCCCTGTGAGTTGCTCGACTCACCTGGCCCACTCTTAGTAAATCCTGGTTTCTTGAACCTCGGCTTACCTACTGCTAGGTCGCCCTGAGCTTTAGCCTTCCCTTTACCCTTTCCCTTACTGGAGATCATGAGAACATCCTGCTTCATGCTCCCACTTAATTTCAGATCCTTCTCAGTCTATACGAGAAGGGAGTGGAGCTCTTGAGGAGTCTTCTTCATGTCGTTCATGTAGTAGTTGGCCCTAAAGAGGGCGAACCCATCATGAAGCGAATGAAGCATACGATCAACGATTATGTTCTCACTGATCTTGCAGTTCAGGGTCTCCAGTTTCTCGATATTCTCAATCATGTTGAGAATATGTGGGCTAACAGCTTGGCCCTTCTGGAGTTTCGCCTCAAAGAAGCGACAGGTATGCTCATAAGAAACGATTCTCGGAGCTTTGGAGAATTCGTTAGAGAGCGTGGTGAAAATCTTGTTTGCACCATGGGATATGAAGCGTCTTTGCAAATTTGATTCCATTGCATAGATGAGTACGTTCTTTATCGCACCCGCTTCCATGACGAAGTCGCTATGAGCGCGAACTTCGTTGGCTCTAGCTCCAGTTCCTGGGTGTGCCGGAATGGGCTCAGTTAAATACTTAAGCTTTCCGTCAGCAATGGCAGCATTCCGTAGTGCTGCCTCCCAGTCAGAGAAGTTTGACCCATCATTCCTCAGTCTAGTTGACTGATTCATGGAGTCCATGAAGGCCTTTAGCCAGGATTCACGTGCTAGCTTGGCACTTGGCATTGGGTGTTCACCAGCCATTTTAGTTATACAGCAGTTTTAATGAACGTGTTCTACACTGAAAAGAAGATAAAACAAAACCATATAAGCAACTTATTGTTGTGATTTAAGTCTATATTAAATTGAATTTAAACTCGTAGACTCATGCATTTATATAATTGATCTCCCTCAAGAATTATATAAACGATCCCAAGACTCAATTTCCGTATATTGATAAGCCCACAGTTTGGCTAATTCCACCGTTGGAACTCTTGGTCGATAGATTTCTGTATATCCTATCTATTAGTCCATCTCAGTCACTAGATAGTATCGAGTGACCATGATGTTGAGATAAAATAAATCATCTGTTCCCACTTACCCGACGTAGAAGGGGTCATATTATGCCTACCGACGAAGAAGGGATTCATGGGAGGCTGATTTATAAAGACTAGTCTCAATTTTTGGTTATACGAGGAAGACCCCATCAACTTTTATTTATTCATATTAAGTGAACTAATATCTAGCAAATGCGTGAATGAATTAAATAAAGTGATGGCTTTGCAATTGACATGTGACATCTGTATTGTCACAGAAAACTAACGCGTAACCTCTACATGAGTCAGTTTTCAGGCATGATATAGGTGGTTTGGTTTTAGGCGGAATATGATGCAAGCTATTATCGATGAAAGCATAAAATGAAAGCAATAAACGTAAATAAAAAGTCCTAGTGTGGCCTATCCTACCAAAATAAACATAAAACAACTTGGAATCCACCGTTGGACCCTAGAAGCTTGTCTTGATGTTCCATCTTGGTCCTTGCAGCGGGAGTGAGCATCCGGTCTCCGTCTTGTCTTTGGTCTTCACAAAATTACTAATTTAAATTACAAAAGTAGTCCTAGATACATTCTAATTTAAATACAAAAGTAATTACATGGCAAAAACCCAAAACGGAGATTCAAGATCTCAAGATTACAAGCAAGACTGTGTTCCATCATTACGGTAACACAATCTACTAAGGCCACACTAAGTTACAACCGTTTGCAAAAATAAATACGTTATTGAAAGCATTCACAAGGCATTCAACAAGACGATAAATAAAATGCATCAACTAAATTAAAATTCATTCATGACATAATACTGTTATTATGATTAAAATTTTTTTACCAAACCACCTTTTAGGATTAAAATTATGTGATTATACCGTTTTAACCACTTTAATTTTAATAAGTTTATAATCCTATTATTTTAAACCGTTTTAAAATAATATGTATCAAACGAGGGTGAACCGTTTCACAAAATTAATAATATACTATTTCCGTATATAGTATATTACTAAAGGCCATGTGAAAATAAAACATGTTATTTTCGGAAATAAAAAAAACGAGTCTGTTACAGGGGTGGTCAACCGACCCAAAAAACAGGTCTACCGACCACCTGACGAAAACAATTTTTTTTTTTTTTTTTTTAAAGCAGAATGGTCGACCGACCACAAAACACGAAACCGAGTTTCTGAACACGATTTCTCACAAAAGATAAACTGTCGAAACAGAAAAACACGCAGGAGGCGGTCGACCGACCGCAACGGGGGGTCGATCGACCGACTTAACGGCAGAAGACGATTTTTCAGGTTTTAAAACTTACGAAAAACACAAAGGTAAAATTTTCATGGCCTGTATCACTTGTGGGGAATATAGCATGTATTCACCCTAAACTTGCAGGATTATAATGAAACATACAATTGTGATTATTGTCATAAGTTGATAAAAAGCATGAAAAAGAAATCAACCTTGGGTCCTTGCTTGAATAGGCCTAAGAACAGGAATTAAAGTAAATTCCCTCCTATAACTTGCACCCAAGACTTAGAATGAGACGTGGCCGCGTGTGCTAGAAATCCTCTCCAACTGCCTTGCAATATTGGGAGAGCTATTTAGGTTTTAGATGTGAGATATGAGGTTTTGGGAGAAGAAAGCTCTCAAAACCCTAATTTTTCCTTGAGATTTGTTTAAACAGTGAAACAAGAGTCCCCGACATAAGGAGAGTCCTCCTCCTTATGTAGCTCTTTTGGCCGAAATTTCCAACAGGGTAGGAGTGGGCTTTCCACTCTTACCTTATTCTAATTTGTGATTCGACCCATTTAGCTAAACTTTATTCGCGGGTTTTGTTTATAAATCGTATGCATGTTATCAGATATTAATGCAGTCGATGTATTAATAATGGTCTGATAAAATTACGATATTGTATAATTACCCAAATTAATATAACTGTTTATATTAATACGCGAATACAATATTTAATTAAATATAACCGTTTATATTTAATTTTACGAATTAATCATGCAATCCGTATTAGCTAAAATTATTTAATCCGTATTAAATAATAATCTCAACATCTTATTGACTAATTTAATAGTCAATACCTCTGACTAACTGTTTAGTCATATCCGGCATAAATGTGATTGTATTTTCATACCTTCACATCTCTCAAACGTGTCCTATAGGTGTGACGTATAGGGACCAGTTGATCACCGCCATCCGTATGACAATAACGTCAAACTTATCTAGCAAGCCAACCGTTATTGATAAACGTGGATCAACTGGTAATAATACAAAAGTATGCCCTTGTGATCCTTAAAGAGATTTAATAAGTCATTGTACTTAATTGTCAAGGACACCAGCCCCAACAGTTATCTTGTGCTAACAGTTTTGCAGGGGCGGAATGAGGTAAGTAATGATGTGTACATGGTTAATGATGCACAGTATTTTATGAGTTTGATATTGGAAAGTGATTGAGAAATGTATTACTTTAAGTGTTGAGGACACGAAAATTGAAATACGAGTTTGAAATATAAGCTTGGCTAGTAGGATGATATGCATAAGAAGAATGCGACTGATATTGAAACGCTGATTGATATAAATGATTGAATCGAAATTTTCAGGAATGGGTGTATATTTATTGTATACTGAATTAGAGTGATATGATCATGTGTTTTTGGTGTCTCGAATTGTTTATAGGATATCTGGTTATTAAATGACTAACGAAATTTTTGCAATATATTGCTTGGTATTGGATATGACCTATCAGATTTAAATGTTATAGTAATTCATGTCTAGTGATATGCGGAATGTGCTGCCCCAAGCCATGAGTGTCATATAGTTGTGTGTTACATTAGTATATACATGTGTAAATATTCAGACATTTAGATGATCTACTTTTCTGTTACGCAACCTTCACCGTGTTTTAGATGACTATTACAGAATGAAATAATGAATAAAATGTTATTATGATGCAAAGTGATTTCTATATTTCGATGGTATGTCAACATGTTTTGGAAGAATAATGATTGTGTTTAATATGATAATATGAGGTAATTTTAATGGAACCAAAATTTTAATAAAGACCAGAATGTTACCCTATTTGTACGGGTTGTCATCTAAAATGTATTCTGTATAGGAGTATGACAATATTATGTGTGCTAACCTTCTGATTCAGCTTTTCAATGCATTTGGTTTCATGTTAATGTGAAGTATATTTTGAGAGAAATAAATGTTTTAGCCGACAGTGGTCAGACTGTCACTACACGGTTCCATGTTACCCATGTTTCTGAACGAGGAACCATTTAAAATGTATCTACTGTTTGTGTATAATTCCAACTTCAATGATTAATATGTTCATTCACGTTCCCATATAATAAATCACGTAAAATCTTAACAAGATGTTAATTAATATTGATCTTTGCAAGTTGTCCAGATTCCTGTTTTATTGCCGTAAAGTTCTGTTTGGACCAGTTCGTTATAAATAATTTCCTTAAGTTTTGCACTTTATTCTTTTCCTATGATTAGAGAATCCATGATATTTCTCAAAAACTATAATGGTTAACAAAGTGGTTGAACGGTTATTTGATTATAATTTTTGTTGCTAAAAGTTGAAACTATGATGTTTAATTGTTGGAATCGTAAGTTCTGTAAGTTTTATATAAAAGTTTAAGCAAATATGAATTTATGTGATGTGACCACGTGGTATCCTGATATGACATTAGTAACGCGTGTAGTAGACATTTGGAATGCATATAAACTCACGATATGATAATGCAACCTGGCGGATTTCGTCAAATTTATATAAAATCGTTTCAGTAATACAAACGCTCTTATTTTCTAATAGTATGACCTCAATATAATGAAGTGATAGTAGTGTGTGATGTTAAATTCATGTTTAACAGAGAAGAGTCTTAACAAGAGATAGAATGAAAGTTGACTGGTAAACTCATTTGCATGATAAAGCAATCTAATTATTATACGTCATGGAAATCATTTTGAACGATGTTAAAAGTGTTGATGTTCTTTCATATATTTATGGTATATCGTTGTTTAGATCGTTGAGACAATAACTGTTATAACACCTTCATGTATATTGTTATGTCACAAACTGAATTGCATTGGCTCTGCTTAAAAGTCTGACCATACTAGTTTGGGTTATTATTTAGTCGACATGTGAAATATGAAGTACTAGTCTTGTGAA
Organism: Silene conica; assembly: GCA_029255685.2. Lineage (NCBI taxonomy): Eukaryota > Viridiplantae > Streptophyta > Magnoliopsida > Caryophyllales > Caryophyllaceae > Silene > Silene conica. The sequence continues at coordinate 53,833,250 of CM055318.2, forward strand.
TTCGTTACTTTTATCGTTAAAGTTTTCATAAGTCATGAGGAACAAGAACAATGTCCTAGAAAAGAAGAATCAGAATGCCTCCATGTAGTCTTAAATCTGAGTTGTAGATGGTAAGATTGCCCTGAATTGAGTTTATAGCTGTCACAAACTACCTTTTATTGCTCCAAACATTTCAAAATAGTTTCAAGGTGACAAACCAAAACACTTGATGTTGATAATTATGATGATTGTATGCAAATGACAATCCTGTAGCTATGTGTAGATGAAAACCGGCTTGAATGTTAATTGATGCGCATCGTATAGATCTTTTATCGTGCAAATCATGTATAATAATAGCTCCATGATAATTGATGTAATATGAGTGGTCGGAAATGTACCTAAGTGAATTTACTAACTAGTTGATGTCTGGGAATGTTAAACGATCTTGTGAGTCTATGAGTTATGTATGTCTTGTGAAATATGTCCATGTTTCATGCTTAATTACGTTAATTAATTTTAAGCTATGTCTTTTCGTGAGTATGTTTATGAACATGAAACGTTTTAAATTGTCAATCCTAAACTATGAGTTTCCTTGATCATTTATGTTGTTGTATATACTAGCTTTGCGTTGAAATTTCATGGGTGTGTAAGTGTTACCTACCTGATTCTGTTTTATTGCGTAACCCGAGTTCTTCAGGTCCTAATACTTCTGCTACTTCTTGAGGTTGTATGAGTACATGATACTACCTATGGGTCTCTTGTGAGTACTCATTTGAATTGGATATTAGTAATTGTTCTTTTAGTTTGATAGTTAAAGTCTTGTGTTGATAAGATAACTCTTTTGTTTGGAAGATCGGTAAACTTTTGGTAATTGATTAGTTGTTTATGCATAATGGTTTTGTATTAGGTTGGTTTGGTTTAGCGTCCAGATCCTTATTTTAAGAACTGTGGAATTGTAAGTATACATATAAGTAAGTCAATGAACTTGGAAGGTGAGTTGATGAGATTGTGTTGCTCGTGAGACTAGAACAAAGACCGTGGTTGATTTTGTATTGTGATTGAGATTGCATTTTAGTATTCTATCGAGTCGTCGTATTCTTTAACCTCGACCTGTGGGTGAGTAGCTTAGGGTTTACACCCTGAGTATGGAGCAGTTCCTTTAATAGAAGGTTTGACAATATTGATGTCAAACTTGAGATGACAATTGATTGCTGGTGTTGAGTTATGAGTTGTTGGGTCGTTGTGCCATATCATGTTTTCGGTCCAGTGTGACCATGGTTATTGGGTTATATTCGGAGTTTGAAATCGATATTGAAATAGAAGTGTTGATTTGCGGTTTTATTCCGCCCGTTCACTCACCCCTTGTCTTTGGTCTTAGATGCGACGATGAGTGCGAGACTTGGTTACTTGGAGTTAGATTTCATGAGTTAAAGTAATGAGTGAGATGGAGTACTGTGTTAGAATGTATATGGGGTTACGGGGACGTAACCATGTTTTTAAGGAGGATATGATTGTAAAATCTAAATGTTTGATGATATGGCTAGTTGTTATGACATGACTAACTGATATGTCGTGACTATTTGAATATACTTGATAACCCTGCTACGTATGTTATGCACTATATCGCGATTGTTGAAGTATCATGTGTTACAGTGTGTGTTAAACTTTGGGGACAAAGTTTTCTTAAGGGGGATAAGATGTAACACCTCGCGTTTCTTAAGTATTACTTGTGATTGTTCATGCTTGCTACGTGTTCCTTCACTGTTATGGGGTGGTGAACTTCGGGACGAAGTTCATTTTAAGGAGGGAAGACTGTAATACTCCGTATTTTATTATATTTTATTTTAATTATTATAATTGATGTATTGATAGTATTCGAACGTTGTATTCGATATTTAATTTATCGAATAATGGGTTGCTCGTATAAGTGTTGATATTTTATATGTGGTCAGTGGGATCTTTGGCAACACGTCGGTTTTGGGCCTCGAAATTCGTGTACATGAGAGCAGCCCATCTCGTTCTCAGCTACACAAACCCACAATTTGTCAAACCCTATTACAATTCCACAAAGCACTTTCACATAACCTTCCTGCCGCCTGGTAAAACCCTCTTTCCTGAACCATCGACACAACACCAACACACTTACACTGTTGCCGCCACATCAAAGGGTAAGAAGGATGACTCACACGGTGGGTTTGGGGGTGGTTTAGGGTGCTCGAATACACGATGAAACAGGTATGTACACCACGGTGGAACTCTGTTTTCTGTTTGCGTTTTCACTTTCGAACTGCAAATCCAATCGCATAATCATGTTGATAACTCTGATTCCTTGTATATTAATGATGCGGATCTCTAGCTTAGATTGATCCTCCTTAAGAATTGATGTGTAGCGGAATTACACTCTTAAGATAAATAGCAAACTTGTTAGTAACTTTGATGAAATAACACAAATAATGAATGGATAATGAATGATGAACGAAACAAGGATGGACGATGAACAATGATGAACGAACGAGTTGATGAACGAAGGTAGTGATGAACGAACAAGGCTCGGCAAACAAGGCTTGGACGAGCGGTCTTGTGATCGATGGCTTGATGGACGAAATCTTGATGAACGGTGGAAGATGGATTGTCGATGGATAGTTGATGAATCTAACTCCTCTCTCGCAAAAGAAGAACTTCGATGTCACCCTGCAAATCAACCTCGCAAAGTCGATCCTAAAGATTAAGCTCGCAAACCTAATCAATACACTCAAGCTCACAAAGAAACTTAAATTATAACTTGTATTATTTCTGAATTGTGTTAATAACTCGGCTGCCACACCCTATTTATAGGTGTTAATAACAGTCCTATTACAACCCTAAATAAGAAAACTAATCTTATTAGAAGTCTAAGAGACATCCTAATTTGATTAGAACAACTATTCCTAATCCTACTTAAGTTCAAACACTAGTTTGACTAGGATTAAGACTCTTATTCCTAATATAACTATGAATCCTATAACAACTAGGATTCCTTATCCTACTAGAACTATGATAACTACAACAATTAGGATTCCTACTTCCACTAGAATTGTGAAACCTACTTCTATTAGGACTCCTACTAAACTTAGGATTGTGAATCCTATTACAATTAGGACTCCTATTTAACTTAGGATTTCCTACTCGGATTAGGAAACTCAATACTAGTTCTACTAAGACTAGGATACATATAATCCTATTCTCTTTTATTCTAACTTAAATAAAATAAGCTAACTACTTAACCCTAATTTTGTAAGATCTTCAACCAATGCCTGACCGTGTGGGCTTGTATTCACACGCCCCAATGCTCCATAGATGGCCCTCTTTACTTGTTCTTTTGAACCATGGTTGGTTGTATGGCTTAGTGAACCTTCCATGATCGTCTTTAATCCCTTGCAAAGCTAGATTAGATAACCTAGCTGTTCCAATTTCGAACCCATTGGAAGTATCTCTCGTTTTAGGTTTAAGGTCTAGAAATTTAGAGGATGCTCCCGCATCAATTAATGTTCTCTGTCGTTTAATAGTCGTGTTTAGACCATATTCATACCACCATTAAACACCTGGGACCACCGTAACACCATTAAAACCACTGTGTAAGTCGGCTGCTAGGACGGTTTATGCTCTGTTTCTGTACGTTATTCTGGGTGTTTTGCGACTCATTCGTGTGTGCCTTGGTTTATTTGTGTGTCGTGGGTCATGGGTCGTGTTAGTAGTGTAATAATAGAGGAGGTTGGGGGTGGTAAAGTTGTGTGTGGTGGTCGGAGCAGGCTGTTTCGACAGCCTGTTCAATGGTGCAGGAACAGGGGAAAGTGGTGTGTGTTACGTGTTTAGGGGAGGTTGTTTCAGAGGGAGGTGAGGGTTTGAGGATTGGTGGTTGGCGTCAGGAGGTAGTGGGAGATGAGAGGTGTCCTGGGAGGCGGCTGGTTAGGTTAGTGGTGGCGGTAGCAAGAAGTTACGGGGCTGTTTGCGAAGGTTCGGTATAACGGTACTACGGGGTGTTGTTAGTGACCTGTGTTGTTTGGGCTAGTGTCGAGGGTTGGTATGGTCGTGTTAGGGGTCATGGTTGGCGACAGGGGTTGGTCATGGTACAATGGTGGCAGGCACCATGGATGGGTGGTGGTTCAGTCACGGTAGGGCGGTCGATGAGGGCTGTTTGGAAGGGCTGATGGTAGGGGTCTGTTTGTGTTTGGGCTGATGGTGTTCGCGTGTTCCTTATGTTGTCATGTTTACATGGGTTGTTGGTTACGTGTTATTATTATTATTATTATTATTATTATTATTATTATTGTTGTTGTTGTTGTTGGTTTATGTTCATATTTTGTTTTTGGGTATGATTATTATTATTAACATTAATATTGTTGTTATTGTTATGGGTTATAATATATGATAATATAGTATTCATGTTATTATTGTATTAAGCATATTATTAGTAATTCATGATTGTTAATATTGTTAAGGTATATTGTGAGGACAATAAGTTATTTAAATGTTGTTATGGGTTTCATAATAATCGAGTATTTGGCTATTTTCCATAATTAGTAAGTCTATACATGGTAAGTTTGTTTTGGCTAAGGATAATCGATAGGCATAATTAGTTAATATTGGTTGGCGGGTATATGAGTGTGTTGATATGTATATTTACAATGTGTGATAAGCAAATCAATTATGAACATGATCGAGTAATTGTTTAATTGTCTGAGTAGAAATTGATATTCAATACTAATTATAGGAACTGAGTTCGACTGTTCAAAGTGGAACATTTCTAGCAGCTGTTCGGTTGTCAATCCGCAATTGAGGTAGGGGAATTACTGGTATCTGATTGATGTATAACCTGTTCTGATTTGATATTAAGCATGTTGGTAATATGTTATCATGTGATCATATATGTTGTTATTTATATTATTCTATGAGGTAATACGATGTGATTATATATTGGGTCTTGTGATACGGTGCGGAGTATATATGGCGTTGGATCGGTGTGGAGTTTATATGGTGTTGGATCGGTGCGGAGTTTATATGGTGTTGGATCGGTGCGGAGTTTATATGGTGTTGGATCGGTGCGGAGTTTATTTGGTGTTGGATCGGTGCGGAGTTTATTTGGCGTTGGATCGGTGCGGAGTATATCGTATTGTTGTCTTATTTATCTTTCTACTCAACCTCGCGGTTGACCCTGTGTATTCGTGTACACCTACGATGATCCGGAATGGGGAGTAGATTTTTCAGGTCAGTGACAGATGGACCAGGAGCTTGGGCATGGAGAGTGACATGGCATGGACCTACTTAGAGTTAGATCACATTTAGATATCGTCAGTTGTACTTTCATTTTATCAAGTTTGGATCTCGTAATTGTTGTAATACCAAGTTCAAATTCAATCAGTATTTATATAAATTACCTTTGGTTTGTTTACCTTGTTATTCACTACCTCGGATATTCCGGGATGGTAACAGTCCTATTTATTTGAGAATGTCTTGCTAAAGGCTCTTAAATAAATGGGGGTGTTACAGCTTACCTGTTTCGGAGCAAGCTTAATGCTGAGACTAGGAGTGTGGCCAGTGGTGACCCGACTTCTTACTTCCAGAGTTACTACAGTGTCTTGCGAGCGGAGGACCCCTACCAAATCTATTGTGAAGGAGCTAGAGCCTTCTCTCCTCCTCAACCGCCTTTGCATAGATGCCGAAGCGGGAGACCTCTTAGTCCTCCTGCCTCCTCTCCTCTTGGAAAAGGAAAGCGTCCCCAGAAGAAGAAGAAGAAGAAGAAGTCCAAGAGAGCTAAGACTTCTCAGGTTCGAGGCATGAGCCTTCCACCTGACGCTCCCCTAAAGTGTTTCAAGTGCCACAAGGATCTTCATCCTAGAGTTGACTGTCATGGTAACCCTTATCTTTATCGTGCCTGCGAGAAATTTGGACATCGCTCTTTCGAGTGCCCCGTGGGGAAGGTCGCCATTGACAGAGCTATCACTATTGACCCAGAGGCTGAGACCAGTGGAGCCGGAGCTGTTCAAATTTAAGTAGAGACTGGAGTTCACCCCGATCCACCTACTGGTATGTACATGCGGAAAACCTAGGAAGCTTTATGAGATATGTTTTGGTGACCCTAGCGTTTATATGTACCCAATTGAAGGGTAAAGGTGAGCGATGGGATAATCGCGCTAAGTGGAGTGTTATAAGTGGCTTTCAATGAGACTTAGGTGTGAGAACCTTGCTGTGTCATGGGTAATTGTGAGTTTGTAATTTCCATTGGAGAATTAAGAGGATCTTAGAGTAGAGAGTGATTTCGAGGAATATGCTTAAGGTACTGATGTTGTCAGATAAGTGAATGAGGTAAGCTAATGCCGCTTAAACTTGAGGAACGAGAGCTGGTAGTAACGGTGTGAGAACATTGGAACATTTACAAAGGACTTGTGGAATTAACTGAGTGGTTGACCTTAAGTCACTTAATGGATCTTAGCATTTATCTAATGAAGAACTTAAAGGAAAATTTAGGATGCATGCATCACCAGTTTGAGGATGGAATAGAATGATTCATTGGGAGATGTAGGTTTGAAAACGCGTTGATTTAAGTATGGTTATTTTGTGGACTGTAATGCAAGTATAGTAGATATATCATATGAGTTTAATAGCCTGAGAGTTTGGTTGAATTGTCATTTAGGAACTATCTGAGATGGCGTATCTAAAACTTTTGGGAATAGGTAACTGGAAGGATGATACTGCTTTAGACTTTGAGGAACTTTGAGATCTGGATCGTTTTGAGGAAATAGTCATGAGAACCGGTCATAGGCTTGCTGGACTTGGAAGTTGTCACTTTAGTGAGACCTTACCTTGGAATGTTCGCTTTATGGTAATAGATGACTTTGGAGAACTTAGGATTTCGATGAGATTGATGGAATTGAACTACGTAGGACTAAAGGATGTAGGTGATTCTTGGTTATGACCTGTCTGATTGAGAAGAGTCATCGTGTAAGAAGTTTAGTATCCTAGATTTCAGAATTCGACGTCATGGTGCTAGAATTTTGGTTTAGAATTTGAAGGTGCGTGAACCTGAGTCTGGGGTATGTATATAGACTTCTACATTGAGTGTGAGTTTTGGAAACCTCCTTGTTGAGGAATACCTTCTTCTGTGGATGAGATGATAGTTGTGGGGAATAAAACATGTATTCGCCCTAAACATTAAGGATTATAACGAAACATACAATTGTGCTTATGGTCATAAGTTAATAAAAACATGAAAAGAAATACAACCTTGGGTCCTTGCTTGAATAGGCTTAAGAACAAGAATTAAAGTAAATTCTCTCCTATAACTTACACCCAAGACTTTGTTTAAGACGATGCCGCGTGTGCTAGAAAGGCTCTCCAATTGCCTTGCAATATCGGGAGAGTTTTGTGAGGTTTTAGATGTGAGATCTAGGTTTTGGGAAAAGGCAGTTCTCAAAACGCTAATTTTCTTGAGATGTGTGAATTACCAGTAACCAGACAAAACGAGAAGGACTCTCCTTTTGTATTGTTTCGGTCGGTCGAATGGGTTAGGGTAAGGGTGGGCTTTTTCCACTCTTACCTTATTCCCTTGCGTGATTCGACCCGTTTTGCTAAATATTATTCGCGGGTATTTATTATAAATCGTATGCATGTTATCATATATTAATGCATTTGATAACATCAATAATGGTCTAACAAAATACGATATTGTATAATTGGCCCAATTAATATAACTGTTTATATTAATTCGCAAATTCAATATTTAATTAAATATAGCCGTTTATATTTAGTTTTACGAATTAATCATGTAATCCGTATTAGCTTAAAATTATTTAATCCGTATTAAATAATAATCTCAACATCTCATTGACTAATTTAATAGTCAATACCTCTGACTAACTGTTTAGTCGTATCCGGCATAAATGTGACTGTATTTTCATACCTTCACATCTCTCAAACGTGTCCTATAGGTGTGACGTATAGGGACCAGTTGATCACCGCCATCTGTATGACAATAACGTCAAACTTATCTAGCAAGCCAGCCGTTATTGATAAACATGGATCAACTGATAATAATACTGAAGTATGCCCTTGTGATCCTTTAAGAGATTTAGTAAGTCATTGTACTAACTGTCAAGGACACCAGCCCCAACAGAGGCGACACGACGCTTTGCGCCACAGGTTACGCAGATGCTAGCTTCCAAACGGATCGAGACGACTCGAAATCTCAGTCTGGATTCGTTTTTACTCTTAATGGCGCTGCTGTCAGCTGGAAAAGTTCTAAACAAAGTGTAACAGCAGATTCTACAACTTAGTCCGAGTACTATGCCGCTTCGGAAGAAGCTAAGGAAGCAATATGGATGCGTCAATTCTTACAAGGACTATCAGTAGTGCCTAGTTCGAATGACCCAATCACCGTTTATTGTGACAATAAAGGTGCCATCTTCCAAGCTAAGGAGCATAAGTCTAGCAACAAAGCTAGACATGTACAACGGAAAGCTCATCTAATCAGAGATTACGTGGAGCAAAAGGAGATATTCATTGATAAGATCGCTACGGCTGACAACATAGCTGATCCTCTCACAAAAGCATTACCACGTGATAAGCAAAAAGGGCACATTAATTCCATGGGAATCAGATGTGTTCCTAAGTTGTAGTACTCTTTTATGGATTCATGTTATAATTCATTTTCTCGTGTACTCTATTACAACCTCATTTTTATGATATTTAATGTTTTGTTTTTCATGTGGAATTGTACGACAATTTTGAACACCACAAAGTGAACTGATCAACATTACATCGTTTTTAGTCCTTGATTACCCACTTGAGCTAAACTCAGGTAATCATTTTTTGACGTTGGTTGATGGTGGGTTCAACGAGCCATAAGTCAAACAGTTGACTGACCAATCACAAAGGCGAGTTATACGGATATCTCGTAGGACACCCCGTGACAACGTTATGGAGTCCTAAATGTTTTATAACATTGGGTGCCAGGTCGTGGATAGGACATCTATAGTGTTCCTTAGAGTTGAGTCTTTTGACTTTCAACTGTCTCTTGAGATTAAGGCAGATTATGGGTAACTTTGGTTTCTTTCCCACGGTCTTCCGTAACAGGGGCCAAGAGGATTTTTTCTGGGTTATTTCTTGCTGCGCTTACATCTGCATGATTCGAGTTGAGGGAAATATCCAAACCCTTATCAAGATTTTATCATTTCTCAGGGCCACTCGAGGAGTAGTAACTGAAATGCATGGCCATGCTCGAATACAGATTCATTTTATCAGTTAAGTTACTCTCTAGTCGGGGAAGCCACTCTTGATACATATCGCTTGTGAGATACGACCTTTGCGAATACAGATTTGCAAATTGTCTTACATTGAGTGGGAGAAATTTTAAAAGGATATGAGAATCGGTTATCGCACCTACACTTGTACGGACAAGTGGGAGTTTGTTTGAGCCTGTGTCCTCCACATGTAGTGTGATAACGTCATTGCACATACCCTTGTACGGACAAGTGGGAGATTGTTGGGGCTGGTGTCCTTGACAGTTAGTACAATGACTTACTAAATATCTTAAAGGATCACAAGTGCATACTTCAGTATTATTATCAGTTTATCCACGTTTATCAATAACGGTTGGCTTGCTAGATAAGTTTGACGTTATTGTCATACGGATGGCGGTGATCAACTGGTCCCTATACGTCACACCTATAGGACACGTTTGAGAGATGTGAAGGTATGAAAATACAGTAACATTTATGCCGGATACGACTAAACAGTTAGTCAGAGGTATTGACTATTAAATTAGTCAATGAGATGTTGAGATTATTATTTAATACGGATTAAATAATTTTAGCTAATACGGATTACATGATTAATTCATAAAAATTAAATATAAACGGTTATATTTAATTAAATATTGAATTCGCGTATTAGTATAAACAGTTATATTAATTGGACTAATTATACAATATTGTAATTTTATCAGACCATTATTAATATATCGACTGTATTAATATCTAATAACATGTGTGCGATTTATAATAAATACCCGCGAATCATATTTTAGCAAAACGGGTCGAATCACGCATTGGAATAAGGTAAGAGTGGAAAGCCCACTCCTACCCGAACCCTAATTCGGCCGAACCAAGTAATAAAAAAGGAGAGGACTTCTCCTTTTGTTAGGTGACTGTTTTTTGACTGTTTTACTGATTAAAACACATCTCAAGAAAACTAGGGTTTTGAGAGCATTCTTCTCCCAAAACTCAGATCTCACATCTAAACCTCACAAAACTCTCCCCATATTGCAAGGCAATTGGAGAGCCTTTCTACCACACGCGGCATCGTCTCAATCTAAGTCTTGGGTGCAAGTTATAGGAGGGAATTTGCTTTAATTCCTGTTCTTAGGCCATTCGCACAAGGACCAAAGGTTGTATTCTCTTTTATGTTGTTTTTCTTATCTTATGACTATAATCACAATTGTAATTTTCGTTATAGTCCTTCATGTTTAAGGGCGAATTCATGTTATATTCCTCACAACCAGAGCGTAAGCCACTTCCTCCTAATCTTAAGTATGTTTTCCTAGATGACACTGAGCAGTATCCTGCAATTGTTAGTTCTAAACTTGATCCTAACCAACTTTCTGCCTTAATGACTGTTCTAAAAAAAAACAGGAAAGCTTTAGGTTATTCTTTGGATGACATTAAGGGCATCAGTCCTGATGTAACATCCCGTATTTTCATAAAATAAATTTTAAGGGTTTTTAATTATTTTAAGTAATAAAATAATATTTTAATAATTTACTGGGAAGTATTTTAATAAATCGTTGAGATCCGTCTTAAGAACCTTAAGTCCTTAAGACGAACTCAACTTGGCAACATGAATTCTTATCCTAAAACCCGTTCATGTTACCAAACCCGTTTTCCTTTGAAACGGGAAAGGACACATAAAAACCCTCCTAAAGCCTCAATGTGTCGACATATTGCTCCTCTCAAAATAAGAATACTGTTCTTCATATTTCTCATTTTCCTCTCTTAAAACTCAAGCTTAAATCCATTTTTCTTCATCATCCGGACTCCAAATCAGGGTAATAATTACATTTCCGGAATCCTCATGGAATTTGCAAGCCATCCGTCACTTCCAATTCTCGTTTCCTTCAATTCGAAATCTGGGCTGTTTTTGCATAATCCGTCTTTTAGGCTCTAAAATCCGTGTTTCTTGGTTGTAGGTGAAGGTTTAGACGACCCTAGTGTGGATAGCTACGTGGTGGAAGAGGAGCTTTGATCGGAATTGCTTTTAAGGTGACAATAATGAGAAACTCGGCCTTTACTTGTAATATTAGCACTTTTCATGTTTAGGATGGTTAAGCTTCTGAATTTTCATGTTGTTGTTGTTGATTGAACTTAGAAACCTGATAGGAATGTTCATACATGATGATTATATGCTTAGATGATGTTTCATATGCTTATTGGTTGAATTTCTGAAATTTATGCTTAAGACGGATACAAATCATATTCTTATTGATGATTGATGATTTTATGTGATGGGTAAACTTCATATGCTGTGATTTTAGAGGTCTTGAATCGATTAGAGGAGATTTGAATGTTATAGAGGATTTACGATTTTGCGTACAGCGGACTCTGAGCCGGTAGGCTGACTGGGAGCCGGTCGGCCGGCTCAGAGTTAGGGTGCCTTCTTTTGAATGTTCTGAAATCTGAGAAAGGTTTCTGAGCCGGTCAGTCGGCCGCCGGTCGACCGGCTCAGGATCCTTCTTGTGCGTTTTCAAAGTTTGCAAAGGCTTGGGAAAGTGACTCCCAGCCGGCAGGCCTGCAGCCGGTACACCGGCTGAGAGTCACTCCTTGTGTTTAAGATTTGAAGTTTGGCTTATGGGAAGGGACTCCCAGCCGGCTGGCCGGCGGACGGTCCACCGGCTGAGGGCCTCTTCTCATTTATTTTCAGACGGTTGATAGGCATGGGAAGGGACTCCCAGCCGGTGGACCGGCAGACGGTCTGGGACCGGCTGAGAGCCCTTGTTCTCATTATTTTGCTTTTAACTTCCAAACAATTTATCGGTTTTGTTTGAGATTCGTTCCGTGTTCCTTTCATGTGTGTTTGAGGTCCCCGGAGGATGGGCGACACTATATTGGGTTCGTGAATGGAGAGAGGATAGAGACCCCCCCCCCGGTCGGGTAACCGAAAGGGAAACCGGCTCTCCCTCAACTTAGTTCCCGGAATCAATTAAGTGTTGATTAGAAGTTAAGAAAGTAGAACTATAGATTAGTTCCTAGACTTTGATGATATTGTATTGATGCGTATTAAGTTATGCCTTAAGCTGGCCTCTGAACTTAATATGTGAGTTGATTGTCATATATGGGGATATGCCTTAAGTTGGTCTCTGAGCCCTATATGTGTATGGTTGTCGTGTCTGGGATATGCCTTAAGCTGGCCTCTGAGCCCAGACATGTTTTATTGTGATCGCGTTGGAACATGCCTTAAGTTGGCCTCTTAGTCTGACGAGTAGAGCAACTGCACAACGGGGTAGCTAAGGAACTGACACCTTGCCCGGAGTGTAGATGTTTGATGCTAGGACATGCCTTAAGCTGGCCTCTGAGTCTAGTATCTTGTGATGTGGTGAAGGGACATGCCTTAAGTTGGCCTCTGAGTCCTTTACTTTTGGATGCTAGTCCATGCGTTGTGATGTCGCCTCTGAGTCTAGTGTCTTGCTGATTGGCAGGTCCATGCCTTAAGTTGGCCTCTGAGTCCTTGCTTGCTGAATGATTGGTATTTAGGTTATGTCTTAAGTTGACCTCTGAACCTTATACTTGCTGAATGTGATAGGTATTTAGGTTATGTCTTAAGTTGACCTCTGAACCTTATACTTGCTGAATGTAATTGGTATTTAGGTTATGTCTTAAGTTGACCGCTGAACCTTATACTTGCTGTTTTATATCTGCTTGCCTTGAGTTGGTATAGTGTCAGATATGCATGATAGAAGTTGATGCTTATGATATAACTGTTGATATCGATGAGTATGATACTTGACTTTGTTATTGTTTATCCAAGGCATTGGATGACTCTTTAGTCAGTTTCGTAAATGGTTTGCACTGAAAGACCCCCCGACCGGGCAACCGGTAGGGAAACCGGCTCTCCTTCCAAATAGTTTCCGAAGTTGGTTGAGAGCCGTGCAGTAGTGATTGCATGATAGTTGGTGATCAGTTATTGAGATATTTCTATACTTCACATGTTTATATATGTTGGAGTGTTCTGTTTGTATTACTTGTTACGTGTCGTTACAAAAGGTGGCTAGGAGAACTCTAGTCACTCCCCACTGATTGTGGCGTACATGTTTTCATGTATGTAGGTACATGCAAGTTGGACGGGGTTCATTGAGAGCTAGCGAGTGATGATCCACTTGTCATCTTATGACTTACACTTTCGAGTAGCTAGACTCTAGTTTTTGATACTGTTATCTTTTGGTGCCCGTAGGGATGTTCCATCCCAGGCTTTGTCTATATTTGGTTTCCAGTACTAAGAACTGTTATACTTATCTATTTTGTTCATATCAGTTTCCAATTTCAGTTTTAATTCACCTCGCATGTGGTTTATGTTTAAAAAGTTTTAATTCCGCTGCATTTTTAGTACTTTGTATGTTTTATGTTTCCGCTTTCGCGAGGGGTTTTACAGTTGGTATCAGAGCATTGTTGCTCCCGACGCACTCATGTGACCCCCAACCTTAACTTGACCAAATAAACAAATAATGAATGAGAGATAGGGTAGATCTAAGGATTTATATTGTAGTCTATTTGTGAATGTTAATTGCTAAGTTAACAATTGTTTTCTTTTGAAGGATGGTGAGAACCACGGCTGCTGAGAACACTATAATGCAAGCACTTCATCAGTTGCTTGAGAACTAGAGACAGCAGGCAGAGACTGTTCCACCTCCTCCACCGCCAGGCAATGAGGCCAATAGGCCTGGTAGCTTCTCTTGGATAACATCACAGATGTCCAGGAGCCACGTGAAGACCTATGGAGGCGAGGTTGATCAGGTAGCTCTTACCGAGTGGTTCCGTGAGATGGAAAAGAGCTTCACCATGTACTCGGTTGGCAGAGAGGATAGAGTGCGGCTAGCCACTCACTTTTTGACCCTAGAGGCCGATAGATGGTGGGCATTGACCGGACCGACTTTCATTCTTGATCCTTTATTTGATTGGGAGGCTTTTAAGGATAAGCTCGAGACGAGGTTTTATCCTAAGGAGCTTAGATCACAGAGACTTAAGGAGTTCATGGACTTGAAGCAGGGTAAGATGTCCGTTCAGAGTACACCGACAAATTTAACCAGCTTGCACATTTCGCTTCGAAGTTTGTCAAGGATGAGGCTGAGAGAGTTTACTTCTATCGTGGGAAGTTAGGGTCGAGCATCGAGAGTATGGTTCACCGTGACTCGACTTCTTTTGTGGAGATTTATGATGATGCTATTTGGGCCGAGAGTTCCATTCGTGCCATAGATGCTGAGACCCGAGCTGCTACTTCCAGTGTTACTTCTCACCAGAGATCCGTTTACCAGGGGAAGAGACCGTTTGTTCCATCTACTTCTTCGCCTTCTTCTCAGAAGAAGCGATTTGATAGGTTTTCTGCTCCGGTTGCTAAGACCACTTTCTACATTAATACTGCTTCTAGTGTTTGCCACCGTTGTGGTAAACCATCTCATCTGGGTTTTGACTGTTTCAAGAATGCTTTTAAGTGTTATACCTGCAATGGATTTGGGCACAAGTCCTTTGAGTGTCTTGAGAGGAACACCGCACTTGGCAAGGCTGTCACAGTTGCTGCAGCGACTAAAGGAGGAAAGCCGAAGGGGAAGATCTTCGTGATGACTAGAGCTGAGGCTGAGGCTCATCCAGATATTGTGGCTGGTATCTTTTCTGTACTTGGCGCTGAGTGTCTTATTTTGTTTGACACTGGAGCTTCTTTATCATTTATATCGACTCAGTTCGCAGACCGTTTAGCTCTTGAGTCTTCCATGGTTGAGGAGACTTCCATTTCCTTACCTTCGGGAGATGTGTTTTCCTGCTCTTTGTCCCATAGGGATGTTCCGATTATTATTGGTCAAGCCACATTTCCAGCGGATTTACTGAGATTTCCTCTCAAGGAATTTGACATTATCCTGGGTATGGATTGGTTATCGCGATACCATGCTCGCTTCGAGTGTCGCGACCAGAAAATCTGCTTGAGGAGTTCTTCAGGAGTTCGTGTTTCCTATTGGGGAACTCGCCCTAAAAAGGGTGTTCGTGTTATTTCTTCGATGAAAGCATCTCATCTTCTTTGGAAGGGTTGCCAAGCCTTCATGTGTGTTATTTCAGCTGCAAAGCCATCGCTACCGAAGCTTGAGGAGGTAGCCATTGTTCGTGAGTTTCCAGATGTTTTCCCAGACGACTTGCCAGGGATACCGCCAGAGAGAGATGTGGAGGTTACCGTTGAGCTTGTTCCAGGTACCAGACCTATATCCAAGGCTCCCTACCGTATGGCTCCCCCAGAGTTGAAAGAATTGAAGCAACAGTTGGAAGAGATGATCGAGAAAGGATTCATTAAACCGAGTGCTTCTCCGTGGGGTGCTCCAGTTTTATTTGTTAAGAAGAAAGATGGTTCCATAAGACTTTGCATTGATTATAGGGAGTTGAACAGAGTGACTGTAAAGAACAAATATCCTTTGCCGAGAATTGATGATTTGTTCGATCAGTTGAGGGGTGCTTCGAGGTTTTCTAAGATTGATCTTCGATCGGTTTATCATCAGATCCCAGTGAGAGAGGCTGATATTGCGAAGACTGCTTTTCGTACCAGATATGGGCATTTTGAGTTCGTGGTTATGCCTTTTGGGTTGACTAATGCACCTGCTATCTTTATGGACCAGATGAACCGCACCTTTAGTGAGTTTCTTGACACTTGTGTTGTGGTGTTTATTGATGACATCCTCATTTACTCGAAGACCGATGAGGAGCATGCCGAGCATCTCCGATTGATCCTTGGGATTTTACGTCGACAGAAGTGGTTCGCGAAGTTCTCTAAGTGTGATTTTTGGCTTTCTAAGGTTGCATTTCTTGGACATGTGATATCTAGTGATGGAGTTATGGTTAATCCCACGAAGATTGAGGCCGTTGTTGATTGGGAGAGTCCCAAAGATGTGGGAGAGATTCGTAGTTTTCTTGGTTTAGCAGGTTACTACCGTCGATTTATTGAGGAATTCTCTAGATTGGCTCGTCCGATGACTCAGTTATTGAAGAAGGAAGCTAAATTTGTTTGGACCGACAAGTGTAAGAGCTCTTTCCAGGAATTGAAGACTAGGTTGACTTCCGCTCCTATACTTGCTTTGCCAGAGATCGGGGTTGACTTTGATGTTTACTGCGATGCTTCGATGTTAGGGCTTGGATGTGTGTTGATGCAGAGTGGTAAGGTGATAGCTTACTCATCTAGACAGTTGCGAGTTCACGAGGTGAACTATCCGACGCATGAGCTTGAGTTAGCTGCAGTTGTTCACGCCCTGAAGATGTGGCGTCATTACTTGATTGGATCTCATTGTCGCATTTTCACGGATCACAAGAGTCTAAAGTACATTTTCACCCAGAAAGACCTCAATATGCGACAGCGTTGTTGGCTAGAGTAGGTTAAGGATTATGACATTGAGTTATTGTATCATGAGGGAAAGGCCAATGTGGTTGCTGATGCGCTTAGCCGCAAGACTTCTCATTCGATGTGTGCTATGCGTGTATTGCCCGATGAGTTGTGTTCCGAGTTCCGAAATTTGAGATTAGAGATGGTTGGTAGTAGTTTTGATTGGTTATCTGCTATGACTGCCGAGCCGACATTGTATTAGGAGATTCGCCAGAGTTTGCCTACAGATGCTGCTTTCCGGAAGTTCAAGGCTAAGATTTTGAGTGGTGTTGCACCAGATTTGGTGATTGATTCTGATGGTTTCCTTAGATTCCGAGGTAGGATGTATGTTCCAGATGTGCCAGATTTGAGGAAGAGAGTTTTAGATGACGCTCACCTGGCGCCTTATTCAGTTCATCCGGGCGGAGAGAAGATGCACAAGGACTTGAGACTTATATTTTGGTGGCCCGGGATGAAGAAAGACATTTTGGATTACGTAAGTAGGTGCTTGACTTGTCAACAAGTCAAGATAGAGCATAGGAGGTCAGGTGGTTTGTTACAGCCGCTCCACGTTCCTCAGTGGAAGTGGGAGTGCATTTCGATGGACTTCGTGACAGCATTGCCTAAGACAGTGGGAGGAAAGGATGCGATTTGGGTTGTGGTCGATAGGCTAACTAAGTGTGCCAGATTTGTGCCTATCAGAGAGACATGGGATATGGACCGTTTAGCCAGGGCATATATTGAAGAGATAGTCCGTTACCATGGTGTTCCGAGAGAGATCGTTTCTGATCGTGATCCTCGTTTCTGTTCCTGATTTTGGAAGGCTTTACAGGAGGCTATGGGTAGCCATTTGCTGATGAGTACCGCATTTCATGCCGCGACTGATGGACAGTCCGAGAGGACTATTCAGACATTAGAGGACTTGCTCCGTGCTTGTGCACTTGATTTCCAGAGTTCTTGGGAGCAGTGTCTACCGTTAGTTGAGTTTTCCAACAACAACAGTTACCATTCATCTATTGGTATGGCTCCGTATGAGGCGCTCTATGGTAGGAAGTGTCGTAGTCCGATCTGTTAGGATCAGGCGAGCGACGTGCACGACCTAGGACCAGATCAGTTAGCTGTGACGATTGACCAGGTTCAACTTATCAGAGGTAAGATAAAGGCTGCTCAGGACCGGCAGAAATCCTATGCTGATGTCCGCCGTAGACCTCTCGAGTTTGAGTTGGGAGACAGAGTTTTCCTGTGAGTTTCACCGATGAAGGGCGTCAAGAGGTTTGGCGTTAAGGGCAAGCTGAGCCCTAAGTATAGTGGGCCATTTGAGATCGTGAAGAGGATTGGTGCTCCTGCTTATCGTTTGGACTTGCCTTCTAGTTTGGGCAAGGTTCATAGCGTCTTTCATGTTTCTCAGCTCCGTAAGTATGTTAGTGACCCGAGTCATGTTCTTCCTAGAGAGATCGAGAACTTAGAGCCGAGTCTTGCTTTCGAGGAGCGTCCCGTGAAGATTCTAGACCGTCAGGACAGGAAGCTTAGGAGCAAGGTGGTGCCTTTAGCGAAGATCCTTTAGCGTTGCGGTGATGTTGAGGAGCAGACGTGGGAGACCGAGGCATCGATGCGTGCTGCGTGCTGCGCATCCTTCTCTTTTCGATTGAGGTATAGTTATTTAGAATTTATCTTCGTTCGAGTTTCGAGGACGAAACTTTTTGAAGTTTGGGAGATTGTAACATCCCGTATTTTCATAAAATATATTTTAAGGGTTTTTAATTATTTTAAGTAATAAAATAATATTTTAATAATTTATTGGGAAGTATTTTAATAAATCGTTGAGATCCGTCTTAAGAACCTTAAGTACTTAAGAGGAACTCAACTTGGCAACTTGAATTCATATCCTAAAACCCGTTCATGTTGCCAAACCCGTTTTCCTTTGAAACGGGAAAGGACACATAAAAACCCTCCTAAAGCCTCAATGTGTCGACATATTGTTCCTCTCAAAATAAGAATACTGTTCTTCATATTTCTCATTTTCCTCTCTTAAAACTCAAGCTTAAATCCATTTTTCTTCATCATCCGGACTCCAAATCAAGGAAATAATTACATTTTCGGAATCCTCATGGAATTTGCAAGCCATCCGTCACTTCCAATTCTCGTTTCCTTCAATTCGAAATCTGGGCTGTTTTTGCATAATCCGTCTTTTAGGCTCTAAAATCCGTGTTTCTTGGTTGTAGGTGAAAGTTTAGACGACCCTAGTGTGGATAGCTACGTGGTGGAAGAGGAGCTTCGATCGGAATTGCTTTTAAGGTGACAATAATGAGAAACTCGGCCTTTACTTGTAATATTAGAACTTTTCATGTTTAGGATGGTTAAGCTTCTAAATTTTCATGTTTTCGTTGTTGATTGAACTTAGAAACATGATAGGAATGTTCATACATGATGATTATATGCTTAGATGATGTTTCATATGCTTAGTGGTTGAATTTCTGAAATTTATGCTTAAGACGGATACAAATCATATTCTTATTGAGGATTGTTTGTGGGATTAATTGCTGGTAGTTAGTATATTTGATGATTTTATGTGATGGGTAAACTTCATATGCTGTGATTTTAGAGGTCTTGAATCGATTAGAGGAGATTTGAATGTTATAGAGGATTTACGATTTTGCCTACAGCGGACTCTGAGCCGGTAGGCTGACCGGCAGTCGGTCGGCCGACTCAGAGTCAGGGTGCCTTCTTTTGAATGTTCTGAAATCTGAGAAAGGTTTCCGAGCCGGTCAGTCGGCCGCCGGTTGACCGGCTCAGGATCCTTCTTGTGCGTTTTCAAAGTTTTCAAAGGCTTGGGAAAGTGACTCCCAGCCGGCAGGCCGGCAGCCGATACACCGGCTGAGAGTCACTCCTTGTGTTTGAGATTTGAAGTTTTGTAAAACCCCTCGCGAAAGCGGAAATATAAAACACACAAAGTACTAAAAATGCAGCGGAATTAAAAATTTTTAAACAAAAACATCATGCGAGGTGAATTAAAACTGAAACTGGAACCAACAACTGATATAAACAAAATAGATAAGTAAAACAGTTCTAAGTACGAAAACCAAATATATACAAAGCCTGGTATGGAACATCCCTACAGGCACGAAAACATGAACTGTATCAAAACTAAGAGTCTAGCTAATCGGTGAAGTGTAAGTCATATGATGAAAGGATCATCACTCGCTAGCTCTCAAGTGAACCCCGTCCAACTTGCATGTACCTACATACATGAAAACATGTACGCCACAATCAGTGGGGAGTGACTAGAGTTCTCCTAGCCACCTTTTGTAACGACATGTAACAAGCAAAGCAAACAAAATACTCCAACATATATAAACATGTGAAGTATAACAATATCTCAATAATTGATCAACAACTATCATGCAATCACTAATGCACGACTCTCAACCAACTTCATAAACCGTTTGGAAGGAGAGCCGGTTTCCCTACAAGTTACCCAGTCGGGGGGTCTTTCAGTCCAACTATTTATGAAACCGATCAAAGAGTCATCCAATGCCTTGGATGAACAAACTATAACTCAAGTAAAACAATCATTAACTTCATCATGCATATCTGACACTGTACCAATCTCAAGGCAAGCAGATATAAAACATCAATGAACACTAGCAATGGGTCCAGAGGTGAACTTAACACATATCCCACTACCAAACAATGTCGGGTCCAGTGGTGAACTTAACACATATCCCAACATGCAATTCAAGTAAAGGGTCCAGGGGTGAACTTAACACATATCCCTATACATACAATTCAAGTAAAGGGTCCAGAGGTGAACTTAACACATATCCCTATACATCCACAAGCAAAGGGTCCAGAGGTGAACTTAACACATATCCCAATGCTACAAACAAGTATTGGGTCCAGAGGTGAACTTAACACATATCCCAATACACAGCTATCGCACACCGGGTCCAGAGGTGAACTTAACACATATCCCGTGTACGACAACCGATCACGTGTCAGGTCCAAAGGTGAGCTTAACACATATCCTGACACGCCACAAGCAAAACACGTAATGGGTCCAGAGGTGAACTTAACACATATCCCATCACGCGACATACAAAACACGTAATGGGTCCAGAGGTGAACTTAACACATATCCCATCACGCGACATACAACTCAACCATTAACATCCAAAGATAGAAACTAACCTATAGTTCTAACTTCTTAATCCACTAAACAACACTTAATTGATCCCGGGAACTAAGATGAGGGAGAGCCGGTTTCCCTTTCGGTTACCCGACCGGGGGGTCTCTATCCTCACTCCATTCCCGAACCCAATATAGTGTCGCCCATCCTCCGGGGACCTCAACCACATATCAAAGGCACGAAGAACGAGTTTCAATCAAAACCGATAAACCGTTTAAAAGTTACGGGCTAGATACGAATTCAAAATAAAAACAAGCTACAGGCGTCCCCAGCCGGTCGGCAGGCAGCCGGCCCACCGACTGGACACCCATCTCAGCCTTCCTCTTTTAATACGCAAAAAACCCAAAAAGGGCTCCCAGCCGGTCGGCAGACAGCCGGCCTACCGGCTGGGAAGCCAACTCCCCTTTATTCACTTACGCAACACTTACCAATGAGGCTCCCAGCCGGTTGGCAGGCGGCCGGTCCACCGGCTGGGCACCTCAAATCCTACACTTTATAATCTACGCAAGAAACCCACAAGAGGCTACCAGCCGGTCGGCAGGCAGCCGGCCTACCGGCTGGCAGCGCAAAGCCTATAAATTCAATTTTCGCAAAAAAACCAAGATGCACTCCCAGCCGGTCGAACCGGTCGACCGGCGGCCGGTCGGTCGACCGGCTCAGAATGTCTGAGCACGAAAACGCAAATTCCAGCAATAACAAAATTCGACTGTAATGATTCTAAACCTCAAGATTTGCATCAACAATTGTTTACCCATATGAGTCAATTTTCATGCAATTCAGGTGGTTTGGTTTAGGCGGAAAATATGATGCAAAACAAATATGTGAATGAAAAGCAAAACGGAAATAAAAACAAAAATAAAACAAGTCCTAGTGTGGCCTATCCTACCAAAAAGAACAAAAATACAATTTGGAATCCATACAGCAATGGACCCTGGAAGCTTGTCTTGTCTTGATGTTCCTTCTTGGTGATGTAGTAGGAGTGAGCAATCCGATCTCCGTCTTGGTCCTCTTTATTACATTTGATGAATTACATAATAAAATCCTATTATTACATTCTAATTCCCAAAAACGTAAAAAAAAATATTACACAAGGGAGATTCGAGATCTCATAAATACATCACAAATTATGTTTCCTTCATTACGAAAACATAATTTACTAAGGCCATACTAAGTATTACAAATTACAACTGATTGCAAAAACGTAAATAAATCCATTCATCCATTCAACAATAATATATAATATATAAAATAATGCATCATACTAATTAAATTAATCTTTCAAGACATAATTCCGTAATTATGTAGAGTAATTTACCCAAACCACCATTTAATGACTTAAATTATGTGATAATTCCGTAATTAATCACATAATATTAACCAAACAAAATATATTCAATTATCGTATAATATGAATTAATCCAACATTATTTTAAACCTTTTTAAAATAATTGGGTATTAAAACTTGTGAACTTTTTCACAACATGTATACATTATCCTTACAATGCATAACAAGGAAAAAAAACAAGACGAAAACAACCCGTAAAAATCAGCCGAGAAAAAGAAATAATAAAAAAAAAGGTTGCTCAAAAAAAGATTTTCTTTTTTTTTCTTTTTCGCGTGAACAGTACGGCGGATTTTTATTTTTTTTTTTCTTTTTTTTTTCAAAAAAATGAACTTGAAAAATAATGTCGGGTTGCTAAAATACAAGATCGATAACATTCAAAATCTAATCCTTTTAGACATTGATATAATCTTAATAATTCAAATTAACCTTTTAAAACCAATATCAAGATTATCGTGGGATCGATAATTTAGCAAATTATTTCGTTCAAGAACATTCAAGACGATTCCCTTTTACGTTTTAACTCAATCCTTATTAAATTAAAACATCTACAAATTTATTATTTTGTCATCTTAACTAATTAATACAACAACAATAAATCAAAAAGGAAAACGACAAACACAAAAAAATGTCTCGGCTAAGAAAATTGCGACGACTTTTTTTTTTCTCAAAACGTTTATGAAAATCATACAAAAATAAATTTCGTAAGCCTTAGTCTCTGATACCACTTGTGGGAAAACATCTGTATATATTCCCAATTCTTTATATGCAGGATTATAACAAATTTATAATGTATGATTTATAGTCATAAACGAAGAACAAGATACAAAGATTGGGATTAAGAATTAACCTTCTGTCCTTGCAAAAGCCTAAGATCAGATATCAAAACAGATATCCTCCTAATTGTTGCACCCAAGATGTCCTGAGAAATACCTTTTCCTGAGCTAAAAATTGCAAAATTACCTTTAATTTTGTGTAAGATGAAAGCTAGAGAGGGAGAGAGGAAGGAAGTAGTCGCGTAACTCGTGCTCCTTAAGTGCAGAGTGAATGCCCTATTTATAGCTGCAAACAACCTTGCTATTAGACATCAACTAGGATTTCCCAAATCAGTATTTGGTTCTACCTACAACACTTCATAACAACTGAACAACTTAATAATTGCTCAGACCGAAATTCTATCTTTATAGAATCGGTTATATCGCTCTCTCTTGTGTAATATTTATCTTATAAATATCTTATATTTATAATCCACTAATTAAATATAACCTTTTATATTTAATTAAATCATTTACTCTTTATTAAATAATTTCATTACACATAATTATATATGACATTTTATATTTAATTACGAATTAACATTTTAATTCGTCTCAGCTAATATTATTTAATCAGTATTAAATAATTATGGCATCAATACATTGACTAACCGTTTAGTCATATAGGGTATCAATATGATTACATTTTCATCTAATCATATCTCTCAGATTCCATCCTTTAGGTGTGACTCTTAGGGACCAGTTGATTACCGCCATCTGTATGACAATAATGTCAAACTTTCTAGCAAGCCAACCGTTATTGATAAACGTGAATCAACTGGCTAAAATACAAAGTATACTCTGTGTTCCTTTAAGAGATTTATACTTGTTGTCGCACTAACTGTTGAGAACACTAACTCCAACAAATAATAACGATACTCATAGCGATAAATATGACAAACATTCAATTAACAAACAAGGTTTCGGGAATCTTTCTAGCCGGTATAACAATAATGAAAATAAACAAAACTGAATTAATAAAGAGGGATTACCGCGACAAAGGAATTCCAGAACCGAATTGTTGATTAGAATTGAATACGTGGAACAGAAAGTTTGCTTGAAGATAAACTAAGAACAACCTTTGTAACTAAAAATAATTCTAATGCTAAAACTAATTTTATGAGATTTGAAGTGAACTAAAAGATTAAGGTAAAGCTTGGTAGATGAAAAGATGATTAATCTTCTGACGGAATTAGGCTTAAATAAGAGATTATGAAAGTCAAACACATTAACCTAATCATCCGTGGGCTTTTTCTGATTTTCCAAATCCCGCGCTTTGGTCGACCGACCGATGATGCTGGTCGGTCGACCAGTTATCGGGCCTGCTGAGCTTTCTGATCTTGAATTGAGAATTCTGAACTTTAGTTGTCAGGTACCTTGGTCGACCGACCACTGTGTTAGGTCGGTCGACTGAGGGTGCTGCTATGTCAGCTCATTTTACTTCAGAAATTGGTCTTTTGGTCCTCGGATCGCGCATTGGGTTCCGCTCCTTCTTCATTCTTTCCTTCCTTCAACCGTGCAAAGATCTCGAGGATAAATTTGGCTCAAAATCGCCTTGTTTCCGCATAATTCTGCAAACTAGCATAAAAATACGAAAGTAGACGAAAAAAGGGAAATAGGGACTAAAACTTGCAAATGAGCTCTGAAATGCGTGTAAAAATAGATGTAAAACATCATAAAATATATACGCATCAAAGATCACTTGTGAGGCACGACCTAGGATGACGCCTTGCATTGAGTGGAAGATTGTAATAGGACAAGAGAATTGGTGACACACTTGTATCGGACAAGTCGGAGATTGTTGGGAAAAGTGTCCTCGACAATAGTGTGATCACATGATTTTATAATTTATTATAAAATCGTAAAATCTCATATATATATATATATATATTTATATATTGAATACGGAAGGCATTGATATATTATTAAGTCGACTGGTCGTCATTTATCGGTAATGATTGGCTTTAAATAGTTTGACATTATCATCATATGATGGTGGTGATATGTTGATCCCTTAAGGTCACACCTATAGGATGAAGCGTAAATTGATAATTAATTAATTGTATGCGATACAGATGAATTAATCCCTTATATATAAAAGTTGTTTTTGTCTTATTAAATAAGACTTGATCGATTCAGTGATTAAAATGTTAATTGCTAAATAGAGTTAAGGTTTTGTATTTGTTTTGAGGTATAGGTAATTAGTTATTTACGTTTACAAAGAGTTGTAAATTTAACTGACTAGTAATTATGGGACCCATTAAATATTGATATAATGATAGTATACTACTCAAATGTTGAGTGCATATTGTTTTATTAACTACAATATTGTTATAGAATAGAAAATAGAGGAAATGTAAAGAGAGAATTCAAGAGGAAGATTCAATAGTTGTATTCATATTCATCTCAAGAGGGGTTTATATAATACATAACATGGGAGAAAAACCTAATTACATAAGTATTATAATGGGCCATAAAGCCCAATGGACATCCACATTAGACATTTCATAACACTCCCCCTTGGATGTACATTACTGAAGAACATGCCTCGTTAAAAACCTTCCTAGAAAAGCCCGCTGGGAAAAACACTAGTGAAGGAAAAGAGTACAATAATCTTCAAATATGCATAATCAGCTGCCTCGTTAAAACCTTTCCATGGAAAACCCGGTAGGACAAAACCATAGGATAAGGAAAAAGAGTACAGCGTTTGCACACTCCCCTGGTGGTTACATCACTTAAATTAATGTCAATGCATCTCATGATGTAGCACAATTTCTCAATCTTGGAAAAAATTATCTTCGTAATGAATCAACTTTATAGGTGCCTTCGATTAATAGGAGTCGTTGATTGCTTCAAATTTCAAAATACGAAGATAGTAATTCATAACGATTTTCGCATCTTCACTTCAAATAATCTTGTCACTTTTATATAACTGCACCTTTTCTTTGAATGGTCATAACATCAATAATAATGTGCATGCATATGATATGTGACTAAGTTCTAAACTATATGATATGAAGTAATGCAATGACGTTATAGGAAAACAATATGGAAAATGCTAAACTAAGTCTACTTATGCATACGATGACTCGATAATGAATACTGTAAAATTTTATTTTCAATATTTGTAATTTGGTTGAGCTCATAACCATTAAAATGTCGACAGTCAATTGGACTTATAAATGTCCTAATTCAATTGACAATTGAATATTGCGCGCAAATGTGTATCCGTTTCATATGGATATACTTTTATGATCATACAATATCTTTCATATATTACACTATAGGTGTAATTTAATCTGATAAAACTTATTTTGTTTTACCAACTTTTCACTTACTTTCTCCCCCTAAGGTGGTAAAATTATTTTTAAGATAGATTGCAATCATTGTTATAACCAGCTTACGAAACGATTTCTCATTATCTTATACTAATGAGATTCATTAATGGGCATTATCGTAGAATTTTATATAATATCTCGGGAGTATGTAGTGTAGAATGCAATTGAGTATCTTTTCATAACACTTATAGTTCTCAATTCATTATAATGCTTCATATATAGGAATTGGATATGCCTTAATATGTGCAATTGTGCATTTACTTGTCAAACTTGAAGTTGGATGCTAACCTTATGGTTAGCTATTATGACATATGTGATTAAGATAATTAATTTTATCTTGGCAAATAAATGATAATATATGACACTTCTAGTATGTCCCATGCAAATCATCAAAAAGGACTAATATCCCTTTGGGAAATATTATGATGATATTGAATTTCATTAACCAACATTTTCCCATTTTAATGGTGTTAACAATTATTTCATATAAAAATCCAAGAATCTGTCATTTCATTAGACAATGAAATAAATAAATAATATGGGTAATAATATGGTGATAGCCTGATAGGAGATGACGTAAACTAAACTGATAAGAGAAGATCACATATTATATTGATAAAAGGTCGTCTTAAATTATAATAACGACTGTGTCTCATGGTAAATAGATATGAGATCGTCGAAAATTAGCTATATAGGAACCCGTCTAAATTAGATAGAGATGATATCGTCTTAAATTATAATGACGATTGTTTCCCATGTTAAATAGATATGAGATCATCTAAAATTAATTAGATACGAACTCGCCTAAATTAAATAGATATGATATCAACTTAATTAAATTATAATGACGATTGTGTCTCATATTAAATTGATAGAGTATTGTCTTAAATTATGATGACAAAAGACTATTTAACATTAAATATATTGGAGATCTTTCTTATGTTAAATAATTATAAGATGTCTCGAAATAGATAGATGGGAGGTTGTCTCACATTAGATAAATATGATATCATCTCAAATGAAAATAATAGCAGAAGATCTCACATGATATTGATTGGAGACTAATTTACATTAAGTTCATAGTAGATCGTCTCATGTTAAAATAATATAAGATCGTCTTTAAATTACAATGACAACCATCTCATGTTAAAGAAATATGAGAAAATGTCAAATTAATTAGATAGAAATTCGTCTCATCCATAGAATAAATATGATATCGTCTCAAAATAATTAGATATAGGAGACTATCTTAATTAAATAAATATGAGCCCGTCTCAATAAAATAGATTTAGGAGTCCATCTCTGTAACACCCACATTTAACTAGGAGCCTAAACTAGGACTTCCAGGGTAAATAAGACTGTTACCATCCTGGATAACTCAGGGTAAGAGATAATCATAGTGAAAGATAAACAGTAGTTTAGATTACTTAACCAAGAGTCGAAACTAAACTGTTACATGCATAGTCTGAAAACCAAAACTCAACATATGAAAAGTACAAACGAACTATTACAAGCTAGGTGATCTATAACTAGGTGAGTCTGATCCAAGTTTCTCTCTCCAAGCCTAGTCCGTCTGTCTTTGCCCTGAAAAATCTACTCCTCATCCCAGATCATCGTAGGTGAACACGAATACACTGTCAACCTCGCGGTTGAGTAGGATAACACAATAACAAAATACAATATAAATGATATGAAATGCCATGATATGCTCGAGCTTAATCTCATTCTCATTCTCATTCACAAACCCGTAACACCCAGCCATACCGAACCTCCAGGCAGACTATACTCGGCCGTCGCCGAACACCAGCATAACATCTGAGGTCACCAGGTCTAGCCCTGCAGAGCTAGCCTGGGCCCAATAATATCTCATCATCAACTCAATCTGTAACCAATGCTCATGCCATGCTTATGAATGCAATATTAAAGAACCAACACTGAAAATCAATCTCATAATAATCATACTTGCATTCATAACATCCAATCACATACATACGTAACACATTACAGAAATAGTTCCAGTGTATCCTACGTGGCGTAGCAAATCTGCAAACAAGCAAAGACCGTCTAGAAGTATTCCTCCTCGAACTCAGTTCCTATAAATATTACTTAAATCAAAAGCTATTCGTACAATTAACAACCCGACCCACCACGGTCGTAACACACCCCCAATAAGATGGGAGGTATGCCTTTGGGCCCATTATTTGTCCTCACTTAAGCCCAAAAGCACAAGGCCTTGTTAGTAAGTGGTGGGTGGGAGCTATTATAAACATATCACAAGCCTCTCAATCTACTGATGTGGGACAAATCTCCACACATCTCAATCATACTCTTAGGGTGTTACAAACTCCCCCACTTAAAAAACACAACGTCCTCGTTGTGCCTCAAACTTGACCACAACCAGGGCCAGAATCCTCCCCGCTAGGTGTGTGACCCGGGTACTCCCGACCACAGGCTCACCACACGGTCGCAGGGTCGCTCTGATAGCATTTGTAACAACCCGACCCACCACGGTCGTAACACACCCCCAATAAGATGGGAGGTATGCCTTTGGGCCCATTATTTGTCCTCACTTAAGCCCAAAAGCACAAGGCCTTGTTAGTAAGTGGTGGGTGGGAGCTATTATAAACATATCACAAGCCTCTCAATCTACCGATGTGGGACAAATCTCCACACATCTCAATCATACTCTTAGGGTGTTACAACTTGCTCATGCTTATTTCATGCCAATTATAAACTTACTAAAAGTAGTACCTACTAAAATAACACGTACTAAAAATAGCATATGACCAATTAAACGATTAATACTTAAATCAATATCACAATAATATAATTACGAATAACCTCACAATAATAATTAGACTTAGTACAAACATGACTAATACTAAAAATAATATCACTAACCCAAAATCACCAAATTCTAATAATTCCATAAGTAATAATCATAAATAACATTAATAATAATAATAATAATAATAATAATAATAATAATAATAGTAATAATAATAATAACAATCATAATCACCATGATTAATAATAATCATAGTTATCAAAGGAGTGATTACAACCCACCAAACCCAAAATTCAACTCACGCAACCCACGGTGAAACACGCATCAGACCAGCCTTTGTGAACAAACAGACCTGCCGACAGCCTTATCATCCACCACTACCAACACCCACCGAAGCCCCTGGCCTCCCCACTGGCACCACCAAGCTCGCCCCTGAGCGGTGGTGATCCCAGGGAGGAGGTCAGTGGCCATCCTCAGCCTCCCACGACACCCAAGTAGACGCACAAACCCAGCAACACCACCACAACACCTGTTTTACGTTTTTTCTGGTACAAAACAAAACCTGCGGTAAAAATTCCCTCAACCACCACGAACCTCCGCGACAGCCACCATTACAGACCCCATGCTACCCCCTAACAACCTACCCTAACACCCAACTCAAAAGGACAAACACTGCATCAGAAAAAACATACGAAAGTTCCTGCCCAGAGTCACTGTTCTAAAACGACACCCTAACATCCTTTGTCCCCCCAAACGAAACTTTCTTTAACACCCTCACGACACACCCCCAATGTAACATCCCGTATTTTCGTAAAATCTAATTTAAGCGTTTTAAATTATTTTACGTATAAAATAATATTTTAATAATTTATTTTGAAAGGTTTTAATTTATTTAGTAAGATCCGTCTTAAGAACCTTAAGTCCTTAAGACGAATACTACTTGGTAAACTTAAACTCGTATCATAAATATCCGTTCAAGTGTCCGACCCATTTAATTGACTCGGAAAGGACAGTCCATAAAACCCCCATAAACCCTTTCCATCGACACATTCCTCATCACCATCAACATTTTTACAGTAAACACAAACCTCATAAACCTCCATTTTATTCCTCCTTCTTTTGAGAAATTCTTCATCATCCGGTACTCGAATCGAGGTAACAACGACATTTTCGGAATCCTCATTCGATTTCCAAGCCATCTATCACTTTCTTTTTGTAAATCCTTTCACTCGAAAATTGGGCTGTTTTCTCTTAGTTCCGTTTTAAGTGCTTAAAATCCGTTTTATATGCTTGTAGGTGTTGGCTTAGAGGATCCAGAGATCGATAGCTACATTGTTGAGGAAGATCTTTAGCCGGATTAGCTTGGAAGGTGACGATAATGAGAAACTCGGCCTTTATGTGTATATTAGCATGTTTGTTGTGATTCTTGTGTTGGTTTCTGTTTTTGTTGATATACATTGATCAAAGGACTTAGTAATATGTTTAGGATGTTTGCTATGTGAAGAATTCATGCTTTAAAGTGTTGTTATATGTTCATAAGCATATTTTCAGTTTTTCGCATTTTGCGACGGATACTTATTAAACTCATTTGAGGATTGTTATGGGACTTATGTGCTGTTAGATTAGTAGTATTTGGTGTTTGATAATGTTGGGAAATCACCAATTGTGGCCTTGCTTGAGTTGTTGTGTCGAATTATGAAGTTTAGACTTGGCTGGAAAAACGCGATTTCGTATCAGGCTCTCTGAGCCGGTCGACCGACCGGCCGCCGGTCGACCGGCTGAGAGTGTTTCTTTGTGTTTTTGCGATTTTAGGAAAATTTGGCCTTAGGACTGCCAGCCGGCCGACCGGCTGCCTGCCGACCGGCTGGTAGTCTCATAGTGTTGTTTGTGTTTGCGAAGAATATAGGATAGAAGGGGAGCCCAGCCGGCAGACCTGCCGCCTGCCAGCCGGCTGGGAGTGTATGTGGGTTGGTGTACGAGTTAGTGAAGGCTAGGGAAATGGGGTCCCAGCCGGCCGACCGGCTGCCTGCCGACCGGCTGGGAGCCCTTTGTGTTGTCGTTGTTTTTGAAAGAAAGAAAAGAAGGTCGGGTTACCAGCCGGTGGACCGGCTGCCGGTGGACCGGCTGCCGGCCGACCGGCTGGGAACCCCTGTAGCATATTTTGAATTCGTAATTTATTCGTATCTTTCAAACGGTTAATCGGTTTTTGTTGAAACTCGTTCTGTACACCTTTGACATGCATTTGAGGTCCCCTGTGTACAGGCAACATTATATTGGGTTCGGGAATGGAGTAAGGATAGAGACCCCCCGGTCGGGTAACCGAAAGGGAAGCCGGCTCTCCCTCAACTTAGTTCCCGGGGTCAATTAAGTGTTGATTAGAAGTTAAAGAAAATTAGAACTATAGTTTAGTTCATAGACTTTGGTTGATATTGTATTGATGCGTATTAAGTTATGCCTTAAGCTGGCCTCTGAACTTAATACGTGAGTTGTTTGTCATATATGGGGATATGCCTTAAGTTGGCCTCTGAGCCCTATATGTGTATGTTTGTCGTGTCTGGAACATGCCTTAAGCTGGCCTCTGAGTTCAGACATGTGTGATAGTGATCGCGTCGGAACATGCCTCAAGTTGGCCTCTGAGTCTGACGAGTAGAGCAACTGCACAACGGGGTAGCTAAGGAACTGACACCTTGCCCGGGGTGCAGATGTTTGGTGCTAGAACATGCCTTAAGCTGGCCTCTGAGTTTAGTACCTTGTGATGTGGTGAAGGGACATGCCTTAAGCTGGCCTCTGAGTCCTTTACTTTTGGATGCTAGTCTATGCCTTAAGTTGGCCGCTGAGTCTAGTGTCTTGCTGATTGGCAGGTCCATGCCTTAAGTTGGCCTCTGAGTCCTCGCTTGCTGAATGTTTGGTGTTTAGGTTATGTCTTAAGTTGACCGCTGAACCTTTACACTTGCTGAATGTTTTGGTATTAGGTTATGTCTTAAGTTGACCGCTGAACCTTTTACTTGCTGAACTTATCTGCTTGCCTTGAGTTGGTACGTGTCAAGACATAGTTTTGATAAGGATGAGTAAATGTATATGTGTTTGAGTTATGGTTTGATCATCCAAGGCATTGGGTGACTCTTAGTTCGGTTTCATAAATAGTTGGATTGAAAGACCCCCCGACTGGGTAACCAGTAGGGAAACCGGCTCTCCTTCCTAACGGTTTATGAAGTTGGTTGAGAGCCGTGCACTAGAGTTGGCATGTTTTTATGAGATCAATCGATGAGATGTTTATGCTTCACATGTTGATATATGTTGGAGTATTCTGTATTGTTTTATGTGTTACGTGTTGTCACAAAAGGTGGCTAGGAGAACTCTAGTCACTCCCCACTGATTGTGGCGTACATGTTTTCATGTATGTAGGTACATGCAGGTTGGAGCAGGGTTACGAGAGGGCTAGCGAGTGATGATCCTGTTGTCATCATATGACTTACCTTATATCGCCTAGCTAGACTCTTAGACTTTCGATACATTTGTTTTTGGTGCCTGTAGGGATGTTCCATCCCAGGCTGATGTATATATTTGTTTTTGATACTTAGAACTGTTACTTATCTATTTTGGTTTATTTCAGTTTCAGTTTCCGTTTCAGTTTAAGACTTCTCGCATGTTGTTTAGTTTGCTTTAAAAAGTTTTAAATTCCGCTGCATTTTTAGTACTTTTGTATGTTTAAATTTCCGATTTCGCGAGGGGTTTTACAGTTGGTATCAGAGCATTATTGCTCCCGACGCACTCATCTGACCCCCAACCTTAACTTGACCAAATAAACAAATAATGAATGAGGGATGGGTAGATTTAAGGACTTATTTTGTAGTCTATTTGTGATTGCTAATTGCTAAGCTAATACTTGTTTTCTCTTTTGAAGGATGGTGAGACCTAGGGCTGCTGATAACATTGTGCTGCAAGCAATTCAGCATTTGCTTGAGACTCAGAGACAGAAAGCAGGGAATGTTCCACCTCCTCCACCGCCAGGCAACGAGGCTAATCGTCTCGGTAGTTCCTCATGGATAGCTTCGCAGATGTCCCGTAGCCACGTGAAGACATATGGTGGCGAGGTTGATCCGGTAGCTCTTACCGAGTGGTTCAGAGAGATGGAGAGGAGCTTTGCTATGTATTCGGTGGGTAGAGAGGATAGAGTGCGGCTAGCCACTCACTTTCTTACCCTTGAGTCCGGTAGGTGGTGGGCGTTGACAGGACCTACTTTCACTCTTGATCCTTTGTTCGATTGGGATGCTTTTAAGGATAAGCTCGAGACGAGGTTCTATCCTAAAGAGCTCAGATCACAGCGACTCAAAGAATTCATGGATTTGAAGCAAGGCAAGATGTCAGTTCAGGAGTTCACAGACCGTTTCAACCAGCTAGCTCACTTCGCGTCGAGATTTGTTAGAGATGAGGCCGAGAGAGTCTACTTTTACCGTGGCAAGCTAGGGCCACGCATCGAGAGCATGGGTCGTCGTGACTCTACTTCTTTTGTGGAGGTATATGATGATGCTATTTGGGCCGAGAGTTCTATTCGTGCCATAGATGCTGAGACCCGTGCTGCTACTTCTAGTGTGACTCCTCATCAGAGATCAGTGTACCAGGGGAGGAGACCATTTGTTCCATCTACTTCTTCGCCTTCTTCTCCGAAGAAGCGTTTTGAGAGGTTCTCTACTCCGGTTGCTAAGACCATTGTTCACACCGACACAGCTGCTAGTGTTTGCCACCGTTGTGGTAAACCATCTCATCCGGGTTTTGACTGTTTCAAGAATGCTTTCAAGTGCTATACTTGCAATGGATTTGGGCATAAGTCTTATGAGTGTCCTGAGAGGAACACCGCACTTGGCAAGGCTGCCACTGCTGCTGCAGCGACTAAGGGAGGAAAGCCGAAAGGGAAGATCTTTGTGATGACTAGGGCTGAGGCAGAGGCTCATCCAGATATTGTTGCTGGTACCTTTTCTGTTCTTGGCGCTGAGTGCCTTATTTTGTTCGATACTGGAGCTTCTTTATCATTTATATCGACTCAGTTCGCCGACCGTTTAGCTCTTGAGTCTTCATTGGTTGAGGAGACTTCTATTTCCTTACCTTCTGGAGACGTGTTTTCCAGCTCTTCGTCCCATAGGGATGTTCCTATTATTATTGGTCAAGCCACATTTCCAGCGGACTTACTGAGATTTCCTCTCGAGGAGTTTGACATTATCCTCGGTATGGATTGGTTATCGCGACACCATGCTCGCTTCGAGTGTCGCGACCAGAAAATCTGCTTGAGGAGTTCTTCAGGAGTTCGTGTTTCCTATAGGGGAACTCGCCCTCAAAGGGGTGTTCGTGTTATCTCTTCGATGAAAGCATCTCATCTTCTTAGGAAGGGTTGCCAAGCCTTCCTGTGTGTTGTTACAGCTGCTAAACCATTGCTACCGAAGCTTGAAGATGTAGCCATTGTTCGTGAGTATCCAGATGTTTTCCCAGATGACTTGCCAGGGATACCGCCAGAGAAAGATGTGGAGTTTACCATTGAGCTTGTTCCAGGTACCGGACCGATTTCTAAAGCTCCTTACCGTATGGCTCCGCCAGAGTTGAAAGAGTTGAAGCAGCAATTGGAAGAGATGATCGAGAAAGGTTTCATTAGACCTAGTGCTTCTCCGTGGGGTGCTCCCGTGTTGTTCGTCAAGAAGAAAGATGGTTCCATGAGACTTTGCATTGACTATAGAGAGCTGAACCGAGTGACCGTGAAGAACAGATATCCTTTGCCTAGGATAGATGATTTGTTTGATCAGTTGAGAGGTGCTTCGAGGTTTTCTAAGATTGATCTTCGATCGGGTTATCATCAGATTCCAGTGAGAGAGGCTGATATTGCGAAGACTGCTTTTCGTACCAGATATGGGCATTTTGAGTTTGTGGTTATGCCTTTTGGGTTGACTAATGCACCTGCCATCTTCATGGATCAGATGAACCGTACCTTCAGTGAGTATCTTGACACTTGTGTTGTGGTGTTTATCGATGACATTCTCATTTATTCGAAGACCGATGAGGAACATGCTGAGCATCTTCGATTGATTCTTGGGATATTGCGTCGTCAGAAGTGGTTCGCGAAGTTCTCAAAGTGCGAGTTTTGGCTTTCTAAGGTTGCTTTCCTTGGACATGTGATATCCAGTGAGGGAGTTATGGTTGATCCCGCGAAGATGGAGGCTGTTGTTGATTGGGAGAGTCCCAAAGATGTTGGAGAGATCCGTAGTTTCCTTGGATTGGCTGGTTATTATCGTAGATTTGTTGAGGATTTCTCCAGATTAGCTCGCCCGATGACTCAGTTGCTGAAGAAGGAAGCTAAGTTTGTTTGGACCGACAAGTGCGAGAGTTCTTTGTTGGGGCTGGTGTCCTTGACAATTAAGTACAATGACTTATTAAATCTCTTTAAGGATCACAAGGGCATACTTCAGTATTATTACCAGTTGATCCACGTTTATCAATAACGGTTGGCTTGCTAGATAAGTTTGACGTTATTGTCATACGGATGGCGGTGGTCAACTGGTCCCTATACGTCACACCTATAGGACACGTTTGAGAGATGTGAAGGTATGAAAATACAGTCACATTTTGCCGGATATGACTAAACAGTTAGTCAGAGGTATTGACTACTAAAATAGTCAATAAGATGTTGAGATTATTATTTAATACGGATTAAATAATTTTAGCTAATACGGATTACATGATTAATTCGTAAATTAAATATGAACGATTATATTTAATTAAATATTGTATTCGCGTATTAATATAAACAGTTATATTAATTTGGGTAATTATACAATATCGTATTTTGTCAGACTATTATTAATATATCGACTGTATTAATATCTGATAACATGTTACGATTTATAAATAAAACCCGCGGACAACTTATAGCTAATTGGGTCGAATCACGCATTGGGATAAGGTAAGAGTGGAAAGCCCACTCCTACCCAAACCCTATTTCGGCCGGCTAGTATTACAAAAGGAGGAGACTTCTCTTTTTGTCACACTACTCTTGTTGCACTGTAAAGTAATCTCAAGGTAAAATTAGGGCTTTGAGAGCATTCTTCTCCCAAAAACCTCAGATCTCACATCTAAAACCTTAATAGCTCTCCCAATATTGCAAGGCAGTTGGAGAGGATTTCTAGCACACGCGGCCACGTCTCATTCTAAGTCTTGGGTGTAAGTTATAGGAGGGAATTTGTGTTAATTCCTGTTCTTAGGCCATTCGCACAAGGACTAAAGGTTGTACTTCTTTTCTTATGCTTTTTAATCTTATGACGATATTCACGACTGTAATTTTCATTATAATCCTGCAATTAAAGGGTGAATACACGTTTTATTCCCCACAAGTGGTATCAGAGACTTAGGCCATGAAATTTTACAATTGTGTCTTTCATAAGATTTAAAATTTTGAAAAACCGTGCATTCCGCCTTGGCACTCGATCGAGTCTCTGTTGCACTCGATCGAGTGCCCTTGTACCAGGCCTCGTGCGTGTGATTTAAGGGTTGCAATCGATCTTGTTTTCGATTCTTATTTGCATATTGTTAATTAATCGATATTTTTAGCAATATGTGGATCTTTTGTTGTTTTTATTTTTGATTTACAAGTTTTATATCAAGATAAAAACTCGGTTTGATTTAAAAGTGCAGCGATTTGCAGTTTTTACGAGCCACTCGATCGAGCCCTGCTGCACTCGATCGAGTGATTCTGACACTCGATCGAGTGCCCCTGTTGCTCGATCGAGTGCTCTCGTTTCGGGCAGTTTGTTTTCGAAAATAACTTGTTTCTTATTTTCACATGGCTTAAAATAATATACTGTATACGGAAATAGTATATTGTTTAGTGAAACGGTTCACCCTCGTTTGATACATATTATTTTAAAACGGTTTAAAATAATAGGATTATATGTTTATTAAAATTGGTGATTAAAGCGGTATAGTCACATAATTTTAATCTTAAAAGGTGGTTTGGTATAAATTTATTAATCATAATAACAGTATTATGTCATGTATAAATTTTATTTAGTTGATGCATTTTATTTATCGTCTTGTGAATGCCTTGAATGCTTTCAATAACGTATTTAATTTTTGCAAACAGTTGTAACTTAGTGTGGCCTTAGAAGATTGTGTCACCGTAATGATGGGACACAGTCTTGCTTGTAATTTTGAGATCTTGAATCTCCGTTTTGGGTTTTTGCCATGTAATTACTTTTGTATTTAAATTAGAATGTATCTAGGATTACTTTTGTAATTTAAATTAGTAATTTTGTGAAGACCAAAGACAAGACGGAGACCGGATGCTCACTCCCGCTGCAAGGACCAAGATGGAACATCAAGACAAGCTTCTAGGGTCCAACGGTGGATTCCAAAGTTGTTTTTATGTTTATTTTGGTAGGATAGGCCACACTAGGACCTTTTATTTACGTTTATTGCATTTATTTTATGCTTTCATCGATAATAGCTTGCATCATATTCCGCCTAAAACCAAACCACCTATAACATGCCTGAAAATTGACTCATGTAGAGGTTACGCGTTAGTTTTCTGTGACAATACAGATGTCACATAACAATTGCAAAGCCATCACTTTATTTCATTCATTCACGCATATGCTAGATATTAGTTCACTTAAAATGGATAAATATAAGTTGATGGGGTCTTCCTCGTATAACCAAAAATTGAGAATAGTCTTTATAAATCAGACTCCCATGAATCCCTTCTTCGTCGGTAGGCATAATATGACCCCTTCTACGTCGGGTAAGTGGGAACAGATGATTTATTTTATCTCAACATCATGGTCACTCGATAATATCTAGTGACTGAGATGGACTAATAGATAGGATATACGGAAATCTATCGACCAAGAGTTCCAACGATTGGAATTAGCCAAACTGTGGGCTTATCAATATACGGAAATTAAGTCTTGGGATCGTTTATATAATTCTTGAGGGAGATCAATTATATAAATGCATGAGTCTACGAGTTTAAATTCAATTTAATATAGACTTAAATCACAACAATAAGTTGCTTATATGGTTTTGTTTTATCTTCTTTTCAGTCTAGAACACGTTCAATAAACTGCTTTATAACTAAAATGGCTGGTGAAGACCCAATGCCAAGTGCCAAGCTAGCACGTGAATCCTGGCTAAAGGCCTTCATGGACTCCATGAATCAGTCAACTAGACTGAGGAATCATGGGTCAAACTTCTCTGACTGGGAGGCAGCACTACGGAATGCTGCCATTGCTGACGGAAAGCTTAAGTATATAACTGAGCCCATTCCGGCACACCCAGGAATTGGAGCTAGAGCCAACGATGTTCGCGCTCATAGCGACTTCGTCATGGAAGCGGGTGCGATAAAGAACGTACTCATCTATGCAATGGAATCAAATTTGCAAAGACGCTTCATATCCCATGGTGCAAACAAGATTTTCACCACGCTCTCTAACGAATTCTCCAAGGCTCCGAGAATCGTTTCTTATGAGCATACCTGTCGCTTCTTTGAGGCGAAACTCCAGAAGGGCCAAGCTGTTAGCCCACATATTCTCAACATGATTGAGAATATCGAGAAACTGGAGACCCTGAACTGCAAGATCAGTGAGAACATAATCGTTGATCGTATGCTTCATTCGCTTCATGATGGGTTCGCCCTCTTTAGGGCCAACTATTACATGAACGACATGAAGAAGACTCCTCATGAGCTCCACTCCCTTCTCGTACAGACTGAGAAGGATCTAAAGTTAAGTGGGAGCATGAAGCAGGATGTTCTCATGATCGCCAGTAAGGGAAAGGGTAAAGGGAAGGCTAAAGCTCAGGGCGACCTAGCAGTAGGTAAGCCCAGGTTCAAGAAACCAGGATTTGCTAAGAGTGGGCCAGGTGAGTCGAGCAACTCACAGGGCAAGACAAAGAGCAAGGATACTAGCATGGAATGTCACCATTGCCACAAGACTGGGCATTGGAGGCGCTCATGCCCCGTGTATCGCGAGGACATTAAGGCAGGCCGTGTTACTCCTGTTGGTATGTCTTCTTCTTCTTTTATTCACATGATTGAGATTAACCACGCAAGTTGCGGAACTTGGGTACTTGATACTGGTTGTGGTTCTCATCTATGTAATCATGTGCAGGGCCTCCGAAACCAAGAACCCCTAATCAAGGGTGAGGTGGACCTGCGAGTCGGGAATGGAGCCCGCGTTGCTGCAGTCTCGAAGGGAACATACGTGATCCAGCTTCCAAGTGGATTCGAGTTATTTTTATATAACTGTTATTATGTTCCTAGTTTGTCCAAAAACATTATTTTAGTTTCTGCACTAGACAAACTCGGCTTTTCATTTGTAATAGAGAATAAGAGCTGTATTTTCTCCTAACACAATATGATTTATGGCAAGGCAGTTTCCATGAATGGAATTTATGTTTTAGATCAAACTACCGAGATATTACATGTGAATAACAAGAGATTAAAGGTAGGTGACCAAGATCAAACTTACCTATGGCATTGTCGTATGGGACACATAAATGAGAAACGCGTAAAACAGCTCATACAGAATGGAGCTATATCGCCCTTTGATTTCGAATCATATGGCACGTGTGAATCATGTCTCATCGGCAAAATGACTCGTATTTCCTTCAAAGGTGTTGGAATGCGCGCTGCCGACCTATTAGGACTCATACATACGGACGTATGTGGCCCTATGTCGATCAACGCACAAGAAGGCTATAGGTATTTCATCACTTTCACGGACGATTTGAGTAGATATGGCTATGTCTACTTAATGAAGCACAAAAGTGAATCCTTTGACAAGTTCAAAGAATACCAGAATCGGGTACAGAACCAGCTGGGTAGAAAGATTAAAGCACTACGTTCGGATCGTGGTGGTGAGTATCTTTCACACGAGTTTGATCAACACCTTAAAGACTGTGGGATCGTGCTACAGTTGACTCCACCTGGAACACCACAATTGAATGGTGTGTCCGAACGGAGAAATCGAACTTTACTTGATATGGTTCGATCCATGATGAGTCACACCGTTGTGCCTGATTCATTATGGGGCTATGCTCTTTTGTCGGCCGCTCTAATACTTAACCGAAGTCCGTCTAAAGCTGTTGACAAGACTCCATACGAATTATGGAAGGGAACGGTCCCTAACTTGTCCTTTATTCGGGTTTGGGGCTGCGAGGCTTATGTCAAGTGGAGACACGAGGATAATCTCGGCCCGCAATCGGTCAAGACATACTTTATAGGCTATCCAAAGGGAACTTTTGGTCATTACTTCTACTCGCCTACCGAACAACGTGTTTTTGTTGCGGCTAGTGCGACGTTCTTAGAGAAAGAATTTCTAGAGAACAAGTCGAGTAATAGAACCTTCGAGTTATCGGAGGTTCAAGAACCAACTACCGAGCAACCATTGGAGGAAACAGTTCCTTCAACCGAGGCTGCGGTAGATATCCCTGAGGAACCTAGGAGGTCGGGAAGAGTCTCTATTCCACCGGACAGATACATTGGTATGGTCGAGGAACATGATACAGATGACGTCTTACTCCTAGAGGGTAATGAACCCAAAACCTATAAAGGTGCCATGACTAGTTCTGACTCAAAGCTATGGCTAGAAGCCATGCAATCCGAGATGGACTCCATGCATGAGAACAACGTATGGGATCTTGTGGACCTACCTGCAAAGGTACGTCCCCTTCAATGCAAATGGCTATACAAGATAAAGCAGCCGTGGAAGGACAACAGGATATCCACAAGGCTAGACTAGTTGCTAAAGGTTTCACCCAAGTGCCAGGCTTGCACTACGATGAGATCTTTGCACCCGTAGTCATGCTACGTTCCATTCGGATTATCTTAGCGATCGCTGCATTTCATGACTATGAAATATGGCAAATGGACGTTAAAACCGCCTTCTTAAACGGTTATTTGGAGGAAGAGTTGTACATGGTACAACCCGAGGGTTTTATTGATCCAGCACATCCTAAGAAAGTTTGCAAGCTTAAGCGTTCCATCTATGGACTTAAGCAAGCATCGCGGAGTTGGAATCATCGCTTCGACCAAGTGATAAAAGAAAATGGATTCATTCGATCAGTCGGGGAACCATGTCTCTATATCAAGTCGAGTGGGAGCAAGATTGTATTCCTAGTACTGTATGTCGACGACATACTCTTGATTGGGAATGACATACCTCTCTTATCTTCGGTTAAAGCATGGTTGAAAAACCATTTCCAGATGAAAGATCTGGGAGAGGCACAAAGAATTTTGGGCATCCGTATCTACAGGGATAGATCACGACGGATGTTGTCTCTCAGTCAGGAGTCTTATATAGAGAAGATTCTGGAGAGATTCAGCATGACGAACTCCAAGAAGGGGTTCCTTCCTATGACTCCTGGGCTTCACTTCAGCAAGACTCAAGAAGCTAAGTCATTGGAAGAGAAAGAGCGCATGAGTCGGATTCCTTATGCT
Organism: Silene conica; assembly: GCA_029255685.2. Classification (NCBI taxonomy): domain Eukaryota; kingdom Viridiplantae; phylum Streptophyta; class Magnoliopsida; order Caryophyllales; family Caryophyllaceae; genus Silene; species Silene conica. The sequence goes on from CM055318.2 coordinate 53,874,805, forward strand.
TCGGCAATAGGATCAATCATGTATGCCATGATATGCACACGTCCAGACGTTGCATATGCATTGAGTATGACAAGTCGATTCCAAGCTCATCCAGGTGAACAACACTGGATGGCCGTGAAAAACATTCTTAAGTACCTACGGAGGACTAAAGATTGGGGATTGACTTACGGAGGCGACTCGACGCTCTGCGCCACGGGTTACGCAGATGCTAGCTTCCAAACGGATCGAGATGACTCGAAATCTCAGTCTGGATTCGTTTTTACTCTTAATGGCGCTGCTGTCAGCTGGAAAAGTTCTAAACAGAGTGTTACAGCAGATTCTACGACTGAGTCCGAGTACTATGCCGCCTCGGAAGCAGCTAAGGAAGCAATATGGATGCGTCAATTCTTACAAGGACTCTCGGTAGTGCCTAGTTCGAATGACCCAATCACCGTTTATTGTGACAATAGCGGTGCCATCTTCCAAGCTAAGGAGCATAAGTCTAGCAGCAAGGCTAGACATGTACAACGGAAAGCTCATCTAATCAGAGATTACGTGGAGCAAAAGGAGATTTTCATTGATAAGATCGCTACGGATGACAACATAGCTGATCCTCTCACAAAAGCATTACCACGTGATAAGCATGAAGGGCACATTCATTCCATGGGAATTGGATGTGTTCCTAAGTTGTAGTACTCTTTTATGAATTCATGTAATAATTCATTTTCTCGTGTACTCTATTCAACCTTATTGTTATGATATAAAATGTTTTGTTTTTCATGTGGAATTGTACGCCAATTTTGAACACCACAAAGTGAACTGATTAACATTACATCGTTTTGGTCCTTGATTACCCACTTGAGCTGATAACTCAGGTAATCATTTTGTGACGTTGGTTGATGGTGGGTTCAACGAGCCATAAGTCACGTGGATGACTGACCAATCACAAAGGCGAGTTATACGGATATCTCGTAGGACACCCCGTGACAACGTTATGGAGTCCTAAATGTTTTATAACATTGGGTGCCAGGTCGTGGATAGGACCTCCATAGTGTTCCTTAGAGTCGAGTCTTTTGACCTTCAACTGTCTCTTTAGATTAAGACAGATTTTGGGTAACTTTGGTTTCTTTCCCACGGTCACCGTAACAGGGGCCAAGAGGATTTTTTCTGGGTTATTTCATGCTGGGCGATATCGGCAGGATTCGAGTTGAGGGAAATATCCAAACCCTTATCAGGATTTTATCATTTCTCAGGGCCACTCGAGGAGTAGTAACTGAAATGCATGGCCATGCTCGAATACAAATTCGTTTTATCAGTTAAGTTACTCTCTAGTCGGGGAAACCACTCTTGATACAGATCGCTTGTGAGATACGACCTTTGCGAATGCGGATTTGCAAATTGTCTTACATTGAGTGGGAGAAATTTTAAAAGGATATGAGAATCGGTTATCGCACCTACACTTGTACGGACAAGTGGGAGTTTGTTGGAGCTTGTGTCCTCCACATGTAGTGTGATAACGTCATTGCACATACCCTTGTACGGACAAGTGGGAGATTGTTGGGGCTGGTGTCCTTGACAATTAAGTACAATGACTTATTAAATCTCTTTAAGGATCACAATTCACAAGGGCATACTTCAGTATTATTACCAGTTGATCCACGTTTATCAATAACGGTTGGCTTGCTAGATAAGTTTGACGTTATTGTCATACGGATGGCGGTGGTCAACTGGTCCCTATACGTCACACCTATAGGACACGTTTGAGAGATGTGAAGGTATGAAAATACAGTCACATTTTGCCGGATATGACTAAACAGTTAGTCAGAGGTATTGACTACTAAAATAGTCAATAAGATGTTGAGATTATTATTTAATACGGATTAAATAATTTTAGCTAATACGGATTACATGATTAATTCGTAAATTAAATATGAACGATTATATTTAATTAAATATTGTATTCGCGTATTAATATAAACAGTTATATTAATTTGGGTAATTATACAATATCGTATTTTGTCAGACCATTATTAATATATCGACTGTATTAATATCTGATAACATGTTACGATTTATAAATAAAACCCGCGGACAACTTATAGCTAATTGGGTCGAATCACGCATTGGGATAAGGTAAGAGTGGAAAGCCCACTCCTACCCAAACCCTATTTCGGCCGGCTAGTATTACAAAAGGAGGAGACTTCTCTTTTTGTCACACTACTCTTGTTGCACTGTAAAGTAATCTCAAGGTAAAATTAGGGCTTTGAGAGCATTCTTCTCCCAAAAACCTCAGATCTCACATCTAAAACCTTAATAGCTCTCCCAATATTGCAAGGCAGTTGGAGAGGATTTCTAGCACACGCGTCCACGTCTCATTCTAAGTCTTGGGTGCAAGTTATAGGAGGGAATTTGTGTTAATTCCTGTTCTTAGGCCATTCGCACAAGGACTAAAGGTTGTACTTCTTTTCTTATGTTTTTTAATCTTATGACGATATTCACGACTGTAATTTTCATTATAATCCTGCAATTAAAGGGTGAATACACGTTTTATTCCCCACATTCTTTCCAGGAGTTGAAGACCAGATTGACTTCCGCCCCCGTGTTAGCTTTGCCAGAGATCGGAGTTGACTTTGATGTGTATTGTGATTCTTCGATGTTAGGACTTGGATGCGTACTGATGCAGAGTGGTAAGGTGATAGCCTACTCATCTAGACAGTTGAGAGTTCATGAGGTGAACTATCCGACACATGATTAGGAGTTAGCTGCAGTCGTTCATGCTTTGAAGATGTGGCGTCATTACCTGATTGGATCCCATTGCCGTAATTTCACAGATCACAAGAGTCTTAAGTACATTTTTACCCAGAAAGACCTTAACATTAGACAGAGACGTTGGCTAGAGTTGGTGAAAGATTAGGACCTTGAGTTGTTATATCATGAGGGAAAAGCCAATGTAGTTGCTGATGCGCTTAGCCGCAAGACTTCTCACTCGTTGAGTGCCATGAGAGTATTGCCCGATAAATTGTGTTCCGAGTTCCGGAAGCTGAGGCTAGAGATGGTGGGTAGTGGTTTTGATTGGTTAGCTGCTATGACCGCCGAGCCGTCCTTATATTGGGAGATTCGCTAGAGTTTACCTTCAGATGCCGATTTCAAGAAGTTCGAGGCTAAGATTTTGAGTGGTGTTGCACCTGACTTGGTGATTGATGCTGATGGTTTCCTTAGGTTCCGTGGTAGGATGTATGTCCCCGATGTGCCAGATTTGAGGAAGAGGGTTCTTGATGAGGCTCACTTGTCACCGTATTCCGTTCATCCAGGAGGAGAGAAAATGCACAAGGATTTGAGGCTTATGTTTTGGTGGCCTGGTATGAAGAAGGAGATCTTGGATTACGTTAGTAGATGCTTGACTTGTCAACAAGTCAAGATAGAGCATAGGAGACCTGGTGGTTTGCTACAGCCGCTCCCCGTTCCTCAGTGGAAGTGGGAGTGTATATCTATGGACTTCGTTACAGCATTGCCTAAGACTGTGGGAGGCAAAGATGCGATTTGGGTTATTGTTGATCGTCTAACTAAGTGTGCCAGATTCGTGCCGATCAGAGAGACATGGGATATGGATCGTTTAGCTAGGGCTTATATTGCTGAGATAGTCCGGTATCATGGCGTGCCGAGAGAGATAGTTTCAGATCGAGATCCGAGATTTTGTTCCAGGTTCTGGAAGGCTTTGCAGGAGGCTATGGGTAGCCGTTTGTTGATGAGTACTGCTTTTCATGCCGCGACCGATGGGCAATCCGAGAGGACCATACAAACACTAGAGGATTTGCTCCGCGCCTGTGCCCTCGATTTTCAGAGTTCTTGGGAGCAGTGTTTGCCGTTGATAGAGTTTTCTTACAACAACAGTTATCATGCTTCCATTGGTATGGCTCCGTACGGGGCTCTTTATGGTAGGAAGTGTCGTAGTCCGATTTGTTGGGACCAGGCTAGCGACGTTCGTGACCTAGGACCGGACCAGTTAGCTGTTACTATTGACCAGGTTCAGCTTATCAGAGGTAGGATGAAGGCCGCACAGGACCGGCAGAAATCCTATGCTGATGTTCGCCGTAGACCCTTAGAGTTTGAGGTGGGTGACCGAGTCTTCTTGAGAGTGTCTCCGATGAAGGGTGTTAAGAGGTTTGGAGTTAAGGGCAAGTTGAGCCCTAAGTATATTGGACCTTTCGAGATCGTGAAGAGAATTGGTGCTGCTGCGTACCGTTTGGACTTGCCTCCTAGTTTGGGCAAGGTTCATAGCGTTTTTCATGTTTCCCAGCTCCGTAAGTATGTTAGTGACCCGAGTCATGTTCTGCCTAGAGAGATCGAGAACTTGGAGCCGAGTCTTGCTTTCGAGGAGCGTCCCGTGAAGATCCTAGACCGTCAGGATAGGAAGCTTAGGAGCCAGGTGGTGCCGTTAGTGAAGATCCTTTGGCGTTGCGGTGATGTTGAGGAGCAGACATGGGAGACTGAGGCATCGATGCGTATTGCGCATCCTTCTCTTTTCGATTGAGGTAGAGTTAGTTAGAATTTATCTCCGTTCGAGTTTCGAGGACGAAACTTTTTGAAGTTGGGGTGATTGTAACATCCTGTATTTTCGTAAAATCTAATTTAAGCGTTTTAAATTATTTTACGTATAAAATAATATTTTAATAATTTATTTTGAAAGGTTTTAATTTATTTAGTAAGATCCGTCTTAAGAACCTTAAGTCCTTAAGACGAATACTACTTGGTAAACTTAAACTCGTATCATAAATATCCGTTCAAGTGTCCGACCCATTTAATTGACTCGGAAAGGACAGTCCATAAAACCCCCATAAACCCTTTCCATCGACACATTCCTCATCACCATCAACATTTTTACAGTAAACACAAACCTCATAAACCTCCATTTTATTCCTCCTTCTTTTGAGAAATTCTTCATCATCCGGTACTCGAATCGAGGTAACAACGACATTTTCGGAATCCTCATTCGATTTCCAAGCCATCTATCACTTTCTTTTTGTAAATCCTTTCACTCGAAAATTGGGCTGTTTTCTCTTAATTCCGTTTTAAGTGTTTAAAATCCGTTTTCTATGCTTGTAGGTGTTGGCTTAGAGGATCCAGAGATCGATACCTATATTGTTGAGGAAGATCTTTAGCCAGATTAGCTTGGAAGGTGACGATAATGAGAAACTCGGCCTTTATGTGTATATTAGCATGTTTGTTGTGATTCTTGTGTTGGTTTCTGTTTTTGTTGATATACATTGATCAAAGGACTTAGTAATATGTTTAGGATGTTTGCTATGTGAAGAATTCATGCTTTAAAGTGTTGTTATATGTTCATAAGCATATTTTCAGTTTTTCGCATTTTGCGACGGATACTTATTAAACTCATTTGAGGATTGTTATGGGACTTATGTGCTGTTAGATTAGTAGTATTTGGTGTTTGATAATGTTGGGAAATCACCAATTGTGGCCTTGCTTGAGTTGTTGTGTCGAATTATGAAGTTTAGACTTGGCTGGAAAAACGCGATTTCGTATCAGGCTCTCTGAGCCGGTCGACCGACCGGCCGCCGGTCGACCGGCTGAGATTGTTTCTTTGTGTTTTTGCGATTTTAGGAAAATTTGGCCTTAGGACTGCCAGCCGGCCGACCGGCTGCCTGCCGACCGGCTGGTAGTCTCATAGTGTTGTTTGTGTTTGCGAAGAATATAGGATAGAAGGGGAGCCCAGCCGGCAGACCTGCCGCCTGCCAGTCGGCTGGGAGTGTATGTGGGTTGGTGTACGAGTTAGTGAAGGCTAGGGAAATGGGGTCCCAGCCGGCCGACCGGCTGCCTGCCGACCGGCTGGGAGCCCTTTGTGTTGTCGTTGTTTTTGAAAGAAAGAAAAGAAGGTCGGGTTACCAGCCGGTGGACCGGCTGCCGGCCGACCGGCTGGGAACCCCTGTAGCATATTTTGAATTCGTAATTTATTCGTATCTTTCAAACGGTTAATCGGTTTTTGTTGAAACTCGTTCTGTACACCTTTGACATGCATTTGAGGTCCCCTGTGTACCGGCAACATTATATTGGGTTCGGGAATGGAGTAAGGATAGAGACCCCCCGGTCGGGTAACCGAAAGGGAAGCCGGCTCTCCCTCAACTTAGTTCCCGGGGTCAATTAAGTGTTGATTAGAAGTTAAAGAAAATTAGAACTATAGTTTAGTTCATAGACTTTGGTTGATATTGTATTGATGCGTATTAAGTTATGCCTTAAGCTGGCCTCTGAACTTAATACGTGAGTTGTTTGTCATATATGGGGATATGCCTTAAGTTGGCCTCTGAGCCCTATATGTGTATGTTTGTCGTGTCTGGAACATGCCTTAAGCTGGCCTCTGAGTTCAGACATGTGTGATAGTGATCGCGTCGGAACATGCCTCAAGTTGGCCTCTGAGTCTGACGAGTAGAGCAGCTGCACAACGGGGTAGCTAAGGAACTGACACCTTGCCCGGGGTGCAGATGTTTGGTGCTAGAACATGCCTTAAGCTGGCCTCTGAGTTTAGTACCTTGTGATGTGGTGAAGGGACATGCCTTAAGCTGGCCTCTGAGTCCTTTACTTTTGGATGCTAGTCTATGCCTTAAGTTGGCCGCTGAGTCTAGTGTCTTGCTGATTGGCAGGTCCATGCCTTAAGTTGGCCTCTGAGTCCTCGCTTGCTGAATGTTTGGTGTTTAGGTTATGTCTTAAGTTGACCGCTGAACCTTTACACTTGCTGAATGTTTTGGTATTAGGTTATGTCTTAAGTTGACCGCTGAACCTTTTACTTGCTGAACTTATCTGCTTGCCTTGAGTTGGTACGTGTCAGACATAGTTTTGATAAGGATGAGTAAATGTATATGTGTTTGAGTTATGGTTTGATCATCCAAGGCATTGGGTGACTCTTAGTTCGGTTTCATAAATAGTTGGATTGAAAGACCCCCCGACTGGGTAACCAGTAGGGAAACCGGCTCTCCTTCCTAACGGTTTATGAAGTTGGTTGAGAGCCGTGCACTAGAGTTGGCATGTTTTTATGAGATCAATCGATGAGATGTTATTAGTCCAACAGGTTCCTTCATATCTTAAATTTATGAGACAGCTTTTGTCAAGAAAGAGGTCTTTAGATAAGGTTGAGTCGGTGGCCCTCACTGAAGAGTCATCTAGTTTTTTTATCACATGTTATTGCCCCTCACAAATTAGAGGACCCTGGTAGTTTTTCTGTCCCCTGCAATATAGGAACCTTCCCAGTAAAGAAGGCCTTATCCGACTTAGGTGCTAGTATCAGTGTCATGCCCCTAAGTGTTGCCTTAAAATTAGGAATGACCGAATTTGCAGTAACCAGCATGACTGTCTAGATGGCAGATCGTACATCTATGGAACCTGTAGGGGTGTTGGAAAACATCCCTGTGCGTATTGACAGATTTTTCTTCCCAGTTGACTTCGTAGTTTTGGACATCCCAGAGGATGCCCATATACCTATAATACTAGGAAGACCTTTCCTCCACACTGCAGGAGCCAATATAGATGTAGGCACTGGGACTTTGACCTTCAAAGTAGGGAAGCATTCTATTATATATGGCCTATCTTATAGGAAGAAGGATGCTATGACCCCCATCACTTGTAATGCTATCACTTCTGAAAAGAAGTATGAGGTCATCACTACTTCTCCTACTTTATTGCCTATTCCTGTATCTGTTTTTACACCTCCGCTTCAGATTGGGAGCAATATGGAGGACACTTCTATTATGGCTAGTGCAGGAATATGTTTGGGGAAACCCAAAGTGAAGGAAGTCGTGGTCCAGAGAGGAGGAATGGGATGCCTAAGCTATAAAGAAGATGAAGACCCAGATGTCGCGGATCGGGAAGAGAAGAAAAAGAGGAGGCAAGCTCAAGAGGAGAGGTTGTCGCATATGCTTTGCGACGGCGGGAAGAAGATGTGTTTTGCTAATCAAGAGAACACCGTGGAGACTACGGCCTGTCGTCAAATGCCGTGGTCGGATATTTTCCGCATCTTTAGCGGATAGTTGTTTCAAATTTCAGCTTTTAAGACAATTTATTTTTGTTGTGTGAGACTTTTTAATTTGGTTTGCTCGTAGTTTTAGAACTTTTTCCTTTATGCTTACGTAGTTAAGACTTTAGACTTGTTTCTGGAATCTTGCGCATTTGTCGGGCGCATATTTAATACTTTTCCAGGTTTTACAAAGAAACGAAGACCGCTGGGACACAAAGGGGTCGACCGACCAGATACACAAGTCGGTCGACCTAGTCGCTGTATCGCTGAAATTCCTGTAGTCTACAGGAAGGTCGGTCGACCTACTATATGGGTCGGTCGACCTACCTGTCCGTCGCAGCCTGTTCGTTTCTGTTAGGTTCTTATACATACTTTGTCATACTAATATGAATTATCTTATAATATATTGATCTTATGCATGCTTAACTAGAGATATATGTCGAGATATATGAGGAAAAACAAGATCCCTTACATTGATAATCTCGGCTAATATAGGGCACAAGTGAAGTCACCTTCTTCACTTGTTCTTGAGCTTATCACACGGATGATCCTCCTTGAACCTTCAAAGAGATGATGGCCTCCAAAAGATGAACACCAAGACACACTACTCTCAACTATTTGTATGTTATTATGCTAGAATCAACACACAAAAACTCTAGATAGTGTAAGGAGGCACACGGTTTTAGGGTTAGAAAATATGAATTATTTTTCTTTCTTTATTTTGTTCTCCTAAACAAAAACCCTAAAAATGAAATGTGAATGAATGAGTAGTATGAACCAAGGAACAAAACTTCTTTTGTTCTTCCATTTGGTTCGGCCGAGACATGGGTTAGCATGCCCAATGGATTTGCTCTAAATCCTTTCAAATGTTCCTCATGCCTAATTGCATATTAAATGACATGTCTCATACATGTTCCTAACTAATGTATGTAATATTGTATGTTTGTATGTGTGTGTGACATATCACACGGTCCACACAAACAAAACGGACCCAATAAAAATTAGTTAGGACAACTTAGTTTACGTAGTTTAACCTTTAAACTCTTTATCGTAAATTTATAAGTAATTCAAATAATTACATATATTTATTTAATTGCAATTTTATTGCTACAACAATTGTAGTTAAAATAACTCATTCAAGTTTAATCATGTTTCTTAAACATATAAATTATAGTGATGACATTTCAATCACTAAAACAATTTATAATCTTATTATAAATTATCTCCTTATTTTATTCATAATCTAGAAATGAACTAACTCGTATCATATACAGTTATTTCATTTATTATCAAGAGAGTTGTCCTTAAGGTGTGACCTAAAGGGATCAACTGGTCACCACCGTCATTACGACAGTAATGTCAAACTCTAGCAAGCCAATCATTACCGATTAATGTTGACCAGTTGACTTATGATAAAGAATCATCCCATGAATATTCTTTTATAGAGATTTGTCAATTTAATATATAATTGACGTGATCACATTATTGTCGAGGACAGTTACTCCAACAATCTCCCACTTGTCCTCACAAGTGTAGATCACCGATTCTCTTGTTCTATTACATCATCTCCCACTCAATGCAAGGTGTCTTATAGGTCGTACTTGCACGTGATCAAATGAATAGTGGTTTTTCTCGATATGGAGTGTAACTGTTAGAACGGAATTATCTACCATAGATAGTCTCCGAGCGTGACCACGCATTTCCAGTTCACTACTCCTCGAGTGGCCTTGAGATTTAAGATAACCCTGACAAGGGGCAGAACAATTCCTTTCCAACTGTCCTCCTTGGCCAACATCATCCATTGTGACCCAAAATATATCCATTTGACCCCTTTTACGGAAGATCGTAGAATATAAATTAAAGTCATTCTGAATAATGTCACCTCTAGAGCAACCAGTCTCTAGTCAAAGAATCGACTCATAAGAATATATATATAGCAGCTCTTGCCACGACCAGGCTCCATTGAATTCAAAAGAACTCTATAAGCGGTCACTGCCCGACACAAGTGTACCTTACAGTTTGTCTATATGATCGACTAGTCATCCCTTATGACTCTATGGTGTCAGAACTCACCATCAATCGCATCATAATCTAGTCACTTCGAGACGTCACCTCATATAAGTGACTAGGGGCAATACTAAGTTAATCCAGTTCACTTCTACAGGGTTCAGCAATTGTCTTACAGTCCTGTTTGGATTTAACAAAGTATATATATAAAATAAACAAGTTATATAAAACTTTAAATGATGAACGAGATTATCTTATATGAACGTAAAAACAACATTTTTCATTTCATATCGTATAATCGTTTACAGATTGGGTAAACTCTTAAGACCCATAGAACGAGCATGAGAATCATGCTTAGCTTGCGACAAGGGTTTGGTTAAAGGATCAGCCACATTATCGTCTGTCCCAACCTTACATATCGCTATTTCCTTCCTATCAATGAAATCCCGAATTACATGATATTTTCTTGGTACATGTCCAGATTTATTACTAGACTTCAGCTCCTTAGCCTGAAAGACAGCACCACTGTTATCACAGTACAGGGTGATAGGATCTTCAGCATTTGGAACTACCCTTAGTCCCTCGATAAATTGCCTTATCCATACTGCCTCCTTAGTAGCTTCTGATGCTGCAATGTACTCTGCTTCCGTTGTATAATCCGCAACGACTGGTTCTTTGAAGCTCTTCCAACTAATGGCACCACCATTCAAGATAAAGACAAATCCAGCCTGGGATTTAAAATCGTCTTTATCTGTTTGGAAGCTTGCATCTGTGTAACCCTTTACACACAAATCTTCTTCCCCTCCAAACACTAAGTATGAATCCTTAGTTCTTCTCAAGTACTTAAGGATGTTCTTGACTGCAATCCAGTGACTTTCACCTGGATTTGCTTGATATCTACTAGTCATGCTCAAAGCATACGAGACATCAGGACGAGTGCATATCATGGCGTACATGATAGATCCCACGGCGGAAGCATAAGGGATCATTTTCATGCGTTCAACATCTTTGGGCTCCGTGGGTGATTGAGACTTTCTCAATATAATGCCACTTCCCATGGGGATAAACCCTCTCTTAGAATTTCCCATGCTGAACCGTCGAAGAATCTTATCGATATAAGGTTCTTGACTTAGTGCCAATATCCTCTTGGATCTATCTCTATAGATCCGGATACCTAATATGCATTGTGCATTTCCTAGATCTTTCATCTGAAAATGGTTACCTAACCATCCTTTCACTGATGAAAGCATTGGAACAGCATTTCCAATGAGTAGTATGTCATCCACATACAAGATTAGGAATACAACATTGCTCCCACTGAATTTCATATATAGACAAGGTTCCTCGACACTTCGAGTGAAACCATTTTCTTTTATGACTTCATTGAAGCGATGATTCCAACTCCTTGATGCTTGCTTAAGACCATAGATGGATCTCTTAAGCTTGCATACCTTGTTAGGATTTTTAGGATCTTCAAAACCCCCAGGTTGTATCATATACACATCCTCCTAATGGATCTTAGCATGGCTACCGGAGCAAAGGTCTCATCATAATGAAGACCGTGAACTTGGGAAAATCCCTTAGCTACTAGCCTAGCTTTATAGACATCATCATGTCCTTCTATGCCATTCTTCACCTTGAAGATCCACTTCCATTGGAGAGGTCTCATCTCCTTTGTCAAGTCTACCAAGTCTCATACTTGGTTTTGATGCATAGAATCCATCTCGGATACCATGGCCTCTTGCCATTTGGCGGAGTCGGGACTAGAGATTGCAGCTTTGTAAGTGGTAGGCTCATCACTTTCCAAAAGTAATACGTCTAGGCTACCATCTTCCTCAATTAGTCCAACATACCTATCAGGTTGATGTGGGACCCTACTCGACCTCCTGGGTGGAATAGGTACCGAAGTGGATGAAGAAGGAACATCTTCATCTGTCTCAGCTTCAGTTTGTGGCTCTTGAACTTGTCGAACTTCATTAAGTTCAAAATTTCTCCCACTCTGTCTCTTAGAAATAAACTCCTTTTCTAAGAAGACAGCCTCAGAAGACACAAACACTTTGTTTTCATGAGGTTTGTAGAAGTTAGAAATAAACTCCTTTTCATATAGGATAAGTTAGGAACCTTTCCTTTCCACATCTCATATGGAGTCTTATCGGTCGCTTTCGTTGGACTATTGTTCAACGATTTGATGGCTGTGAGGATCGCAAATCCCCAAAATGAATTAGGTAAATCAGTTTGGCTCATCATTGATCGGACCATATCCAATAAGGTTTGATTCCTCCTTTCTGCCACACCATTAAGTTGTAGTGTTCCTGGAGGTGAAAGTTGTGACACAATGCCACACTCCTTTAGATGTGAATCAAATTCATTACTAAGATATTCTCCACCACGATCGGATCGTAACGTTTTAATCTTCCTGTCGAGTTGGTTCTCTACTTCATTCTGAAATTCTTTAAATTTCATAAAAGCTTCACTCTTATACTTCATTAAGTAGATATACCCATATCTACTTAAATCATCGGTGAAGGTGATGAAATAGTCATAATTGCCTCTAGCGGTGATTGATAGTGGTCCGCATACATCCGTATGTATTAGTCCCAATAACTCACTGGCTCGTGTCCCTTTACCACTAAAGGGGTTACGAGTCATCTTTCCTAGAAGGCAAGCTTCGCATGTACCATAAGATTCATATTCGAATGGTTTGATTATATTGGTCTTTACCAATCTTTTAATGCGATTTTCATTTATGTGACCAAGTCGACAATGCCAAATATATGATTCATTTGGATCACTCGTTTTAATCCTTTTGTTATTAACGTTGTAGACATTATTAGACGAGTCGGAAGTTTCCAAAACATAGATTCCATTAATTGAATTGGCACGGCCAACTACCATGTCATTCTTTGAAATTACACAACAATTGTTTTTAATGGAAAAATTATATCCCTCAATGTCTAACATTGCAACAGAAATAATGTTTTTGGAAAGAGACGGTACAAAATAACAATTATTAAGTTTTAGCTCGTATCCACTCGTCAAGGCAAGAGTGCAAGTTCCTTTTGAAGTGGCCTGATGCGTATTTGGGATGATAATCAATAAAGATAATCAACAAAAATACGGATGTTGCAGCGGAATAAAAATACTAATAAAATATTACAATCTTGAACGAATAAAGAACGAAAAGTAACCAAGAAAGATGAAAAACGAATGAATGATGGCACGGTGGTGATGACGTGGCAGCTCGGCAGGGCTGACGTGGCGGCGGTCAACGGGTGGTCAACGGTGGTGATCGTTCTTGGTATTTCTTGGTGTTCTTGATTGATGAATCTTGATGACGTAATAAGGCACGGCACTTAATACTTGAAAGATTTGTGAAACGATTTGATGAATGAATTATGTATGTCGATGGATAGGATAATTGATCAAACTCACACAGATATTCTCTCAATTATTTTGAAGCTCACACAGATACTTCGGGTTTAAAGCTCACACAGATACTTTAGGGTTTTTTTTGTAAGATAAACTTAACAAGAAAATTTGTTTATAATTTGATAATAAGATGAATAACAATTGTATATGGCTGCCCTATTTATAGGGTGTATGGCCGAAAATCCTATTCTAATTAAGGTAGGAATACCTTAATTATTACTAGCTAGAAAACCCTAATCCTACTTAAGTTCAAACATCTAGTTTGACTAGGATTAAGACTCCTATTCCTAAACTAACTATGAATCCTAAAACTAGTAGGACTCCTTATTCTATTAGGATTGTGAATCCTACACACACTAGAAAACCTAATCCTATTAGGATTATAAATCCTACAACAATTAGGATTCCTAATTCTACTAGGACTACGAATCCTATCATAACTAGGATTCCTATTTAATTTAGGATTTCCTATTTATATTAGGACTCTTACAAAAACTCCTACTCGGACTAAAAAACACATTAGTCCTTATTAAACATAAAATAAACTAAGGCTAGAATACTATTAATTTGAGCCGTGTTAATCACACGTCTCCAAGCTTCCATGGACGGACTTATGGCTAACCCATTCCATGCTATCTTGAACATTGTATTTGACCCAAATTCGAACCCGTAGTTTAGAGACCTCACATCATGGTTAAGGAGTAGCTCATAGGAGGATGCTCCCGCATCACACTCTCCTTCTTTTGGAAAATTTGGCCTCAAATTTCCGTGTATGCTACCACCTGGATCAAAAACACATCTTCCAAGTTGAATCATCCTTGTAATAACAGGCCTAAGTATAGTTGTAGATTGAAGATGAAACTCCTGGACTCCATCCCACCATGGCTGACTTCGTCTTCCCCAAACTCTCTTCCACACTCCTTGTATTAATGATGCAACAACCGTACCCCTACGGAACATATAATTCGAACTTATCAACTTACTAGGGCTCCTACCACGTACCTTTTCACCATCCTCCTTTCCTCGCACAGGTAAATTTTGAACAAAATAGGCAATTTGGAATCTAGTAGCTATACTTCTTATGGACATAGCATTTGGATCCCATAGTTGGTTAGACTTCTTACTAGGTAGCTTCTTACCAATGCACACCTTAACTGATGATGAATCTGATGTGTTGATATTAAGACCTTCATCAATGACTTCGCTTAAAGACTCTTCACTTAGGATTGGTAAAAGTTCAGAAGTCTTTTGATCAATAATATTATCACCGCAATCAGTTCTTCCCTTATGAATTCTAATACTCCCGAACACTCCCGATATTAGATTAATAACATTGTTCGTTTGAGCTTTGGATGGATCTTGAAGTAATCCTTGATTAACTACACTTGTATTATCACCAAGGGTCCTCTCACCCTTTTGCTCGTCCCCTTTATTAATATTAACAACATCAAGGTCTTCTTCTATAAACGGATCTTCTTCTTTTGGTTTATCTTTATGAACATATGAGTCCTCCTTTGGACAGTCCTGTGGACTGTTCGTTTCTTCAACAACAGGTACCTCACGGCTATTCTTGCCTTCGCCAACTCCTACTTCCTCTACCTCCTTACCTTCTATAAACTTCTCCTCTACGTCTCTCTTAAGTTCTACCTTTTTCTTTGGAACCCATGGTTGAAGATCAAATATTGTCTTTCCTTTATTAGGTACGCTATAAACATTGGTCCTCCCATTGTGTTTCACCTTTCGATCAAACTGCCATGGTCTTCCCAATAAAATATGGCTAGCACTCATAGGAACAATATCACACCATACTTCGTCTTCATACGGTCCAATCTTGAATGTAACTAAGACTTGTTGGTTTACATTAATTCCTTCTTCCCCATCAAGCCAATAAAGTTTATAAGGTTCTTTTTTATCAATTTTGGATAATTGTAACTTCTCAACCGCCTCTACGGAAATCAAGTTAGTACAAGAACCGCTATCAATAATCATAGTACATACCTTATTCCTTATCTTGCATCTTGTACGAAAAATCCTCTCCCTTTGATCGTGGATCTCTTCGTCGGTCTCCATATGTAGGTTTCTCAATACCATCGTGATAAAAACTTTCCCAAGAACCGGTATAATAAAAATTAGACCAAGAGCCGAAGCTCTGATACCAATTTGATGCGTATTTGGGATGATAATCAATAAAGATAATCAACAAAAATACGGATGTTGCAGCGGAATAAAAATACTAATAAAATATTACAATCTTGAACGAATAAAGAACGAAAAGTAACCAAGAAAGATGAAAAACGAATGAATGATGGCACGGTGGTGATGACGTGGCAGCTCGGCAGGGCTGACGTGGCGGCGGTCAACGGGTGGTCAACGGTGGTGATCGTTCTTGGTATTTCTTGGTGTTCTTGATTGATGAATCTTGATGACGTAATAAGGCACGGCACTTAATACTTGAAAGATTTGTGAAACGATTTGATGAATGAATTATGTATGTCGATGGATAGGAAAATTGATCAAACTCACACAGATATTCTCTCAATTATTTTGAAGCTCACACAGATACTTCGGGTTTAAAGCTCACACAGATACTTTAGGGTTTTTTTTGTAAGATAAACTTAACAAGAAAATTTGTTTATAATTTGATAATAAGATGAATAACAATTGTATATGGCTGCCCTATTTATAGGGTGTATGGCCGAAAATCCTATTCTAATTAAGGTAGGAATACCTTAATTATTACTAGCTAGAAAACCCTAATCCTACTTAAGTTCAAACATCTAGTTTGACTAGGATTAAGACTCCTATTCCTAAACTAACTATGAATCCTAAAACTAGTAGGACTCCTTATTCTATTAGGATTGTGAATCCTACACACACTAGAAAACCTAATCCTATTAGGATTATAAATCCTACAACAATTCGGATTCCTAATTCTACTAGGACTACGAATCCTATCATAACTAGGATTCCTATTTAATTTAGGATTTCCTATTTATATTAGGACTCTTACAAAAACTCCTACTCGGACTAAAAAACACATTAGTCCTTATTAAACATAAAATAAACTAAGGCTAGAATACTATTAATTTGAGCCTTGTTAATCACACGTCTCCAAGCTTCCATGGACGGACTTATGGCTAACCCATTCCATGCTATCTTGAACACTGTATTTGACCCAAATTCGAACCCGTAGTTTAGAGACTTCACATCATGGTTAAGGAGTAGCTCATAGGAGGATGCTCCCGCATCATGGCCGCTACCCGAGCTCCATTTCCAAGTCGGAGATCCATATCACCCTTGTCCACCTTCTCCACTTCTCTTAAACCCTGCAAACGATTACAAAGGTGAGAACCACATCCGGTATCCAATACCCATGATGTGTTGGATGTAAAATTTATGTCAATAACAAAAATTTCAGATTTGGAATTACCTAACGGAATCACAAGACCTTCTTGGATATGACGTAAGTACTTGGGGAAATTCCTCCTCCAATGGCCCATGACACTACAATAGTGGCATCACCCTTTTTCTAACTTTCTCTTCTTCTTCTTATTCTTTGCAAGACATGTCTTGCTAGAACTCCCACTGGCTTCATCATAAGCCCTTTCTTTCAAGTACAAGGCATCCGATTCTTCATTTAGCTCATCTATATAAGCCGTGTCAAGAAGTGGTCCCCTTTTGGGAGGTGGGAAAGAAGTAATAAAGTTAACACTGCCATCCGGACCAGTTCCGAAATGAACTTCTCTAGTAGTATCAATGTTGTTTTGGTTGCAAATATCGTCGAAAACATTGTGACAAGAATCAATAGTGATAGGGTTGAATGAATCCATTGCGATAAAATAACTACAAAAACGGAAAATGAAGGAAAATTAACGTTCATCATTTTAGTACTTGTTAAACTTTTTAAACAAGTTAAGTATTTACTTAACGATCTCTTACACAATTAAGTAAATAAACCAGAGACTCAAACCCATACTAATCCGGGCACGGTGTAGCCGATTCAACCCGTATTGGTATAATTTGGTGGATTAACCCTTTAATCGGTTCTACTCTTAGAACTCTCGGTCGACAATTTTCTTAAAATTATCTTTAGCCCGAACTTATTGCAACTACGGTTACGAATACTTTCGTTGAGATCGACCAAATTTCAAGGTGTAATCGTCATTACCCCACTTACCCAACGTGACAATTTTAGTACCCCGGTTTAGCCGAGCCTACATGTTTGTGAAGAAGGGATTCATGGGTCCATACTCTTTGGTAAGGCTAAGTCTCAATATTTTAAACGTAAGAGATCTTATCAATTATTATCTATCTCCTTTTAAGTGAACTAATTAGGTGAATTACCGATAATAAAATGATACTTGAAGACCCGATACTCGATATGCATGACATGTTAATGGCGATTTGGCTATGCATGCAACATATTAAAACAAAATAAAGCAAACGATAAATTCCTAGTATGGACTTATCCTAGAAAAGAAATAACAAGAGTACAAATTCGGAAACCAACTCCTTTGGTCCCTTGATCTTGACGAGGCACGCAAATCGCGGCAAACACCGTCTTGATCGGAACTTCATCCGAATGGCACCGTCTTCAAGGTTCTCCGGAAATTACAAGAATTAAAACTTTTCTAGTCTACTTTATACATTATAAAATAGAAATAAATTACAATTGGGTGATACGAGATCACAAAATTACAACCGAATCGGTAACCCCTTACATTACGGGAAATACCGATTTAAAAACTAAGGCCATACTAGAATAATTACAAGATTCAAAATAATGCAATATAATATGACATTCATAAGAAAAACGCAGCAAAATATATATGTAATGAATATGTTCATTTTAATGCCAAATCGCCCTAATAACTTATTATGTTGAAATTAACCCGGTTTTATGAGATTGTAGCATTTTTAACTCTTTTAAAACGCATAAATTAAAACATAAACAACTTATGTTCTAAATAATATCCCAACACATTTTAGGATTCAAAATTAGTCATAAATAATTTTGATAATAATTAACACTTTAATAATATTAATATTGTTCATAATGCCTTAAAATTGCATAACATTTACGTATTAAATCCAAACAAATATAAAATTTCGAAATTTTTGGATTTTATTTTCACTAACATTCTGAAAATATTACTTTAATATTTATAATGTAAAAATTTTGGTCATTTTATTCGAAATTTAACTCGAAATATCATATATTAATGGCCAAAATTACCTCTTAATACGGTTTTAACAATAAAATCGTAAAACATGCTATACAAAATCATATTGTACCAAATTTTACATACATTAAGTAAAATAAGCATGTGAGGTCGTGTGAAAATTACAAGGCTAGAAACATTTTCTTTCTATTTTAATCATTTAACTCGATTTTCTCATAAAAACATATTAAACGATTAAAATCTATATTATGAACAATATTTTTTAAATCTCATAAATTATCAATATAACCTAAAAACGTTTTAGGACCAGATTTAATTTACATGCCAAAATGTCGAGTGATATACATATGAGTCTATAAATATTAGTTTTGTTTTAAGTCTCAAAAACTCGGAAAAACTATAAACCGATTAAGCATGTAACAACAATGCTCTGGTACCAATTGTTAGGTTCTTATACCTACTTAGTCATACTAATATGAATTATCTTATAATATATTGATTTTATGCATGCTTAACTAGAGATATATGTCGAGATATATGAGGAAAAACAAGCTCCCTTACATTGATAATCTCGGCTAATATAGGGCACAAGTGAAGTCACCTTCTTCACTTGTTCTTGAGCTTATCACACGGATGATCCTCCTTGATCCTTCAAAGAGATGATGGCCTCCAAAAGATGAACACCAAGACACACTACTCTCAACTATTTGTATGTTATTATGCTAGAATCAACACACAAAAACTCTAGATAGTGTAAGGAGGCACACGGTTTTAGGGTTAGAAAATATGAATTATTTTTCTTTCTTTATTTTGTTCTCTCTAAACAAAAACCCTAAAAATGAAATGTGAATGAATGAGTAGTATGAACCAAGGAACAAAATCTTCTTTTGTTCTTCCATTTGGTTCGGCCGAGACATGGGTTAGCATGCCCAATGGATTTGCTCTAAATCCTTTCAAATGTTCCTCATGCCTAATTGCATATTAAATGACATGTATCATACATGTTCCTAACTAATGTATGTAATATTGTATGTTTGTATGTTTGTATGTGTGTGACATATCACACGGTCCACACAAACAAAATGGACCCAATACAAATTAGTTAGGACAACTTAGTTTACGTAGTTTAACCTTTAAACTCTTTATCGTAAATTTATACGTAATTCAAATAATTACATATATTTATTTAATTGAAATTTTATTTCTACAACAATTGTAGTTAAAATAACTCATTCAAGTTTAATCATGTTTCTTAAACATATAAATTATAGTGATGACATTTCAATCACTAAAACAATTTATAATCTTATTATAAATTATCTCCTTATTTTATTCATAATCTAGAAATGAACTAAGTCGTATCATATACAGTTATTTCATTTATTATCAAGAGAGTTGTCCTTAAGGTGTGACCTAAAGGGATCAACTGGTCACCACCGTCATTACGACAGTAATGTCAAACTCTAGCAAGACAATCATTACCGATTAATGTTGACCAGTTGACTTATGATAAAGAATCATCCCATGAATATTCTTTTATAGAGATTTGTCAATTTAATATATAATTGACGTGATCACATTATTGTCGAGGACACTTACTCCAACAGTTTCTTCCTCGGAATTGTGCAACCATCTTGGGTACTTGAGTGGCACTGCTAGCCACCAAAACCTCCCAGCTTACACTGGTTTCAGGAGGTTTTTCTCATACGTCTATTAACCCAGTGAGTTCTTTCCAGTTTTTCCTTAGTTTTATTCTCTTTGCATCTTTACTTTAATTTTCTGAAACCTTTACTTAGGCTAATGCACAATGGGGACATTGTGCGGGTTGGTTTGGGGAATGGTTTCGTGTCACATGCATTGCTTTCTGCCACACGTTTATTGCATTTCTGTCTTGCATTGTTCTTTTCTTTATTTTCTCTACCTATACAAAAGAAAAATACAAAAAAATGAAAAAAATTCAAAAATTCAAAAAAAAATGCACGTTTATTTTAGCATATAGGTCGAGTCGGAACGAAAGTATTTCAAGGATGATTTAAGCTATCTTACATGTTTATGCCTTTACCTTACCTTGTCAACTTGTTTTAGTATAAAAGTCTTTTGCATATCTACGAGTTTTCGTCAATTTGTATATCTTAAGACTTGACTTATGCCTTGGCAACCTACTATACATTCTAAGTTTTAGAGCCGTATTCCTGGTTTCATTCTTAAACCAGTTGTCTAGGATGTGAGTAGTACTCCGCTTGGAACATGTTACATCAATATGCATAAACATGAACTTGAATTGCTATATACTTGTTTTTACTATCTCGTTTTGTGAGTCTTGATACGTGCATTTGGAATCCCTTTTCTCTATTTTTACCCATAAGCTTCACATAGCCAAAATAGCCTTTTTATTCCCCCAAAACTACGTCCCATACTTAGCCTACCCTTCCAAGCTAGTATTTGTAGTCCTTGGTTTATTTTGAGGCATCTTGGTTTATATGCTATTTTGAGCAAAAAGAGAAAAGAAAGAAAGAAAGAAAGCAAGAAAAGAGAAAAAAGAACAGAAAAATTCAGAAAAAGGAAGAAAGAAAAAGAAAAACGAAAAAATCAATATTTACAACAAAGTCAGTCGACTGACCACCTTCATAGGTCGGTTGACCAGCTGACAACATCAGAAATTCAAAATTTCGTTCTGAAATCCCTTTCTTTTACATGTTATCACTCCCGTACTTCATTCAAAGTATTTGGGAGTCCTTTCTTATCCATAATGTGAGAGTTGTGCTACAAAAGAGCACTTTCTTAATATCAAAAAGTTGTGAGATACGTTGTTGGGAGTCGGCTTTACTAGCTTGGCTACTAACCCCACATATCCAAAAACATCTTAACCACTTTTTACCTTTTACCTCACATATCTTTCATTACCCCAATTGCATGTATCCAAGTTACTTAATGAGTTTGTTTTTACATAGTTGTAGAATTCTTGTTCATGTTAGATTGCAGGCATATTTTCATCGGTCGCAGTTAGGTGAGTGTCATGACAAAATTACTATTTTCTATCTTTTACATATACTCACCCTTTGTTTCATGAGTGCCTCGAGCGTACTGCGAGAGTCCATGGTATAAAGTCTTTATAGTCTCTAGGTTTGCAAGCTTGACGGCACCATAACTCGTTTGCATGATTTGAATGCTTTCTCATTTTGTACTTGGCACTGGTTTAGGCAAACATGTAAATTTCGCTCTGAGATTGAAATCGTTCCATTAGTTAAGATCGAGTCTATTTCTTGCTTGAGGGCAAGCAAGGGTTTGGTTTGGGGAATTTGATGCGTGTCTATTTTATGATGTTTTTCATCTATTTTTACACGCATTTGGTCGCTCATTTACTATGTTTTAGCCCTTATTTCCCAACAATCGTGTACTTTCGTATTTTTATGTACTTTTGTTGATTTATGCGGAAAAGGGACGATTTATCACCAAATTCATATCCTCGAGTCTTCTGCATAATTAAGGAACGAAGGAAAGTCAACTAGGGTCCTTATTTAAGCACCAAGAGTCAAATCAATAAGAAAACCGGAGATTTTCTTTGCGGATACGGTCGACCGACCTACTATATGGGTCGGCCGACCAGGCCTGATTTTTATGAAGTCCATAATCTTGAAGAAAGCCCAGAATTCGCTAAGTCCGTAAAAGAGGTCGACCGACCTCAGCGAAGCCCAGGAACGTTTTCGGAAGGCAATTAGAAGTAGGAGTCTTTAGGAAACTCTGAATTTTATGCCCTATATAAGCTAATCTTGTAATTAGGGTTAGATATTCAGTTTATAATCTAGCATCGGTTTTTGTCTAGTTCTTAATTCTAGTTTTCAACTTTAGTTTGTAATCCTTCAATAATTCTCAAGCATTCAATAAAGTTTGTTCCTTTCTGCCTTGATTCCGACTTTGGTAATTACTCTTTTAATCTAGTTTTATTATTGTTCTTATTACTATTGCATTCAATTAAAATAGAATTCCCAAGCTTTATTGAATCTTGCATGCTTAGATTATTATTTACTATGTTTTCCATGTTTATTCCCGTCTTTATTGTCGTTTCAATTATCATGCGTAGCTAAATTTCATATGTTAGGATGTAGGGGATGAATATGCATAGGTAGTAGAAATTCCGAGACCGACTTGTAGCAGAGCCGTGGTCGGCTGACTCAAATAGTGGGTCGGTCGACCAAGGCAGTGGTCGGCCGACTGGAGTAGCTGGTCGGTCGACCCACTCGCGCATGAATCCTGTTTCGTCTTTCCTTGTTGACTATAATATCCTACAATGAGACTGAAAGGAGACTTGTAGGACGTTAGTAATGACCTACCCAAGATTGAGAGATACGGGAAGGGCATTGGTTTACACCTTAAGACGGATAGGTTACTTAAGACTGAAAGGTATGTGACCTAGGATTTAGGAATCACCCTTATTGTTGACACCCAATAATTGTGAGACCTAGGAACTAATAGCATAGGCCGAAAGGAGCTATTAGGTATCATAGGCCGAAAGGATATGTTACACCCCTTACGCGACTGCAATACATGTTGACCTTAGGATTAATATTACCTTGGCTATTTATTATTCAAACATCCTAGCATCCCTTTTATTATAATTTTATTCTCGTCTTTAGTTACTTATTTTATTTTTATCTTTGCTTTAGACTTTGTAAACAACAAATCAAACCCCCAAATTTGTTACCTTTAAACATTAACTTTCAACAATAAACATTCCCCACCTCCTTGTGGTTCGACCCTGACTTTCACTATCTATTGTTAAAGTTAGGAATTATAAATTTATCTTTGGTACCCTCAACGACGGGCATCAATAAGTATTATAATGGGCCATAAATCCCAATGGACATCCACATTAGACATTTCATAACACTCCCCTTGGATGTACATTACTGAAGAACATGCCTCGTTAAAAACCTTCCTAGAAAAGCCCGCTGGGAAAAACACTAGTGAAGGAAAAGAGTACAATAATCTTCAAATATAAATAATCAGCTGCCTCGTTAAAACCTTTCCATGGAAAACCCGGTGGGACAAAACCATAGGATAAGGAAAAAGAGTACAGCGTTTCCACACTCCCCTGGTGGTTACATCACTTAAATTAATGTCAATGCATCTCATGATGTAGCACAATTTCTCAAATTTGGAAAAAATTATCTTCGTAATGAATCAACTTTATAGGTGCCTTCGATTAATAGGAGTCGTTGATTGCTTCAAATTTCAAAATACGAAGATAGTAATTCATAACGATTTTCAAATAATCTTGTCACTTCAAATAATCTTGTCACTTTTATATAACTGCACCTTTTCTTTGAATGTTCATAACATCAATAATAATGTGCATGCATATGATATGTGACTAAGTTCTAAACTATATGATATGAAGTAGTGCAATGACGTTATAGGAAAACAATATGGAAAATCCTAAACTAAGTCTATTTATGCATACGATGACTCGATAATGAATACTGTACAATTTTATTTTCAATATTTGTAATTTGGTTGAGCTCATAACCATTAAAATGTCGACAGTCAATTGGACTTATAAATGTCCTAATTCAATTGACAATTGAATATTGCGCGCAAATGTGTATCCGTTTCATATGGATATACTTTTATGATCATACAATATCTTTCATATATTACACTATAGGTGTAATTTAATCTGATAAAACTTATTTTGTTTTACCAACTTTTCACTTACTTTCTCCCCCTAAGGTGGTAAAACTATTTTTAAGATATATTGCAATCATTGTTATAACCACCTTACGAAACGATTTCTCATTATCTTATACTAATGAGATTTATTAATGGGCATTATCGTAGAATTTTATATAATATCTCGGGAGTATGTAGTGTATAATGCAATTGAGTATCTTTTCATAACACTTATAGTTCGCAATTCATTATAATGCTTCATATATAGGAATTGGATATGCCTTAATATGTGCAATTGTGCATTTACTTGTCAAACTTGAAGTTGGATGCTAACCTTATGGTTAGCTATTATGACATATGTGATTAAAATAATTAATTTTATCTTGGCAAAGAAATGATAATATATGACACTTCTAGTGTGTCCCATGCAAATCATCAAAAAGGACTAATATCCCTTTGGGAAATATTATGATGATATTAAATTTCATTAACCAACATTTTCCCATTTTAATGGTGTTAACAATTATTTCATATAAAAATCCAAGAATCTGTCATTTGATTAGACAATGAAATAAATAAATAATATGGGTAATAATATGGTGATAGCCTGATAGGAGATGACGTAAACTAAACTGATAAGAGAAGATCACATATTATATTGATAAAAGGTCGTCTTAAATTATAATAACGATTGTGTCTCATGGTAAATAGATATGAGATCGTCGAAAATTAGCTATATAGGAACCCGTCTAAATTAGATAGAGATGATATCGTCTTAAATTATAATGACGATTGTTTCCCATGTTAAATAGATATGAGATCATCTAAAATTAATTAGATACGAACTCGCCTAAATTAAATAGATATGATATCGACTTAATTAAATTATAATGACGATTGTGTCTCATATTAAATTGATAGAGTATTGTCTTAAATTATGATGACAAAAGACTATTTAACATTAAATATATTGGAGATCTTTCTTATGTTAAATAGTTATAAGATGTCTCGAAATAGATAGATGGGAGGTTGTCTCACATTAGATAAATATGATATCATCTCAAATGAAAATGATAGGAGAAGTTCTCACATGATATTGATAGGAGACTAATTTACATTAATTTCATAGTAGATCGTCTCATGTTAAAATAATGTAAGATGGTCTTTAAATTACAATGACAACCATCTTATGTTAAAGAAATATGAGAAAATTTCAAATTAATTAGGTAGAAATTCGTCTCATCCATAGAATAAATATGATATCGTCTCAAATTAATTAGATATAGGAGACTATCTTAATTAAATAAATATGAGCCCGTCTCAATAAAATAGATTTAGGAGTCCATCTCTGTAACACCCACATTTACCTAGGAGCCTGAACTAGGACTTCCAGGGTAAATAAGACTGTTACCATCCTGGATAACCCAGGGTAAGAGATAATCATAGTCAAAGATAAACGGTACTTTAGATTACTTAACCAAGAGTCGAAACTAAACTGTTACATGCATAGCCTGAAAACCAAAACTCAACATATGAAAAGTATAAACGAACTATTACAAGCTAGGTGATCTATAACTAGGAAAGTCTGATCCAAGTTTCTCTCTCCAAGCCCAGATCCTAGTCCGTCTGTCTTTGCCCTGAAAAATCTACTCCCCATCCCGGATCATCGTAGGTGAACACGAATACACTGTCAACCTCGCGGTTGAGTAGCATAACACAATAACAAAATATAATATAAATGATATGCAATGCCATGATATGCTCGAGCTCAATCTCATTTTCATTCTCATTCTCATTTTTCATTCTCAAACCCGTAACACCCAGCCATACCGAACCTCCCGGCAGACTATACTCGGCCGTCGCCGAACACCAGCATAACATCTGAGGTCACCAGGTCTAGCCCTGCAGAGCTAGCCTGGGCCCAATAATATCTCATCATCAACTCAATCTGTAACCAATGCTCATGCCATGCTTATGAATGCAATATTAAAGAACCAACACTGAAAATCAATCTCATAATAATCATACTTGCATTCATAACATCCAATCACATACATACATAACACATTACAGAAATAGTTCCAGTGTATCCTACCTGGCGTAGCAAATCTGCAAAAAAGCAAAGACCGTCTAGAAGTATTCCACCTCGAACTCAGTTCCTATAAATATTACTTAAATCAAAAGCTATTCATACAATTAATATCAATAACTCGATTACTTGATCATGCTTATTTCCTGCCAATTATAAACTTACTAAAAGTAGTACCTACTAAAATAACACTTAAGAAAAATAGCATATGACCAATTAAACGATTAATACTTAAATCAATATCACAAGAATATAATTACGAATAACCTCACAATAATAATTAGACTTAGTGCAAACATGACTAATACTACTAATAATATCACTAACCCAAAATCACCAAATTTTAATAATTCCATAAGTAATAATCATAAATAACATTAATAATAATAATAATAATAATAATAACAATCATAATCACCATGATTAATAATAATCATAGTTATCAAAGGAGTGATTACAACCCACCAAACCCAAAATTCAACTCACGCAACCCACGGTGAAACACGCATCAGAGCAGCCTTTGTGAACAAACAGACCTGCCGACAGCCTTATCAACCACCACTACCAACACCCACCGAAGCCCCTGGCCTCCCCACTGGCACCACCAAGCTCGCCCCTGAGCGGTGGTGATCCCAGGGAGGAGGTCAGTGGCCATCCTCAGCCTCCCACGACACCCAAGTAGACGCACAAACCCAGCAACACCACCACAACACCTGTTTTACGTTTTTTCTGGTACAAAACAAAACCTGCTGTAAAAACTCCCTCAACCACCACGAACCTCCATGACAGCCACCATTACAGACCCAATGCTACCCCCTAACAACCTACCCTAACACCCAACTCCAAAGGACAAACACTGCATCAGAAAAAACATACGAAAGTTCCTGCCCAGAGTCACTGTTCTAAAACGAAACCCTAACAGCCCTTGTCCCCCCAAACGAAACTTGCTTTAACACCCTCACGACACACCCCCAACCAACGTGACAACCACCACACAACTCCCATGAGTGCAACCAAACAAATAAACTAAAAGCCTATACTCGACATGATCTATAACTCCTTCGAAAACAATTGTAAACATTCAAGTTCAAACGACATTCTGAAACTAACTAAAACACGATTCTGACATGGTGTTTTAACCACCACGCACGACGGTCCTAGGGACCAACTGTGACACAACTCCGATAAAAAAAAAGACTACTAACCTCATAGATGAAAACTAGACAAAGATTAGATCATATAAACATGATTATATACACAAAATATACGACTGAAGTTGAACAGAAAACTGAAAAGAATAGAGAAATCAAGCGTGTACCCTATTTCAAATGCCAAACGAGCCACCAACGACCACCCCTAACCATCGTGTGATCCCTTCTCCCTGTGCTCTGAGGTGTCGTCTGTGAGATGATGTGAGAGTGGTAGGCGTTCTAAGTTTATTGTTAGGGTTTTGGAGTAGGTTTATATAAGGTGGCTGAGATAGAATTTGTTGAGGTTAGGTTTTGTTGAGCATGTAAGTGTTTGACAACGAACTGGGCTATTCAGCCTTGGGCACGCATCTCGAGGCCCACGAAACATTAACAAACATCGATAACTAATTACCCGCTCCCGACACTTACTCATAACATATAAAATATAGAACACTAACTCGATTAATCAACAAACGATCGGTCATTAGCAAAATGTAAAAGTAATAAATAAATAATAAAATAAAATAAAAAAACGTAATAAAACACGGAGTATTACAGTCTTCCCTCGTTACAATGAACTTTATCCCGAAGTTCACCGTCCTATGGTCAACAGAACTGATCACTAAACATGTAGCGAACACAGAAAGTGACACCATATAACGTTAGAAACTAATAAAAGTACTTTAAAACACGAATTGTCACATTCTACCCTCCTAAAAAGAAGGTTACGTCCTCGTAACATACCTTAAGGTAAACAGGTCTGGATACTTGTCCCTCATTGAAGCCTCAGTCTCCCAAGTAGCCTCCTCGACATTATGATTGGTCCATAATACTTTGACAAGCGCGGTCTCCCCATTCCTGGTTTTCCGCACCTTTCTGTCAAGTATCTCCTTGGGTCTCTCCTCGTAGGTCAACTGCTCGTCAATCTCGATAATCTCATGGTCAAGGATATGCGAAGGGTCACTGATATATCTCCTCAGCTGTGATACATGAAACACATTATGCACCCTGGCTAAAGCTGGAGGTAGAGCCAATCGATAAGCTACCTCACCAACTCTCTCTAAGATCTCAACGGTCCAATGAACTTCTGGCTCAACTTGCCCCTCTTGCCAAACCTCATTACTCCTCTCATAGGTGACACCTTCAGTAGAACTTTGTCTCCCGTCTCAAAAGTGATGTCACTTTTCTTCAGATCGGCATAACTCTTCTGTCTATCTTGGGCAGCTCTCATCTTCTATCGAATCACCTGGACCTGTGCTATCATCTCATGAATCATCTCAGGTCCCAAAGTCACCACATCAGCTCTATCATCCCAACAAACTTGGCTCCTGCACTTTCTCCCATACAGTGCCTCAAAAGGAGCCATGCCTATGCTACTATGATAACTATTATTGTACGAAAACTCTATCAAGTCAAGTCTGTCCTCCCAAGATCCTCCAAACTCAAGCACACAAGCCCTCAGCATATCTTCCAGTGTCTGAATAGTCCTCTCCGTCTGACCATCTGTTGCTGGATGAAACGTTGTACTCATCTTCAAGGTAGTTCCCATCAATGACTGTAACTCTTGCCAAAACTTAGAGATAAACCTGGAATCACGATCAGAAACAATATCACTAGGTACACCATAAAGCTTCACCACATGCTTGATGTAGGCCTTAGCCAACTCAGCTTTACTCCACGTCTCCTTCATCGGAATGAAATGTGCTGATTTAGTCAATCTATCAACGATCACCCATATAATATCATTTCCCTTTGAAGTCCTAGGCAATCGTACAAAAAAATCCATCGAAATGCTCTCCCACTTCCACTCAGGTACATCTAGTGGCTATAACTTCCCTTGGGGCCTCTTATGTTCTCCTTTCACTCTCTGACACACTAGGCAGCGAGAAACAAACTCAGCTACCTCATGTTTCATCTTTGGCCACCAAAATGCTTTCTTCTGATCTTTGTACAACTTATCCCCTCCAAGATGAACAGAATAAGGTGTAGAATGAGCTTCCACTAGGATCTTTCTCTTCAATTCCTCATCATCAGGGACACACCATCTCCCAGCGTACCTCAAACTATCATCATTATGAATCTCAAACTTAGAATATGGTTCTGCAGTAGTAGCTTTGCTTACTTCGTTACGCCACTTATGAATCCTAGGATCACTCTTCTGTCTTTCTCGAATCTCAGAATATAGTTCAGGCTCGATCGTCAAATCCCCCAAAGTCTCACCCTTCCGTATTACTGCAATACCCATCTGCCCCAATTCGCGGTACATACTCATTCTCGATCTAGCTGTGCATAGAGCGTGAACAGATTTCCTACTCAATGCATCAGCCACCACATTAGCTTTCCCTTCCTTGTACAAAATCTTCATGTCGTAATCTCCAATGAGCTCAATCCACCTCCTCTGACGCATGTTCAGCTCTCTCTGGGTATAAATGTACTTTAAACTCTTATGATCGGAATATACCTTAAATGTAGCTCTATAGAGGTAATGTCACCACAACTTAAGTGCAAAAACTACTGCTCCAAGCTCTAGATCATGCGTCGGATAATTCTCCTCATAAGGCTTCAGTTGCCTGGAAGCATAAGCAATCACGCACTCTCCCATTCTGCATAAGCACACAACCCAGACCCTTCTTTGAAGCATCTGTATAGACTTCGAAATTGTCACTTCCTTCTGGCAATGCAAGGATAGGAGCTGTAGTAAGGCGCTCCTTCAGGTTCAGAAATGCCCTCTCACAGCTCTCATCCCAAATAAATATGTTCTCTTTCCGCATCAATGAAGTCATAGGCTGTGTAAAACCCCTCGCGAAAACGGAAAATTAAAACATACAAAGTACTAAAAATGCAGCGGAATTAAAACTTTTTAACATAAACATGCGAGGTGAATTAAAACCTGAAAACTGAAACTGACAACTGACATAAATAGAAAATAGATAAGTATACTGTCTAATTACTGAGAACCAAATATGTACAACAGCCTGGGATGGAACATCCCTACAGGCACCAACAAAACTGTATCAAAACTAATAGTCCAGCTAAACGATATAAGTGTAAGTCATGATGAAAGGATCATCGCTCGCTAGCTCTCGTGTGAACCCTGCCAACCTGCATGTACCTACATACATGAAAACATGTACGCCACAATCAGTGGGGAGTGACTAGAGTTCTCCTAGCCACCTTTTGTAACGACACGTAACACATAAAGCAATACAGAATACTCCAACACATATAAACATGTGAAGCATAAACATCTCATCAACTGTTCTCATACTATCATGCAAACTCTAGTGCACGGCTCTCAACCAACTTCATAAACCGTTAGGAAGGAGAGCCGGTTTCCCTACTGGTTGCCCAGTCGGGGGGTCTTTCAATCCAACTATTTATGAAACCGATCATAGAGTCATCCAATGCCTTGGATGAACAATCACAAAGTTAAGTATTAACATCAACATTTATATCTGACACTGTACCAACTCTAGGCAAGCAGATAAACTTAACAAGTATAAGGTTCAGCGGTCAACTTAAGACATAACTTATATACTAATCAATCAGCAAGTGTAAAGGTTCAGCGGTCAACTTAAGACATAACCTAAACACCAAAACATTCAGCAAGCAAGGACTCAGAGGCCAACTGAAGGCATAGACCCGCCAATCAGCAAGACACTAGACTCAGCGGCCAACTTAAGGCATAGACTAGCATCCAAAAGTAAAGGACTCAGAGGCCAGCTTAAGGCATGTCCCTTCACTACATCACAAGATACTAAACTCAGAGGCCAGCTTAAGGCATGTTCAAGCATCAAACATCTGCACTCCGGGCAAGGTGTCAGTTCCTTAGCTACCCCGTTGTGCAGCTGCTCTACTCGTTGGACTCAAAGGCCAACTTAAGGCATGTCCCAACGCGATCACAATCAAACATGTCTGGACTCAGAGGCCAGCTTAAGGCATGTCCCAGACACGACAAACATACACATATGGAGCTCAGAGGCCAGCTTAAGGCATATCCCCATATATGACAAACAACTCACGTATTAAGTTCAGAGGCCAGCTTAAGGCATAACTTAATACGCATCAACACAATGTCATCAAAGTCTATGAACTAAACTATAGTTCTACTTTCTTAAATTCTAATCAACACTTAATTGACCCCGGGAACTAAGTTGAGGAAGAGTCGATTTCCCTTTCGGTTACCCGACCGGGGGGTCTCTATCCTCTCTCCATTCCCGAACCCAATATAGTGTCGCCCATCCTCCGGGGACCTCCAATACATATCAAAGATACAAGGAACGAGTTTCAATCAAAACTGATCAACTGTCTAAAAGTTATGAACGATTTACAAATGAAAACAAGCTACAGGGGCCCCAGCCGGTCGGCAGGCAGCCGGCCTAGCGGCTGGCAACCCAACTCAGCTCCCCTTTTCTTTAAAACTAAAACAGCCTAAAAGGACTCCCAGCCGGTCGGCAGGCAGCCGGCCTACCGGCTGGGAACCCGATCCCAACATACGCATATTTCACAATGAGGCTCCCAGCGGTTGGCAGGCGGCCGGTCTGCCGGCTGGTACCTCATTCCCTATCCTTTACAATTATGCGCAAAACAACACAGACAGGCTACCAGCCGGTCGGCAGGCAGCCGGCCGACCGGCTGGAAGCTCAAAACTTAGTTTCTTTCAAAACCCGCAAAAATAACATAAGGCCTTCCTAGCCGGTCGACCGGCGGCCGGTCGGTCGACCGGCGGCCGGTCGGTCGACCGGGTCAGAGAGTCTATCGCCAAAAATCGCGTTTCCAGCCCTTTGCAAAACTCCATAAATCGTTACCAATTCTTAAAAATCGCTACAAGTGAAGTTTACCCAGCATTACAAATCTGTTGGGAAATGTGTCCTCAACAATAGTGCGATCACGACAGTGATAAAAATCATTGTCATAAATCTTATGAAATGAATATGCAAGGGACGATCCAATATTGATTTAGTCAACTGACCAACATTAATCGGTAATGATTGGCTGACTAGAGTTTAACATTACTGTCGTATGACGGTGGTGGTCAGTTGATCCCTTTAGGTCACACCTATAGGACTAACCCCTTAAACGTATATTGATTAATTGTATAGGATACAGATTGATCGATATTCTCAAAACCGTATATTGAGAGATCAGAGGTTGAATTTTAAAGTAAGATTTATATTTGAAATTGAAATGTGTCAATTGTCAAATATTAATCGATATTTATGAAATGTCGAAATTAGAATGAGATGGGTTCATGGTTATAACAAATGTTGTATGTCGTATTGACGATTATTATAATAACCATATTTTGAGACGGTGATTATGAATTACTAAATAATTTGTTAAATATGATTTGATTAATTTAGAAATATTATTTATATGATAAATATATATTTAAATTAATACAATTGGATTATGTCACATAGGATGTTACATATTACACAATTGTACAAATTACAATTTGTAAAATGAAAGTACATTTTACACAAAATGTGGCGTGTGATGGTGTGTGTTATAAGAACTAATTTGTTTAAATTAGTGCATGGAAAAAGCATAATGATTAGAATAGGTTGATGTCTATTAGTAGGCATGCAAACCTAGTTGCACAAGTAAGTCAAGCAACATATTTGGTCTTGCTTAACACACAATCACACGAGACACACATCACCATTATAAGAGGTGAATTTGTTCACCTTATTCATTCTAACTTAGTTTTATTTTGATTCTAGTGTGAGAATATAAAACCTTATGCTAGTATCATTTTCTAGGGTAAGAAAATAAAACTATTACAAAACCTCTTGAAATATTATATAGATAGTATTTTATAGTATACTAATATTATTATTAGTACACGGTTTTAGCCTAATTCCGTCCTCTAGTTTCGGGTTCGGTTATTTGGTCCGTTTAAGGTAAGGTCTTGGTGCTCACTCATTGGAGGCAAGCTTACTTGGTTGCTTTTGGAGGATCGTCCTAAGCATATTTTGGACCGGTTGTAAGAATACGATTCTCATTATTTCCGCTTTTATTTTGCATGCATAAGATCGACTATATTAATATGAGTTTAATTAGTAAATTAGTAAGACTAATAATATGAACTTGTTAGTAAAGGCTACCTCGAGTTCCTTCAATTGGTATCAGAGCACTAGGTTGCTTGCATGCAACTCAATTTTATACGTTTTTGCGAGAAAATGCGATTTTAATTAAAAACGAAAATGAGTAGTACATATAGGATATGCACGAAAATCATATTGCATGTATAATTTCTGGTCTTAAAATAGTTTTAAGTCATTTTGATGATTTATGGAATAATATTGTTCAATATTGTAATTAAAATGTTTAATTAGTGCCAAAAATCGGTTAAAAATGTTTTATCATGAGAAAAATAGCTAAATAATGTTTCTGGCCATGAATTTTAAATATGTTCTCACATGCATTTAACATATTATGAATACATAATTTTCGAAATTATTGAAGGTTTTATGCATGGTTTATGATTTTTAATGGTTAAATAGTCATAAAATGAGTTAAATATGGGATAAATAGTTATATTATGAATTTAACTATAAAATTTTTTTGTAGATGTCACATGCGATATATGAAATACATGACAAATGTTTCAGAAATTTTTCGTTAATATTGCATGAATATTGATTTTTATCGTAAAAATCGAAATATTAGTGACATATTTTAGCTTAAATAGTTTAAGTTCGAATTTGACCATAAAAATTTAATATAGTGTCACATATATTATTTCTAGCATGCATGTGAATTTTGAGCTTTTAATCTCGAATATTGCATGAGAAATGATTTTAATCGGTAAAATCGCGTAATATATGACACGAATTATTAAAAATAGTAAATGTTGCTTAAATGGTCCGAAAAATTCACCCATATTAATAATATTATGTATGATCATCAACATATTTTTATTTAGTGCCAAAAGTTTATGACACTTTAAGTTTTAATTTTAAAAGATTAAAGTTGGAGATTGAGTGTTGAAGGAGTCATAATTATTTTCAGATCTTAAACAGTGTGTACCTGATTTTTCTTTGCATTTTCAGATAATTTGAGTGTCTAGGAAGATGTAAAAATTATATTGGTATTTTATTTCATAATTTTTGAAATAGTTTTGAATTTTTCGATTAATTATGCATGTACACGACATATTTTACGATATAAATAAGTATATTTCGAAAATATTTGAATTTTAAGGATCTGAAATTTTAGAAAATTTTCAGTATGGTCAAAATTTTGAATTTTGAATTTTCGAAATTTTTATGACTCGTTTGATTATTTTAATGCTATTTCCCGTAAAACCGATTAAAACCGAACAATATTAAAATAAGTTAAGTTAATTTTCGAAATTTGAGTAAGACAAAATTTTGAATCCTAAAATGTGTTAGGAAACTTAACTAAATCATGAATATTGATTCATAGAGTGATTAGTGATTTTAAAATTGTTTAAATCACGTTATTCCATAAAACCGTGTTATTATGAATAACGATATCTAAAACGTGTTTAAATAGGACTATTTGGCTTAGGTTTTGCATTTTACATAAGCATTGCATATTTAATTATTGTTTATGAATGTCATAATTTATTTACGTAATTTTGGAATTATGTAATTTACTTAGTATGGCCTTAGATTTTAATCGATATTTCCCGTAATGTAAGGGTTTATCGATTCGGTTGTAATTTAATGTGAGCTCGTATCACTTTATTTTATTGTTTTATTTTATTTTATAATGTATAAAATAGATAGAAAATTTGTAATTATTTGTAATTCCGGAGATCCTTGAAGACGGTGCCATTACGGAAAGGAGTTCCGACCAAGACGGAGTTTGCCTTGGGATGCGTGCCGCGTGTGAAGTTCAAGGAACCAAAGGAGTTGGTTTCCGAATTTGTAATTTACTTTAATTTTCTATTTTAGGAAAAGCCATACTAGGGTTTTTATTTATGCTTTTATTTATGCTTATAATGTTGCATGCATAGCCAAATCGTCATCCAAACTCATGCATTTCATCAATTTTATCGACCGTGTCAATTAAATTATCGATAATTCACCGACTTAGTTCACTTAAAGGAGATAGATAATAAATTGACAAGATCTCTTACGTTATTCAAAAATCGAGACATAGCCTTACCAAAAAGTAAAGGACCCGCGAAGGATCTTCTTCATAAGGGAGTAGGCTCGGCTAAACCGGGGTGCAAACCTTATTACGTTGGTGAAGTGGGATAATATGATTACTTATTCTTGAAATTTGGTTGATCTCGACGAAGGTATTCGAGCCACCGTAGTGGTAATAAGTTCGGGCTAAGATAAGAATTAGTGTAATTTTATCGACCGAGAGTTCTAAAAGTAGAATTGATTAAGGGGTTAATCTACCGAGTCATATTAATGAGGGATGTATCGGCTAAACCGTGCCCGAGTTAGTATGTATTTGGGTCTCGGGATCATTTACTTAATTGGGTAAGAGATCATTAAGTAGATGCTTAACTTGTTTAAATTTACAAGTTTAATTATTAAAACGATAATTGTGTTTTAATTCCTTAATTTTCATTTGTAGTTCTTTTTCGACTATCAATCGTCAAATGGCAAATAACGCTCCACCACTCCCACATCACGTTTCATGGCTCCAATCTTTCATGAATCGTTGCAAGCTTAGGAAGCAAGGCACCAATTTCAAAGATTGGGAATCCCAATTACTTTTAGCTGCGGAAGGTGACAATAAGATTTGTTTCCTTACAAGAGCTACTCCTCCTGTTCCTACTGCTCACTCCACGATTGAGACTCGTGAGGCCTATGAGGCCTACATGAAGGAGTCAAATATTCTTAGAGACATAATCATTTTCACTTTGGAGCCGGATCTTCGAGATAGAATGATTATGTTGAGCACGGCAAATGAGATTTACACCAAGCTTAAGAATATGTTTTATCAAACTCCTAGAACTTTGCTTCATGAAGTAATTTCTGCATGGTTTGATCCAAATTCGTATAAGGATCAATCTATGAGTTCTCATGTGATTAAGTTGGTTGTTCCATCTGAAATCTTGCAAGTTCAAAAGATGCAAGCTCCTGACTATATCATAATAGATCGAATTCTTCGCTTCCTTGATATGCCTTTTCGGGCAAAGAGGGAGTTTGGACTTATTCGAAGTACCGAGAAGAATACACTTAATCTTGAGAATAGGAGCAATAGGAAGCATGAAAGGAGAAACGGTAAAGGAAAGGGTAAAATGACATCCATGAACACATCATCTTCAAAAGTTGAAAATAAATGCCATTATTGCTTGAAGATAGGGCATTGGAAACGGAATTGTCCAATGTATTTGGCCGACCTAAAGCTTGAAAAGTTCACCCTTTTGGTAATAATTCTTGTTTAAACTCATGTTATAAGATTAACCTTTGTATAATGATACAAGTTGTTAATATTAACCCTTTTTAATTGTTTTAAAGGGACTCCTTCCAAGATCTAGGGCAAGGAGAAAGGAAAGGAGAGCTTGAAGCTCATTCCATGGATGACTATGGTAGCATCCGAGATTGAAGACATGAAGAGCATGGCTCTAATTTTCATTTGATGTCTTCTTTCTTTTTGCATTTTAATTTAAGAACTTGGTATTTCTTGTACGACAAGAATATTATTGAAACAATGGTTGTAATAGTGGTGACTTGGTTTTCAACCCAAGTCATCCTTTTGTTCTTAATCAAGCATGTTTGGTTGTTTTAAAATGCTTTTATAACATGAATTGATACGATTTTCATAGATCGTAATAAAGTACCTTGAATGATTCAACGTACGGAAGAAATGATAGGATCATTATAAAAGTAATACGACTTACTTAAAAACGAGAATTGCATCCCGTGAAATACTTCAAATTCAAACATAAGAACATCAGTTCATTATAAGATTTTCACCTTAAATGAAAGAAAATGTTAATATCTCAATACTCACATAATTCTTTATCCAATACATTGTTGACGGGCGAAAATGCTATCCTTCTTAAATAACGGTTATTTTAGAGGATAGAGTGGGAGAAATTCTACGCCCGCAAACCAATGAAATAAACATAGGATCTTAGAGAAGAGTCCTATAAGGAGTCCTTAAGAAGAACTCTAAAAGATTGGATAGAAGAAACTACAAAAGGACACAGAAGAAAATCAAAATGAAATGTTCATTACGAGTTGAGAAAATGTTTGAAGTAAATCAAAATGAAATGTTCATTACGAATTGAGAAAATGTTTAAAGTGAATCAAAATGAAATGTTCATTATGAGTTGAGAAGATGTTACCTAATCACTATGAAGATAGTGGGAGTTATTAAACTATAAGATAGTAATGTGGAATTCAGTGAGAGAAAAGTTATTAAGGAAACGAAACCTACCATTTAGAGAGAATGGTGATTCTTTAAAAGGTAAAGAATATGAGGTTTTCAATTCTAGATGTTAAGAACATAAATCATAAGTGAGTTTATTATATGATAATGAAACGTCACCGATCAGTTAACGAGGTTTGGATTTGAATCCGAGATATGAAAATGTTAATTCATATAACCTTGATCAAAATGCCATAAGTTGAAATAAAGTCCTATTTCGATATAAGTTTCTCAAGGAGAACTAAAAGATCAGTCCTATTTCGATATAAGTTTCTCAAGGAGAACTAAAAGATCGAATCTAGGTTAACTACGATATGAATTCTAGTACAATATGACTGTGTTCATGTGGATGACATGTCATAAGTTTTAAGAAAACAGTGGGAGCTTCCTTAAAAGTAAGGAGACTCGAGTCAAGTATAAGAGACTTGAAATGTACTTGAATTAGATCATATTATACAAGATAATATGAGTCAAAAGGAAACCGGAATTTGTAGGTTTAAAAGATGTGAAGATAGGGTATATTCACATAACAAACCATTAATACAAATTGATGTATGATCATCAAAGATTGTTTATGAGGGGCAACAATATCGTATTGTTTGTTCGCACATAACAATCACTCTTATCGTTTGAGTTATTATTACTAATATTAACTCACAATTTATACTTTGTGAAATCCAAATGGGTTGTAAGAGACAATTTGAACCCCATAAGTGAACTGGATTAACTTAGTATAGCCCATAGTCGCTTATATGAGGTGACGTCTCGAAGCGGCTACAATGTGAGGCGATTGATGGCAAGTTCAAAAGTCATAGAGTCATATGGGATGACTAGTCGATCACATCGGCAGACTGTGTAACACTCTGTTGGGCATTTAGTGACCGCTTATAGAGTTCTGGAAATTTTATAATTAGCCTGGTCGTGGCGAGAGCTACTATATTATTCGCATAAGTCGATTCTTTGACTTGAGACTGTTCGCCCAAGGTGACACAGCCTCAGATTGGCTTTGATTTTAGCTCTACGATCAACCGTTAAAGGGGGTCAAATGGGCTTCTTTTGGGTCACGATGGACTGTGTTAGTCGAAGGGAACAGTAGGATAGGAATTGTTCAGTCCCTCGTCGGGGTTGTCTTAAATCTCAGGGCCACTCGAGGAGAAGTTTAACTGAAAATGCGTTGCCACGCTCGGAAGGTATCTATGGTAGATAATTCCGGTCAAAGCAGTTAAATCTCCAGATCGAGAAAACCGCTCAAGATGTGATCAAATGCAAGTACGACCTGGAAGACGCCTTGCATTGAGTGGGAGATGACGTAATAGGACAAGAGAATTGGTGACGCACACTTGTCGAGGACAAGTGGGAGATTGTTGGGAAATGTGTCCTCAACAATTGTGCGATCACGACAGTGATAAAAATCATTGTCATAAATCTTATGAAATGAATATGCAAGGGACGATCCAATATTGATTTAGTCAACTGACCAACATTAATCGGTAATGATTGGCTGACTAGAGTTTAACATTACTGTCGTATGACGGTGGTGGTCAGTTGATCCCTTTAGGTCACACCTATAGGGCTAACCCCTTAAACGTATATTGATTAATTGTATAGGATACAGATTGATCGATATTCTCAAAACCGTATATTGAGAGATCAGAGGTTGAATCTTAAAGTAAGATTTATATTTGAAATTGAAATGTGTCAATTGTCAAATATTAATCGATATTTATGAAATGTCAAAATTAGAATGAGATGGGTTCATGGTTATAACAAATGTTGTATGTCGTATTGACGATTATTATAATAACCATATTTTGAGACGGTGATTATGAATTACTAAATAATTTGTTAAATATGATTTGATTAATTTAGAAATATTATTTATATGATAAATATATATTTAAATTAATACAATTGGATTATGTCACATAGGATGTTACATATTACACAATTGTACAAATTACAATTTGTAAAATGAAAGTACATTTTACACAAAATGTGGCGTGTGATGGTGTGTGTTATAAGAACTAATTTGTTTAAATTAGTGCATGGAAAAAGCATAATGATTAGAATAGGTTGATGTCTATTAGTAGGCATGCAAACCTAGTTGCACAAGTATGTCAAGCAACCTATTTGGTCTTGCTTAACACACAATCACACGAGACACACATCACCATTATAAGAGGTGAATTTGTTCACCTTATTCATTCTAACTTAGTTTTATTTTGATTCTAGTGTGAGAATATAAAACCTTATGCTAGTATCATTTTCTAGGGTAAGAAAATAAAACTATTACAAAACCTCTTGAAATATTATATAGATAGTATTTTATAGTATACTAATATTATTATTAGTACACGGTTTTGCCTAATTTCGTCCTCTAGTTTCGGGTTCGGTTATTTGGTCCGTTTAAGGTAAGGTCTTGGTGCTCACTCATTGGAGGCAAGCTTACTTGGTTGCTTTTGGAGGATCGTCCTAAGCATATATATTTTGGACCGGTTGTAAGAATACGATTCTCATTATTTCCGCTTTTATTTTGCATGCATAAGATCGACTATATTAATATGAGTTTAATTAGTAAATTAGTAAGACTAATAATATGAACTTGTTAGTAAAGACTACCTCGAGTTCCTTCAAAATCATCCAATAAGACTATCTAACAGCAAACAAACCCATAACAATCCTCAATACGATTATATGAAGTATCCGTCGCAAAACTTGAAATTTCAGAAATTAGCTTATGAACATGTGAAACATCAACAAGGCATGAATTCATCACATAAGAACATTCCTAAACATGTTACTAAGTCCATTAATCATCAAACCTTAACAAAATCAGAAACAATAACAAGAACACATCAAAACTTGCTATTTTAACAAAAAGGCCGAGTTACTCGTAATCGTCACCCCAAAAGCAATCCGTCTCAAAGATCTTCCTCTAGGATGAAGCTATCCACTTCCGGGTCGTCCAAGCCCACGCCTACAAGCACGAAAAACGAGATTACGGACTGAAAAACGAATCCTAAGGAAAATAGCCTATTTTTCGAAATAGAGGAAATGAAAATCGGAAGTGACGGATGGCTTGCAAATTCGATGAGGATTCCGAAAATGTTATTATTACCTTGATTTGATGAACGGATGAAGAAGAAATAAGCAAAAGAAGATGATTATTTATGGAGGTTTATGAAAATGGAGTTTACTGTTATTTTGTTCTTGAGGATGAAGAAATGTCGATACAATTGATTTTACGGGGCTTGAGGATTGTCCTTTCCGTGTTAAATGAAACGGGTTAGGATACTTGAACGGGTTTTAAGTTGTGAACTTAAATTTACCAAGTTTGTATTCGTCTTAAGGACTTAAGGTTCTTAAGACGGATCTTACTATTTATTTAAAATACTTTTCGATAACTTATTAAAATATTATTTTATTACTTAAAATAATTAAAAACGCTTAAAAATATATTTATAAAAATACGGGATGTTACAATCACCCCAACTTCAAAAAGTTTCGTCCTCGAAACTCGAACGAAGATAAATCCTAACTAATTATACCTCAATCGAAAAGAGAAGGATGCGCATCACGCATCGATGCCTCGGTCTCCCACGTCTGCTCCTCAACATCACCACAACGCCAAAGGATCTTCACTAAAGGCAGCACCTTGCTACTAAGCTTCCTATCCTGACGGTCTAGGATCTTCACGGGACGCTCCTCGAAAGCAAGACTCGGCTCCAAGTTCTCGATCTCTCTAGGCAGAACATGACTCAGGTCACTAACATACTTACGGAGCTGAGAAACATGAAAGACACTATGAACCTTGCCCAAACTAGGAGGCAAGTCTAAACGATAAGCAGCAGCACCAATCCTCTTCACGATCTCAAATGGCCCAATATACTTAGGACTCAACATGCCCTTAACTCCAAACCTCTTAACGCCCTTCATCGGTGAAACTCTCAAGAAGACTCTGTCACCTACCTCAAACTCTAGAGGTCTACGGCGAACATCAGCATATGATTTCTGCCGATCCTGTGCGGCCTTCATCCTACCTCTGATAAGCTGAACCTGATCAAACGTAACAGTTAACTGGTCCGGTCGTCCTAGGTCGTGCACGTCACTCGCCTGATCCCAACAGATCGGACTACGGCACTTCCTACCATAGAGAGCCTCGTACGGAGCCATACCAATAGAAGAATGATAACTGTTGTTGTAAGAAAACTCAACTAACGGTAGACACTGCTCCTAAGAACTCTGGAAATCAAGTGCACAAGCACGGAGCAAGTCCTCTAATGTCTGAATAGTCCTCTC
The DNA here is from genome assembly GCA_029255685.2 of Silene conica. Classification (NCBI taxonomy): domain Eukaryota; kingdom Viridiplantae; phylum Streptophyta; class Magnoliopsida; order Caryophyllales; family Caryophyllaceae; genus Silene; species Silene conica. The sequence goes on from CM055318.2 coordinate 53,917,042, forward strand.
GGACTGACCATCAGTCGCGGCATGAAATGCGGTGCTCATCAACAAACGGCTACCCATAGCCTCCTGTAAAGCCTTCCAAAATCTGGAACAAAATCTCGGATCACGATCAGAAACGATCTCTCTCGGAACACCATGGTAACGGACTATCTCTGCAATATAAGCCCTGGCTAAACGGTCCATATCCCATGTCTCTCTAATAGGCACAAATCTGGCACACTTAGTTATCCTATCAACAATAACCCAAATCGCATCCTTGCCTCCCACAGTCTTAGGCAATGCTGTCACGAAATCCATCGATATACACTCCCACTTCCACTGAGGAACGGGAAGCGGCTGTAACAAACCACCTGGCCTCCTATGCTCTATCTTGACTTGTTGACAAGTCAAGCACCTACTCACATAATCCAAAATGTCTTTCTTCATCCCGGGCCACCAAAATATAAGTCTCAAGTCCTTGTGCATCTTCTCTCCGCCCGGATGAATTGAATATGGTGTCAAGTGAGCCTCATCAAGAACCCTCTTCCTCAAGTCTGGCACATCTGGAACATACATCCGACCTCGGAACCTAAGGAAACCATCAGCATCAATCACTAAATCTGGTGCAACTCCACTCGAAATCTTAGCCTCGAACTTCTTGAAATCAGCATCTGAAGGTAAACTCTGGCGAATCTCCCAATATAAGGACGGCTCGGCAGTCATAGCAGCTAACCAATCAAAACCACTACCAACCATCTCTAATAACAACTTCCGGAACTCGGAACACAACTCATCGGGCAACACTCGCATAGCACTCATCGAATGAGAAGTCTTGCGGCTAAGCGCATCTGCAACCACATTGGCCTTTCCCTCATGATACAATAACTCAATGTCATAATCCTTAACCAACTCTAGCCAACGTCTCTGTCGCATATTAAGGTCCTTCTGTGTGAAAATGTACTTAAGACTCTTATGATCCGTGAAAATGCGACAATGAGATCCAATCAAGTAATGACGCCACATCTTCAAGGCATGAACAACAGCAGCTAACTCAAGATCATGTGTAGGATAGTTCACCTCGTGAACTCGCAACTGTCTATATGAGTAAGCTATCACCTTACCACTTTGCATTAACACAAATCCAAGCCCTAACATCGAAGCATCACAATAAACATCGAAGTCAACCCCAATCTCTGGCAAAGCAAGTGAAGGGTTTAATTAGTTACTCATAAACTAATTTTAGTCATACTAACATAATCTTTTAATTAACCCTTTAATTAACATATTATAATGATCTTATGCATGCTAAAACAAGCGGAAATAAGAGAGTTTTCGAACCCTTACACACGGTCCGAATATATAGCAAGGATGATCCTCCTAGTACCCAAATAAGAATACCTCCTTTGGATGCACCAAGACAACCCCTTAACCAACCGAAATCTTGAAGTAGCTAGACTAGAAATCGGTTTCTCCTTAAATAATTCTAATCTCTCTTATTAGAATAATATATGAATACTATAACAATTGTAGTATTACTAATATAATCATATTATATGAAATATAAAGAGACTAATATTTTAGGGGATTTTATGAGCTTTCTTACACTAGAAAGACTAGCTCTAGATTAGAATGAATATTAGAAAATATGAACAATTCATATTTATGTTGGGGTGGGTGAAGTGTGCCGTGAAAAGAGCTTGGGAAGAGGAGAAGATTGCTCTTTTTGTCTTACCCATAACATAGCCATGCCACCCTAACACTTAGGTATTAAGGCTATATAATGATGGTGCTTTTCCACACAAAAACACACAATTAAAACCTTTTAAAAAATCGGCACACTAACCTCCTAAAATGGATTTCCATTTTATAATTGTCAATTTGTACAATTGTATAATCATGTGTGACATATATTGTGTCACAATAGTAAGAAACAATTGTTTTAATTTAAAATGCATATTTATCAAATAAATATCATTTTAAATAAATCACTTTTAACAAATTGACTAGTAATTCATAATTACTAATAAATAAAATGGTCATTTCATTAATCGTCAATACGATTTACAACACTTGTAGTAATATAAAAATCAGGTTCATTCTAATTACGACATTTCATAAATATCGTTTAATGTTTGATAATTGATACATTTCAATTTCAAACATAAATCTTACATTAAGATTTAACCTCTAATTTCTCGATATATGAGTTTAAGGAATATGATCAAATCGTATCAATATACATTTGATCACTTTATCAATTAAGGGAATTGTCCTAAAGGTGTGACCTAAAGGGATCAACTGACCACCACCGTCATACGACAGTAATGTCAAACTCTAGCTAGCCAATCATTACCGATTAATGTTGGTCAGTTGACTATGAAATCGTATCATCCCTTGCGCATTCTCGTTATGAGATTTAATTACGTGATCGCACTATTGTTGAGGACACATTTCCCAACAATCTCCCACTTGTCCTCGACAAGTGTGCGTCACCAATTCTCTTGTCCTATTACAATCTCCCACTCAATGCAAGATGTCTCTCTAAGGTCGTACTTGCATTCGATCATATCATGAGTGGTTTCCTCGATCTGGAGAATAACTGTTTGAGCGGAATTATCTACCATAGATACCTTCCGAGCGTGGCCACGCATTTCCAGTTAACTTCTCCTCGAGTGGCCCTGAGATCTGAACAACCCTGACAAGGGGTGGACAATTTCTATCGCACTACTTCCTTCAACTAGTCACAGTTAGTCACAACCCAAAACAATCCCATTTGACTCCAGTTACGAAAAGTCGTAGAGAATGGATCAAAGTTATGCCTAAACTGTACCATCTCGGGAGAGTAGTCTTTAGTCTAAGAATTGACTCACAAGAATACTATAGCAGCTCTCGCCACGACCCCGCTATAAAATTTCCAGAACTCTATAAGCGGTCACATTGCCCGACAGAGTGTCTCTTACAGTCTGCCTATGTGATCGACTAGTCATCACATATGACTCTATGGCACTTGAACTTGCCATCAATCGCCTCACACTCTAGTCGCTTTGAGACGTCACCTCATGTAAGCGACTAGGGGCCATACTAAGTCAATCCAGTTCACTTATGGGGTTCAATATTGTCTCATACAACCCATTTGGATTCTGACAAAGTATCTTTCATTTTGAGTTAATCATAACTCAAATGATGTTGTCATGCAACAATAGTCAACACTATTACATTGCATTTTGATGCACAATCATCTATTTGTATTAGTGTTTTGCAAATAACCTTTATTCATGCGAATAACCTTTATTCATGATAGCAAAACTTACAACTTTTGGTCTCCTTTATTCTCATATTATCCCGTATAAAATGATTCTATTTGAGTACATTTCTAGAACTCTTTCTAGATTTTGAGTTTCCTTTCCGGAGGAAAGCTCCCACTGTTATCTTATAACTTGTGACGTATCGATATACAGTCACTTATGTACTGAAAACTTTATTGTAGTCTATTTATGATTTCATCATTCTAATAATTTTCACTCATCTAGGCTATTTGATAATGGTTTCATTCATCATTATGAATAATGTATCCAACCATTCTAACTTCTAGTGGGCGACCTTTTATTATCCATATAATAAACCTTCCCGTAAAGCTCCATCATCTTATGATATAAGGTATTTGATCATCTAGAATTGAAAACCTCTTATTCTTTACACCTTAAAGAATCACCCATTCTCTCTAAATGGTAGGCTTAATTCTTTTAATGAAAATCGCTCCCACTAAAATCAATATCTCTCGATATCTTAAATGAACCTTTCATTTCTCGCATGTTAAACTATTACTTGAATCATTATCACTATCACTATCCCTATAGTGATCTGTTTCCATTCAATCAATCATTACCTTCTTATCATGTCTTCGTTTCCTCGAGACGAAAACTACATTGAGAGGATTGAGATGATTTCTTCTCTTTTATCTTATAAACTTAGAAAAATCATTTATTAAGGAACCGTTTTCCTTCCGATTTCATACGGGGTTTCAAGTTTCCTCTCTATGAAACAATGAACACAAAGAACCTTTCTTCGAGTGTCCTCCCGTAGTTTGTTCAGTGTCCTCTCGTAGTTTCTTCAAATCATTTAGGGCTCTTCTTAAGACTCCTAAGTAAGAATCTTCTCTAAGATCCTTCCTTTTTCATCATTGGTTTGCGAGCGAAATATTTTCTCCCACTCTATCCTTCTAACAATAACCTTTATTCGTTTAAGGATAGCTATTTCGATTAACCAATGTATCTGAATGTTTGAAGTTTGATAGGTGTGATGAATACATTCTCATTTTCACTTAAAATGAAAATCTTATAATGAACTGATATAGTCTCATTTTGATTGAATTTATCTCATGGGGTGTAGTTCTCCGTTTTAATCAACTCTTTGATTATATTATATTGATCGTATCAATAGTTTGTTGCGTGATAAAATCACTATTATTCATGTTTAAACAAGGTATGCAATTTATTTGAGAAATCAAAACATTGATTAAGAACAAAAGTAGTGACTCGGGTTGAAAACCAAGTCACCAATATCCAAAACTACAACCATTGTTTTAGGATTTTAATCCTTGTCTTACAAGAAAATAAATTGTTCCATAAATAAATGCAAAATATGAAAGAAGACGATATGAAAATTAGAGGCTAGCTCTTCAAGTCTTCGATCAATTTGGATGCTACCATAGCCATCCAAGTAAGGAACTTTATGCTTCCTTTTCCTTGCACTTATCTTTATAAGATGCCCCTTTAAAATAATTTTAAAAGGGGTGATAGTCAACAACTTGTATCGCCATACAAAAGTTAACAAAAGAACATGAAAGTAAACGAGAATTAATTCCTACGGCGGTTGCCTTCCCAATTTTGAGATCACTTAAGTATTTGGGGCAATTTCTCTTCCAATGACCGATCCTCGTGCAATAATGGCACTTGTCTTGCTCTTTTGAAGACGAGGTAGAAGCGCCTTTCGAAAAGGTCTTTTCTTTGGTCGCCTTGGGTTTGAACGTTTTCTTGCCCTTGCCTTTAGAGGCATTCCTCTTGAAGCTCGTTTTCCCTTTCTTTTCGATGTTCAAAACATCCTTGGTGGAACTTTCATGAAGTCCCATGTCCCTTTCGGCTTGGACTAGCATCTTATGCAACTCGTCCAACGTGGTCTCTTGGTTTCGCATATTGAAATTCACCCGGAATTGAGCATACGCCTTAACCTTATTGAGCGAGTGAAGAACTCGGTCAATGATAAGAGAGTCGGGAACATCAACATCTTGAGCTTTTAGAGTCTCCACAAGCTCAACGAGTTTGAGCACATGAGGGCTTATCTTTTGCCCTTCCTTGAATGAAATGTCAAAGAAGGCGGAAGCCGCCTCATATTGAATCACCCTAGGAGTTTGCGAAAACATGGTCGCAAGCTTGGTGTATATCTCATACAATGTGGTCAACTTAATCATACTCCTTTGGAGGTCCGGCTCCATGGAGAAGATGAGCACATTTTTAAGAGCGGAGGACTCTTTCATGTAGGCTTCATAGGCCTCACGAGTTTGGACCGATGAACGAGCGGTCGGAGCGGCTTCGGATAGGTAACGACTCTTATCGTCACCTTGCGCGGCCAAAAGCAATTGCGCATCCCAATCCTTAAAATTGGAACCATGCTTATCGAGTTTGCAACGATCCATAAAGGATCGAAGCCATGATACGTTAGTGAGAGGTGGAGTGTTGGTTGCCATTGATGATGATGTTGAAAAATTAAACTACAATAATAAAAGGAAAACAACATCATTTTAAATTCATAATTTAAACTATAACTTTTAACAAGTTTAGTTATATATTTACTTAATGATCTCTTACCCAATTAAGTAAACAATCCCGAGACCCAAACCCATACTAATCCGAGCACGGTGTAGCCGATTCAACCCGTATCGGTATAATTTGGTGGATTAACTCTTTAATCGGTTCTACTCTTAGAACTCTCGGTCGACAATTTTCTTAAAATTATCTTTAGCCCGAACTTATTGCAACTACGGTTACGAATACTTTCGTTGAGATCAACCAAATTTCAAGGTGTAATCTTATTACCCCACTTACCCAACGTGACAATTTTAGTACCCCGGTGTAGCCGAGCCTACGTTCTTGTGAAGAAGGGATTCATGGGTCCGTACTTTTTGGTAAGGCTAAGTCTCAATGTTTATATGTAAGAGATCTAGTCAAATTATTATCTATCTCCGTATAAGTGAACTAAGTCGGTGAATTATCGATAAAATAAAAGACTAGGTCGACTAGGTCGAAACATGCATGATACGATGTATGACGATTTGGCTATGCATGCAAACATATAAAAAGCATAAATAAAAGCATAAATAAACCCTAGTATGGCCTTTCCTAGAAAATAAATAACAAAGTACAAATTCGGAAACCAACTCCTTTGGTCCCTTGAACTTCACGAGGCACGCACTTCGAGGTAAACACCGTCTTGATCGGAACTCCTTTCCGAATGGCACCGTCTTCAAGGAACTCCGGATTTTACTAATATTACAACTTTTCTAGTCTACTTTATACATTATAAAATAGAAATAAATTACAATTGGGTGATACGAGATCACAAAATTACAACCGAATCGGTAACCCCTTACATTACGGGAAATACCGATTTAAAACTAAGGCCATACTAAGTAAATTACATAATTCCCAAAATTACGTAAAAATAAATCATGACATTCATAATATAAAATATGCAATGCTTATATAAATATGAATTAACATGCAAACCCTAAGCCAAATCGTCCTATTTAAAACACTTATTTAAATAGTTATCGCAAACCTCGGTTTATGGAATCGCGTGTTTTAACGGTTAACAACACTATGCATTTTTATGAAACGGATTTCATCCTTAAGTTAATCATCCTAACTCGCATAGGATTCAAAATTTAGTCTTACTCAAACTTTGAACATGACTTAACTTAATATATTTCAATATTGATCGGTATTACTCGGTTTTACGGGAAAAATAATATAAAATCCAAAAGAGTCATTAAAATTTCGAAAATTCAAAATTCAAATTTTGAAAATTCCAGAATGTTCTTAAAATTTTCAGAAAGTTAAAATATTAGTATTTTACACGGTTTTAACATTATTTCGTAAATAAGACGTAAAACGAGCAATTTAAGTCGGAAAATTCAATAATTAACTTCATAAATGCAAATCAAATACTAATAATAATCTTATACCTTCCAAAAAAAAAATTTAAGAACACAAAATGGACAGAAAATTAAATGGCACATTGCCCTATAGCCGAAATTTTAAATGCATGACTCTTTTTATTTAATTTTAAATGCTACTTTTAACAAATTAAAATTAAATCAAATCAAATCAAATCTGAAACTTTTGGCTCCCAAGATAATTTCCAAGATGAACATATCATATATGACTAATGTGGGTTACATTTTTCGGCCATTTTAACAACATTTGCAAATTTTAACGATTTACGTCATATATCGTACGATTTTAACCCTTAAAATTATTTCTCAAGCATAAAATAAGATAAAATTCTCGAAAATTTTATACATGCTGGAAATAATATTTATGACATCGTGTTAAATTTTTATGGCCGAATTCCAACTTAAACTATTAAAGTCGAAATTATGTCACTAATTACCCGATTTTTACATTAAAAATCTATAATATTGCAATATTTGAGATAAATTTCTGGACAATTCAACATAAATTTTAAATATTGCATGTGACATCCTCATAAAGTTTTATAGTCAAATTCATAATATAACTATTTTAACCCATTTTTATTCATCTTATTGCATTTTAACACTTAAAATTCATATCACACGATTTATAAGTCCATAATTTACAAAAAATCATATTCATATTATAGAAAATACATGTGATAACATACTGAAAAATCTCGGCCAGAAGCTTATTTTAACTATTTTTCCCAAAATAAACATTTTTAACCATTAAAACATATTAAAACCGAGATTTAATATACCAATAATCAATATTCATGCAAAATATATTCCAAATATTCTAAAACATTTTAGAAAACAGTAGGTATTCATGCTAAATTAATTTCGTGCATATCATATATCAAACGAAAATTCCAATTTTATTTTGTTATCACTATAACTCCGTAAAAACGTAAACGGAAAGCATGCAAACAACCTATTTGCTCTGATACCAATTGAAGGGTTTTATTAGTTACTCATAAACTAATTTTAGTCATACTAACATAATCTTTTAATTAACCCTTTAATTAACATATTATAATGATCTTATGCATGCTAAAACAAGCGGAAATAAGAGAGTTTTCGAACCCTTACACACGGTCCGAATATATAGCAAGGATGATCCTCCTAGTACCCAAATAAGAATACCTCCTTTGGATGCACCAAGACAACCCCTTAACCAACCGAAATCTTGAAGTAGCTAGACTAGAAATCGGTTTCTCCTTAAATAATTCTAATCTCTCTTATTAGAATAATATATGAATACTATAACAATTGTAGTGTTACTAATATAATCATATTATATGAAATATAAAGAGACTAATATTTTAGGGGATTTTATGAGCTTTCTTACACTAGAAAGACTAGCTCTAGATTAGAATGAATATTAGAAAATATGAACAATTCATATTTATGTTGGGGTGGGTGAAGTGTGCCGTGAAAAGAGCTTGGGAAGAGGAGAAGATTGCTCTTTTTGTCTTACCCATAACATAGCCATGCCACCCTAACACTTAGGTATTAAGGCTATATAATGATGGTGCTTTTCCACACAAAAACACACAATTAAAACCTTTTAAAAAATCGGCACACTAACCTCCTAAAATGGATTTCCATTTTATAATTGTCAATTTGTACAATTGTATAATCATGTGTGACATATATTGTGTCACAATAGTAAGAAACAATTGTTTTAATTTAAAATGCATATTTATCAAATAAATATCATTTTAAATAAATCACTTTTAACAAATTGACTAGTAATTCATAATTACTAATAAATAAAATGGTCATTTCATTAATCGTCAATACGATTTACAACACTTGTAGTAATATAAAAATCAGGTTCATTCTAATTACGACATTTCATAAATATCGTTTAATGTTTGATAATTGATACATTTCAATTTCAAACATAAATCTTACATTAAGATTTAACCTCTAATTTCTCGATATATGAGTTTAAGGAATATGATCAAATCGTATCAATATACATTTGATCACTTTATCAATTAAGGGAATTGTCCTAAAGGTGTGACCTAAAGGGATCAACTGACCACCACCGTCATACGACAGTAATGTCAAACTCTAGCTAGCCAATCATTACCGATTAATGTTGGTCAGTTGACTATGAAATTGTATCATCCCTTGCGCATTCTCGTTATGAGATTTAATTACGTGATCGCACTATTGTTAAGACACATTTCCCAACAGCAAGTACGGGAGCGGAAGTCAACCTAGTCTTCAATTCCTGAAAAGAGCTCTCACACTTGTCGGTCCACACAAACTTAGCTTCCTTCTTCAGTAACTGAGTCATCGGACGAGCTAGTCTAGAGAAATCCTCAACAAATCGACGGTAGTAACCCGCTAAACCAAGGAAACTACGGATCTCTCCCACATCTTTGGGACTCTCCCAATCAACAACGGCCTCAATCTTCGCGGGATCAACCATAACTCCCTCACTAGATATCACATGTCCAAGAAATGCAACCTTAGAAAGCCAAAACTCACACTTAGAGAACTTCGCGAACCACTTCTGTCGACGTAAAATCCCAAGAATCAATCTAAGATGCTCGGCATGCTCCTCATCGGTCTTAGAGTAAATGAGGATATCATCAATAAACACCACAACAAAAGTGTCAAGATTGTAAAACCCCTCGCAAAAGCGGAAAATTAAAACATACAAAATACTAAAAATGCAGCGAAATTTAAACTTTTTAACATAAACATGCAAGGTGAATTAAAACCTGAAAACTGAAACTGACATAAATAGAAATAGATAAGTATACTGTCTAAGTACCAAACCAAAATATATACAACAGCCTGGGATGGAACACCCCTACAGGCACCAAGAAAACTGTATCAAAACTAAGAGTCCAGCTAAACGATATAAGTGTAAGTCATGATGAAAGGATCATCGCTCGCTAGCTCTCGCGTAAACCCTGCCAACCTGCATGTACCTACATACATGAAAACATGTACGCCACAATCAGTGGGGAGTGACTAGAGTTCTCCTAGCCACCTTTTGTAACGACACGTAACACAGAAATACAAACAGAATACTCCAACATATATAAACATGTGAAGCATAAAATATCTCATCAACTGATCTCATACTATCATGCCAACTCTAATGCACGGCTCTCAACCAACTTCATAAACGAAGGAGAGCCGGTTTCCCTACTGGTTACCCAGTCGGGGGGTCTTTCAATCCAACTATTTATGAAGCCGATCATAGAGTCATCCAATGCCTTGGATGAACAATCACAAAGTTAAGTATTAACATCAACATCTATATCTGACACTGTACCAACTCTAGGCAAGCAGATAAACTTAGCAAGTATAATGTTCAGCGGTCAACTTAAGACATAACCTATATACTAAGAGTCCAGCTAAACGATATAAGTGTAAGTCATGATGAAAGGATCATCGCTCGCTAGCTCTCGCGTAAACCCTGCCAACCTGCATGTACCTACATACATGAAAACATGTACGCCACAATCAGTGGGGAGTGACTAGAGTTCTCCTAGCCACCTTTTGTAACGACACGTAACACAGAAATACAAACAGAATACTCCAACATATATAAACATGTGAAGCATAAAATATCTCATCAACTGATCTCATACTATCATGCCAACTCTAATGCACGGCTCTCAACCAACTTCATAAACCGTTAGGAAGGAGAGCCGGTTTCCCTACTGGTTACCCAGTCGGGGGGTCTTTCAATCCAACTATTTATGAAACCGATCATAGAGTCATCCAATGCCTTGGATGAACAATCACAAAGTTAAGTATTAACATCAACATCTATATCTGACACTGTACCAACTCTAGGCAAGCAGATAAACTTAGCAAGTATAATGTTCAGCGGTCAACTTAAGACATAACCTATATACTAATCAATCAGCAAGTGTAAAGGTTCAGCGGTCAACTTAAGGCATAACCTAAACACCAAAACATTCAGCAAGCAAGGACTCAGAGGCCAACTTAAGGCATAGACCCGCCAAGCAGCAAGACATTAGACTCAGCGGCCAACTTAAGGCATAGACTAGCATCCAAAAGTAAAGGACTCAGAGGCCAGCTTAAGGCATGTCCCTTCACTAAATCACAAGATACTAAACTCAGAGGCCAGCTTAAGGCATGTTCTAGCATCAAACATCTGCACTCCGGGCAAGGTGTCAGTACCTTAGCTACCCCGTTGTAAAGCTGCTCTACTCGTCAGACTCAGAGGCCAACTTAAGGCATGTTCCAACGCGATCACAATCAAACATGTCTGGACTTAGAGGCCAGCTTAAGGCATGTCCTAAACACGACAAACATAGACATATGGAGCTCAGAGGCCAGCTTAAGGCATATCCCCATATATGACAAACAACTCACGTATTAAGTTCAGAGGCCAGGTTAAGGCATAACTTAATACGCATCAATACAATATCATCAAAGTCTATGAACTAAACTATAATTCTACTTTCTTAACTTCTAATCAACACTTAATTGACCCGGGGAACTAAGTTGAGGGAGAGTCGGTTTCCCTTTCGGTTACCCGACCGAGGGGTCTCTATCCTCTCTCCATTCCCGAACCCAATTTAGTGTCGCCCATCCTCCGGGGACCTCAGATACATATCAAAGATACAAGGAACGAGTTTCAATCAAAACCGATCAACCGTTTAAAAGTTATGAACGAAATACGAATTGAAAACAAGCTACATGGTCTCCCAGCCGGTCGGCCGGCAGCCGGCCTACCGGCTGGCAACCCAACTCAGCTTCCCTTTCTTTAAAAACAAAACAGCCCAAAAAGGATTCCCAGCCGGTCGGCAGACAGCCGGCCTACCGGCTGGGAACCCAATCCCATCTCACGCACAAATTCACAATGAGGCTCCCAGCCGGCTGGCAGGCGGTCGGTCTGCCGGGTGGGCACCTTTTTCCCTACCTACAAAATACGCAAAACAACCCCAAAAGAGACTACCAGCCGGTCGGCAGGCAGCCGGCCCACCGGCTGGCAGTCCAAAACCTATTTCTTCCAAAAACCCGCAAAAACAACTAAAGACGCTCTCAGCCGGTCGACCGGCGGCCGGTCGGTCGACCGGCTCAGAGAGCCTGTACGTTAAATTCGCGATTTCCAGCCTATTCAAAAACACAATGAATCGACACCATTTCTTAAAAACTGCTACAAGTAAAGTTTACTCAAAATCACAAATCACTCAATATCACTAACTAACAGCAAACAAACCCGTAACAATCCTCAATACGATTATACAATGTATCCGTCGCAAAACATGAAATTTCTGAAAATTGCTTATGAACATATGAACATCAACAAGGCATGAACTCATAACATAAGAACATTCCTAAACATGTTACTAAGTCCATTAATCATCAAACTTAAACAAAAATCAGAAACATTAACAAGAACACAACAAAACTTGCTATTTTAACAAAAAGGCCGAGTTACTCGTAATCGTCACTTCAAAAGCAATCCGGCTCAAAGATCTTCCTCTAGGATGAAGCTATCCACTTCCGGGTCGTCCAAGCCCACGCCTACAAGCACGAAAAACACGATTACGGACTGAAAAACGAATCCTAAGGAAAACAGCCCATTTTTCGAAATAGAGGAAATGAAAATCGGAAGTGACGGATGGCTTGCAAATTCGATGAGGATTCCGAAAATGTTATTATTACCTTGATTTGATGAACGGATGATGAAGAAATAAGCAAAAGAAGATGATTATTTATGGAGGTTTATGAAAATGAGTTTACTGTTATTATTTTGTTCTTGAGGATGAAGAATGTCGACACACTTGATTTTAAGGGGCTTGAGGATTGTCCTTTCCGTGTTAAATGAAACGGGTTAGGATACTTGAACGGATATTTAAGATGTGAACTTAAATTACCAAGTTGTATTCGTCTTAAGGACTTAAGGTTCTTAAGACGGATCTTACTATTTATTTAAAAATACTTTTCGATAATTTATTAAAATATTATTTTATTACTTAAAATAATAAAAAACGCTTAAAACTATATTTATAAAAATACGGGATGTTACAATCACCCCAACTTCAAAAAGTTTCGTCCTCGAAACTCGAACGAAGATAAATTCTAACTAACTAAACCTCAATCGAAAAGAGAAGGATGCGCAACACGCATCGATGCCTCGGTCTCCCACGTCTGCTCCTCAACATCACCGCAACACCAAAGGATCTTCACTAAAGGCACCACCTTGCTCCTAAGCTTCCTATCCTGACGGTCTAGGATCTTCACGGGACGCTCCTCGAAAGCAAGACTCGGCTCCAAGTTCTCGATCTCTCTAGGCAGAACATGACTCAGATCACTAACATACTTACGGAGCTGAGAAACATGAAAGAGACTATGAACCTTGCCCAAACTAGGAGGCAAGTCCAAACGATAAGCAGCAGCACCAATCCTCTTCACGATCTCAAATGGCCCAATATACTTAGGGCTGAACTTGCCCTTAACTCCAAACCTCTTAACGCCTTCATCGATGAAACTCTCAAGAAGACTCTGTCACCCACCTCAAACTCTAGAGGTCTACGGCGAACATCAGCATAGGATTTCTGCCGATCCTGTGCGGCCCTCATCCTACCTCTAATAAGCTGAACCTGATCAATCGTAACAGCTAACTGGTCTGGTCCTAGGTCGTGCACGTAACTCGCCTGATCCCAACAGATCGGACTACGGCACTTCCTACCATAAAGAGCCTCGTACGGAGCCATACAAATAGATGAATGGTAACTGTTGTTGTAAGAAAACTCAACCAACGGTAGACACTGCTCCCAAGAACTCTGGAAATCAAGTGCACAAGCACGGAGCAAGTCCTTTAATGTCTGAATAGTCCTCTCGGACTGACCATCAGTCGCGGCATGAAATGCGGTACTCATCAGTAAACGGCTACCCATAGCCTCCTGTAAAGCCTTCCAAAATCTGGAACAAAAACGAGGATCACGATCAGAAACGATCTCTCTCGGGACACCGTGGTAACGGACTATTTCTGCAATATAAGCCCTGGCTAAACGGTCCATATCCCATGTCTCTCTGATAGGCACAAATCTGGCACACTTAATTAGCCTATCAACGATAACCCAAATCGCATCCTTGCCTCCAACTGTCTTAGGCAATGCTGTCACGAAATCCATCGATATACACTCCCACTTCCACTGAGGAACGAGAAGCGGCTGTAGCAAACCACCTGGCCTCCTATGCTCTATCTTGACTTGTTGACAAGTCAAGCACCTACTCACGTAATCCAAGATCTCTTTCTTCATTCCAGGCCACCAAAACATAAGTCTCAAATCCTTTTGCATCTTCTCTCCGCCCGGATGAACTGAATACGGTGACAAGTGAGCCTCATCAAGAACCCTCTTCCTCAAATCTGGCACATCTGGGACATACATCCTACCACGGAACCTAAGGAAACCATCAGCATCAATCACTAAGTCAGGTGCAACACCACTCGAAATCTTAGCCTCGAACTTCTTGAAATCAGCATCTGAAGGTAAACTCTGGCGAATCTCCCAATATAAGGACGGCTCGGCAGTCATAGCAGCTAACCAATCAAAACCACTACCCACCATCTCTAGTCTCAACTTCCGGAACTCGGAACACAACTCATCGGACAACACTCGGATAACAGTCATCGAATAAGAAGTCTTGCGGCTAAGCGCATCAGCAACTACATTGGCCTTTCCCTCATGATACAATAACTCAATGTCATAATCCTTAACCAACTCCAGCCAACGTCTCTGTCGTATATTAAGGTCCTTCTGTGTGAAAATGTACTTAAGACTCCTGTGATCCGTGAAAATGCGACAATGAGATCCAATCAAGTAATGACGCCACATCTTCAAGGGATGAACAACTACAGCTAACTCAAGATCATGTGTAGGATAGTTCACCTCGTGAACTCTCAACTGTCTAGATGAGTAAGCTATCACCTTACCACTCTGCATCAACACACATCGAAGCCCTAACATCGAAGCATCACAATAAACATCAAAGTCAACTCCAATCTCTGGCAAAGCAAGTACGGGAGCGGAAGTCAACCTAGTCTTCAATTCCAGAAAAGAGCTCTCACACTTGTCGGTCCACACAAACTTAGCTTCCTTCTTCAGTAACTGGGTCATCGGACGAGCTAATCTAGAGAAATCCTCAACAAATCGGCGGTAGTAACCCGCTAAACCAAGGAAACTACGGATCTCTCCCACATCTTTGGGACTCTCCCAATCAACAACGGCCTCAATCTTCGCGGGATCAACCATAACTCCCTTACTAGATATCACATGTCCAAGAAATGCAACCTGAGAAAGCCAAAACTCACACTTAGAGAACTTCGCGAACCACTACTGTCGACGTAAAATCCCAAGAATCAATCGAAGATGCTCGGCATGCTCCTCATCGGTCTTAGAGTAAATGAGGATATCATAAATAAACACCACAACACAAGTGTCAAGATACTCACTAAAGGTGCGGTTCATCTGATCCATGAAAATAACAGGTGCATTAGTCAACCCAAAAGGCATAACCACGAACTCAAAATGCCCATATCTGGTGCGGAAAGCAGTCTTCGCAATATCAGCCTCTCTCACTGGAATCTGATGATAACCCGATCGAAGATCAATCTTAGAAAACCTAGAAGCACCTCTCAACTGATCAAACAAGTCATCTATCCTAGGCAAAGGATATATGTTCTTCACGGTCACTCGGTTCAACTCTCTATAGTCAATGCAAAGTCTCATGGAACCATCTTTCTTCTTAACAAATAAAACTGGAGCACCCCACGGAGAAGCACTCGGTCTAATGAACCCTTTCTCGATCATCTCTTCCAACTGTTGGTTCAATTCCTTCAACTATGGTGGAGCCATATAGTAAGGAGCTTTGGATATAGGTCCGGTACCTGGAACAAGCTCAATAGTAAACTCCACATCTCTCTCTGGTGGTATCCCTGGCAAGTCATCTGGGAAAACATCTGGATACTCACGAACGATGGCTACATCCTCAAGCTTCGGTAGCGATGGCTTTGCAGCTGAAACAACACACAGGAAGGATTGGCAACCCTTCCTAAGAAGATGAGATGCTTTCATCGAAGAAATCACACGAAAACCCTTTTTAGGGCGAGGTCCCCTATAGGAAACGCGAACTCCTTAAGAACTCCTCAAGCAGATTTTCTGGTCGCGACACTCGAAACGTGCATGGTATCGCGATAACCAATCCATACCGAGGATAATGTCAAACTCCTCGAGAGGAAATCTCAGTAAGTCCGCTGGAAATGTGGCTTGACCAATAATAATCGGAACATCCCTATGGGACGATGAGCAGGAAAACACGTCTCCAGAAGGTAAGGAAATGGAAGTCTCCTCAACCAATGAAGACTCAAGAGCTAAACGGTCTGCGAACTGAGTCGATATAAATGAAAGAGAAGCTCCAGTATCGAACAAAATAAGGCACTCAGCCCTAGTCATCACAAAAATCTTCCCTTTCGGCTTTCTCTCCTTAGTCGCTGCAGCTGCAGTGGCACGCTTGCCAAGTGCGGTGTTCCTCTCAGGACACTCATAAAACTTATGCCCAAATCAATTGCAGGTATAGCACTTGAAAGCATTCTTGAAACAATCAAAACCCAGATGAGATGGTTTACCACAACGGTGGCAAACACTAGGAGATGTGTCGGTGTGAACAATGGTCTTAGCAACCGGAGCAGAGAACCTCTAAAACCGCTTCTTCTGAGAAAAAGGCGAAGAAGTAGAAGGAACAAACGGTCTCTTCCCCTGGTACACTAATCTCTGGTGAGGAGTCACACTGGAAGTAGCAGCTCGGGTCTCAGCATCTATGGCATGAATGGAACTCTCGGCCCAAATAACATCATCATATACCTCCACAAAAGAAGTCGAGTCACGACGAACCATACTCTCTATGCGCGGTCCTAACTTCCCACGGTAAAAGTAGACTCTCTCAGCCTCATCTCTGACAAATCTCGATGCAAAATGTGCAAGTTGGTTGAATTTGTCGGTGAACTCCTGAACTGACATCTTACCCTACTTCAAATCCATGAATTCTTTGAGTCGCTGTGATCTAAGCTACTTAGGATAAAACCTCGTCTCGAGCTTATCCTTAAAAGCCTCCCAATCGAACAAAGGATCAAGAGTGAAAGTCGGTCTGGTCAATGCCCACCATCTATCGGCCTCAAGGGTCAAAAAGTGAGTGGCTAGCCGCACTCTATCCTCTCTAACCACCGAAAACATGGTAAAGCTCTTTTCCATCTCCCGGAACCACTCGGTTAGAGCTACCGGATCAACCTCGCCTCCATAAGTCTTCACGTGGCTCCTGGACATCTGGGATGCTATCCAAGAGAAGCTACCAGGACGATTAGCCTCATTGCCTGGCGGTGGAGGAGGTGGAACATTCCCTGCTTGCTGTCTCTGGTTCTCAAGCAACTGATGAAGTGCTTGCATTATAGTGTTCTCAGCAGCCGTGGTCCTCACCATCCTTCAAAAGAGAAAACAAGTGTCAACTTAGCAATTAGCATTCACAAATAGACTACAACATAAATCCTTAGATCTACCCATCTCTCATTCATTATTTGTTTATTTGGTCAAGTTAAGGTTGGGGGTCACATGAGTGCGTCGGGAGCAATAATGCTCTGATACCAACTGTAAAACCCCTCGCGAAAGCGGAAAATTAAAACATACAAAGTACTAAAAATGCAGCGGAATTTAAACTTTTTAACATAAACATGCGAGGTGAATTAAAACCTGAAAATAGAAACTGACATAAATAGAAATAGATAAGTATATTGTCTAAGTACCAAACCAAAATATATACAACAGCCTGGGATGGAACACCCCTACAGGCACCAACAAAACTGTATCAAAACTAAGAGTCCAGCTAAACGATATAAGTGTAAGTCATGATGAAAGGATCATCGCTCGCTAACTCTCGCGTAAACCCTGCCAACCTGCATGTACCTACATATATGAAAACATGTACGCCACAATCAGTGGGGAGTGACTAGAGTTCTCCTAGCCACCTTTTGTAACGACACGTAACACAGAAATACAAACAGAATACTCCAACATATATAAACATGTGAAGCATAAAATATCTCATCAACTGATCTCATACTATCATGCCAACTCTAATGCACGGCTCTCAACTAACTTCATAAACCGTTAGGAAGGAGAGACGGTTTCCCTACTGGTTACCCAGTCGGGGGGTCTTTCAATCCAACTATTTATGAAACCGATCATAGAGTCATCCAATGCCTTGGATGAACAATCACAAAGTTAAGTATTAACATCAACATCAATATCTGACACTATACCAACTCTAGGCAAGCAGATAAACTAAGCAAGTATAAGGTTCAGCGGTCAACTTAAGACATAACCTATATACTAATCAATCAGCAAGTGTAAAGGTTCAGCGGTCAACTTAAGACATAACCTAAACACCAAAACATTCAGCAAGCAAGGACTCAGAGGCCAACTTAAGGCATAGACCCGCCAATCAGCAAGACACTAGACTCAGCGGCCAACTTAAGGCATAGACTAGCATCCAAAAGTAAAGGACTCAGAGGCCAGCTTAAGGCATGTCCCTTCACAACATCAGAAGATACTAAACTCAGAGGCCAGCTTAAGGCATGTTCTAGCATCAAACATCTGCACTCCGGGCAAGGTGTCAGTTCCTTAGCTACCCCGTTGTGCAGCTGCTCTACTCGTCAGACTCAGAGGCCAACTTAAGGCATGTTCCAACGCGATCACAATCAAACATGTCTGGACTCAGAGGCCAGCTTAAGGCATGTCCCAGACACGACAAACATACACATATGGAGCTCAGAGGCCAGCTTAAGGCATATCCCCATATATGACAAACAACTCAAGTATTAAGTTCAGAGGCCAGCTTAAGGCATAACTTAATACGCATCAATACAATATCATCAAAGTCTATGAACTAAACTATAGTTCTACTTTCTTAACTTCTAATCAACACTTAATTGACCCCGGGAACTAAGTTGAGGGAGAGCCGGTTTCCCTTTCGGTTACCCGACCGGGGGGTCTCTATCCTCTCTCCATTCCCGAACCCAATTTAGTGTCGCCCATCCTCCGGGGACCTCAGATACATATCAAAGATACAAGGAACGAGTTTCAATCAAAACCGATCAACCGTTTAAAAGTTATGAACGAAATACGAATTGAAAACAAGCTACAGGGGCTCCCAGCCGGTCGGCCGGCAGCCGGCCTACTGGCTGGCAACCCAACTCAGCTTCCCTTTCTTTAAAAACAAAACAGCCCAAAAAGGACTCCCGGCCGGTCGACAGGCAGCCGGCCTACCGGCTGGGAACCCAATCCCATCTCACGCACAAATTCACAATGAGGCTCCCAGCCGGCTGGCAGGCGGCCGGTCTGCCGGCTGGGCACCTCTTTCCCTACCTACAAAATACGCAAAACAACCCCAAAAGAGACTACCAGCCGGTCGGCAGGCAGCCGGCCCACCGGCTGGCAGTCCAAAACCTATTTCTTCAAAAAACCCGCAAAAACAACTAAAGACGCTCTCAGTCGGTCGACCGGCGGCCGGTCGGTCGACCGGCTCAGAGAGCCTGTACGTTAAATTCGCGATTTCCATCCTATTCAAAAACACAATGAATCGACACCAATTCTTAAAAATTGCTACAAGTAAAGTTTACTCAACATCACAAATCACTCAATAGCACTAACTAACAGCAAACAAACCCATAACAATCCTCAATACGATTATACAATGTATCCATCGCAAAACATGAAATTTCTGAAAATTGCTTATGAACATATGAACATCAACAAGGCATGAACTCATCGCATAAGAACATTCCTAAACATGTTACTAAGTCCATTAATCATCAAACTTAAACAAAAATCAGAAACATTAACAAGAACACAACAAAACTTGCTATTTTAACAAAAAGGCAGAGTTACTCGTAATCGTCACCTCAAAAGCAATCCGGCTCAAAGATCTTCCTCTAGGATGAAGCTATCCACTTTCGGGTCGTCCAAGCCCACGCCTACAAGCAAGAAAAACACGATTACGGACTGAAAAACGAATCCTAAGGAAAACAGCCCATTTTTCGAAATAGAGGAAATGAAAATCGGAAGTGACGGATGGCTTGCAAATTTGATGAGGATTCCGAAAATGTTATTATTACCTTGATTTGATGAACGGATGATGAAGAAATAAGCAAAAGAAGATGATTATTTATGGAGGTTTATGAAAATGAGTTTACTGTTATTATTTTGTTCTTGAGGATGAAGAATGTCGACACACTTGATTTTAAGGGGCTTGAGGATTGTCCTTTCCGTGTTAAATGAAACGGGTTAGGATACTTGAACGGATATTTAAGATGTGAACTTAAATTACCAAGTTGTATTCGTCTTAAGGACTTAAGGTTCTTAAGACGGATCTTACTATTTATTTAAAAATACTTTTCGATAATTTATTAAAATATTATTTTATTACTTAAAATAATTAAAAACGCTTAAAACTATATTTATAAAAATACGGGATGTTACAATCGCCCCAACTTCAAAAAGTTTCGTCCTCGAAACTCGAACGAAGATAAATTCTAACTAACTATACCTCAATCGAAAAGAGAAGGATGCGCATGACGCATCGATGCCTCGGTCTCTCACGTCTGCTCCTCAACATCACCGCAACGCCAAAGGATCTTCACTAAAGGCACCACCGTGCTCCTAAGCTTCCTATCCTGGCGGTCTAGGATCTTCACGGGACGCTCCTCGAAAGCAAGACTCGGCTCCAAGTTCTCGATCTCTCTAGGCAGAACATGACTCAGATCACTAACATACTTACGGAGCTGAGAAACATGAAAGACACTATGAACCTTTCCCAAACTAGGAGGCAAGTCCAAACGATAAGCAGCAGCACCAATCCTCTTCACGATCTCAAATGGCCCAATATACTTAGGGCTCAACTTGCCCTTAACTCCAAACCTCTTAACGCCCTTCATCGGTGAAACTCTCAAAAAGACTTTGTCACCCACCTCAAACTCTAGAGGTCTACGGCGAACATCAGCATAGGATTTCTGCCGATCCTGTGCGGCCCTCATCCTACCTCTGATAAGCTGAACCTGATCAATCGTAACAGCTAACTGGTCTGGTCCTAGGTCGTGCACGTCACTCGCCTGATCCCAACAGATCGGACTAAGACACTTCCTACCATAAAGAGCCTCGTACGGAGCCATACCAATAGATGAATGGTAACTGTTGTTGTAAGAAAACTCAACCAACGGTAGACACTGCTCCCAAGAACTCTGGAAATCAAGTGCACAACCACGGAGCAAGTCTTCTAATGTCTGAATAGTCCTCTCGGACTGACCATCAGTCGTGGCATGAAATGCGGTACTCATCAGCAAACGGCTACCTATAGCCTCCTGTAAAGCCTTCCAAAATTTGGAACAGAAACGAAGATCATGATCAGAAACGATCTCTCTCGGGACACCGTGGTAACGGACTATCTCTGCAATATAAGCCCTGGCTAAACGGTTCATATCCCATGTCTCTCTGATAGGCACAAATCTGGCACACTTAGTTAGCCTATCAACGATAACCCAAATCGCATACTTGCCTCCAACTGTCTTAGGCAAGCACCTACTCACGTAATCCAAGATCTCTTTCTTCATTCCAGGCCACCAAAACATAAGTCTCAAATCCTTGTGCATCTTCTCTCCGCCCGGATGAACTGAATACGGTGACAATTGAGCCTCATCAAGAACGCTCTTCCTCAAATCTGGCACATCTGGAACATACATCCTACCACGGAACCTAAGGAAACCATCAGCATCAATCACTAAGTCAGGTGCAACACCACTCGAAATCTTAGCCTCGAACTTCTTGAAATCAGCATCTGAAGGTAAACTCTGGCGAATCTCCCAATATAAGGACGGCTCGGCAGTCATAGCAGCTAACCAATCAAAACCACTACCCACCATCTCTAGTCTCAACTTCCGGAACTCGGAACACAACTCATCGGGCAACACTCGCATATCACTCATCGAATGAGAAGTCTTGCGGCTAAGCGCATCTGCAACTACATTGGCCTTTCTCTCGTGATGCAATAACTCAATGTCATAATCCTTAACCAACTCCAGCCAACGTCTCTGTCGTATATTAAGGTCCTTCTGTGTGAAAATGTACTTAAGACTCTTGTGATCCGTGAAAATGCGACAATGAGATCCAATCAAGTAATGACGTCACATCTTCAAGGCATGAACAACTGCAGCTAACTCAAGATCATGTGTAGGATAGTTCACCTCGTGAACTCTCAACTGTCTAGATGAGCAAGCTATCACCTTACCACTCTGCATCAACACACATCCAAGCCCTAACATCAAAGCATCACAATAAACATCAAAGTCAACTCCAATCTCTAGCAAAGCAAGTACGGGAGCGGAAGTCAACCTAGTCTTCAATTCCTGAAAAGAGCTCTCACACTTGTCGGTCCACACAAACTTAGCTTCCTTCTTCAGTAACTGGGTCATCGGACGAGCTAATCTAGAGAAATCCTCAACAAATCGACGGTAGTAACCCGCTAAACCAAGGAAACTACGGATCTCTCCCACATCTTTGGGACTCTCCCAATCAACAACGGCCTCAATCTTCGCCAGATCAACCATAACTCCCTCACTAGATATCACATGTCCAAGAAATGCAACCTTAGAAAGCCAAAACTCACACTTAGAGAACTTCGCGAACCACTTCTGTCGACGTAAAATCCCAAGAATCAATCGAAGATGCTCGACATGCTCCTCATCGGTCGAGTAAATGAGGATATCATCAATAAACACCACAACACAAGTGTCAAGATACTCACTAAAGGTGCGGTTCATCTGATCCATGAAAATAGCAGGTGCATTAGTCAACCCAAAAGGCATAACCACGAACTCAAAATGCCCATATCTGGTGCGGAAAGCAGTCTTCGCAATATCAGCCTCTCTCACTGGAATCTGATGATAACTCGATCGAAGATCAATCTTAGAAAACCTAGAAGCACCTCTCAACTGATCAAACACGTCATCTATCCTAGGCAAAGGATATCTGTTCTTCACGGTCACTCGGTTCAACTCTCTATAGTCAATGCAAAGACTCATGGAACCATCTTTCTTCTTAACAAATAAAACTGGGGCACCCCACGGAGAAGTACTCGGTCTAATGAACCCTTTCTCGATCATCTCTACCAACTGTTGTTTCAATTCCTTCAACTCTGGTGGAGCCATACGGTAAGGAGCTTTGGATATCAGTCCGATACCTGGAACATGCTCAATAGTAAACTCCACATCTCTCTCTGGTGGTATCCCTGACAAGTCATCTGGGAAAACATCTGGATACTCACGAACGATGGCTACATCCTTAAGCTTCGGTAGCGATGGCTTTGCAGCTGAAACAACACACAGGAAGGCTTGGCAACCCTTCCTAAGAAGATGAGATGCTTTCATCGAAGAAATCACACGAACACCCTTTTTAGGGCGAGTTCCCCTATAGGAAACGCGAACTCCTGAAGAACTCCTCAAGAATATTTTCTGGTCGCGACACTCGAAACGTGCATGGTATCGCGATAACCAATCCATACCGAGGATAATGTCAAACTCCTCGAGAGGAAATCTCAGTAAGTCCGCTGGAAATGTGGCTTGACCAATAATAATCGGAACATCCCTATGGGACGATGAGCAGGAAAACACGTCTCCAGAAGGTAAGGAAATGGAAGTCTCCTCAACCAATGAAGACTCTAGAGCTAAACGGTCTGCGAACCGAGTCGATATAAATGAAAGAGAAGCTCCTGTATCGAACAAAATAAGGCACTCAGCGCCAAGAACAGAAAAGATACCGGCAACAATGTCTGGATGAGCCTCAGCCTCAGCCCTAGTCATCACAAAAATCTTCCCTTTCGGCTTTCCTCCCTTAGTCGTTGCAGCAGCAGTGGCAGCCTTGCTAAGTGCAGTGTTCCTCTCAGGACACTCATAAGACTTATGCCCAAATCCATTGCAGGTATAGCACTTGAAAGCATTCTTGAAACAATCAAAACCCGGATGAGATGGTTTACCACAACGGTGGCAAACACTAGGAGATGTGTCGGTGTGAACAATGGTCTTAGCAACCGGAGCAGAGAACCTCTCAAACCGCTTCTTCTGAGAAAAAGGCGAAGAAGTAGAAGGAACAAACGGTCTCTTCCCCTGGTACACTGATCTCTGGTGAGGAGTCACACTGGAAGTAGCAGCTCGGGTCTCAGCATCTATGGCACGAATGGCACTCTCGGCCCAAATAACATCATCATATACCTCCACAAAAGAAGTCGAGTCACGACGAACCATACTCTCGATGCGCGGTCCTAACTTCCCTCGGTAGAAGTAGACTCTCTCAGCCTCATCTCTAACAAATCTCGATGCAAAATGTGCAAGTTGGTTGAATCTGTCAGTGAACTCCTGAATTGACATCTTACCCTGCTTCAAATCCATGAATTCTTTGAGTCGCTGTGATCTAAGCTCCTTAGGATAAAACCTCGTCTCGAGCTTATCCTTAAAAGCCTCCCAATCGAACAAAGGATCAAGAGTGAAAGTCGGTCCGGTCAATGCCCACCATCTATCGGCCTCAAGGGTCAAAAAGTGAGTGGCTAGCCGCACTCTATCCTCTCTAACCACCGAATACATGGTAAAGCTCTTTTCCATCTCCCGGAACCACTCGGGTGGGGTAACCCCTTGAAGAGTTCCATTGATAGGCTTATATGACTAGTGCTTAAAGTGATTGAAAGTACTACTCATATCAACAAAGTGCACTTTCTTTTCTGGTTATCCAAGCGAAAGAACTCCAAAGTTAAGCGTGCTTGGCTGGGAGTAGTCTTAGGATGGGTGACCTCCTGGGAAGGTTCCCGGGATCCGCATGAGTGAGGACAAAATGCGCTGGAAAGGATTCGTGTTGGTCTGTGGGGCCAGTACATAGCCTGGCGAGATACCGTGGCTAACATTTCCGGTCCTAGGTGTGGGCCGGGGTGTTACAAAGATACTCACTAAAGGTGCGGTTCATCTGATCCATGAAAAATAGCAGGTGCATTAATCAACCCAAAAGGCATAACCACGAACTCAAAATGCCCATATCTGGTGCGGAAAGCAGTCTTCGCAATATCAGCCTCTCTCACTGGAATCTGATGATAACCCGATCGAAGATCAATCTTAGAAAACCTAGAAGCACCTCTCAACTGATCAAACAAATCATCTATCCTAGGCAAAGGATATATGTTCTTCACGGTCACTCGATTCAACTCTCTATAGTCAATGCAAAGTCTCATGGAACCATCTTTCTTCTTAACAAACAAAACTGGAGCACCCCATGGAGAAGCACTCGGTCTAATGAACCCTTTCTCGATCATCTCTTCCAACTGTTGCTTCAATTCTTTCAACTCTGGTAGAGCCATACGGTATGGAGCATTGGATATCGGTCCGGTACCTGGAACAAGCTCAATAGTAAACTCCACATCTCTCTCTGGCGGTATCCCTGGCAAGTCATCTGGGAAAACATCTGGAAACTCACGAACAATGGCTACATCCTCAAGCTTCGGTAGCGATGGCTTTGCAGCTGAAACAACACACAGGAAGGCTTGGCAACCCTTCCTAAGAAGATGAGAAGATTTCATCGAAGAGATAACACGAACACCCTTTTTAGGGCGAGTTCCCCTATAGGAAACACGAACTCCTGAAGAGCTCCTCAAGCAAATTTTCTGGTCGCGACACTCGAAACGAGAATGGTATCGCGATAACCAATCCATACCGAGGATAATGTCAAACTCCTCGAGAGGAAATCTCAGTAAGTCCGCTGGAAATGTGGTTTGACCAATAATAATCGGAACATCCCTATGGGAAGATGAGCAAGAAAACACGTCTCCAGAAGGTAAGGAAATGGAAGTCTCCTCAACCAATGAAGACTCAAGAGCTAAACGGTCTGCGAACTGAGTCGATATGAACGATATAGAAGCACCAGTATCAAATAGAATAAGGCACTCATTACCAAGAACAGAAAAGATACCGGCAACAATGTCTGGATGAGCCTCAGCCTCAGCTCTAGTCATCACAAAAATCTTCCCTTTCGGCTTTCCTCCTCTAGTCGCTGCAGCACCAGTGGCAGCCTTGCCAAGTGCGGTGTTCCTCTCAAGACACTCATAAGACTTATGCCCAAATCCATTGCAAGTGTAGCACTTGAAAGCATTCTTGAAACAGTCAAAACCCGGATGAGATGGTTTACCACAACGGTGGCAAACACTAGGAGATGTGTCGGTGTGAACAATGGTCTTAGCAACCGAAGCAGAGAACCTCTCAAACCGCTTCTTTTGAGAAGAAGGCGAAGAAGTAGAAGGAACAAACGGTCTCTTCCCCTGGTAAACTGATCTCTGGTGAGAAGTCACACTAGAAGTAGCAGCTCGGGTTTCAGCATCTATGGCACGAATAGAACTCTCGGCCCAAATAGCATCATCATATACCTCCACAAAAGAAGTCGAGTCACGACGAACCATACTCTCGATGCGCGGCCCTAACTTCCCACGGTAGAAGTAAACTCTCTCGGCCTCATCTCTGACAAACCTCGATTCAAAATGAGCAAGCTGGTTGAATCTGTCGGTAAAATCCTGAACGGACATCTTACCCTGCTTCAAATCCATGAATTCCTTGAGTCGCTGTGATCTAAGCTCCTTAGGATAAAACCTCGTCTCGAGCTTATCCTTAAAAGCCTCCCAATCGAACAAAAGATCAAGAATAAAAGTCGGTCCGGTCAATGCCCACCATCTATCGGCCTCAAGGGTCAAAAAGTGAGTGGCTAGCCGCACTCTATCCTCTCTAACCACCGAATACATGGTAAAGCTCTTTTCCATCTCCCGGAACCACTCGGTTAGAGCTACCGGATCAACCTCGCCTCCATAAGTCTTCACGTGGCTCCTGGACATCTGGGATGCTATCCAAGAGAAGCTACCAGGACGATTAGCCTCATTGCCTGGCGGTGGAGGAGGTGGAACATTCCCTGCTTGCTGTCTCTGGTTCTCAAGCAACTGATGAAGTGCTTGCATTATAGTGTTCTCAGCAGCCGTGGTTCTCACCATCCTTCAAAAGAGAAAACAAGTGTTAACTTAGCAATTAGCATTCACAAATAGACTACAAAATAAATCCTTAGATCTACCCATCTCTCATTCATTATTTGTTTATTTGGTGAAGTTAAGGTTGGGGGTCACATGAGTGCGTCGGGAGCAACAGTGCTCTGATACCAACTGTAAAACCCCTCGCGAAAACGGAAAATTAAAACATACAAAGTACTAAAAATGCAGCGGAATTAAAATTTTTTAACATAAACATGCGAGGTGACAAATAACCCCATATATGACAAATAACTCACGTATTAAGTTCAGAGGCCAGCTTAAGGCATAACTTAATACGCATCAACACAATGTCATCAAAGTCTATGAACTAAACTATAGTTCTACTTTCTTAACTTTTAATCAATACTTAATTGACCCCGGGAACAAAGTTGAGGGAGAGCCGGTTTCCCTTTCGGTTACCCGACCGGGGGGTCTCTATCCTCTCTCCATTCCCGAACCCAATATAGTGTCGCCCATCCTCCGGGGACCTCAAGTACATATCAAAGATACAAGGAACGAGTTTCAATCAAAACTGATCAACCGTCTAAAAGTTATGAACGATTTACAAATGAAAACAAGCTACAGGGGTCCCCAGCCGGTCGGCAGGCAGCCGGCCTACCGGCTGGCAACCCAACTCAGCTCCCCTTTTCTTTAAAACTAAAACAGCCCAAAAGGACTCCCAGCCGGTCGGCAGGCAGCCGGCCTACCGGCTGGGAACCCGATCCCAACATACGCATATTTCACAATGAGGCTCCCAGCCGGCTGGCAGGCGGCCGGTCTGCCGGCTGGTACCTCATTCCCTATCCTTTACAATTATGCGCAAAACAACACAAAGAGGCTACCAGCCGGTCGACAAGCAGCCGACCCACCGGCTGGCAGCTCAAAACTTAGTTTCTTTCAAAACCTGCAAAAATAACATAAGGCCTGTTGGAGGAAGTGTCCTCGACAATAGTGTGTTGACATAATTAAAACTCATTTGAATGAAACACAACTGGGAGTGTTACTCTTTTAAAGTCGACTGATCAACATTTATCGATAATGATTGGCTGTCTAGAGTTTGACATTATCGTCATATGATGGTGGTGATCAGTTGATCCCTTAAGGTCATATCTTTAGGGAATTCCGTCTCAATGGAATAATTAATTAATATTGTATTAGATACAAATTAATTAATAACTGGAAATTTTGGAAATAATTTTATATGACGAATATATTTATAATGGGATTATAATAATGATAGTCAAAGTAATAAAATTGTTTTATTACTCGGTTTTTATTTATTCGTTTGGGAAACGATTAAATTGAGAATAAACACGGTTGATCATAAAATTACAAAGAGTTGTAATTAAATTATGACATTACATTTTTATACAATAATAATTTCGAAATTATTAGTGTAATTATTTAAATGTAATAAATTTGTAAATTGTGAATTTTAATAGTTAAAATTGCACAATTAACAAATTGAGTCATGTGTTATGAAACATATGTGACATGTTACAAATTAACACAATTGACAAAGATAAAATGGGTCCATTTTGGACCTCATTTGGACCGTGTAACATGTAGTGTGCATGTGAGTTTGTGTATGTAAGTGTATAAGGGTTGAGTGTAAGGCAAAATGAAGGTGTAAGGAATATCTCATGCTTTTGTGTAAGAAAGGAAGGAGCATGCATTGGCTCCTTTGGCTTGGCTTGGCCGGCCTTATGCACTCAAAAGAGAGCATATTTTGCTCTATAAATGACACTCAACACACCACACAAAAGACTAAGGTTTTTGCATACTAGTTGTTGTTAGTTTGATGCTTGTTCATCCAACACACTACAAACCTCATTCTCATAATTCCTTAGCTAAAATAGTTTTTACTAAGGAAATAATTATTTCGTATACTAATAATATTAAGAGTAATATTATTATTTCTGGTATACTTGTACTAATTTTCTAGTAACAAAATTAGTATTAGTTTGAGATCGGGTCCTTGATACGCACCTTTAGGAGACGATTTTTGTTAGATCGTTTAAGGGTAATTTCGGTGGCTTGAAGACTCAAATAATAGGCGATTATTGAGTATAAACCTTCTAAAACCAATGTAAGGACTATCTCATCTTATGATATCATCTTGCATGCATAAGATCCATTTAAGTTTTATGACCTAAACTTAAAGAAACAAAACTCATATTAGATTTGAGTATAAAATGAGGAACCTAGTTCCCAACAATTGGTATCAGAGCATTACGGTTGTTGCATGCATGATCGGATTCATGTTTTATGTTAAAATCGGTTTAACATACATTTCGGAAATTTTCGAAATTATTGTGTTTATTATGATAAATCACAAAATAATTTTGCATGTTAAAGTTTCTGTTTCTAAAATGGTTTTAGGACATAAAAATAATTTTATGGATTTTTATTGTTCATTTTTATATTTATTTGTATATTTTGTAGTTTAAATCGGTTTTAAACAACAATTAATGGGAAAAATAGCTAAAAATAGTTTCTGGCCGAGATTTTTTGATATGTTCTCACATGCATATTTAATATATTGTATATGATTTTTCGTAAGAAATGGAGTTAATATGCATGGATTATGAATTTTATGAGATAAATAGTCATAATATGAGTTAAAATGGGTATATAAGGTTATATTTCGAATTTGACCTTAAAAATTTTATGAGAAGTCACATGCAATATAAAAAATACCTGTATAAATTTTCGAATTTATTGGACTTGTATTGCATGATTAATGATTTTTATAGTAAAAATCGGATTAATAGTGACTCAAATTCGACTTTAATAGTTATAGTTGGAATTTTGCCATAAAAACTTTACACAATGTCACATGCAATATTTTCAGTATGTATGTAAGTTTTGGGAATTTATTCTCAAGTGATGCATGATTTATGATTTTAATGGTTAAAATCGGATAAATAGTGACTTATTGTGTTTAAAATAGTTAATCTTAATATTATGGCATGAAATTTTACCCATAGATGTCTTATATGATAAGAACATCAGATCTAAAAGTTGGATATCAAAAAGTTTCTGTTTTTATGATTATTAATTTTTAATGAGTTAATTAGCTAATAATCGTAATTTATGAGTCGTAAAAATAAAATTTCGAGTATGGTCTGTAATTTTTGGTCATTTTCAGATATATATATATATATATATATTAGGATGACTAAAATTTTATGGCAAATTATTGCAAGTTTTTATAATTTAAATCGGATTTTAAACCATAAAAACGGCTTTTATACGATTTATTTAAGAAATAAACCATAAACATTTGCAAAAGACCATTTTGTTAATTTCTGAATTTTTAGAAAATTTCCAGAAAGTTTAAAATTGTTGAATTTTAAATTTCGAATTTTATTGACTTATTTGGCCATATTTTGTTTATTTTTCCCGAAAATACAAGTAATTTATGAACAATAATGCAAAATCAAGTTAGATCATGATCAAATATTAGTAGAGACTAAACATTGATTCCTAAAGTAAGTTAGGATGATTAACTTGGACATAAATGAGATTTATGTAATTTTGGATGATTTTAATAGTTAAAATCGCGCATATCCGTAAAAACCGTAAACAAATATGAGATATTTGCTCCCATAAGGCGATTTGGCATTAAAAATTGAGCATGTGCATACATATTTTATTTATTGCAATTTATTTAATATGAATGTCATATTTTGAATGTTATTTATATAATTTGGAATTATGTAATTTTTCTTAGTATGGCCTTAGTTTTAATCAATATTACCCGTAATGAAAGGGAATATTGATTCGGTTGTAAATTATGTGACCTCGTATCACGGGTTTGTAATTTAAATTTTCAATTTTACAATAGAATAGTTTTATTATTTTATTGTAATTCCGGAGATCCAAAAGACGGTGCCATACGGAAAGGAGTTCCGACAAGACGGTGTTTTCTTGGATGGCGTGCCAATGAAGTTCAAGGGACCATGGAGTTGGTTTCCGAATTTGTAATAGTTAATTAGTTTTTTACTATTACTAGGAAGGCCATACTAGGATTTTATTGCTTTATTGCTTTTACTTTTGCATTTTAATATGTTTGCATGCATAGCCAAATCGCCATAAACATGCATATTAGTTTAGATCGTTAAAAACGACCGTGTCAATTATAATTATCGAGTTCACCGATTTAATTCACTTAAAGGAGATAGATAATAAATTGACAAGACCTCTATATTAAACAAAACAATTGAGAATTAGCCTTACCAAATAGTAGAACCCATGAGCTTCTATTTCGTGGGGTGGTGCTAGTCCAGTGGGCAGTACGGACCCCATTACGTAGGATAAGTGGGGCGATGGGGTGGATTCAGTCCAGTGGGCGGATCGCATCCCGATGCATTTGAAATTTGGTTTGTACTCAACGGAAGTGTAGAGGACCAATGGTCAATGTGTTCCGGGCTAAGATGTATAAATTATGATTTGTCATCAACCAAGAGTTCTAGGGTAGAACCGGTTTATTTTAACCCACCAAACCATATTGTTGGGTCGGAGTTCCAGTGGTTCACGATTTCGATGGTATGGGTTTGGGTCTTGGAATCATTTATAAAATTGGATAGAGGTCATTTTATAGATGCATCAACTTAGTAAATATGTTTACAAGTTAAAAATGAAAATTAGAACGATTAGCATTTAATTTCTTCATATGTTTAAAATTTTGTAGTCTTCGTATCAATATCAATCATGACTACTTCCACTACTACGAACAATTCATGGTTACGTTCCTTCATGGATCGATGTAAGCTAGAAAAGAATGGGGCGAACTTTGCCGATTGGGATGCCCAACTGTTGTTAGCGGCAGAGGGAGACGGTAAGACCGAATTCCTCATTGAAGAATCACCTCCTGAACCTGCAGAAAATGCCACCGCCGCAGCAAGACGACCCTATGATACTTATCAGAAGGAGTCTGCGGCAATCAAAAATGTTTTGATCTTCTCGATGGAGCCAGAACTCCAAAGGAGTGCCATAAAGATTGGCACGGCCTATGAGATCTACTCCAGGCTTGTGACAATGTTCTCAAAGGCTTCGAGAATTGTCCAATACGAGGCGGCATCGGCCTTCTTTGATCTCAACCTTAAGGAGGGGCAAAAGGCTAGCCCACATGTGCTCAAGTTAATTGAGCATGTAGAAACCCTAAGGATGAATCAAGTGGACATTCCTAAGGAACTTGTGATTGATAGAATCCTCCACTCCTTGTCTAAGGTGAAAACTTATGTACAATTCCGGGTGAATTTCAACATGAGAAACCAAGACATCTCTCTCGATGAATTGCACAATATGATCGTGCAAGCTGAAAGGGATATGGGCCTAAATGTTAGTGCCCCTAAGGATGTGCTCAACATTAATGTTAAGAGCAAAGGAAAGTTCAAAAGGAAGGGTAAGGCAAAGGGGAAGCAACCTTCCAAAGGTTCAAAGAAAGTGTCTTCTGAGGCAAGCACCTCCAAATCCAAGAAGAGCCCTCATCAAGGGGCCAAATGCTTTTACTGCAATGGCAAAGGACATTGGAAGAGGATCTGTTCCAAGTATCTCAGCGATCTCAAAGCTGGGAAGATTCTTCCAGTTGGTACGATAACTATCCCGATTTTATGTTAATCTCAACTAATGTATCATGATACAAGTTGTGATGTGAATGCTCTTCTTACTTGAATTAGGGCATGAAAGCAAAGATAAGGGAAAAGAGAAACAAGCTTGATGGATCAAGGGAACTAAGAGTAGCTCCACTCGGGATGATCAAGGAGCTTTGTTTTTCCGCTTATTTTGCTAATATTTCAAGTGTTGTATGAAAAATTAAAACCTATGTTTTATTTCCTTGTTGGACAAGGAAAGGGGAAATCCTTGAACAATATGTTGTATTTTGGATAATATAGTGACTTGGTTTTCAACCCGAGTCACTATCGGTTTATAATTATGTTCTTGATTAGTTTAACATACACTTGCAAATCTTAAACATAAAATAGAATTGATTATGACAATTCAATGTATGACCATTGAGATGGAATAAGTATAGGATACTTAATTCAAATCAAAATCAAATTAAGTTTAGAACTTAATTAAAGAGAAAAAGTTATCAACCATTCTAAACTATCTAAGCTTAAATAGAATATTTTCTGTAATAAATCATAAGGGTACACAAACCAACATCAAAGTCATTGCTTGTGGCCTTAGTAGCTATCTTTGGTGATAAAATAGGATTATTATTACAAAGATAGAGTGGGAGAAATTTAAAATGCCACAAATAGCAAGTGATTTTGAATTAACACAATGGATATGATCTATTAGTGAATAGTAGGATTTATTGTGTTTTGGTTATGTGAAAGATAAGAAGGAAGATTAAGTTGTGGATAGGATCTACGATTTAAGAAAATCTACACCTTATGGTTGTAAAAGGTAGATGAGGCTGTAGATAAGATTCTACGCCTTATCATCCCAAAAGTTGTGGATAAGCCCAAAGGTTGTAGATAAGATCTACGGTTTGGTAAAAATCTACGCCTTATATCCCAAGAGCAATCTACACCTTATGGTTGTAAAAGGTAGATTAGGCTGTGGATAAGATTCTAAGCCTTATCATCCCAAAAGTTGTGGATAAACCCAAAGGTTGTGGATAAGATCTACGGTTTGGTAAAAATCTACGCCTTATATACCAACGGCCCCGGCCCT
The DNA here is from genome assembly GCA_029255685.2 of Silene conica. Classification (NCBI taxonomy): domain Eukaryota; kingdom Viridiplantae; phylum Streptophyta; class Magnoliopsida; order Caryophyllales; family Caryophyllaceae; genus Silene; species Silene conica. Next base: position 53,951,117 of record CM055318.2, read on the forward strand.
GGAGGATACTTCAAAGATAAATTCTTGAAGTTTGTAAGGAAAAATTCTATACATGGATAAGATCCATGATAGAGTCCTCGTACAGTACAAGATAAGATAAATGTGGGGAACTGAAAGTTCCCACACACAAAATTATATACCATAAGAAAAGACTCTTATAGAAACTACGGGAGGACACTCGAAGAAAATTATTCAAAAGACTTTGTAAAGGCTCAAGAAAGGGTTCTTGGATTTAGATGGTGATCTAAATGTGCCAATGCAAAGAACCATGAAATTTATAAGATATACGTGCTGATAAATGAGATTTGTTGAGAGAAGCATAAGCAGACATGTGGATGTCTGCAGTCTACAAAGTTAAGGGTAACTTTGTTGAAAGTAGTAAAGTAATTCATTGAGAATGAATTCAGTAAGCTCAGTAACCGCTTTTCAAAAGGGTATTTGAAAAGGATGTGACTATTAGCACATATGGTTGAAGTTCCAACCATTTCAATTCATTAAATGTTAAGGAACATTGTATTGAGTGGGAGCTTTATGATTTACAGTTAAATGTAAAGTTCAGTAGGAGTTCTCGCTCCAAGATTTGAAGCTATTGAGTCATGGGTATGACTTCGGGATCTTCAGAATCAGGCAAGAACAAGAGTTTAGTGGGAGTAAACGTTATCTAAAACAACTCATTGCTCGTTTGGAATGAAGCATTGATACTCATGAAAGGTACACGAGTTTTTGGTTCTAGATGACATATTGATATGAATTAAATCTAATTGAACATGGGATGTTTAGTTGAGATTATAAGAGACATCTTGTTAGTGTTAAGGTTGTTCATGGAGATGAAGATAGTATAACCATGATGGGATCATGAAATTTATCGAACCTTAAGTACTATTGTTTGCACGTTTAAATAACTAATGTTTCCGCCATTAGTATAATCGTGTAAAGTGGATGCGCACCGCTTACAGGACAACCCCTTGGAGCAGGTGTTAAACCAATGATTAAACCTTGGTAAATTGTCAAAGTATTCTCCAATGAAGATGAAAGACAAATCCAAGATTTTAGAAGATAACTTAGTCGTATGGTAAAAGGTTTGCAACGACTCAAGTTCCAAGAAACCAAGCAAAGATTTGTGATAATCTTTGGCTTACATTCATTGACTATGCATCTCAATGACTTGTATTTTAACTACATGGTCATCACAAGATTCTACAAAATGTGTACGTTTACAAATTATGTAAAGGCATTGCTGTGGCGGGGAGTTACACAATGCACATAATCTTATTCGCTAGTCATGAGAATGACTTGTCTCTTTCAGAGGAAAGATCAATGTATGGATATGATCCGCAAAGTGAACGATCGCACGAACCGTGGTAAACCTGGTTTACTCAAAATGGAGATAATTACAATTTTAAGGGATGTAAACGAGAGACCCTAAAGCTGATTGTAAATTAAATGGTGTTCAAAGGTTGACCACTTGGATGGTGTAATCCACTCATTGTTTGAGTTATTTATAACTCACGAAAGGTCAAGTAAAATTCAAATGGGATGGTAAGACCATATTGAACCCCATTAAAGTGAATTGAATTATCATGACCTTGCCCCTAGTTGCTTAAGTGAGGTGACATCTCAATGCAACCGGATGTGTGATGCGATTGATGGCGAGTTCAATTGCCATAGAGTCATACAGGATGACTAATCGATCACCTAGGCATAGACATGTTTAGACACATTTGCCGGGCTAATGACCGCTGATAGAGCTCTGGCGTACTCTTATTAAAAGACTGTCTGGTCGTGGCGGGAGCATCTATCGTGTTTCACATGAGTCAGTTCTTGGACTAATGACTGTTCTCAGAGGTGGCACAGTTTTCAGATTAACTTTGATTTATGTCCTAACACCTTCGTAACTGGGGTTTATAAGGGCATATTTTGGGTTATGATGGGCTGTGGCCAGCCGGAAGGAATGAGTCGATTGGGAATTGTCCATCCCTTGTCAGGGTTGAGAAATATCTCTAGGCCACTCGAGGAGAATAATAACTAGAAATGCGTGGCCACGCTCGGAAAGTATCTATGGTAGATAATTCCGGTCAGTAGTTATAAACTCCAGATCGAGACAAACCACTCTAGATTTTAATCAATTGCCGGCACGACCTGAGAGGACGCCATGCATTGAGTGGGAGATAGTAATAGGGCAAGACAATTGGTGACACACACTTGTCTCGGACAAGTGGGAGATTGTTGGAGGAAGTGTCCTCGACAATAGTGTGTTGACATAATTAAAACTCATTTGAATGAAACACAACTGGGAGTGTTACTCTTTTAAAGTCGACTGATCAACATTTATCGATAATGATTGGCTGTCTAGAGTTTGACATTATCGTCATATGATGGTGGTGATCAGTTGATCCCTTAAGGTCATATCTTTAGGGAATTCCGTCTCAATGGAATAATTAATTAATATTGTATTAGATACAAATTAATTAATAACTGGAAATTTTGGAAATAATTTTATATGACGAATATATTTATAATGGGATTATAATAATGATAGTCAAAGTAATAAAATTGTTTTATTACTCGGTTTTTATTTATTCGTTTGGGAAACGATTAAATTGAGAATAAACACGGTTGATCATAAAATTACAAAGAGTTGTAATTAAATTATGACATTACATTTTTATACAATAATAATTTCGAAATTATTAGTGTAATTATTTAAATGTAATAAATTTGTAAATTGTGAATTTTAATAGTTAAAATTGCACAATTAACAAATTGAGTCATGTGTTATGAAATATATGTGACATGTTACAAATTAACACAATTGACAAAGATAAAATGGGTCCATTTTGGACCTCATTTGGACCGTGTAACATGTAGTGTGCATGTGAGTTTGTGTGTGTAAGTGTATAAGGGTTGAGTGTAAGGCAAAATGAAGGTGTAAGGAATATCTCATGCTTTTGTGTAAGAAAGGAAGGAGCATGCATTGGCTCCTTTGGCTTGGCTTGGCCGGCCTTATGCACTCAAAAGAGAGCATATTTTGCTCTATAAATGACACTCAACACACCACACAAAAGACTAAGGTTTTTGCATACTAGTTGTTGTTAGTTTGATGCTTGTTCATCCAACACACTACAAACCTCATTCTCATAATTCCTTAGCTAAAATAGTTTTTACTAAGGAAATAATTATTTCCTATACTAATAATATTAAGAGTAATATTATTATTTCTAGTATACTTGTACTAATTTTCTAGTAACAAAATTAGTATTAGTTTGAGATCGGGTCCTTGATACGCACCTTTAGGAGACGATTTTTGTTAGATCGTTTAAGGGTAATTTCGGTGGCTTGAAGACTCAAATAATAGGCGATTATTGAGTATAAACCTTCTAAAACCAATGTAAGGACTATCTCATCTTATGATATCATCTTGCATGCATAAGATCCATTTAAGTTTTATGACCTAAACTTAAAGAAACAAAACTCATATTAGATTTGAGTATAAAATGAGGAACCTAGTTCCCAACAAGGCCTTCCCAGCCGGTCGACCGGCGGCCGGTCGGTCGACCGGCGGAGAGAGCCTGTCGCCAAAAATCGCGTTTCCAGCCCTTTGCAAAACTCCATAAATCGATACCAATTCTTAAAAATCGCTACAAGTGAAGTTTACCCAGCATTACAAATCATCCAATAACACTATCCAACAGCAAACAAACCCATAACAATCCTCAATACGATTATATGAAGTATCCGTCGCAAAACATGAAATTTCAGAAATTAGCTTATGAACATGTGAAACATCAACAAGGCATGAATTCATCACATAAGAACATTCCTAAACATGTTACTAAGTCCATTAATCATCAAACCTTAACAAAATCAGAAACAATAACAAGAACACATCAAAACTTGTTATTTTAACAAAAAGGCCGAGTTACTCGTAATCGTCACCTCAAAAGCAATCCGGCTCAAAGATCTTCCTCTAGGATGAAGCTATCCACTTCCGGGTCGTCCAAGCCCACGCCTACAAGCACGAAAAACGAGATTACGGACTGAAAAACGAATCCTAAGGAAAATAGCCTATTTTTCGAAATAGAGGAAATGAAAATCGGAAGTGACGGATGGCTTGCAAATTCGATGAGGATTCCGAAAATGTTATTATTACCTTGATTTGATGAACGGATGAAGAAGAAATAAGCAAAAGAAGATGATTATTTATGGAGGTTTATGAAAATGGAGTTTACTGTTATTTTGTTCTTGAGGATGAAGAAATGTCGACACAATTGATTTTAAGGGGCTTGAGGATTGTCCTTTCCGTGTTAAATGAAACGGGTTAGGATACTTGAACGGGTTTTAAGTTGTGAACTTAAATTTACCAAGTTTGTATTCGTCTTAAGGACTTAAGGTTCTTAAGACGAATCTTACTATTTATTTAAAATACTTTTCGATAACTTATTAAAATATTATTTTATTACTTAAAATAATTAAAAACGCTTAAAAATATATTTATAAAAATACGGGATGTTACAGGCTGGGCTATCTTCGAGAAGTCTTTCACAAATCTCCTATAGTAACCTGCCAAACCCAAGAAACTTCGAATATCTGCCACATTCTTCGGTCGCTCCCACCTTGAAACGGCTTCAATCTTACTAAGGTCGACAGAAACACCCTCCTTAGAAACCACATGGCCCAGAAAAGCAACTTTCTCGAGCCAAAACTCGCACTTACTCAACTTGGCGTACAACTGATGATCCCTCAAAGTCTGCAACACTAAACCCAAATGCTTAGCATGCTCTTCCCTATTCTTCGAATACACCAAAATGTCATCGATAAATACTACCACAAACTGGTCCAGAAAGGGACTAAACACTCTGTTCATCAAATCCATGAAAAGAGCAGGCGCATTATTCAAACCAAATGGCATCACCACGAATTCATAATGCCCATACCTTGATCTGACCGCAGTCTTGTGGATGTCGGCATCTTTGATTCTCAGCTGATGATACCCAGACCTCAAATCAATCTTGGAAAACACACCAGCCCCACTCAATTGGTCGAAAATATCATCAATACGAGGTAAAGGATGCCTATTCTTGATCGTCACATTATTGAGCTCCCTGTAGTCTACACACAGCCTCATGGTTCCATCCTTTTTCTTCACGAACAACACTGGTGCTCCCCATGGTGATACACTCGGTCTCACATACCCCTTGCTGGCTAACTCATCCAACTGCTTCCTCAGTTCTTCCAATTCCTTAGGTCCCATGCGATAAGGTGCTTTAGAAATTGGCTCAGCTCCGGGCTTTAGATCAATACCAAAGTCTAAGTCCCTCTTTGGTGGTAACCTAGGAATTTCCTCTGGAAACACGTCTTCGAAATCTCTTACAACATCGATCTCACTGGCTTGGGGTTTCTCTGCAGTCAAATCTCTCACATGACACAGCAGCATCTCATCACCTCTCTTCAGGCACGACTTCAGGGCATTGATGGTGATCAACTTCAGTTTAGGTTTCACGGAATATCCCTTGTAGGATACTCTCACCCCCTTAGGTCCTCTTAGAGTAATTTTCCCTTGGTAACAGTCGATGTAGGCCTTATACTTTTTCAGCCAATCAATCCCCAGTATCACCTCAAAGCCACCCAAAGGAAACTCTATTAAGTTCGACTCAAAACTCACAGCTCCTACTCGAATCATTACATTGCTATATACTCTATTACAAGCTATGGACTCTCCAGATGGTATAGTTACAGAATCATCTATAATATCATATACATCAAGTCCTATAGCCCTAGCATGCTCCGCAGATATGAACGAATGCGATGCACCAAAATCGAATAAAACAAAAGTAGGAGTGGAATGTAATAGAAATGTATCAGTAACAACATGAGCATCCTCTTTTGCATCCTCTTTTACCATCATAAACAGGGTCCCCCTTTTCTTAGTTCCGCTCTGGTTCACAGATCCTGCTCCGCTCTGGTTACTAGCCTCTGTCAGGGTCTTCTGGAAATTACCATTGCCACTACCCTGATTTCCTTGGTAGCGGTTCTGGTTATTGTAATTACTGTAGTTCCGCTAATAGTTGTTACCTCCAGATCGGTTATTCCCAGAATAACTCGCATTCGGCGTTCTGAATCCTCCACTTTGATTGCCCCGATGATAACTGCTTCCAGCATGCTGAGTACCCGACCAACACTCTATCTTTTTGTGTCCCGGTTTCCCACATTTAAAACATGTAGGCATTCCACCACCAGATCCAGACATGGTTCGATTACCTCCACGGTTGGTGTTGTTCCCTTGTGCACTGGTTGAGAAGAAAGATTATACTGGTTATTCGGTTTCTTGTTCCCTGAGCTTTCGGCCCCAGATTCTGCTTTCCTCTTGTCACCCTTGGCCTTTTCCTCTTCCCTAATCATGTCAGCGATCCTTTCCGCCTGGCCAGCCCTCTCATATATATCTTCCACAGTCGTGGGCTTAGTTGCCAGTAAACTTTTCTTGATATCAATGGTCAGCCTTTTCTCAAACCTAGCAGCTAACATCTCCGATGTGTAGCCCAAGTCAGCTACATTCTCTACCAGCTGCATAAACTTACTGTGATATGCTTCCACAGTCATCCCTTCGGTCATCTTGAAAGAATCGAACTCAGCTCTCAGCTTCCCTTTCACATGCTCTGGCACGAACTTAGAGGATAAAATCCCCTTGAACCCTTCCCAACTTACATATTCTGACCCAATCTCTTCTGCAGCGGCCTTGATCCCTTCTTTATTGTTATTCCACCATAACCTAGCTGTACCCTTCAGATATAATACAGCTTGGTCCACCTTCATCGATTCTGGCACAGACAACAATTCGAAGATACTCTCGAACTCTCGGCACCATTCCGCAAGCAAACTTGGTGCTCCTTCCCCATCGTACTTGGTGGGGTTATGCCTGGAGATATTATTGCTAATTTTTGTTGCATCTGATTGAGTATTTGCCCCAATCCTAGCTAAGAGAGCGGCGTTCATAGCTAGCAGGCGATCGAGTTCCTCTTGTGAAATGTTGGCTGCATTGGGGTCTCTTCGGGGAGGCATATTGCTACACAAGTTTAACAAATACATGAGTATCCTAGGTCATATACCATCCCATCCTAGGTCCTATACGTAGTTTATCATGCAACCTCTTATCATGTCTTTGATTGATACTTGTCACCACATATAACTCTACCTAAAGGCTTAGGGATCATATAACCGCATGCATATATTCATACAAATCACACTCATATTCAAAACTCAGACATAAACGCATGTTCTCAATATGCCAAACAACGGTATAAACATGCCCATCATCACTTAGTGTACATTTCATGCTTCACATCATGTATTACCAATGCATTCCACATCATAACTTACCTCATTCCTTTGCTGCTGAAACGTTAGTACAAAATATGTATAAATATAGGGTCTCTTTCTTTATTCCACACTACCCACACTCTACACCTCTCAAGGTAACCATGTTAGACTGAAAGGGCCAGTGGCTTGGTTTGAGGGGGCCCCTAACTCATCCCAATTCCTATGGGGCTCCTTACAGTTACTAGCTTGGGGTTCATTTTATTTAGACTCTACTATGTTCATTATTGTTCATTTCATTTAGGCCTGGGGATCGTTCGCTAGGAGTCCATCTCTGTAACACCCCCATTTACCTAGGAGCCTGAACTAGGACTTCCAGGGTAAGAGATAATCATAGTGAAAGATAAACAGTACTTTAGATTACTTAACCAAGAGTCGAAACTAAACTGTTACATGCATAGCCTGAAAACCAAAACTCAACATATGAAAAGTACAAACGAACTATTACAAGCTAGGTGATCTATAACTAGGTGAGTCTGATCCAAGTTTCTCTCTCCAAGCCCAGATCCTAGTCCGTCTGTCTTTGCCCTGAAAAATCTACTCCCCATCCCGGATCATGGCAGGTGAACACAAATACACTGTCAACCTCGCGGTTGAGTAGGATAAAACAATAACAAAATACAATATAAATGATATGCAATGCCATGATATGCTCGAGCTCAATCTCAATCTCATTCTCATTCTCATTTTTCATTCTCAAACCCGTAACACCCAGCCATACCGAACCTCCCGGCAGACTATACTCGGCCGTCGCCGAACACCAGCATAACAGCTGAGGTCACCAGGTGTAGCCCTGCAGAGCTAGCCTGGGCCCAATAATATCTCATCATCAACTCAATCTATAACCAATGCTCATGCCATGCTTATGAATGCAATATTAAAGAACCAACACTGAAAATCAATCTCATAATAATCATACTTGCATTCATTGTGACACCCCGCGATATAGCATAAAAATAAACAAATAATTTGCAGCGGAAATATGATACTCTTAAAAACTTTTCGACATATTTATTAAAACTTTTCGCGGAATATCAAAACAACATGCGGAAGACTAAAAACTAATGAGAAAGTATAAATTATACAAAATAACATAAATAGACGAAGGGTAAGGTATCCCACGATAACAACATGAATTAAATCTAAACTAAGCGTAAGGGTAATTTTCGAATTATCAACAATGCTCGCTAGCCACACGTCTTCCCCAAACAGCACCAACCTACATTCATGAAACATGAAGGCCATAGTCAGTGGGGAGTAACTCAGGGTTCTCCCGGCCACTTTACGTCATAAAACATGTAAACGGTAATACTAAACATCTTATACATATGAACATGTATATAATTTCATAAACAATCATATATATTACCAAACATGAACATGATAAATGCGTGGGCGATAAGTCAAAAACATGTGAAAACAGCATGAATCAACATGTATAACAGAATTAAAGCCAGCATATGCGATAGTATCAAAATCAAGGAAACATCCAAGCGAAGAATACACATAGTCAGAGTGTATAACCATTGCCTCTGACATACCAGAGCGTATAACCACTGCCTCTGGCTACTGGAGCGTATAACCACTGCCTCCAGTTACTAAGCACACAACTATCAAACAACACAGGAATAGAACGAACGCCGTCAGAGCGTATAACCACTGCCTCTGACATACCAGAGCGTATAACCAGCCTCTGGCTACTGGAGCGTATAACCACTGCCTCCAGCTAAGGAGCGTATAACCACTGCCTTCGCATACTATGTATAGCGTATAACCACTGCCTATATGCCTAAGACCTGGCCAGACCTCTCGATGTAATGCCTTACACCGAACGACACACGGGGACCGGAGCGTATAACCACTGCCTCCGACCAATCCCGAACATAGATAAATTCCCATTGCATGGGTGGCGTTAGTTCATTACAGTGATACATAAATCGTACCACCGCTATCTATTCACATGTCAAGGCAACATAACCGTCGCCAACACAATTTTAGGATGACATAACTGTCACCTACACAAGCTTAGGATAACATAACCGTTAACCCACTCATTTAAACATACATGAGCCAATAAAAGATGAAAAATACAACACTTATATCCGTTCCATGCCGAAAGAGAACACACGGGATTGAATAATGAAACAAAAGTTCTAAACGCATTTCACATTACAGTTGTCCTCTGCCGTAAAATTCATAATTAATTAAAATAAAATCGAAATGATACAAGTCCAATTGGGTCGGATTAATAAGACTTCTATCTACAATATTTGTCATATAAACATTTTCAAAATACGAACTTAACAGGGGGTTATTGTCTGATCTTTATAGTGTGTCAGAAACCGTCACACAAAATCTATTGCTTCATAAAACGGTTTTAACAAATCATTTTGGGGCAAAGCAAACTCTTAACATCATCAAAACTCTTCAAAGTTTAATTATTGAAAAGGACCAGAATAGTTTCAAAGTATGAAAATGGTTTTCGAAATAATATTTGAGCTACTGTCCATTCTGCGAGTATTTCAGCGCAATGTTCGTAAATAAATTATTGTGAACAAACGACATGCAAGAAAATTACGAAATTTTAGAGGTAGATTCTAAACTTAAAATAAACAGGGGTCTATTTTCAACATTTTCAAAGATGGATACACTAAGATGTCGAAATAAATTGTTCAAGACAATGGACAGATTTGTCAAGGTGCTGAAACTTTATCAAATAACCAAAGTAAACTAAGCATTATGAACTTGAAAAACTATCAAACTAATCATCCTCAAAGATCACAACCTAATTTTACACTATAATTCTTAATGAATTTCCAACTAGAATATCATCCAACACAACCATGCAAAATAAAATTCATCCAAGCATATGATTTATGAACTAAATCATGTCACTATTTAAGCAAACACAATTCTAGTATACTAAACATTACTAGCATATAGAACACATGAAAACATAGACGATAAGTCGAGTAACCCATCACTGTTACCTTATAGCTCTTCAATAAGCATGATTTTGACTCAAAGTCACTCCGGTTTGGACAACCGAACTAGCTACACATAAATAAACGAGGTTAGCTAAGAGAACCGTGCGGCCACGACCAGAGGATTATAAGGAATAAATTTGATAATTTTATTACCTAGAAAGATGGAGGGAGAGGAGAGGAAGAGATAGGCGCGAAAATCGTCGAAAACCGATAAGAAACGAAGATTTTACGATCGTTTTACGGTGGAGGTGCACAAGCAACAATGGTGTTTCTTATTCTTTTGTGGTTAGTGTTCTTAGCTGAAAGAAATATTCCTTGGGCAGCAAGGAAAGATTCTCATACTTAGCCAAGTGTCCCAAAGGACATGTGGAAAAGAGTAAAGAGTAAGCAACGAGCGAAATTTTGTTAGCGGATAGTCCGCGATAGCCTTTCGTATTTTTGGCATAATTTCTTCCACAGAACTCGTATTAAGTTGTTTTTGGTAGCGTTGGAGAGCTAAGAAAAAGAGCTACAACTTTTATTTTATAAGCAAGAGCTAAATATGCCTTTAAAATATCGTAAAATTAGTAACAAGGACAGAGTAACATTTCACAAGTTTAAGGAGTATAAGTTTAAGACGGACATATTAATATCATTGTCAAAAACGATATATTTTAAATGGAAATTTCTTTATTGTGGAACATACTTATTATTAAAATAATATTTTAAATAATATATAATGACTTGGAAATTACGGGGTATAACATTCATAACATCCAATCACATACATACATAACACATTACAGAAATAGTTCTAGTGTATCCTACCTGGCGTAGCAAATCTGCAAACAAGCAAAGACCGTCTAGAAGTATTCCTCCTCGAACTCAGTTCCTATAAATATTACTTAAATCAAAAGCTATTCGTACAATTAACATCACTAACTCGATTACTTGATCATGCTTATTTCATGCCAATTATAAACTTACTAAAAGTAGTACCTACTAAAATAACACTTACTAAAAATAGCATATGACAAATTAAACGATTAATACCTAAATCAATATCACAAGAATATAATTACGAATAACCTTACAATAATAATTAGACTTAGTACAAACATGACTAATACTACTAATAATATCACTAACCCAAAATCACCAAATTCTAATAATTCCATAAGTAATATTCATAAATAACATTAATAATAATAATAATAATAATAACAATCATAATCACCATGATTAATAATAATCATAGTTATCAAAGGAGTGATACAACCCACCAAACCCAAAATTCAACACACGCAACCCACGGTGAAACACGCATCAGACCAGCCTTTGTGAACAAACAGACCTGCCGACAGCCTTATCAACCACCACTACCAACACCCATCGAAGCCCATGGCCTCCCCACTGGCACCACCAGGCTCGCCCCTGAGCGGTGGTGATCCCAGGGAGGAGGTCAGTGGCCATCCTCAGCCTCCCACGACACCCAAGTAGACGCACAAACCCAGCAACACCACCACAACACCTGTTTTACGTTTTTTTCTGGTACAAAACAAAACCTGCTGTAAAAACTCCCTCAATCACCACGAACCTCCGCGACAGCCACCATTACAGACCCCATGCTACCCCCTAACAAACTACCCTAACACCCAACTCAAAAGGACAAACACTACATCAGAAAAAACATACGAAAGTTCCTGCCCAGAGTCACTGTTCTGAAACGACACCCTAACAGCCCTTGTCCCCCCAAACGAAACTTGCTTTAACACCCTCACTACACACCCCCAACCACCATGACAACCACCACACAACTCCCGTGAGTACAACCAAACAAATAAACCAAAATCCCATACCCGACATGATCTATAACTCCTTCGAAAACAATTTTAAACATTCAAGTTCAAACGACATTCTGAAACTAACTAAAACACGACTCTGACATGGCATTTTAACCACCACTCACGGCGGTCCTAGGGACCAACGGTGACACAACTCCGATCAAAAAAAGACTACTGAACCTCATAGATGAAAACTAGACAAAGATTAGATCATATAAACATGATTATATACACAAAATATACGACTGAAGTTGCACAGAAAACTGAAAAGAATAGAGAAATCACGTGTGTACCCTATTTCAAATGCCAAACGAGCCACCAACGACCACCCCTAACCACCGTGTGATCCCTTCTCCCTGTGCTCTGAGGTGTCGGCTGTGAGATGATGTGAGAGTTGTAGGCGTTCTAAGTTTAGGGTTAGGGTTTTGGAGTAGGTTTATATAAGGTGGCTGAGATAGAATTTGTTGAGGTTAGGTTTTGTTGAGCGTGTAAGTGTTTGACAACGAACTGGGCTATTCAGCCTTGGGCGCGCATCTCGAGGCCCACGAAACATTAACAAACATCGATAACTAATTACCCGCTCCCGATACTTACTCATAACATATAAATTATAGAATACTAACTCGATTAATCAACAAACGATCGGTCATTAGCAAAATGTCAAAGTAATAAATAAATAAAAAAATAAATAAAAACGTAACAAAACACGGAGTATTACAATCACAATTAAATAGATATGAGATCGTCTTAATTTAATAGATATAAGATCGTCCCGAATTAAATTAAATAGATATGCGTTGACTCGAATTAAATAAATATGAGATTGTTTCACGTTGAATGTTGTCTTATATTATAAAGACATGAGATATTGCTCACATTAAATTTATATGAGCGTTTACTACAATTATTCCCAAACAATTAGAGAAATATAGGTTTATCCACAATACAACTGCAAATTAGCATGTCTTTAACATTACTTATAGGTACGAGAAAATAGTATTCACTAAACACTAACAGATCTCATCATGAATATGTTCAAAATAAATAAGATAATAGAACAAACCACATAAAAGAGAACAATATAACCATGTTATGTAAAACGGTAAGAGACAAACGTTTTTTTTTTTTTTTTTTTTTTTTTCGACAACAGTAAACTGATATATATATATAAAAGTAAGAGTACAACAAAGACCTGGCTACAATTAGCCCGTAGTTAGACTTACAGACCAATAGCGTCTTTTACGCAAAAAGACGCGAATGCCACATATAGTGTGGCGCACTGATATTGGTACTGGCATATGATTAACCAGAACTGAAAATAATTTTCGAGATGCGATACTGAAACAACAGGGATGAATATCCTGAGTGCGAAGAGTCTTCATAAAGTGGAGAAGGCCTCTTGCGTGAGCAGCTAAAGCTGAATCTGCTTTAATGGTGAGGTACGAAGTAGCTCCAGAAAGTGAGTCGGAAAAGCAGATGCGAAAAAGAGAAGAACTAGATATCCTGTTGACAGTTAGGTAGAAAAAGACAGTTAAAAGAGGGGAAGGTGAGAATGTACCTGAACGTGGCAGATGGTTAAACTTGGGTGGGGGGAGGAGGTTGTCAAGTTGAGAAAGACTGGTTATAAGAGACTCCACAAGCTGCATACTATAAGTTGGACGAATAGGTGAAGAGTTAAAAACAACTGAGTTTCGGCTGATCCATATTGCGCGAAGGACACATAAAAAAATCATAAGAGAAACAGAGGGCTGTCCCTGGAAGCGCGCCAGATAGGAAATGAAATCGGCAACCCAACGAACAAAAGGCACAGTTGGGTCAGCCATTGAATTTATACCCAAAGGGGAAGAACGCCATATATGCTGTGTTATTTCACAAGAGCGAAAAAGATGATCAGCAGATTCTGGGTGATTGTGACAGAAAATGCAGAGCTTAGAGACTTGCAAACCTCGATAGGCCAAGTTAGATAATGTAGGTAGAATGTTATGAGCCATCCGCCAGACAAGTAAAGCATACTTTGTCGATAAACGCAGTCTCCAAATAGTTTGCCACGGAAAATTTATAAGCGAAGGCGGTAAAGAAGCATTGATATCTGTAGAGAGAATATGCGAATAGCCTGTCTTGACGGAATAGCTTTCATCCTCAGTATATTTCCAATAAATAAAATCATCTGACTTAATGTCAGGTGGCTCCAGAGCTAGGATTTTCTTTGCAGTTGAGGAATGGAAAAGGCGGAAAATTATATGTGGATTCCAGCTTTCGTCCCCCAGAAGAAGTTCCGGGACAGAGATATGGATAGCAGGCGCTGAGTTGGCGGATAAAACAGGAGATGCACCATTTATCCAGTTGTCAGTAAGAATATTAGCCTCTTTCCCGTTACCAACCTTCCATGCGATACCATTACGGCATTTGTGGACTATTTTACATAAGCCTTGCCAAGCGAAGGAGGAATTGGAAACCTTAGATTTCATACTGGGAATAGGTAAGTCTTTTTTGTATTTGGGTAAAAGATATTTTGCAAGTATACCGGAACGATCATGGTGTAGTCGCCAGTAGGTCTTTAGCAGCATAGCTTGCCCAAGAATTGCCGCTGATTTTAAGCCTAAGCCGCCTTTTTCTTTGGGCATGTGAAGGATGTCTTTCCTGAGGCAATGGATCGATTTTATGCGCCCATTCTTTTGCCACCAGAAAGCAGCAATCATCGAGTCAATTTTCCTGGAGACCGCAATAGGCAAAGGCAGAACAGAAAGAATGTGACAGAGCGAGCCAATCAGAACTGAGTTTATTAAGATAAGTTTACTTGGTTGGCTAAGATGAAGTGAGGACCAGGCAGAAAGACGGGCTGTTAACTTATCCAAAATATCACGAAAGACATAAGATTTCCTTCTCGGTACATCTACCGGTACACCTAGATAAGGTCCGAAGGAGGAGGAAATCTTTACACGAAGGATGGAAGTGAGATGCTCCTTGAAATCTGGAGGCGAATTTGGACTAAATTTAATGAAGGATTTATCCAGATTGATCATCTGCCCGGATGCCATCTCAAAATCGCGAAGAATTATACGTAAAGATTCGAAGGCAGAGGGAGAAATCTTACAGCAGATGAAGGCGTCATCAGCATAAAATAAGTGAGAAATAGTCGGAGCATACCGTGAAATCTTTATCCCTGTAATCTGACCTTGACATTCTGCCTCCCGAAGTTGACAGGAAAGGACCTCCATACACATAATGAAAAGATATGGTGATAGAGGATCTCCCTGCCTCAATCCAGCAGATGGTTTGAAAGAAGTCGATGGCTCACCGTTAATTAGAACCCTATAGGAGACTGTGGATATACATTCCCAAATAAGGTTGCACCATGAGTCGGGGAAACCAAATTGCTTCATTACAGACATTAAGAAAGACCAGGAGACTCGGTCAAAGGCCTTTTGCATATCCAGTTTGAGGGCTGCATAGCAGTTAGAGCCCTTTGTAGTCTTGTTGATATAGTGCATGACCTCATGTGCAATGAGACAGCCATCAGCCATAAGTCGACCGGGAACAAAAGCTTGCTGCGTATCAGATATAAGAGCAGGCATCACTTTCTTGAGACGGGAAGCAATACACTTTGAAGCAATCCTGTAGATAACATTGCACAGGCTAATGGGTCTAAATTGAGTGATCATCTCTGGCTTGTCAACCTTTGGGATAAGAGCGATAAGAGTATTATTCCATTCTTTTAGCATGACGCCATAATTTAGGAACCGGAGAACAGCAGATACCACCAGAGGTCCAATTTCAGGCCAGAAAGTCTGAAAAAATTTCGGCGTAATACCATCTGGACCAGGAGACTTGGAACCATCCATATTGCAAATAGCATGAAAAATGTCATCCGCAGTGAACGGATTAAGAAGGTAGGAAACACTTGAAGAATCCAAGCAAGGCAGATTAAGACGAGATAAAAGATGGTGAGAAGAGACTAAATTAGGAGGATGATTTGTAGCAGTCGGACTAAGAAGATCTGTAAAATAAGACAGAATTTCGCGAGAGATATCTGCGGGTTTGTCTAGCCACTCACCAGAACGAGCAAGGAGGGACAGAAAACGGAATTTTGAAGCCCTTTGTTTAACCCGGTTGTAAAGGAATTTTGTTGGAAAGCCATCCAGTAAATCACTTTTGAGTTTGGAGCGTTGAGCCCAGTAAAGTCTTTGCTTGTGTAGGATATGGAGGCGTGATTGTCGAAGATTTTGGAATTCAATTGCAGAGTTAATATCAACAATTTGCGATTCAACAGATTCCAAATCTGCTTCAATAAGAGACCAATTGATACCATGGGAGTGGCGGTGATTGATAACCCATTTCATAATTGACTGTCGGGCGAAACTTAACTTTCTAGATAGAATAAACATGGTTGAGCCTTGAACTGGAGTGTGCCAAGCAGTAGCAACCAAATTTTTTACCTCCTGAATAGGTAAACACCAATTATCGATGCGATACGGTCGTTTGAGTTTCCTTGTTTCAGGGCAGAAAGAAAGCATGATAGGAGCGTGATCAGAGACCAGTATAGGTAAGTGGGTTACAGATGCCGAAGGGAAACGAGATAACCAGTCTTGGTTGGCGTAAGCACGATCAAGACGTTCCATTATTAGGTGAGAGTCAGGTTGATTATTAAGCCAGGTGAATCGAGGGCCGGAGAACGGAATATCAACTAAACCATTCTCAATCTTCCAAGAGGTGAAAATACTTTGTCCTCTAATTGTACTGGATCCACCAATCTTATCAGAGAAGTACTCAACCTGATTGAAATCACCAATGATCATGAGAGGAGAAAGATTCCCAATAAGACTAGTAAGAGAGCTCCACAAAGCTTGTCGATACTCCAAAGCAGGTTCTCCATATATAAACATAATGTACATATTATATTTTTTACAAGACGATATGTTAAGGGTAACATTACAAAAGATATAGTTTGATGTTGCAGCGATAACTGAAATTACAAAGGTGTCATCCCAACGCAAAAGGAGACCTCCACTACGGCCTACGGAATCAACACCATAAGAGTGAGGAAGACCCAGATGATTTGTTTTCAAAATTGCTGCAGCGGTGCTGGCCTTCGTTTCTTGCAAAAATATAAGAGACGGATAATATTGTATGTAACATCCCGTATTTTCGTAAAATCTAATTTAAGCGTTTTTAATTATTTTAAGTAATAAAATAATAATTTAGTAATTTATTTCGAAAGACTTTAATTTAATAAGTAAGATCCGTCTTAAGAACCTCCCGTCCTTAAGACGAATATATACAAACTTGGCATTGTTTAAAGATCCGACTTAAATAACCGTTCTTATAATCCGACCCGTTCTTTTAATACAGAAAGGACACCACTTGTGTACCCTACTTAAATAAGATGTCGACATAATCATCCTTCATCCTCAATATTTCATTTTCACAGTAAACACCATTTCTCCTTAAACCTCCATAAACCTCTCCTTCTTTTGTGAAATTCTCCATCATCCGTTCTTCAAATCGCAAAAGTAAGTACGTTTTCGGAATCCTCGTTCGATTTCCTAGTCATCCATCACTTTCGTTTTTCATTTAGTCGACTTTGAAAAACGGGCTGTTTTCTCTTAATTCCGTTTTAAGGGCTTAAAATCCGTTTCTATGCTTGTAGGTGTTGGCTTGGAGGATCCAGAGACCGATAGTTACATTGTTGAAGACAATCTTTAGCCGGATTAGCTTGAGAGGTGACGATAATGAGAAACTCGGCCTTTATGTGTATATTAGCATGCTTATTGTGATTCTTGTGTTGGTTTCTGTTTTTGTTGTTATATATTGATCAAAGGACTTAGTAACATGTTAGGGATGATGTTATGATGATGAATTCATGCTTGAATCGATTGTTATGTGTTCTTAAGCATATTTTCAGTTTTTCTCATTTTGCGACGGATACAAGTTGAATTCGTTTGAGGATTGTTATGGGACTTACTTGCTGGTAGATTAGTGGTAATTGGTATTTGTTGTTGTTGGGTAAATATCTTGTGTAGTAATTTTGAAGTTTGTAGGTCGATTATTGAAGTTTTCGTATGTTGAGTTTTTGCGAAAATGCGTTACAGGCTCTCTGAGCCGGTCGACCGACCGGCTGGGAGAGCAACTTGGGTATTTTGCGAGATTTTTAGAAATAGGCCTTGGGACTGCCAGCCGGCCGACCGGCTGCCTGCCGACCGGCTGGTGGTCACTTTTCCTTGTATAGTGTGTTTGCGATGAACATAGAATAGAAGGGAGCCCAGCCGGTAGACCGGCCGCCTGCCAGCCGGCTGGGAGTGCATTTGGGTTTTGTTACGAGTTTTGTGAAGGCTTGGGAAGGTCTTCCCAGCTGGCCGACCGGCTGCCTGCCGACCGGCTGGGAACCCTTTCTTGTGTGTGTTCTCGGTTTTAAAAGAAGAAGAAGGCTGAGAGGTCACCAGCCGGCCGACCGGCTGCCTGTCGACCGGCTGGGGACCCCTGATGGATTTTTATTGTTTTCGATCGTAACTTTTAAACAGTTGATCGGTTTTGATTGAAACTCGTTTTGAATACCTGTGACTTGTATTTGAGGTCCCCGGTGTACGGGCAACATCATATTGGGTTCGGGAATAGAGTAAGGATAGAGACCCCCCGGTCGGGAAACCGAAAGGGAAACCGGCTCTCCCTCAACTTAGTTCTCGGGGCCAGTTAAGTGTTGATTAGAGGATAAGAAAAGTAGAACTACAGATTAGTTCATAGACTTTGGTTGATATTGTATTGATGCGTATTAAGTTATGCCTTAAGCTGGCCTCTGAACTTAATACGTGAGTTGTTTGTCATATATGGGGATATGCCTTAAGTTGGCCTCTTGCCCTATGTGTGTATGTTTGTCGTGTCTGGAACATGCCTTAAGCTGGCCTCTGAGTTCAGATATGTGTGATAGTGATCGCGTCAGAATATGCCTTAAGTTGGCCTCTGAGTCTGACGAGTAGAGCAGCTGCACAACGGGGTAGCTAAGGAACTGACACCTTGCCCGGGGTGCAGATGTTTGGTGCTAGAACATGCCTTAAGCTGGCCTCTGAGTTTAGTACCTTGTGATGTGGTGAAGGGACATGCCTTAAGCTGGCCTCTGCGTCCTTTACTTTTGGATGCTAGTCTATGCCTTAAGTTGGCCGCTGAGTCTAGTGTCTTGCTGATTGGCGGGTCCATGCCTTGAGTTGGCCTCTGAGTCCTTGCTTGCTGAATATTTGGTGTCTAGGTTATGTCTTAAGTTGACCGCTGAACCTTTTCACTTGCTGAACGTTTTGGTATTAGGTTATGTCTTAAGTTGACCGCTGAACCTTTTACTTGCTGAATTTATCTGCTTGCCTTGAGTGGGTACGTGTCAGATATAGATATCGATAGTGATGAGTAAATGTATATCTGTTGAGTTATGTTTTGATCATCCAAGGCATTGGGTGACTCTTAGTTCGGTTTCATAAATAGTTGGATTGAAAGACCCCCCGACTGGGTAACCAGTAGGGAAACCGGCTCTCCTTCCTATTTGTTTATGAAGTTGGTTGAGAGCCGTGCACAGTAATTGCATGTTAGTAAGAGATCAGATGATGAGATGTTTATGCTTCAATGTTGATATATGTTGGAGTGTTCTGTATTGTTTTATGTGTTACGTGTTGTCACAAAAGGTGGCTAGGAGAACTCTAGTCACTCCCCACTGATTGTGGCGTACATGTTTTCATGTATGTAGGTACATACAGGTTGGAGCAGGGTTACGAGAGGGCTAGCGAGTGATGATCCTGTTGTCATCATATGACTTACCTTATGTCGCGTAGCTAGACTCTTAGACTTTTGTTACTTTTGTTTTTGGTGCCTGTAGGGATGTTCCATCCCAGGCTGATGTATACATTTGTTTTTGATACTTAGAACTGCTACTTATCTATTTTGATTTTATCCAGTTTCAGTTTCTGTTTCAGTTTAAGACTTCTCGCATGCTGTTTAGTTGTTTAAAAAGTTTTAAATTCCGCTGCATTTTTGGTACTTTGTATGTTTTTATTTCCGCTTTCGCGAGGGGTTTTACATTGTAGGATGCTTCGAGAGAGGAAAGGAATTGTAGGATCATCCGAACTGCCTATCCCCCTACAATTCCAACTGAAAATCTTCATGATCGCCTTGGTGGTGACTTGTGGTCCACCACCTGACCAAAAACTGGAATCCTGTCATCATTAACGTTGTTGCCAGCAAGAGGAGAAAAAGTTAGAGGGCAATCCAGGAATATATAAAAAGCAGAGTCAGACACCCGTCTTCTCTTCATAATAGAGCTATCCAGTAGCTCAAAAGGGAACGAGCAGGAGTCGCGCTTGCCAAGAACAAAAGTCGAAGCTAGTTCAACAGGTGTAGGAGAAGGATCAATGTACACAAATGGTTTGGTAGAGGATAAACCAAGCAGAGCACATGAATCCGATGATGGAAGCGAGTTATCAACAGTTAAATTAAAAAAGGAGTAGCGATGTGATCGCTTAAAACGAGTACGACTGTAATAGTTAAAGCCAATTTCTACCTTACGTTTGAAAACGAACTTTACAGCCCTGCCCTTAGAATCCACAGGAGTAGTTGCAGTCCCAGAAGGAGAAACCACATTATTACGAAAAACACAGCTGGTGTCAATTTCCTTTGGTGGAGTAGCAGGAGCAGCAAGACCCAAATTTAGAGAGGCATCAACGTCTGGGTCAGGAGCGGTCATATGAAAGGCCGGAGTCGCTTCACTGATTACACCGGTTACAGTAGGATCCCCTTGTTGACTACAATTATCATGGATAATTGGCTGGAAATGGGGAAAAGCCTCGGTAATCAAGTCATCATGTGCAGGATATGAATTAACCCCAAACAGAGAATCAGCAAGAATATCAGTATCACTTTCAGAGGAAGAGAAAGAAAACACAGGCGATCCTCCACCAGAATCAATAATCACAGATTCATTAGAGGAGTCAACCTCGATTCCAGAATTAAGGTATTTGAGACAAGAAGGAAGACCCATAATATCAGGAGTGTAGAAGGATGATTCTGGTGGACCATGAAGTACTGACAGACCACGGTTAGTAAGCTCCGAAAGACGAGAACGAATATTTTTTGCCCCATATATTTTCCCTGATGGACAGTGAGAAACCCGATGTCAAACCATTCCACACGTCTTGCAGAAGCGGAAGACTCCTTCATAGGAGAAAGTGACCCAAACCTTTTCACTATCAGTCAAAGCAAGATAACAACCTGGTAATAAAGGCTTGGATAGGTCCACCCAGACTCGGACGCGAACAAAGTTTCTGGTAGGGACAACAGAGGAGAAGGTCTCTTCTTCTATTAGCTCTCCCACATGAGATAAGAGAAAAGCGGCCACAGAGGTATTAAGAAAAGGAATCGGAAGTCCTTTTACCCGAATCCATAAAGGAGTCGTGTGGAATAAAACATTATCTGGGATAGTCTCGGGTTTAACTAGTCTGAAAACGAAAAGACTACCTTTAATATTTATCACTTGACGTTGACGGAAGTAGGCGAGGTCCACCGGCGATGAGAACTCGAAGATGTAGTATGGCTCCAGTGGACGAATGTTGACTGAACCCACGAGTTTCCGGTGCGTGGAAATGGCATCATAAATCCGACAGACTTCTAAGTAACGTTGATCGATAATTTTACATAACAAAGCATTTGAGAAGTTCACTCCCGACAAGTCTACACACAGGTGAAGGGGTAGCTTGAGGCACACCCCTGCACGACATGGTTTGGTAAATGTGGAGGATGACGCCATTATAAGGTAGAAAGATGATTAAAAAAAAAAACAGAGATCTGAAAGAGAATAGGAACAAATAAAAACAAGCAGGATGTATTATATATTGAAGAAGGAACCGAGATTATGAAAGTAGTGGTGCATTTGAAGGAAGAGCTGTCCTCATCAGATTTTGCATGAGATCCACCATGAAAAGCTAGCTTAATTGTGAGAAGTCTAGGATGAAATGGTGGAATTTGGTGAAGATAGGCAATGATTATGACGGTTTAGGAAAACCCAAGTGGAAAGGAAAACTCTCGAATTTGAGAGGAAACTCTCTTAGAGAGAATTTGGTGTATATCGGTGTTAAAGTACAAATGTTATTATTGTATGTTCAAACTAATTATGATTGGACCAAAATCATAGTAAAGTAACCATTGATGGCCGAATTCAAAACATCCAAATACAATACTAAATATTTTATACCTATTAACGTGAAACGGAGAAAAGAATGGATGAAAACTACCTTCATTATTGGCGAATTATATGGTTGAGATTAATTAACCAAAGTTTTATGTTATACTTCCTTGTTTTTATTGGCTCAATTTTTTTTAGAGTTTCGTGCTGATAACGTGTTATAGAATAGAAAATAGAGGAAATGTAAAGAGAGAATTCAAGAGGAAGATTCAATAGTTGTATTCATATTCATCTCAAGAGGGGTTTATATAATACATAACATGAGAGAAAAACTTAACTACATAAGTATTATAATGGGCCATAAAGCCCAATAGACATCCACATTAGACATTTCATAACAAATATTTAATTGTTAAATAATTGTATTAATATTTAATTATGTAAGATAATTAAATATAAGACTTATAAGCATTTGTGGCACAAATATTATAAGACAAAATGGACCCATTTAATCTACATGAGGCGTGTGAATAAGGAGTACGTGATGCTCTTTGTGTTTTGTCATTTAGTTGTTGTAAAGATTCTCCAACAACTTATGACACAATTGACACACCTTCCCTATATAGCTATGAGCATGCTTGTGTGTTGTATAAGGCAAAATGCTCTTAAAAGAGCTTATCTTGGCCGTGAGATTGGTGAGAAGAGAACAAATTTTGTTCTTGTTTTTCTCTCTAAAAACTACACATGTAAAAACCTCCTTTCATCCTCCTTCTCTTGTACTTATCTCACATATACAAATTAAATATTACTAGTGTAGTAATATTACAAATTTTGTAAGACAATAACAAGGGATTATTATTACTAATATCTAGTTAATATTAGTAGTGATATTTGGGTTTCATCTTGGGTGCAACAAGAGGAGATCTTCTACACTTGGAGATTGGAATATCATCCTTTCATATAAAGCTCAAGATCGGTTTTGGTAGGTGACCAAACCGTGCCTTAATTTTCGTTTCCGCAATGTAAGGTTTCGGATTTTTGCTTGCATACATAAGATCTTTATTTTAATTTTATGACTAAATTAAAATTCAGCATATATGATATGATTAGTATTTCTGGAAATACGATTTCCCTCACAAATAGTTGGCCAGACAACACTAGCCAACCCAAAATTCAGTCTAGGGACTTCCCCCTGGCTGAGATCATCCAAAACAAAAAAAAACTACCAACTAAGACAAGGCTGCAGCAACTGAATCTCATAGATGATGACAAATGCCTGCTATGTGATACTGATGCAGAATCTGTCTCTCATTTATTCTGCCAGTGCACTTACAGTCAGAAAATATTACAAGGGGTTGTTACATGGAGTAAGTTCAGAGTCCAAACTGACATAAACAGCAGATGGAGATTGAGATTAGGGGGGACAAAAATGCAAAGAGCGGTGAAAAATGGAGCTATCAATGCTGCAATCTACGACATTTGGAGTCAAAGGAATAAATGCAAAATGGAGAAAGCAGTAATAAGACTAGACATATTCATAGAGAGAATTAAAGCTGAGCTTAGAGTTTTTTATCGTAGCAGATTGGAGTCTCATCTCAGAGTGAAGGATAGAGCTTACCTTGAAAGCCTCATCTAAACACTATTGTACATGATTTTTGATATTTCGTAATACATACTTACCTTCAACCAAAAAAAAAATTGTTTACCCCAGGGAACATCCCCCCTGGATGGGCCAACACAATCACAAAACAACAAAAAACTAAGCTGCTTTCGAAGTAGAAGCTGACCCAGAACCTTCCTCGGCCACAACCGTGTTAGGTTTAATTATCTCATAACCTAAAGATTTTAGTGATACTAAATAAAAAATATAATTAACATTTTAATTATTGTTTTTAGATCTTATGCATGCTTATAGAAAATGCGGAAATGGGATTCGAATTACTTACAATCCGACGAAATCAACACTAGGATGATCCTCCTTAGTATTCAACTAGAACACCTCCTCCAAGATGCACCCAAGACACCCTTAAAATAACCGAAACTTTGATGTATGCTAGTACAAGAATCGGTTTCCTTAAACTATGTTCTAATCACTAATTAGAACTATAAAACTAATAATACAAATATTATTATTTTAGAAAATATTATCTTATAATATATGAGAGGTTTTATATTTTCTTTCTTAGAAAATTTTCGGCTAACAACAGCATAGAATGAGGGTGTATTATGCATTTATATATTGCACATGTTTAACTTAAGAAAACAACTTAACTTAAGGGACATGGGGAAGGGGTAGCCGGCTATGGCATGGGGATGGGTAAAAGAGAAAGCTCTTTTGGTTTATCAATAACCTAGGCATGCAACCCTAAGCATTAGGTGTTAATGCTATGTTATCATTGTGTCTTAACCATTTAAAACACAATTAAACACCCTTAAACCATCCACATGAGAACCGACACCCTAATTAGCAAATGGACATCATTTTATAATTTTGTCAATTTTACAATTGTATGTTATGTGACATACAATATGTCACAATGTTATAAAATACAATTGTTTTAATTTAAAACATACATATTTATCAAATAAATATTATTTATAAATTAAATAAATCACATTTATCAAGTTGACAAGTAATTCGTAATTACTAATATAAAATGGTCATTTACAATAATCGTCAATACGATCTACAACTTTTGTAATAATTTTAACCCGATTAATTCTAATTACGATATTATAAAAAATCGTTCATTGTTTAACAATTGACACGTTTCAATTATAAACATAAATCTTACAATAAGATTTAACCTCTGATTTCTCGGTATACGAGTTTAAGGAATATGATCAACTCGTATCAATATACCTTTGATCATCTTATCAATTAAGGGAATTGTCATATAGGTGTGACCTAAAGGGATCAACTGACCACCACCGTCATACGACAGTATTGTCAAACTCTAGCTAGCCAATCATTACCGATTAATGTTGGTCAGTTGACTAATATAATTTCGTATCATCCCTTGCGCATTCTCGTCATGAGATTTAATTAAGTGATCGCACTATTGTTGAGGACACATTTCCCAACAAACCGCACCCCCCGAATTCTCCTTGGATACAGGAGAGTACACCTCCTCCTCCTCCTCGACTTCATCAGCAGCCAAGTTGGCCAGATCAGGAAAACGCTCATCATGGGCCTTCTCCTCCTGGTCGGGATTCCATTTTGTCCGAGCAGCCTTAGGATCCCGCATGGCGTCCACTCGTCCTTTGCCAAAGAAGTACCGGGCAGAATCCCCCAGCCTGACCTCCAGCATGTCCTTTTCGGCACCCAACTCTTCGTTTTTCTTCAGGAGTTCCTGCATGACTTCACTACTACAAAATCACCCTAAGAGGACGCCCTTTAGAAGACGGTTGGAGACAAAACCGTCCTAAATCAATCAATATATTTGGCGCAATTTGTAATTGCATACTTAGGACGGTTAATAGAGACACTCGTCCTCATTGTAAAAATAACCAGGACGGTTGGTCAATATAACCGTCTTCTTTTTAAAATACAAGACGGTTCGTTACTAAACCGTCTTCAAAAGTCCATAGTAGTATACTACGGCCTATGCAACTTTATTCTAATTATGCAACATAATTAACCAACCCAATTCTAAAACCCGTCTTCTTCTTCACACACAACTGTTTACCCTAATTCATAAACTTCATCTCCGTCTAATGTGGTTCATCTCTGACGCAACCACCATTTCTTTGCAAATTAACTGTACCACCGATCATCGCCTCTCATTCATCTCCCTTTCAAGGTGTGTGTCAATTCAATTGTTATATTTGTCATTTGTTACCTGATAAATCGTTTTTTAGCACAATTTAATTTCGTAAATGCCATAATTGAACAACGGTTTTATGTAGTTTAATAGAGTTATTACCCTAAGTTTATATGTGCATAAAATTTTTGATAATTTGCTAATGATTCAATTACGCAAGTGATTTTCAAGCTATAATTAGTGTTGTGCGGGATGGTTCTTGGAGCTCTCTAGGGGTTGCGGATGAGCAACCTTCAGTTCCAATGTGGAATCCTGTTGTTTTTAAGTTGTTGAATCAACTGTTTCTGTTTTATAACATGGTCCAATTGTTCAAAAGTGAGTTCTCTTTCTTTCATCTCATTATTGTTGCATTGTCAATCCTTGATTTGAATGAAATCTTGGACAATACATGATGTAGAACTAGGTCGTTAGATTGCTATTTGTGTAACTTGAGTTAGTATCTAGGAGAATTGATTGTGTTTATGTAGTAATTTTGGGAATTTTGAACAGAAAACAAAGGGATTGATTAGTGAATCTCAATTGCAAACCACCACCACATTCCCCTTCGTCACCTGTCTAACGTAACACCACTGATCGCCTTCATTTCCTTACCGAGTTACTCTGTATGTGCCTTTTTACAAAGTTACTCAAAGCTTATATTGCTCATGTTTTTGTTTTTGTTGCTTACGTTTTAATTGTTTATATAAGTTAAGTTTGGGTTGAAACCAAGAGAAGAAGACACTACTGAGGATGTTTCGCTGGAGGGTGCGTGCAGCAGAAGAAAGAAAAGATGCCGATGAAGAAAAAGCGATGGCTGATCATAGATAGGCCGAGTCCTCTCTTTATAAGATAAGAAGAAAGATCTCTGAGAATGCTTGGGCATACTAGCAGTGAGTGCGCCTTTGTCGCCAATAAAGAAAGTAGGTGTCTGTCTCGAAGCACGGATCCCTATTCTATCTATGAATGTAAGGTTCATTTTTGACTCCATTCTTTTATTTAATTTTAATTTGAGGTTTACTCGTGACGAGTAGGATGTGAAGAAGAAGAGTTTTAGCAGGGGCAAGATCAATCAACCTAGGAAGAAATCTATCCACTCGTATCCGCGTTCGTAGCTTTATAATATGAAAAGATCCCCGGCACTTCACCCTCTCGTTTATATGCAACCCGCTTTAAAACACAATTCAACCCATTTCCATATACATATATAAGAACGATTAATTAATTTAAGCAAATACAAAGACAGAAAGCTAGATGCTTAACACAGGAAAAGATCAACTAACGTACAAAAGAAATCCTCATCGCTATGATCGAGCACTTTAAAAGCCTTCTCGGTGTGTCGGGTCTCTCGAGAAAAATCCATGGGAAAAAGATCTAGCAGCGTCGGTCTCTTTTTTCTCTACTACTATCCGAATTCATTCCAATGCTCTCTATCGGTCAGATAATCCTGGTCGTATCTCTAGTTTTTGTTTTCAATTGTAAGTAAGGTGTGTTTTAAATAAACTAGTTGTTACTCCGCGCGCGATGCGCGTGGAATTCCAAGGGACGTGATTCATCATCATGTTAATATTCATAGTTTCAACATAGTTTTTTTTTGTCTGGTTTTTGATATATTGAATGATTAACATATCCCAACAGAATGAGAAGTGGATTGTAAAATTGATGTTGTCACGTAGTTGATATTTGCGATTGTGAAATGACCGTTGCGCACATGATCCACCAAATTATTCGTATAATAATTATTGGGTGAATTGATAAACACTACCTACATAATTCATATTTTTAACAATTACTATGTACATAGTACTTTGTGTAAATTATGTGAACATAACTAAGACATGTATGTAATGTAGGAATAATCTAGATGAAACCATATTTATAATAGATGTCTCATTCGTTAGATGTTGAAATAGGACTTACTCAAATTTTTCGATTATTTCAAAGGTATCATCTTTAGACTTACACAGTTTGTATATGGATAGAGTCCAGAATTTAAGTACAAATGCATAGTATAAATTGAACACGAGTATAGCATATTTGAATGTACTAAAACGCGTTACAATTTAATATATGATAATACGTAACATGTTTATTCTAATTTCTTCTCCGTTGTTATTCAAGAAAAGTTTCAACTAATAGTTTCTGACTACATTAGTTCAGCTTATAATTAAACAATATTACATTAACTTTACTGCTTTTGGCGTACTAATCTGATTTGTAATATGCGTCAACAATTGCAAATTTGTGTTTACTGCTTTTGTACACTGTGGAAAGCTCACGTTTGGGGTGTCAATTTGATCGGTTCCTTTATGTTTCTGAAGGGTGCCAGCAGTAAAGAAGTACTACAATGTTTGGTTCAGGACTATACAGCAAACTATGACCCACATTATGAAACCGGAAGACACAACCGCAAAAGAGGTCATCACAATATCACAAAGCAGCTATTACAAGATGTACACATACATCCTCTTGGAGGAGCCACCCAATTGTACTAATAAAGTTTCAACTAATAGTTTCTGACTACATTAGTTCAGCTTAGAATTTAACATTATTACATTAAACCCGCCACTTTTGGCATACTAATCTGATTTGTAATACACGTCATCATCTGTCAATATATTAAAGGGGCCATCGTCATGGACAGTTGGATCATCGATATCTCTGTTACCCTCCATCCAACAATGGTAGATATACCTTGCGTCTTCTGTTGGTAAATCAAGACATTACATTGGATCGAAAACACGCGACCCCATCTTGATCTGACTATTAACCCCTCTATTTCTTCTTTCTTCACCTGGCTCTTATAATCAGCCGCCATCTTAGATGTATCTTTTCCAACTGCAAATAAAGAAGCCCACTTTCTGCACACTTCAGACATACTACGTTTGTCCTGATGATTGAGCCGCTCAAAAATGTTCGACATTAGCTCATCAGAACTGAACAATAGATGGTTAAGTCCTTCGCCTATTGTTGTCTCTTTTAGCACATAGTGTGTCTTGAACAATGATTTAGATCTGAATTGCTCCTTCTTCCACCGTAGGTAGTCATTCTGAAACTCATGCTTGTCTTCTTTGTTAAAGTAGTGAACACCAGTACAGGACGGCATACCTATTTAGCTGTAGTAAATATACATTAAAGCTAAAGACTTTATAGAGTAAAAACTGAGATTCAGCTTAGATCAATTCTGTGTTTATGAAGGGCGTCATATCTTACCAGCTTTCTAACATGACCGATACAAATAAGTGATACAAATATGCAATTTGGTCATAAGATACTAACTGGCACACTACGATTGTTATACATCCTCCAATGCAATTCACTCCAAGTCGTCTATGACTACCACATTCGAATAAAATTGATAAAGAGGTAGCAACAACAGCAACACGGCACTAAACTACCAGATTTCTAAAACGCCAAAATATGAATTAGCAGTACAATTAAGAGATTCGGTCTTAATAAACTAACTGGCAACTATGAGTGTCATACTCCCTCCAATCATATCCAGTCAAGTAGACCTACGACTGATGCACTAAACTACTAATAACAAAAATCAAATAACTCAAAGCAATACATATCTTCAGGACATAATGACAATTATACCAGCATTATTATCTTAGGCAATGCGACTAAATGTCATGACAATTCTGAGCAATTGAAAAGTTGGCTAAATGCCATGTTTCAGTCATTTGGAAACAACCCATCCATTGAAAACAGAGGGGAGATGTTGCATACATCCGAACCCCTACAGGGGTACACGTCATTAAACTCTAGCTTGAGACTCGATATTGGAATCAGTCACTGCAATTTGATTGATTTTAGTAGTAACCTTTTGTGTTGTTCATAAACTGAAATGGTTAGGTGTTGTTGATTTGCTTAAGTTTTGCATTACAATGTTGTTAACACAAAAACCCCTCAGTTCCCTCGTCCTCACCCCTGACCACCCTCACCCCCTTCTCTGTAAGAACCTACAACTGTCAATGCTATGCAATAACATCCAAATTCATGCTATCTTACTTCTTTGCTCCGACCCTTCCAAATTACCCAGAAACCCTTGTATACTCACAATCAGAAGTACAGATCCAGTACGAAACCACTTTGACCTTAAGGCCATACACATACTTATATTGTTTCCTACTGTCAATGCTGATTTATCACTCATATCTCAGACATACGTATTAAATTCCCTTTTTTTTTGCAGCAATTTACGTGTCTATTAACATTAACATAATTTTAGTGCAAGAGTTAATCCAGACCACATCAACTCAATCAAGGAACATTAAAATCAATCAAACTAATCAAGCTAATTAATATTTCTTAACATAACCATTCTAATATATAATTTGTACTACAAATAATGTTTGTCAACATATAATCGTATCAATATGACAATTGGAATTCAATGTACAATTAATTAATTCACTATTTAGGATTAAGTACATTTAAATCCTAAAAGCATACCTTGATTCGAACAGATATATGCAGGAAGACTGTTACGGTGTTTTGGTGGTGAACGTGGATTCGTCTAATGGTGATGAAGGAAGTTGTTGGCAAGGTTGTTTGGTTTTTTAGATAGAGAACTGAGGAGGAGACAAATTTTGGAGAAGAATAGATGCAAAGAGGGTATAACAATGAGGTTTTGGGTTGTATAAAACGTACGTTTATTAGTATATCTATTAATTAGTTATTTTTACCGGAAACTGGTCATTATCTGTTACGGATTTGTAAATTGAATAGTGTCGGAAAGAGGAAAACTGGTTATTTGTGAGATGAGACGGTATCTATCACAAACCTGTGACAGATACCGCCGTCACAAATGAAGTTTCACGTTTATTAATTTATTTAATATACAACATATCTGAGACAATGAACAATATACATTATTTGGTAATTTTTAGAAAGTCTAATGTAAATTTAACATTGGTAATTTGGGAATTTTTAGAAAGTCTAATGTAAATTTAACATTGGTATTTTGATTTCTCAAATCTAATTAAACATTTTTAAAACACATTAATGATCTAATAATAAAAATGTATTATGTATATTAAAAAAATAATAATGATTAATTCAAAGTTTCAAAATGAGGAAGTAAGATAATAATGGGGCGTAAAAAGGAGGAAACAATAGAAAGTAAAAAAATAAGATAAAGATAAAGATAAAACTATTTATTAAGTAGCATGATCATGGAGCACCGCTCTATTATTAATCTGAAAGGGTAGTTGCACCATCATAACCGTACTTTTGGTCTAATGACAAACATCGAACATTACCCATTTGAAGGAACCTTATGCGACAAAAGAGTTATGTTTGCAACAATAATTGTTGTACCCTTTAGGTTTTGTAATTAGGTATCCTCTATTTTGTCACAAAAGACGGTAGATTGAATTTTGATTTCATCGATACTAAAATTGTAGTACAAAGTTATCCCCAAATGGTAAGAGGGATCAACATTAAATGTGATCAAAAGGAGAAAGGAGATCATTTTAGAATGTTGGAGTTAATGTACTCCGTATTAATTGAGCATGTTAGGTTAAGTTGATTAGTCGTTTTTTTTTTGTCGTGAAATAAGTATTATTATGTTATGTTACGATTTTGTGTTTGTGCCTGGTATGGCGCTACGTAGGTGAAGTTTTATACATTTTTTTTTCTTTTTAAATTCACACACGACCGTTAATTGGAAGATGTGTAGTTAACTAAAATAATAAAATAGACTAATCCACATTTAAGGTCTCTTTAGACGGTGTAGTAGGCTAAGTTAGATAATGAATTTGAATGATACATATATTGTGAGAAGGATAAAACCGTACCAATTTAATCTGTTATTATACGAAGTTACGAAACATATGGAAATTACGTGTATAATGGTAATGATTATGTATTACGTAATCACTAAGTAGCTCCTAAAGCAATATGCTGGCTAGCATGTCACTCACCCTTCCCTAAACTCTTTGATTTAACCCAACTGTACTACATAATTACTACCACTAACTTTTACCTTCCAATCTTCATCATCTACACACCAAAATTTCCTGCACATTTACCATGGTAAAATCCTGTGGAGAAGTAATGTACTTTAACGTGGATGATAAACCAGATTTTGTTAATGAATATGTCGAGTGGAAAAAGAAACAGTTCCAGTCGACGGCCCTATTTACAAAAGCAGTTGTTGAAGAGCAAATACCCTTTGGCAGCAGGCCTCATCACCCATTTCTCAGTCTTCCAGAACTTACTGATCGTGTTTTCAACAGACTGGATAGACAGGGGAAAAGGAACATGGCCGTGGTATGTAAGGCATAGGCAAGGTTGTATCTTGTTGGTACCGAAACAGGTAAAGTTCATCTGGATTATGATCATGAACTTGTGAGGGAAAATCGAGGGAACCAGATATGGGATTACATGTTCATGCAAGCCAAGGAAGTCCAAAGTTAAGAAGAGGAAGGGATGTTACAGAAGAGGCAGCAGCTCGAAGGATGTGTATGTTGAGAAGTCTGGCAGGGAGGGGTATTATGACCCTGATTGCTGAGCCTGGTAATAAACTTACCCGTAAACTTTATGAATAAATATAGGTATTAGAATCTAGTAATGTATATTATTATGTTTCTACTGTGTTTATGGTATCTTAATTTCTACTCTGAAATATGCTTGAGAAGAGCATGTGATTATAGCTTATGTGTGTTTTCTTATTAGTTTCACTGGTATACAATCCTATAAATTAGTACAGGCTCCGATGGTGTTGGGGGTTTGTTGGTGATATTCTATGTATAACAACATCCTTATGATGATGGTGTGATTTATAAAGTTGATGTGTTGCAGCTATATTGACATATGTAGCGATGGGCTTGATTTCAACAATATTGTGTACGATTTCATTGAGTGAGGAACTCAGCGACTATCATTGAACACCATAGAAGGTGTATAGGGTTCATGGTCTTATACTATTTTAGATAGGAATTGTGGATCACTTTATGTTTCAAAGCCATGGTCTTATACTATTGTAGATAGGAATTGTGGATCACCTCAAGTTACTAAGCCAACACACATAGTTAAACATGTAATATAAATAGTTCATGTTGACATGTAGCTGTCAACTATGTAGTTCTTCATTGTGCATATTATAAGCACTACAACAGCAAAAGATATATTCTTTATATAGATAGACTTCACATTGATGGTAGTTATTATTTCGAGTAGACACTGGTTTTCACGTTGGCGTAGACAGGACAGCAGTTGGGTATCCTTACTTTTCCTTCTTACATTTCCTCTTTGGAAGTGATGTGTGTTGCAAGCTTACTGCCACATCTTTCCCCGAGTCAACAATTGTTAGATTACTTGGAGTCACAGGCTGATCATTTTTATCAGCCTCATCAACAACTGTCGTAGACGTACGGTCGCTATGCTCAGTGCCATGAGCAGGGGTGGAATGTTTGATGCTAACATCCCCAACATCCTGGTTGTCCTGTGTGATCCCCACACTCTGCTGTTCCTCACTGATGTCAGTACTTCTGCTTTCAGGACTTACTATGACACGCTTCATAGTCCACTGCAGCACATTGTTGGTTGACAGTGTATTGGCTGGAGCTACTTGGGCTTTGAAAGGCGTAGTATCAAGTAATCGTTTGAGTGTTGAAAAGGTTGGCTCGTCAGACTGCCAAGCAATACACCAGTTAATATTAGGAGTTCTATTACTTTTAAAATTAATTGAAATAAAGTAACACTCACATTGTGCTTCATATGAAATATATCAGATGCCGACATTCTGAATAGTTGTTCAGTGGTTTCTGTAAACACGGTAAAGGATAGTGTTCCAGTGCCATCTGATACATCACAATTGAACGTGACCCTGCATTTCATGCGAACATTAGTGGTGGAATTTTTATTCTATATTTTACGGAGGCTAGTATCAGTCTGTACTCATTCCTCGTTAAAATGTGTTGTGTAATTATAAAGCTCAGAATGACTATCAAATGATCAGGAGTCTTACTTCGGTTCTAAGGTGCAGTTAGGTTTAGCGCAGGTGTCACAAGTGTATGTATTTCCTAGTTGTATGTTTGACCGCTTTGAACAATTTGAGCATCCCATGTATGCATTTATCTTATCAAAATCAATATCTGGGATTATTACCTCTAACCAATGGCGCTCATCTTGCAAACTCGTTTTGGCCTGATCATGGTATATAAGACACATAAGCCTAAGCATTAAACAACTGTTAACTTGTCACTCCTAATAAGTAAAATAACATAATTTGTGTTAATGTAATTACGCTGGTTGTTTTAAGTCTATTTGTAGTATAAGAACTCTCTCTGGTTTGAACTATTGTGTGATATTTGCAACATTCTGTACTGATATAGGACTGCTGACATGGTTCAGTTGTGAATATGGCGCAGGTAATTATGCAGTATTTTGGATACCTTTTTGGAACGGAGGGTTGAAATGGTCGTTGTAATGTCAGCTAGCACGGGCGCCTTCACACTTAAAACTCTGCTTTGTAATTTTGTCAATGCCATAATGTGGCTAGCCATCCTGCACACTCATGTAGATCAATTGTAAGAAACAATACATTTTGTCTAGAAGGTATGTTGCTGCTCATGTGAAGTTGAGTTTAGTACCATGCTTTGAGAGCATCAGCTTTATCACCGTCAGGTGAGTGAACAAAGACAGTAGAAGTAGATGTGGTCATCGAGAAGCCCGGTCCATTTTGAACTGTATTAGAATAGTACTAAATGTCTTACTGATGCAATCTATGCTAGTATTTTGAGAATTTGCAAAACATTAATCTAC
Source organism: Silene conica (assembly GCA_029255685.2). NCBI lineage: Eukaryota > Viridiplantae > Streptophyta > Magnoliopsida > Caryophyllales > Caryophyllaceae > Silene > Silene conica. The sequence goes on from CM055318.2 coordinate 53,986,023, forward strand.
AGAATGCATTAAAAAAATATTGATCATGACCACCAGAACCTTTGTGCATTGATACTCTGAGGGCAGTTATACCAACTGCCCTGAATTTACCAGGTTGTGGTATTAGTATAGTGCAGTCATCCTGTACGAGATCGTCCCAAACCGAGATGGACAGAGGTTGTGTAGTACTGCAAGAGCGATAACATTAGTATCAACAACAATACGATATTAGATGTTATCAATATGCAGAAAGATATGGAGTCTAATTTCTCAAAGTATCTGGGATCAATCACCTGTGGTCGATTACTATGATTTCACGCACAGTTGTTTCACGGGCCTTTGATGTGACAATTTTACGTGGCTGATCTTCTACAAAGAGAACAACACCTACTATATCTACAAGGCATTTGAGGGATGATAGTGAGAGGCTGATTATAAACAAAACCCATTGTTAGCACATGCAATATATGTAGATAGGTCGCGATTTTGAAATTTACCAAACATTTCACTGTAATCAGGTGCACGAGGTATTTGGGAAATTGGGCGATAATCAATATCAGCACATCCACTATCAACTTCAACAGGCATGATAATGGTACGTTTATTGAAAGACATCTGATAGTCCATCTCAGATTCATGTGATTTATACTCAGGTTTTAGAGGACTTATGGTAGCATTTGATATTTCATATTTCTGATTGCGCTTTATAGCATCCTCATATATATCCACTTGATCAGCAAAAAGAGCAGCACGCATTTTGTTTCCCTGCTCAAAACATGTCGAGAAGCCTACCTTATCAAAAACAGTATTTCATTTGTTCATAGATCAGATAGGTATATCAATAATCATAATCAATGAAGCTAACATAAGAACAGTTTCACATCAATTTGTGCACCAAGAACTAATAATGTCAACAAGGATTATAAATAGACAGTACACATGAAAAATAATGTATTGGGAAATTTAACAACATCCATTACTGTGTTATATTTTTAAACAGAATGACATCAATTGATGATACTCAATTGGAAGATTGCATCTTTGTATAAGAGTAGTCTATGAGCAACTATGCAAGAGTATACAATGTGAAGAAATTCACTCAACGTTACAACTACTAATAGTTGGAGTATATGTATCTGTGTTGCAAAACATCCTATTAATTGTTAAGAATAGGAATGGTTATTGATGTATAACCACTGTCAAAATCTCCTCTTTTAGAGGAGTATACTAAAACATTTATCACATAGCAGTAATTATATATGCATTAGTCCTGATACGAAGCCTTATCAATTGTTTAGAACATCATCCATATCATGGAGGCTGTCTGCAATGAGTTCTTGATATATAAGGAGAAGTTATCGAATTGGCATAAATGAGTTCAGTTACCTTATCATCTCCGAATAACAAGCTTTGATATTGCACCTTAACAAGAGATGACTTCGGACGACGCTTCTCAACCACTCTCACATTGACTTTGTAGTTCTTGGCAGTGTCAGTTAACTCATTGAGGTAAACTTTACGGTGTTTCATTCTGTTGCAGGAGGATATTAATAAGTGTCTATTAATAAATACAATGGAATAAATTTCTTAAAAGGATATCTAATAGACTTATAACTGATATACAATCTATAAATTAGCATAATTAAATGATGCCTTAACACTATTGTGTTTTTCAGTTGCTAATGCCACCAAAAATTCAGAAATGCTCGGATAGAAATTCATACCTGGAAAAGGTGTGTTGGAAAGTTAGATATGTTAGATTGAGCAAAGGTATGGTGAAATATCAGATGGTTATTAATAGTGTATTTTTCTACATAATAAAGTTGGAGTGTAGTATTAGTGAAGGTCCATACCAAAATATGTACAGTGGTGGTTGCTGAGAATGTGTACTATGCACAGTTATTTGCGTGAAGTTGTCTAACTTGGTACATTATAGGGGTATGGTGTACGTACTAACTTTGCATGATTTAGGGGATTGTAAATTTATCAAATCTGTATTATCATTGTAAATAATAACGTAGCAACAGGAAATATGAGGTTAATAATATGTTTTTTTATACTGGACAATGCTGTCCTTTTTTTTTCCATGGCTTGATTAGTTTGTTGTGAATGTCTGAATGTAATACACAATGTGTATTCCCAATTACCATTAGATGCAATGACTGTACATGAATTATGGGTTTTACTGTATAGTTCTATTTGTCAAGATAAGTAGTTAATCAACTGTTGTGTGGACCAAATAGATGCAAGTAAAGAGTTATACTTGTATGGATTTATCATTACTTAGTTACTACTTACATTTGATAGTAATTGTGCAAATTTAAATGCTTGACTACAATGCACGAGCTACGCTTAACATTACATTCGACACCATTTACTGAATTTAATTTTTGAATCACCGTTTGATACGAATGGATCTTAGGATGGCCGTCTAGCGACATATTGGATATCAGTACCCTATAGAACACTATAGCATATGACAATTTACGGATGCATAATTAGTTGCTAAAATTTGTCAACAATATTCATCAGCAGTTGTTATAAACAGCAAAACAATGATCTTTTGCGTTACAGTACATCCAACCATTGATGCGCACAATGTAATGACAAGCTAGGTTGGTGTAATAACACAAATGTCTTTGGTTAAACTACATACATCCGACCAATGCTGTAAATAGTTTGAGATGTTGTAGCCAAATAACAGAAGTACGGACACAAGGCCAGCTGCCATTAGATGCTATATAATACCTGCAAGCCTCAGAACTTCAAAAGAAACCATCTTCCTGATACAATTCCTGTTCATCTCGGAACCATTAGATGCAGTGATGACAGTAACTTTGATCGCTTCCCTCACTTGCGACAGTGCGACATAAAGTTGTCCTGGTGAAAAGCAGTGTCTAGGAAGGTAGACAACAACCCTGTCTAACGTCTGGCCCTGCGACTTGTTGATTGTCATTGCGAAACTAAGCTTGAGTGGAAACTGATTGCACTGAAACTGAAATGGGTAGTTTGAAGAGCTAGATGGGCGCATCTTGATGCGAGGAATGAAGACATGCTGACCGTTATAATGACCACTGGTTATAATACATTCGACCATATTCGGGGTAAACCCTGCACATATCAGCCTTGTACCGTTGCATAAACCTGCAGATGGAAGGAGGTTTCTTAATAAAATGACTGGAGCGTCCTTCTTCAATACCAACTCATAGGGACTCATGCCACCAGGACAGAGTTTGTTTATAAATTCTGAAGGGTATACGTTGCAGTTATCGGAAAGCACTGTATCAAAACCCTTGTACGTAACTGCTTCACCAGGGAACTTGTTAATCATGTATGTATTTATATCATCGACATCCTCATTCATAGGTGTAAGTATGGAACGATGAATAAATATATCAACCCCAATACTGTTGAGGTCGACATCTGGATATACAGTATCAGCAACTATACTTACAAGATCTGCACCTAATTGAGTTGTGTCCAGAACAATTCCATCAGGCAGTTCAACCATCTCAGTCTCGCATGTCTGGAGTTGACCGTTTCCAAGGGATAGCAAAAAATCTGAAAAGTGTGGATCAGTTTTAGCCCTTAGATTAACGGTTAGTCTGAATTTGATAAACTGTGGCCAAATATCAGAAGCAACTAATGTAGAATTAACCAACTCACGAATAGACTTTTTTTGTACCACTGGTAGAACCTGGCGGAAATTTCCACCAAATACAATAAGTTTGCCACCAAACAACAAATCAGGATTGCACAGATCTCGCAGGAGCTGATCTAATGCCTCAACACTTTCCCTTCTTGCCATAGATGCCTCATCCCATATGATTAGAGTAGATGCTTTTATAAGAGCAGCAAGACTACTTTGCTTGGGCACAGAGCACGACAAAGAAACATCCAAATCTAGAGGAAGTTTAAATCGTGAGTGGGCAGTCCTTCCTGACGGGATATTGGCTGCAGCAATACCCGAAGAAGCAGTAGCAAGGACAATTTTATCCATCAGCCTTATTTCTGCATACAAGGCATTGTATAGGTATGTCTTACCAGTCCCCCTGGACCATCTACGAAAAAAGCTCCAGGTTTGTTATGCGTAGCATAATCAGTTATCATGTCAAAAGCTCTTTGCTGCTCTTGGTTCAATGATTTGCGACACAAAACACATTCATTTGGTATTGGTGCATTGAGTGCATCAAGTGTATCCTGTGATGTTCGAATCTCTGCATCCTGTTGACCTAGCAAATCCGATAAACCAAAACTTTTTAGAGTCCTGCCCATTGCTTCAACTTGTTGCTCTAATCGTTGCACAGTAAGGACCCGTGTAGCGTATGGATCGCCTGGATGTTCTTGACTGTAGTCTTCTGACAATGAACTATAATATTTTTCCCACAATGCTCTTGGATCCTTAGGCTGACAAAATATTAACAAAGTTGCAAATAGGCGCCGCAAGGCAGTTGTCATTTCTACTTGTTTGGCCTCATCTAAACACAGTTCTACCATATTGTCATCCTCAATAAGCTGCAGTTTCAACGCAGCTTCCTGGAACGTAGCACATTCATAACCATTGACTGTTCTCAAGTCTCTATACGATTTTGGAGCAGACACGTGTGTCAACAACAAACGCAAGAAGTAGCGCTCTCCTTCTGAGGGTGCCACAAAAACAAGACGAGATATTGTGAATGTTGTTCTCTTATGTTTCAACCATGTTCGTTGAAATGTATCGCATCGGTAGTGCTCAACGAAGCTCCCATATTGATGTCTCCAATTTGGATTTGCAGCATTCTCACTATTCAACCTAAAGAATTCAGTCAGCGGAGTCCTGACACGTTTTTTGTTGGACACGACATGGGTTAATCACTCATGAGGCCTCATCTGTATTGTTTGCATACCTTCTAAATGAATTGGCAGCCCCATCACTGCAGGTTGCATTTCAAACAATTCAAACCCATAGATACGCCAGATTACTTCAATAGGAGATACCCATCGGCCAGACTGATATTGTTCTATTTCATCAACCGGTTTGACCTCCCCTTCCCCCGCTACGTTGAATGATATCCAGTCATGCCCCTTATAAACATACTTATACAGGTACTTCACCGCCTGAATAGTTGAGCAGACCTCCACATTAATGTGGCAATCGAAAAGGTCTAGTAAATATGGGTTGTACGGAATCACCCAGCGATTGTTAAGCATTTCACCTCTCACGTGCACAATGTCAGCCGTCGGAATACGTTTGTACACTGGATAACCGTCATCATTGTTGGTTGTCTCAGATACGTATGGTTTCGGATATAAGTACTTGCACTTGCCCGAACTGCTTTTATGTTTCATGCACGCACACTCAGGATCTAGTTTCCCACATGGATCGTGCATCATGTGTTTTATCACAGCTGCACGCAGATTCGCATTTGACTGAGAAGGGATTTCAGCAGATACGAATTTGTCGAAATCAGCTGGACAGTTCATCCTGCAACCAGCTTTCATAATCACTAAGAAATGGGCATGAGGCAACCCTCTCTTCTGAAACTCAACTACATATACAAATGCAGCAACTTCCCCAAAATTTTTTTCATCAACCAGCTTTTTTTTAACAATAACAGTTTAGCTCGAAATACTCTAGCCACGATATCAGGACGATTTTGAGCCTCTTCTCCAGGTGCCAGTTCATTTTTTATTTCAGGTCAATTTGAATTGCATGTCATAGTTATAAAAAAATCTGGTTTTCCGAATCGCTGAACAAGAGCCATTGCATTTAGGTATCTCCTCTTCATGTCTCGAGGGCCACCAATATATGTTGTCGGGAGAATGACGCGCCGCCCTACATTTACTGCGCACTGTTCACCAACATCAATGGTGTCAAGCAATCCCTGGTATAATTCAGATCCGATTGTATCTTGATTATGCCTAAGGTAATCTAACCGAGTGTTTTCTAACTTCACGTACATGTCAACGATATATTGCTGTAAGCATCTCCCAGCTCTCAACATCATATTTCCTGGTCTATTTTGCCGTTTATAACAATAATACTCATGACATGAAATATTTCGATCTTCTGAATTCTCCCGACAAAAACTCTCTGAAATCATGAAAAATTCATTACTATTGTATTATTACACAAAATGAAGTTAGTAAACAGTCTATTGCAACTACCATTCAGACTTCAATGAATATACACGTATGACTTACGTTGTGCCTCTGCATCCAAAAGAGTATCAGCGTCTGTGAAGCTAGATGGAGGCGGCGTTGAACTTTGTACGGCTTCTTCTATCTTATTTTTGGCAACGTGCTTCTTGAGCCCTTGTCGCCATCCACATTCCCCTTTGGGAAACAACAACGGGTACTGTAGTGGATCATAACAGCCATAATAATGCATGACTCGATGCGAAACCTCACTATGGCTAGTAACCAATATGTGAGGTCCATCAGTCTCACCAGACGTAGAATCGTCAGGCCAGATTGCAGCAACCTCGTCAGACGTGGGAGCATTGCTTACACGCTGGTCTTGGTTAGGATTTTTTGTGATGACTATCTTAGTGTTGGTAGTAACAGTCACATCTTTTAAGGATCGGAAGAAGCGAGCATATGAATTTGTCTCTGTTACATTCATTAAGATATTAATGACAGCTGCATCGAGTTCCTTGAAACATGCTGCACGATTTGCAGCTTCGTGCAGGCCATCATAAAAGTACAGTTGTACGAATTTAGGGCGACTGCCACAAGGAAGTAGGTCTGGTACATTGTGGTACATTTGACCATGAAGTTTAAAAACATAAATACCTTTAGTCGTCTGTGATTCAAACTTCCCACCAATGGATGTAAACGCAAACAAGTTATTATACAAGCGCGCAAACTTTCGAAAATGCATTGCTGTTGGGTCTGCTGAGGTGTACAGCTTGGTTAGTAGTGGTGGAAATGTACTGGAAGGCAGCACAATAGCTCCATTTGCACAACAAAATGTTTTTGATTCATAGATCATTCTCTTTGCAAAACATTTATCACATGATGGAACATCCGGCAACTCGAAGGGGGAACCAACTAATGGTTGACCAATCATAGCAAGTGGTAAACCTAATATCCAAGATACAAAGTATTATATATCACTCTAAAAAAAAATATGCATATCACAACCATTCACACATTTACCAGACTGTGGTCTTGGGCGGGGCTTCCTGCAACGTTTTTTTGGTGGAACAGTATCTGATTTTGCTAACGTACCCCTAAATGTAGACAACAAAAGCAGTATGGTGCTTACATTATACATAATACAAAGTTAAATAAGGTAACGAGCATTGCTACACTACCTCGCTTCGCTGGTTTCTGCTTGTATCTGAGTCCTACACTTGCGTTTAGTCTTGCCAGAACCAGGTACGTTAGCGTAATACGGGAAGCTGTCATCTGTAAGCAACAATGTCAGCAATCATATTAAATATACATTTAGTATGATAGTGTTCGCAAACATCATTATAGTTTAGCGACGTACCCATCGAGCAATAAATTGTAGAGAATTCAATCCTCAATGTAACCCAGCCATGTCCACCCCTTTGCCTAACAAACACCACAAAAACATCAGAATCACATTGACAAGTATCAACTACCAATTAAACACAAAGTGACATATAAACTTTTCACGCACTTGTCTAGCTAATTACAGAATAACATCAATGATGTAAATATTATATTGCAAATAGTAGATTGTTTGAAAATATAACATGACATGCTACATTAGATATAATGTAAGTTATGCAAGTGTTGTATGATTCAAACACACCTTATAAGCAAAAGATTTCGATGTTCATTCATCCATAAAACATAATGGCAATTAATACAACAAAAGTCAATAGTAGATAAGCAAATTACAAATTAAAAGGTCATATGCTCTAAGGCAACAAACATAACCACTCCTAAATAGATACTAAGTTCTGCAATTATTTATGTCTGCCTAACACTAATCTGCAAAACATATCCATATTCCAAAACAATAGGTTCCATGCCATCTTCACTGAAACCGTGCAGGTTTGTAGAATACGCTTCGGTCGTTCACATACTTAGTAGATGGAACTTTCTTCTTATTCGAGGAGATATAGCTATGAAGATCGGGTAATTGTGACCTTGTTTTCCCTTTTTGGGTGGTGGTGGTGGGCACTTCTACACAGGAATCAAGAAAGGATCGCTCCTTGGTGTGATACAACCCTCTTCATTCAGGGTCAAAGCATCTGGATTCCCATCTTGGATCCCTGAAGTAGCTCCCTGAGATGTTTGTAAATGTTTTTCAAGTTTAATGACCATGTTCCTTGCACACTCACAGGTCAAGGCAGCTAATTTCACCTCCTCAGGGGCATAATTCGCATCAATTAAGTCAATATTATATATAGGGATCAAATATTGGATACTTTTAAAAGCAAGTGTTTGCTCTGAAGTATATCTCGATGAGGCTAACTCACCAACAATATGAGTAGGACCACATTCAACTCCTTCACGAGTTATAGTTAACCATGATGTGAAACATGAAGGTGTTTGCTCTAATGTAGTTATGGAGCTACATTGTATAGGGAGTCTACCAGCAACAATCTGCAAAAGGGACACCATGTCCAAAGAAAGGTTTTGGAAATGAAATATCTCAGGACAATCGAATTCTTCTATCAATGGAACTTTCGGATATCCCTTTGCTAATCGTCTTAATTATTCCTGTTTCAACCTCTAGAGATTAGTACATCTGTGATGGGATTGTTTTAATGCAGCTGTGAAGTCTGCAATATATATCGTACTTTTCTATCAGGTCTGTAACAGCTAATCGTGCTGCCTGTTCGCACGAGACCTCAAAAACAGATGACACACCACCTATGTAAACATATTCCTCTTCAGCCAAATCACATTTTACAGTGACAGATGCATTGTTCTGCCCTCCACCATACAGATCATAGCGTGGTCCCTCAAACCCCAGCAAACTGGTTATTCTATGGAGCAAGGGTCGAAAAGGGATTGATATTTTTATAACTGGCGACGGCATTTCCTGGACATACGGCATCTCAAACCAAATTATACATACAATCTTAATACATAAGCATATAGAAATTTCATAAACCTTTAAAAGTTCAAAAACTATATTACTATAGGTTAAAGAACAATCACTGTAGTAACAATTACAGTTGCATCCAAATAAAACTATATACCATATCAACTACCACACTCATCCTATATAACTTTCCACCATATGTGCATATAAACTTATATGCTTTCAAATGAATGTCATCGTAGTTTTACTACGTAGATAGACACATGTAATGTAAATTGACACAATAGATCAGAAATAATGTCTTTAAAGTGTTGACCTATACAATTATATTATGTCATTCTACTAAGGCATCAACATGTAAGAAAAGTAGACTAATTTCCATTAAACAATTAGAGAACCAGGTCAACCAAAATAAATAACAAAGGAAACAACAGCTAATAATGCAGACCTTTTAGATTCAATATTATGGAATGTATGCTAATAGAAGTTTCTTATTTCAGAATGAGAATGATGTAAGAATGATTTCCCATGAAGGAATATATATAATATTTACTAACATAATTGCCACAGATGACGTCAAATAGGTATGGTTTGATGACATAAGATCGCAGGGAGTCAAAATGTAAAAAGCAAATAGGAAATCAGTTGCAAGTATGGTTAAGAAGATATGGGTGTAGGACAAAGACAGTTATAATTGGCGCCAAGTTTAACATATAGACGGTTGCCTATCTAGTACACTCTGTGTAATAGTGATTTGCTGTATAAAGTTATGGTTGCTTAGTACTATCAAGTGGAGTGTAGAATTTCTGTCTATTTAAATAAGAAACTACAACATCCACAATAACTTTTAAATACGTGTAATCACCTAATTAGTTACACAGAACATATTGTGTCATATTTAGCCTTGTACTTATCATTATACGGAATTTCCGGCTCGACATAAAGGTCTAAAGGAGCAATCTTTTAGGTTGATTACTATATACCTATATTCATACGGCATCGCTACATAAATTATATATTTGTTGAGGCTGAATCCACAATGCTAATGGTAGACAGTATTCTAAATAACAATACAAAGTAATTCATTTATGGTATTACATACTCAATATCTTATATCAGCAATGCTCGCAATGCTGGATGTTATGACAATACACCGAACTAAATACTTAACTTGACATAAAGATTGAAGTGTAAATAACATCATAATCAATAGATATAACAAGATTCAACATATATAATATAGCATCAGAGTGCGTACAACACTATGTCTTTCAGGCCTTCTTCCGAATACAGGAATCTGATACATTAAGCAAAAAAGTACTCGCCATCACGCAGATACAACTTCAGAAACACAATACAAATTCCCAATCTGGCAATGCTAAATGAGTACACAAAAACTGCTAATCTCCCAAAAGTCATAATTTGAATCGTTCCACAAATCAATCATCTGAACTGCGACTTGGTGCAATTTTGTATGTGACAGGGATCCGGCCTGCTAAGCAATGGATGACATTGTCAGGACTTGCAAAACGTCCACTCCTTGTATGCTCTGTGCGGTCAGCTGGAACAATTGTAGGAATATAGTCAAACACACAGCCTACGGCAGTTTCATCTCGCTCAATGAGGGTGTTTGAAAACTCGGGTTCGTTGGAAATCTCATAAACCCTTTCTCTTATAGTTAAGGAGCTTTCTATCTCCAATTTGCATAACAATGCAGCCATCTCTGATTTGAAAGATTGATAATTAACATCAATAACCTCAAGATTATAAGTTGATATCAAATACTTGACAACTTTCTTAGCCAAGCTATTTTTAGCACCATCAAGTGTATCAGAACATAATCCAATAAATATCAAATTCAAACCAGAACTTGATGACGATCTGATAATGATCCAAGCACTGTACTGACCATCACCATGCCTGATTGATTCCAATGGTGTACACTGGACTGCATATATCTTGACAATCTTGCTAAGGAGGGGCATATAATCAAGATAAACATGTGTAATGCTCATAGCATTATTACATTTTTTTCCCTTTAGACTACATTCAGCGCTCCTCCCGACAAAATTATGCAGCTCTCTCCGCTTCAGATTATAAAGCTCAGTACAACGCTCTAGAGCAACACATCGTTCAGAAGTAAGATCCTGAACGACAATAGCCCATCGTCTGATAACATCATTGACAGCTTTCTTTGCCGCAACTTCACAGGACTCGTCAATTGTATCAGCGGAACCACCCACATAAGTCAGCTCCATAACTCCAGTAGTCCACATTACAACATTTGTCTTCACCACCACATACACGCTGTTTTTAGACATATCTAACATATGGTATACAGGTTCCGGAAAGTGTAGTATAGCCGTGATCTGTTTCAGAAGAGGATGAAATGGGAGAGCAATCTGCGTTGGAGGAACTTGCAACATCTGTAATTTTTTTAAAAAAAACAAGGTCATTAATCGTATATAGAAGTTTAAACAGAGCAACAAACAAATAATATTAACAATTAGCATGTAAACCGAATTATCCTTAGTTAGAGTTCAGACTGCAAAAAAATATGTCATTTAAGACTTACGATATACAAAGAACTAAGACTTTTGCTATAATTTATTCATAAGTGACTATTAGATATATAGAAACTGAGGTATGGTAAGCATCAATTACATTGATATCCTGGAATTTCAGAAATAATCTTAATTAGCTGTCAGGATTTCAATGTGAAATAATCGTCATAAGATGGGATTGTATATATCATAGGTGTATATTATATAATTTAAAAAACCCTTAAATTAAGCAATAGTACAATCACCACATTACCTATAGTATAGTTACTATTAGGTATGAGTATGGGTATGGGCATGGTTGATAGATACGGTTCATGTACAAAAATTAGTTGTTAAATATGTACTTTATAACTATTACAATATATGAATGAAGATGTGAATATGACTATTAAGGCAATGTAACTTATATGATAAGCAAGTTAATTATGTATAAAGTAAGTGTAAACAATCATTGCAATTCCACTATGACATTGTGTGTAAAGATAGATTATGAAGAGGTAGTTCGAGTTAATATCCGTATTTACATAACAACGGAAAAAAATACGAGTAGAGCATAGACAATACATAATTTGTACTTTTTGATATCATATTTGTGTTCGAGCGTCTAATCTTCACCGTCCTCATCTATTTTCATATTCTGTCTATCGTAAAATTATTAAATCGGTTATAACCTACAGTACCTAAACAATATGGTCTTATTCACCGATTAAAAGAACACATACCCTTTTTTTGTAAAAAATAAAAAAAAAATGTATTAATTAATGACGTGTTGGTGTCAATGACTATTTAATTAGCATGTTATATACATTTACTTGTCAAAGAACAAGTTTAATCAAATCAAATAACTTAAAGCCAAAAAACTTTGGTCAATAGTGAATACAAGTACTTATGTAGATTTAACTATATCATTGTGTATCAATTTAGTAAATAAGAGTAGCTTAAGTTAGTGTACTTATTGGTTACAAATCAATGTCTATTTAATTAGCTAGTTATAACCTACGGTACCTAAACAATATGGTCGAAACATAAACTACATAACTAAGACCATCCCCGAGCAAGGTCGATTGATAGATCAATTGTTTGCTTGGCTCAAGTTAATTACAATTAAATGAAAATTAGAATTGACATAATGGTGTTGAGGGTCAATGTGTGATCTAAGGTGGAGTAATTTGGCCCATTACATGGCAAACTTTCATTGGTTACAAATTAGAAAATGGAAACAAAAAAAAAAAATTATTGTCTCGACTAAATCGATTTTCTGCTTGGAATGGTAAAAGAGGGTCAATGTCAAGAAAGTAAGATTAGGGTTAATACGTTGTTGACTCGATTACGTTAACATTTTGCTTAATGCGATGTACAAACATACACTCATTATTAGAGTGAAGTTTTAAAAAAATCGGTCCACATTTCTAAACCACATCCGATCCCAAAACCACAATATAAAAATCCTAAAGTTATGATTTTTAATAAAACTGGTAGCCGAACTGCAATTTGTAGTGTTGAAACTCTCAGAGGTGGTGAATCTCATTTATGCAAAACCAGTTTCCGGATTTTAAATGGGTTTATTAAAAAAATTTAAAATATACTTTAACTCTAACTCAATCTAAAGTAACTACATGTTTGTTCATTAATGAGATCTTTTTATCGCATTTAATCTAAAGTAACTACATATTTGTTCATTAATGAAACGTTTTATTCGTATATTATAGATATATTACGTTAATTCTGTTTAATTCGGACCTATTATAATAGTCTTTAATAATCATATGTTAATTTATTTTGTGAAAGGAAAATAAACGAAGGGTAAACATATGACTCTGATTGATGGAGTACAACATTTACAATAATATCATACGAACAGAGGACATATACGACGTTAATTTACATTGATTATATTGAGACGTAATTGTTACAATCGTTAAACAGAAAAATAAACATACAAAAGCATTCTACGAACACAATTATACACATTACAATTAAATCATGTATAAATGTAAATGCAACTTACTGTACAATATATACCAAGTATATTAAGAACATCACAAATTGCACTGATTTTACAAATGAATTCACAGTTCATCGTACCAGTATAACCACCCCCAACACATGCATGACTCTTTGCCTTCTTCATACATTCCCTATAAAGATGTGATTAGACATAACTATTCACTATTTACACCTATAAGTGCCATTGAAAACAATAAACTTTAACCCTTCACTGACAAACCTTTTCATCTTCAGAAAATCCTGCAAAATCAAACGCCAACTGATCTACAATGACTAAATTCTGCAAGGAAACGATGTACTCAAAGGAGAACGATAAGGAAGATTTTAAGAATGGGTATGTGAACTGAAAAAAGGAGCAGTTCAAAACAACCTCTCTGTTTTCAACAACAACTGTCCAGAAGCACACACCGTCTGGCACCAGTCGCCATCACTCATTCCTGAGCCTGCCTGAACTTAGAACCGATGTATTTAACAGGCTCGATAGAACAGACAAGCGAAGCATGGCCGAAGTATGTAAAGCTTGGGCCAGTTTGTTTTTGGTTGGGACAGATTCGGCAAAGGTTGAGTATGATTACCAGCGACAGTTGGCAAAGGAGAACAACAATGGCATCATAAGGGTAACAAGAGGCAACAGTGTAGTTGCAGTGTATGTATTGTTCCTGCATGTATGCCAAGGACAAGAAGCAGAAGAGGATAATACATAGAAGGGTTGAAAAACGTCGCAAGGCTGCACGTTTGGAGGAAATGTCCGAAAAAAAATACAATGATGAATCGGGAAGCGAAGGATACTATGATTCTGACTGTTAATGTCATAGGTAGTTGTCTAGCAAACAACACGATGTTTGCAATTTTCTCAACAATTAAGTATAGGGCCTATCCGAATTCAGATCGTAGTCTAACAAATCTTGTTTTGTTAAAACACCAAAAAAAATTGGTGTACTGATAATGTAATTACGATTTAATCGAGTATAAGATTTCATTCTGTCTTGTTCAATATCATGTTCCACAATTTCACAAGTTGTTTGTTCACATAACGAAATTAATCATTTCTGCACAGCTTATTGCATCTTCCTAATATTATGTATCAATGCCTGACCATACACTAAGGCCTCTTCTTATAGCATTCTCGGTTGCTGTTTGTTGTCCGTCAAAGGCTCAGGCTCTGAATCCTCTAATTCAAACATTTCAAACTAAACATATGAGCAACACTTTATCCAACCAATTCACCGATTCTTAACAACTGCTGGAGGATGAAGCCTACCCCAACTTGAATGTCCTGGTTGCCAGTTGTAGGCGGAGACGTATGAGGTCTTCGGATAAATGCAGATGTTGATGGTGCTATTTCATTGTACATACTGCTTAAAGTGTTGATAATTGCACATAGTTAAGCTATATATGCCTAAGAGTGTTTATTTGTGGCACAACTATCACCGAAACAAGCAGCGCGTACATAATGGTCAGCGCAATCTGCTATTGCTATTAATATGTCTGATAATTCAACAGGGTTGTAGTTAATGTTCCGCTACCTCGATAGTTACCAACATTCCGACAGCAACATAACACTTCTTATTTCAATGAGTATGACAACACCGTCTAAAACAGCACATAGATTGACGTGATTGTCAAGGTACAAAAGTATAAAAACCGGAAACACGGTACGACTGCAAACCACCTCAATACCCAACAACCACAAGGGGTTAACAAAAAACAGACTATTGTCATAACAATAGCCTAACAACATAAACTTTCTAATATAAGTAGATATTGACAACAGGTATACGCCATTACACAAAATAACCCGTAAAACCTGTTTTACCCAAATCAAAATCAAACATACAAGCCAGAACACACTAACAAAAACAATGGACATCTTCAAATCTGCGATATCTGGGCCAACTCCCATCTCAGTTCCCGACTTAGAAGAAGTGACCTTGCTAGCTTCACCTGAATATAAAACTCACTGTTCTTCCAGTGGTTTTCCACCTATGACAGATAGCATTCCTTCTCCTGACACAGGCATTAAGGCAACATACATGAAGAATTAGTATAGTAATTAAATAATATCCACTGAACAAACAGATTATAACTAATTGACCAAGAAGCACCCGTACAATGTCAGTAGCTGTGCGGCAATTACTTGTGGAAGCATTGAGAAGAGAACACCCGCTTCCACATCAAGAAGCTTCTCTGCATTATCAGTCAGCGCATTGAAACTACACACGCCAGTTTCATCCTTCACATCTAGCGCTACCATTAGTCTGCAATGATCAGAAAGTCAGCATGAACAGTGTAAATAACATACGCAAGCTGCAGAACACAACTCCATTACCTAGGGGAAGCCACTACATTCTCTCGTATGCATGCATAACAATTGTAGGAAACACCCAATTCTTCATAACCACCAGTTCCACAGTTACTATACCCAGTGTAGTATTGGATATTTCCCTTATTATGCCTGAGAAGATGCACACACAACCAATGACGCTCTTCCTGCAGGACGTCTCTCACCTGATAGACCAAAAAGTGCAGAATCAAAGTCAGATAACCAGCAGTAAAGAAGTTCTACAATTTTTGGTTCAGGACAATACAGCATACCATGGCACACACTGTGAAATCAAAAGACACAAACGCAAAAGAGGACATCACAATATCACAAAGCAGCTATTAGAAGATGTACACATACATCCTGTTGGAGGAGCCACCCAATCGTAGTAATTATGCGCTCAGAATCTGGACAGCGTACATCACAAATCTGACGGTGTTTATTAGCCAGAAGTTCATAGCAAGAATCTCCCCTGCAACAACTCGTTAATGGCCCAATACTCACAGTACTCAATAATACCATAAATGTACATCAGCAAATCAGACCCTTACCAGTTACGCAACATATCAGCCTCTTTTCCGTCTGGGATGAGGTTCACAAGCGTCTCTTTCGTAGAAGAAAGAGAAAATCCTAACCTATAACAACATACATTAGCATCAGTTCAGGCCTTCAGCGAAGGTACGCAGTCATGTATAGCATGATTAGAAGCATGAAATACCATTCCGGCTGCATGCTCTCAGATTAGAGAAACTGATAACAGGGAAGGATGTTCCATTAAGTTCCAAGTTTCTGCACTGTCGCACAGCAGGTCTTTCCCAAACAGTTACCATCATAACTTGCTCAGAGCTGCATACACAAATCTCGAAGATCTCAGTATACAAGCCAACCACAAGAAACAAACAGATAATACATCAGCTAGATTAGATACAACTTTTGCCTTCAAAAACCATACCTTGTATCAACAATGTAAATCTCAAACAACTTACAAGTATTACCAACCAGCCTTGGTTTTTGACATATCCGATCAACGAACACAACAATACCAATCACATCTGTACACAAAACAGGTTTAAACCAGCACGCGTAATACATATCCAAAGAACGAGTAACCCACTTTTAAAAAAGTGACCCACCATAACATTCTTCAACTGAAAGCCTCTTCTGTATACTTGCAACAGGCACGTACCGAAAAGGATCAAAGAGCTGCCTACCACACACCGGCCGAATTCATAAACTTGACTATCATGATTGCTCCAACACTGACCTCCAACAACCCTAACTCTAGCATTTGTAATTTCATACTCGACCTGATCATGCATTACATCGCCAAATAACTCAAGTTCCTCATTATGAAATGCAGTTCTTAGCCTCGCACCCTTTAGAAACATAAAGGAACCAATCAAATTGTCACCCAAACGTGAGATTTCCATATTGTAGAGAAACTGTAAACACAAGTCGCAATTGTTGACAGCAACATAAAACTCTGAACAATTATCTACGGCTAATGAAGAAGTACATATACTGTGTGTTCTCAAATCATACTGCTTTTTTATCAATCCCTTGAACATTCAAAAAGAAACCACAAGTAATAATGACAAAGAAAGCAAAATACATACAAAACTACACAACCCCTCAGAACTACACCATGTCTACCCACAGGCTTGCAGACAACAGAAACACACGAAGAACAATAACGTAAATTAAATACACCAACATCAGGCAGACTACATCCACTGTATGCACAACCCATGTTTATCCCAACCATATGCCACCATTAACACACAGAAGCCAGTACACATCACAGTACTCAAATTCCTTACACATAGTACTTTAATAATCAAACGAAACATAAATATGGTCCTGTAAAACTCCCTACCTCAGCACTCACAATAGCATATAAATCACATTACTATGAAACAATTCAAACAGGAAATATTCAAATATTATGACCATATAAACTACAATACCTTCTCATCCTCGAATGTTAACAGTTCACATTCGAGAGGATGCGCAGTCAACGAACCATGTATGCTTATCTTCTCTATTACCCTGACTCTCATAGAATATACGCCATCCCTGCCTGCAAGCGACCTAGCACATTGCGACACTTGTTTCATGATGTCCTATACAACAAGATGTTATTAACTCACATGATTAGAAATAGTAAATGTTTTGAATATTGTTCAGCATCAAACAAATTAAATAAATCAGAGACTAATACAAACCTGAGAGAGTGTTGTTATAATGAGAGAAAACATACCCAATAAGAGTAGTTATATTAGTTTGGGTTGCTTGTAACGTGGGTTAAATGATTTAGCAAATTCACAAATAAAATAATAGTTAGTACTTTGACAGTATGGGCAAACTGAAATGTTACTGTTTACACATTACCTACACATGCCTAGAAGCTAAGAACATGCACTCTAAATACACAAAATCAAAACCAAATCTTTTCATCTACCACCCACCACAGAAATCATGAATAGATTACTGTTCTCGATTACTCTAGGATAAATGCTAAATTACAAGGTTTAGGAACATGTCCATCCATGTTAATGAAATCATAAATAGATTCAGAATACCTAGAACGAACTTACTCAGACTGCTCCTCCCCTTGTTATTATATAATGTTGGATTAGTCTAAGCTTTAACCATGGTAGTAATGATATTTCTTCCTTAAACAGCATCTACCCTAACAAAACTCAGAAAGTAAAATCATGAATTTGTAAAACACAAATACCAAAACATACATATATATCAGGTCATTCTATACGACATGATACATATATACTACTTAAATAGCATCTACCCAACATAGTTTACAATCGGATTCTTAAAAGAACTCTAAAACATAACTAAGTAAAAAACAATGAAGAACTTATGATCCACAGGAAATGAATGGTAGATCACACAATATTAACAGTAATACACTAAAGAATTCGAAATATATAGAACCATTAGTACGTATCCAGAAAGTCAATAAACAACATTTAAAGATAGCTTATCCCACAAATTAGTACATGTAATCCACCATCCGCAAATCATAATAAAATGCCTAAAAACCAGTGAAATCAAACTGGGACACCAGTAAGTGCAAAACAGTACTACATTATAAGTCTATAACCGATCTGCATAAGTGCTCCATCTACTCTAATCAGTAGACCAACCATCAGAGGAGGAGACAGTAGGCCTAAAAAAGTCTTCTTCGAGATAACTGTAATATATCTCATATATATCAAGCGCATCAAGGGGACCGGCGAAAATTTCACCAGTAGCCATACATAAATGATATATAGTCATATGAGGGACAATTGCTTCACATCGTTTGAAAAACTCGATCACTTCTTCCTCTATAGTGGTCAGCTCCCTCCGTTTAATATCCACTGATTCTGATTATAACAGAGTAAAACGAATAAGACCGGTAATTTTTATAGCGTAATTAAAAAACGTACATCAAAGATAGCAGTAGCACCTTCGGTCACCTGCTCATCAGGTATTGGTTGATGGTTATTCCGGTAACGAGGACCCATCATCAACTCTAACAAAACAAGCCGGAAGTCATTCCGACGAATCAAGCTCCATATAACATCATTGTTCATGACAACCATCAAGCGATGAAACAGAGGACCGAAACCGTTCACAACTTCATCAATTTTAGATTGTAGAAATCGTACCTCATCAACATTATTCAAAGGCATAGAGTAGATTAAAAGAAAAAAGGACCGAAAAAAAGGAGAAAACAGAAGACAAAATTGAAAAGAAAATGTCGTAAAACATGGGATGAAGTGCTTTTATGTGAACATCACAAAGGAAGAAGACAAATTGCACACTATTCATCACGCCCCAAGCACAAGAGCACTGCTCTACTCTTCATTCTTATGAGGTTTTATGCACATTTATAAGGGTTATAGATACATGTTGATTTGAGGGTTATTGTGTCATATAATTTGGGTACATCTCTTGTTTTCTTTATGGGTCATCTCATTGAGGAAAATTATTACAAAACCAGTAAACCTGATGATAATTAGTTCTTGTTTTCACTGAAAAAACTTGAGCTCTTCTGCTGTTTTCGACTAATTTTTATTTAACAATTTGTTGTATTTTTCCAGTTCTCATTGATTATAGGTTGCATTGTTGTTAACTTAAGTAATAACACAATGGATATTTTTTCCCTGACTGGTCGTTTTGGGGACGGTAAGTTCAAGAAATAAATGTGAATATTCAAACTTGGAGTTTCTCTGTTAAAGTGCATGTATCATTTATTGTGTACCATGTAACTCATGCCTGTTGAGATGTATCTAACTGCAGATGTGTGCCCCAGTGTTCAAAACCTGAATCATCATTAATAATTATCTGTCTTTTCAAGTTAAACTCTATCAGCTAAGGTATAATCAGCATCTACAATGTTGCATCTGTGAGAGGGAGTCTGAAATTGTGTAACCTTTGTTGTTTAATTGTTCTTATAGAAGGGAATAAGATGACCAGGGACAGAAAGCCTTATGCTTACTGGAAAGGAAATCCTCTTGTTGTACCAACCAGGATGGATCTAATGATGTGTATGTCTCTGACAAGCAGGACTGGGGAGCTTGCATCTTTGCACAAGTAAAGAACTCCAACTCAAGGCATCGTATGTAGTCTTCTACTCTTCTTCCAGCATTTTTGTGTTTTAGATTTAAATGACTCTACCTGTCATTGACTTGGCATGAAATGTCCACATAATTTAGAACATTATCTCTATGCCTTAAAGGAATCCTGAGAATGGTAATGTAAACGGTTCAAAGTCACAGAACGCTACATTTAATAGCAAAAAGGCTGATTCAGCGAGTCATTTTAGAGTATTCCAAAACCAAAGAATACAGTTTTTTCGCTACATAGTTTTATGGTGGAGGATTTTTGGCTATCTTGAAATGAGAACACAAAATATCTTACATAATAGATTGTTGATGATGTGATGTTTCAATTAAAATCTGAAATACTAACATGTTATATATTGGTTCCCCTTCCACATTATCAAATGCAAGACTGGGGTAAAGAAGTACAGGGAGGATTTAAGAAGTCGAACTTGGCCAACCAATGCACCGACAAGTACGGTTAGTTTATAATTCAAACACCATAAGATTTTATATACTTAACCAATCAATATCAGAGCTTGACATGCTGGCTGGTTGGATCGTTGCTGCGAAGTTTAGCCCTGACATCATCCAACACGAGGTTTGCAACTCTCTAGGTATAGTGATAACCTGTTCCTACTTACATGTATTCCCCTATAACCAAATGTGATAAAAAACCGTCCTAAAACCTGAAAACAACCGTCCTAAATTCACCCGTCCTCGTTTCCTAAGAGGACGGTTGAAAAAAAGTCAAACCGTCCTCTTTGGATTTATGAAAGAGGACGGTTGAATTTGGAACCGTTTTCTTTGATTTTTAAAAGAGGACGGTTGAATTTGGAACCGTCTTCTTTGATTTTTGAAAGAGGACAGTTGAATTTGGAACCGTCTTCTTTGATTTGAAAGGTGAATTTTAGTACTCTTATGCACAAAATCGTCATGTATAGCCAAATTTCCGTGCCAATTTTTTTGGCGCCCATTATTTAGCATCAATATATGAATATTGCCCCGCGCCAATTTATAAATATAGCTACCTTGTTTTTTTGCGCCAATTTATAACATCAAATCCATGCTCTTTGAAAACTAGATCTTTCAAATAAAAATTTTTACATTAACTTAAATATATCATCTCGTACATTTCAACAAATACAACAAGAGTTAAATTTATACTCTAAATCTAACCAAACAAAAAGGAATAAGTTTATAACCATAGAATACGTACTATGATATAAGTTTAACCCAAGCACCAATTCATGGGATGGTTGATCAGGGCTAAACTTCAGATTATGTCATAGTGATCAACCATCCCATGAATTGGTGCTTGGGTTAAACTTATATCATAGTACGTATTCTATGGTTATAAACTTATTCCTTTTTGTTTGGTTAGATTTAGAGTATAAATTTAACTCTTGTTGTATTTGTTGAAATGTACGAGATGATATATTTAAGTTAATGTAAAAAATTTTATTTGAAAGATCTAGTTTTCAAAGAGCATGGATTTGATGTTATAAATTGGCGCAAAAAAACAAGGTAGCTATATTTATAAATTGGCGCGGGGCAATATTCATATATTGATGCTAAATAATGGGCGCCAAAAAAATTGGCACGGAAATTTGGCTATACATGACGATTTTGTGCATAAGAGTTCTAAAATTCACCTTTCAAATCAAAGAAGACGGTTCCAAATTCAACTGTCCTCTTTCAAAAATCAAAGAAGACGGTTCCAAATTCAACCGTCCTCTTTTAAAAATCAAAGAAAACGGTTCCAAATTCAACCGTCCTCTTTCATAAATCCAAAGAGGACGGTTTGACTTTTTTTCAACCGTCCTCTTAGGAAACGAGGACGGGTGAATTTAGGACGGTTGTTTTCAGGTTTTAGGACGGTTTTAACCGTCCTCGTTGCCCCATTTTGTAGTAGTGCTTGCTTGTCTTCAGCCAACTCAGCCCTAACAGCCTGCTCAACACTCTTGGTCCTTACTTCACAAACCAGGCTGGCCCTGACCGCTTCTCGAGCAGAAGCCAATTGTGACTCCAGCTGAGCTTCCCTGGCCTGATGACGATTGACCTCATCCTCCAAAACCTCAACCCTTCCCCGAAAGTCCATCAACTGAGATCCGTTGATCAGAGAGGCATCCAAGCACTGCACGAACCAACACACCGATCATCTACCAAAACTATGAGCATGCATAAAAATCAAGAAAAAGAAAACAAAAGGTATTAGAAAACCTCCTTAGCCTGAGTTGCAGCAGCAGATAGGTTAACCATCAGGGCATTTGTCAAAGCCACCAGCTTGGCCGAGGATTCAAAGGTATCCCCTGCCAGCAACCCCTGGTCAACATTCTGTGCAAATTCATTTAAAACAGCCTTAGCAGCGCCCAGATCGCCACCATGGCTAGGGACCTCCTTAATTGGGCGAGGCACAATCGCTTCAGAAGGCCCCTCTTCCTCCTCCTCTTCTTTATCTACTTCACCAACTATGACCCTCTTCCTCTGAGCATCTCAAGTGCCGCTCCAGGAGAGACCAGCACATCAAGCGTCTTCTCGCTATCACTCCCCCCAGTCCCCTTGCTCTTTGATGATTCAAAATTTTTGGCCAAGCCAGCCTTCAAAGAAGCAGCAGAGAAGCCAGCCAACCTGGCGGATGACCGGTATACTGGACCAACAAAATGCCAAGGTAAGCACAAGGACGATAATACAAAGTAGAAAAGAAAGGGAAAAAGAAACTCACTAGACAAAGAGCTGGAGGAAGCCTTGCCATTTCCAGCCTTCAGCCCTCTCAAGATGGGCCTCATATATCGGGGCAGGTGTTCCCTGCACAAGCTGGCAGGCCAAGTCCGCTCAGCCTCCAGAATAGCGAAGAAAGCAATTATCCTGCCAGCGAACCCCTCATCAGGGTCCACTATCCAATCAACAACTAAAAATAAAGAAAGCAAAGGTTTGTCAAAATTATTTCTTACAGTATTTAAATCTAAACAGGATTTATAAAAAAAAAAATCTTACCAGTGAGCATGACTGAATATCTAAGATGGTCCATTCCTGGACCAAGAGTCTCAGTGCGAACAAACATATAAGTTTTAGACCAATACTTCTCACCCCCTGAATCAAGATTAGTGATCAGGGGAGCCATCTTGCTCCTAATCCGGAGATTGAAGCGGTCGTCGGAATGATTTTTGAGCTGATAGATGAGTCTGATATCGTTCATAGTCAGGGTAATCTTGTACTTGCTAGACAGGTTCTCAACAAAATGAATCAACTTCCAGAACATAGGAGTGACCTAGAATGGGGCAACCTCCATCGACCGCATAGCCTCAGCCATAAGAGGGGAAAAAGGTAAACAGCAACCGGCCTTGAAGGCATTCATAAATACAGAACCAACCGGGAGAAGTCCAATTGGCCCTGGCAGGGCAATTCTGTTGGAGTAAGTGTGCTCCACAATAGTGTGATCACGTCAATAATTTAATTAATTGACAAATCTATATAAAAGAATATTCATGGGATGATTCTTTATCATAAGTCAACTGGTCAACATTAATCGGTAATGATTGGCTTACTAGAGTTTGACATTTCTGTCGTAATGACGGTGGTGACCAGTTGATCCCTTTAGGTCACACCTATGGGACAACTCTCTCGATGATAAATGAAATAATTGTATATTGATACGAGTCAGTTCATTTATAGTTTATAAATTATATGAAGGGATAAATTATAATAAGATTATAAGTTATAATTATTTTAGTGATTAAAATGTTGTCACTAATATAAGTATGTTTATGAAACATATTTAATTGAATGAATAATTTTCAAATACAATTGTTGTGGCCGGAAATAGATTAATGGATGTTAGTAATTTTGGATTACTAATTTTATTATTAAATGTTTAAATGTTAAACTACATGAATCATAAAATATAAAATTGTCGAAGTAATGTTTACGTGTCTACATAAGATATGCGTGAGTCCATTTCGTGTGATGGACCGTGTGACACTCACATTGTCTTAGACATTTTACAACATTAACACATAATATGTTAATATAATGTTGAACATCTTATTAATGATAAGTGTTGAGTGGGAGACAATTGTGAGTATTGAGGTGCCCATCCATTGGGCACCCTACCCCAACCATATATACGACCTCACCCTTGAGGAGAACAAAAGAAGATTTTGTTCCCTTAGCTCATTCATTCATGCTTTTGATTAGGGTTTTGCTTAGAGAGAAAAAAAAAGAAGAAAATAGTCTCCTTGCTTATACCCTAAACCGTGTAAACTCCCTCCAAAACTAGTTATTTTGTATTGTGTTCTAGTAAACAAGTTACAAAATACATTGAGTGTAGTGTGTCTTGGTGTTCATCTTTTGGAGGTCATCTCTTTGAAGGCTCAAGGAGGATCATCCCATATTATTAGCTCAAGAACAAGTGAAGAAGGAGTCTTCACTTGTGCCCTATATAGCCGAAATATAGCAATGTAAGGGTGAATGTTTTCTCCCTTAATCTCGATTTATTCAAGTTTAAGCATGCATAAGATCTTAAGTTAATAAGATAAACTATTAGTATGACTATAAAATAGGTTTTTAACTTAACAATTGGTTTCAGAGCAATGGTTGTTCCATGCTTAATCGGTTATTGTTTTTCCGAGTTTTGAGACTTAAAATAAAACTATTTAATTTCGAGATATATAAGATACATCACTCGACTTTTTGGCATGTTAATAAATCTGGTCCTAATTTAATTTTAGGTTATTTTGATCATTTATGAGATTAAAATTGTTCATTATATAATTTTTAATCATTTGGTGTGTATTTTATGACAAAATCGGTCAAAATGGTTAAAATAGATAGAAAAAGTTTCTGACCTTGTTTTTTCTTCACGACCTCACATGCTTATTTTACTTATTGTATGTAAAATTTGGTACAAAATCAAGTTGTATAGCATGTTTTACGATTTTATTGATAAAACCCGTATTTAGAGGCATTTTTGGTTAAATATATATGATATTTCGAATTAAATTTCGAAAATTTTGACCAAAAATTTTGACATTATAAATACTAAAGTAATATTTCAGAATATTCTTGAAATTAAAATCCAAATTTCGAAAATTATTGTAATTTATTTGGATTTGTTACGTAAAAGTTATGTAAATCAAGGCCTATTTGAACAATTATAATAATTAAAGGGTTAATTATAATCAAAATTATTAATGACTAATTTTGAATCCTAAAATGTGTTAGGATATTTTTAGGACATAAGTTAATTTATGTTTTAATTTATGCATTTTTAAGGGGTTAAAAGTTGCAAAATCTCATAAAACCGGTTTATTGTTGACCTAATATATAATTAGGGCGATTTGGCATTAAAATGAACATATTTCATAACATTTATATTGCTGCGTTTTTTGTATGAATGTCATATTTTATTGTATAATTTTGAATTATGTAATTGTTCTAGTATGGCCTTAGTTAATCGGTAATTCCCGTAATGTAAGGGGTTATTGATTTGGTTGTAATTTTGTGATCTCGTATCACCTTATTGTAATTATTTCTATTTTATATTGTATAAAGTAGATAAAATTAAGATTTTAATATTTGTAATTCGGAGTTCCAAAGGCGTTGCATTCCCGGAATGAGTCAAAGACGGTGTTCCTCAAGATGTTTACCGTGAAACCCTAGGGACCAAGGAGTTGGTTTCCGAATTGTATTTTTAATTATTTTCTTTTAGGAAAGACCATACTAGAAAGTTTATTATTTTGCTTTGTTTTTGTTTTTAATATGTTGCATGCATAGCCAAATCGTCATTAACATGTCATGCATATCGAGTATCGAGTCTTCAACGTATCATTTAATTATCAACAATTCACCTAATTAGTTCACTAAAAGGGGATAGATAATTTTTGATAAGATCTCTTACGTTTTAAATAATGAGACTTAGCCTTACCAAAGAAAAGAACTCATGAATCCCTTCTTCACAAGAGAGAGTGGGCTCGGCTACACCGAGGTGCTAAAATTGTTACGTTGGGAAAGTGAGGTAATAAGATTACACTCGTAGTATTTGGTTGATCTCATCGAAAGTATTCGTAACCGTAGTTGCAATAAGTTCGGGCTAAAGATAGAAATTAATGTAATTTTATCGACCGAGAATTCTAATGTAGAATCGATTAAGTGTTAATCCACCGAGTTATGTTAGCAAGGGATGAATCGGTTATACCGTGCCCTAGTAGATATGGATTTGGATCTCGGAATCATTTGCTTAATTGTGTAAGAGATCATTAAGTAAATGCTAAGCTTGTTTAAAAATGTTTAACAAGTATTTAAAATGATGAACGTTATTTTTCCTTCATTTCCGTTTTGTAGTTACTTAATCGCAATGGATTCATTCAACCCTATCACTATTGATTCTTGTCACAATGTTTTTGACGATGTTTGCAACCAAAACAACATTGATACTACTAGAGAAGTTCATTTCGGAATGGGTCCGGATGGCAATGTTAACTTTATCACTTCTCTCCCACCTCCCAAAGGTCCACTTCTTGACACGGCTTATATTGATGAGCTAAACGAAGAATTGAATGCCTTATACTTGAAAGAAAGAGCTTATGATGAAGCTAGTGGGAGCTCTAGCAAGAAGAGTCTTGCAAAGATAAAGAAGAAGAAAAGAAAGTTACAAAAGGGGCGATGCCACTATTGTAGTGTCATGGGCCATTGGAAGAGGAATTGCTCTAAGTACTTACGACACATTCAAGAAGGTCTTGTAATTCCGCTAGGTAATTCCAAATCTGAAATTTTTGTTATTGACATTAATTTTGCATCCAACACAACATGGGTACTGGATACTGGTTGTGGTTCTCACCTTTGTAATCGTTTGCAGGGTTTAAGAGAAGTGGAGAAAATAGACAAGGGTGATATGGATCTCCGACTAGGAAATGGAGCTCGGGTAGCGGCCACTTCAAAAGGAACTTTCACTCTTGCCTTATCAAGTGGATACGAGTTACATTTAAATAATTGTTATTTTGTACCGTCACTTTCCAAAAACATTATTTCTGTTGCAATGTTAGACATTAAAGGATATAGTTTTTCCATTAAGAACAATTGTTGTGTAATTTCTAAAAATGACATGGTTGTTGGCCATGCTACATCAATTAATGGAATCTATGTTTTGGAAATTTTGGACTCGTCTCAAGATGTCTATAACATACAAAACAAGAGGATAAAAACAAATGACCCAAATGAATCGTATATTTGGCATTGTCGACTTGGTCACATAAATGAGAATCGCATCAAAAGATTGGTAAAGACCAATATAATTAAACCATTCGAATATGAATCTTATGGTACATGCGAAGCTTGCCTTCTAGGAAAGATGACTCGTAATCCTTTTAGTGGTAAAGGGACACGAGCTAGTGAATTATTAGGGCTCATACATACGGATGTATGTGGACCACTAACAATCACCGCTAGGGGCAATTATGACTATTTCATTACCTTCATCGATGATTTAAGTAGATATGGGTACATCTACTTAATGAAATATAAAAGTGAAGCATTCAAGAAATTTAAAGAATTTCAAAATGAAGTAGAAAACCAACTCGACAGAAAGATTAAGGCACTACGATCCGATCGTGGTGGTGAATATCTTAGTAACGAATTTGATTCACATCTAAAAGAATGTGGCATTGTGTCACAACTTTCACCACCGGGAACGCCACAACTTAATGGTGTGGCAGAAAGGAGGAATCGAACCTTATTGGATATGGTCCGATCGATGATGAGCCAAACAGACTTACCTGATTCATTTTGAGGATTTGCGATCCTCACTGCCATCAAATCGTTGAATAATAGTCCAACGAAAGCGACCGATAAGACTCCATATGAGATGTGGAAGGGAAAGGTTCCTAACTTATCCTATATGAAAATATGGGGATGTGAGGCCTATGTCAGGGTAAAAATCGATGACAAACTCGCTCCACGATCCGAAAAATGCATTTTTGTTGGTTATCCAACCACCTCACGTGGCTACCACTTTTACAAACCTCATGAAAACAAAGTGTTTGTGTCTTCTGAGGCTGTCTTTTTAGAAAAGGAATTTATTTCTAAAAGACAGAGTGGGAGAAATTTTGAACTTAATGAAGTTCGAGAAGTTCAAGAGAGAAATTTGGAACTTAATGAAGTTCGAGAAGTTCAAGAACCACAAACTGAAGCTCAGACAGACGAAGATGTTCCTTCTTCTTCTACTTCGGTACCTATTCAACCCAGGAGGTCGAGTAGAGTTCAACATCAACCTGATAGGTATGTTGGACTAATTAAGGAAGATGGTAGCCTGGACGTATTACTTTTGGAAAGTGATGAGTCTACCACTTACAAAGCTGCAATCTCTAGTCCCGACTCCGCCAAATGGCAAGAGGCCATGATATCCGAGATGGATTCTATGCAACAAAACCAAGTATGGGACTTGGTAGACTTGACTAGGGAGATGAGACCTCTCCAATGCAAGTGGATCTTCAAGGTGAAGAATGGCATAGAAGGACATGATGATGTCTATAAAGCTAGGCTAGTAAAGGGTTTTCCCAAGTTCAGGGTCTTCATTATGATGAAACCTTTGCTCCGAGAGGCATGCTAAGATCCATTAGGATAATGTTAGCGATTGCCGCATTTCATGACTATGAAGTATGGCCAATGGACGTCAAAATCGCCTTCTTAAATGGGCATTTAAAGGAGGATGTGTATATGATACAACCTGGGGGTTTTGAAGATCCCAAAAATCCTAACAAGGTATGCAAACTTAAGAGATCCATTTATGGGCTTAAGCAAGCATCCAGGAGTTGGAATCATCGCTTCAATGAAGTCATAAAAGAGAATGGTTTCACTCGACGTGTCGAGGAACCTTGTCTATATATGAAATTCAGTGGGAGCAATGTTGTATTCCTAATTTTGTATGTGGATGACATACTACTCATTGGAAATGATGTTCCAATGCTTTCATCAGTGAAAGGATGGTTAGGTAACCATTTTCAGATGAAAGATCTAGGAAATGCACAATGCATATTAGGTATCCGGATCTATAGAGATAGGTCCAAAAGGATATTGGCACTAAGTCAAAAATCTTATATCGATAAGATTCTACGACGATTCAACATGGGAAATTCCAAGAGAGGGTTTATTCCCATGGGAAGTGGAATTATATTGAGAAAATCTCAGTCACCCACGGAGCCCAAAGATGTTGAACGCATGAAAATGATCCCTTATGCTTCCGCCATGGGATCCATCATGTACGCCATGATATGCATTCGTCCAGACGTCTCGTATGCTTTGAGCATGACTAGTAGATATCAAGCGAATCCAGGTGAGAGTCAATGGATTGCAGCCAAGAATATCCTTAAGTATTTAAGAAGAACTAAGGATTCATTTTTAGTGTTTGGAGGGGAAGAAGATTTGTGTGTAAAGGGTTACACAGATGCAAGCTTCCAAACAGATAAAGACAATTTTAAATCCCGGGCTGGATTTGTTTTTATCTTGAATGGTGGTGCCATTAGTTGGAAAAGCTTCAAAGAACCAGTCGTTGCGGATTCTACTACGGAAGCAGAGTACATTGCAGCATCATAAGCTGCTAAGGAAGAAGTATGGATAAGGCAATTCATCGAGGGACTAAGGGTAGTGCCAAATGCTGAAGATCCTATCACCCTCTACTGTGATAACAGTGGTGCTGTCTTTCAGGCTAAGGAGCCGAAGCCTAGTAATAAATCTAGACATGTACCAAGAAAATATCATGTAATTCGGGATTTCATTGATAGGAAGGAAATAGCGATTTGTAAGGTTGGGACAGATGATAATGTGGCTGATCCCTTAACCAAACCCTTGTCGCAAGTTAAGCATGATTCTCATGCTCGTTCTATGGGTCTTAAGTGTTTACCCAATATGTAATCGATTATATGATATGAAATGAAAAATGTTGTTTTTGCGTTCATATAAGATAATCTTGTTCATCGTTTAAAGTTTTATTTATAACTTGTTTTATTTTACTTACTTTGTTAAATCCAAACAGGATTGTATGACAATTACTGAACCCTGTTAAAGTGAATTGGATTAACTTAGTAATGCCCCTAGTCACTTATATGAGCTGACATCTCGAAGTGATTAGATTATGATGCGATTGATGGTGAGTTCTAACACCATAGAGTCATATGAGATGACTAGTCGATCATATAGACAGACTGTAAGGTACACTTGTGTCGGGCAGTGACCGCTTATAGAGTTCTTTAGAATTCAATGGAGCCTGGTCGTGGCAAGAGCTATATATTCTTCTGAGTTGATTCTTAGACTAGAGACTGGCTGCTCTAAAGTGACATAATTCAAAGTAACTTTAATTTATGCTCTACGACTGTCGAAGTAATGTTTACGTGTCTACATAAGATATGCGTGAGTCCATTTCGTATGATGGACCGTGTGACACTCACATTGTCTTAGACATTTTACAACATTAACACATAATATGTTAATATAATGTTGAAACATCTTATTAATGATAAGTGTTGAGTGGGAGACAATTGTGAGTATTGAGGTGCCTATCCATTGGGCACCCTACCCCAACCATCCGGCCTCACCCTTGAGGAGAACAAAAGAAGAGTTTGTTCCTTTAGCTCATTCATTCATGCTTTTGATTAGGGTTTTGCTTAGAGAGAAAAAAAAGGAAGACAATAGTCTCCTTGCTTATACCCTAAACCGTGTAAACTCCCTCCAAAACTAGTTATTTTGTATTGTGTTCTAGCAAAGAAGTTACAAAATACATTGAGTGTAGTGTGTCTTGGTGTTCATCTTTTGGAGGTCATCTCTTTGAAGGCTCAAGGAGGATCATCTCGTATTATTAGCTCAAGAACAAGTGAAGAAGGAGTCTTCACTTGTGCCCTATATAGCCGAAATATAACAATGTAAGGGTGAATGTTTTCTCCCTTAATCTTGTTTTATTCAAGTTTAAGCATGCATAAGATCTTAAGTTAATAAGATAAACTCTTAGTATGACTATAAAATAGGTTTTTAACCTAACAAATTCTCCGTTATCGAAACCTTAGTAGAACCAGTAATAATCTTTCTTTCCCTTAGAACCTGATCATCATTTGTCCTCAACAGATTAGCATCCCTGAATGAAGGATTCAGGGACTCAATGGCAGTGAAAGTTGAATCCTGATTTTTGTAGGTGGTGAACTCAGTAGGGGCGTTGATGATGGCAACCTCGTGCTCACTTTCCTGAGCAGGAGATTCCTCCACAGCCTTGACTACTTTCGGTACAGGGCAACGTTTCTTGGGTGCCATTTTTCCAAGTAATTTGAATAATATGCTTGGGTTGGAATTTGATTCAGCTATTTTCTGTTTTCTGTTTTGTGGATTGAGAACTAATTTGCAGAAACGAAAGAAGTATAGAATTGCAGGTTATAGAATAAGAAAGGAAGATAGGAGAGTTTGGGTGAATAACAAACTCATAACAACCTCCTATTTATAAGGGAGATCACAAAACCATAACGGATAAAGCCTAAAGAACCTAGGTATGCATAAACTAGCCGTTAACAACAGTGCGCGGGAATTGACATTTTAGTTTCCAGCAACGGCTACAATCACACTAGAATAACAGAACAGGTTGACATATTAGTCCTGATCATATCAGACACGAATAATATGTCAAGGGGTAATTGTTGAGCCATAATTAGCCTGATCATATTTCTCTCTAGTCCGACTACTCATTGCAAGACTAGCCAGAGGAATTTCGGACAAGCCTATATACTCAAAACGGATCAGGGATAATATACCTTGAGTAGAGTACATGGCTGGCCAGATGAAGAGTATGAACCGAACACAATGAAGTAGAATCATACCTGAATGACCTGCACTGGTCAGTAGTGCGACAAGCAAGTTTGCAGAAGATGTTAAGCTCCTATTTTCAAGGGAGAGCAAGTCAAAAACCCTAAGCAAACACTGAACAACCGTGTGATCATGGGAGATTCCATAGACGTTGAGGTTGAGAGTCAAAGCCGGATTAATAGGGAGTGTGCCCTATTAATCAGGATCGACTCCTAGTAAAAAGATTGAACGTTGGAGCATCCAACGTTCAGATCATAGTTAGTATAAAATGAAGTGTAATCATTTGTATTAAGGATATATATGTAATTAGCATAATTTTCTACAAGTAATATAAGCAATTATAATCGTCCTTATTATTCTATTCGGAAACATTCTTAAGTATTTATCCTTTCTACTTCCTTCCACATTTAATTGATTACATTCATACTAATCATATTAGAGCTAGATACCCTACATTTCATATATTATTCAGCTTGATCCGTTCAAGATAAATCTTGCTAAAACAACGGAGATTCACTATACTTGGAAATCCTGATTACTTCTGTTATGCACTATATTGTGGTTCTTTAAGTGTCATTAATTTTCTGTTTTATGTTAAACTTTGGGGACAAAGTTTCTTAAGGGGGCTAGAATGTAACACTTCGCGTTTTGGAGCTTATATAAGTACTACTTGGGTTGTTTTATGCTTGTTGGGTATTTCGTTATCGTTATGGGGTGGCGTACTTCGGGACGAAGTTCCTTTTAAGGAGGGAAGACTATAATACCTCGTATGTTAGCCTCGGTCAACGACAGCACGTATTTCAAAGAGAATGTTTATAAAGTATTTTACGTAAACTGTTATCGTTTTTTTTTTGGTAAAGGGTACGTATTATATATCAAGAAAGATTACAAGATGCACCTAGAAGAGGCCTTTAAGAAAGGTCTGATCTTGGTTGCTAAAATTACATTGCATACGACTTTTAGTGAGGGAAACTAGTTCCTGCTTAATTCTTCCTGCTACATTAATAGGTCTGTCCAACGTTTGCTCACATATGCTTCTATTCCGTTGATATCATACATGATACACGATAGCATTCAGAGCCCCATTCTCACAGCCCTTTGGAGTTTAGTACCTTTGAATCTCATTCCTCTCTGCATACTCATGGTATTATCAATTCTGAAATGCATCCACTCCTGAATCTCTTTCAAAATGATGCTGCTATAGTTACATTGATAGAACATGTGCTGCAACTGTTCTGGTTCAGCTGCACAGATACATCACTGGTCATCAGTAATGACATTTATAGCTTTCAGTTTATGTTTTGTATTCATTGCCTGATGAAAGTACATCCAAGCAACAATGTCGTGTTTGGGGACAGACCACCTGTTCCACACCAGTTTATGCCAGTCCACTGCTTCAGATTTATCCCTCATTACATGATGGCCTTTAGCTACAGAGTACCCAGTCACACTAGTCCATGACCAGTCACCTACATCATAGCCCTGCTGTATCTTATCCCTGAGTCGTTTGCACACTCTTTTCCAGTACCAATTAGTGTCAGGAGGGGGAGTATAGTCCTGCCATGACTTGCCTTTCAGGTATACATGATGTACCCACTGTACCCAGAGCTTAGTTGCATTGCTACCAACCCAAACAGTAAGTTTCCCGACAACAGCTGCACCCAAACTGTTATTGTTTTATAAATCATATTTCTACGATTATTTCGTATTTCATAATCTTTTGATATTTGATGAGTATTTCATAAAATGGCATTCCATTTGTATTTCTTTATTTTTAGTAATATATTTATAATTAAATATATTTCCTATATTATATTTGTTGGGAAAAGTGTCCTCGACAATAGTGCGATCAGATGATTTTATTATTTATTATAAAATTGTAAAATCTCATATATATTATTATTTTATTATTTGTATTTCTCATATATATTGAATACGGAAGGGATGATATATTATTAAGTCAATTGATCGTCTTTTACCGGTAAATGATTGGCTTTAAATAGTTTGACATTTACGTCATATGATGGTGGTGATCAGTTGATCCCTATAGATCACACCTAAATGATGTTACCCGAAATCATTAAGGTTAATAATTCGTATACGATATGAATTTATTAATGCCCTAATATGAACGAGATAGATGAGAGGCATGTTTCTCGTTAAATGTGATTATACGTGATTCGTTTATAATAAAATAAGTAATTATTTTTATAATCGATAATAGTTATTGTACATTTTATCGGTAAGGGTTATCGATTAGTAGTGATTACAATAGATTTGTGAATCACGGTTGATGAATATGAAATGACGAGTTTTACGAAATAAATTGGTAATTTTTACTTAAGTGTTAAGTAATAATTATGAAATGCAAAATTGTATTTAAATTTGTTAAATACATATTTTAAATTACCTAATGTCATATTTCATGTGATATGTCACACATGTGACATTTAACATTTGACAAATTGTAAAAATTAAAATCGAACCCATTTGATTTGTATGGGTGTCGTGTATATGTATGTGTGCATGGGTGATGATTGTTTTTATCTTATTAAGAATAAGGTAAATAATATATATATATATATATATATATATATATCTATATATATATATATATATATATATATATATATATATATATATATATATATATATATATATATATAGATTTAGGATCGGGTGAGAATGGTTATTCGGTGAGAACGGTGAGAACGACCTATAACCATTGGATTTAACAACACTGTACGGCTGAGATCAACGACCAAAGCAAATAAAAAATATATTATGCACTCATTGTCTCTGTATCTTTACCTTCTTTCTCTCTGTACCTTTACTTTATTTATTATTATTCCAATGCTTTGTATCACATTTAAAGCTCCACAAATCCAATACTAAAACTTTATCATACAACTAACAAGCTCACCATCTAAACATGAACGAACTCCGGATCTTGACTCTTTTCCTTCGTTAATTTCCCATTTATTTCAATGCACCTACACCAATTTTTGGTATATCTAACCATGATTTTAATGTATCTAACATAGATACATCAATAAAGAACCTAGATGCACTATTTTCGTCGACGTTACCGAAAGCCTCCAGTGCCGTCAATATCATCGGAAGCACCAAAAACCATTATCAGCTTTAATGGATCCTACTTCTATGTATAGTTCGTTCTCACCTAATGGTTAAAGAGTGTACGTTACCGGCATAATGCTTCCAACGGCGACGAATCTGATTTGGCCGGAGCTATTGATTCCCTCGCTTGCGTAATGGTGCCAACGGTGACGGAGTTGATTATGCTTCAATGTATATACATTAATTAATGATGTATCTAACCCCTCATTTAATGTATCTTAACATAGATACACAAAATTGGTCATTAGGTACATCGACATCGATCTTAGATACATCAATATTTAACCAAGATACACTAATTTTGTTAGCTCCAACATCGATTAATGTAATGATAGTGACCGAGATATAAAAGGTGATGATGATGAGGCGATATCATGTGGTTAAAATTGATGTTGGGAAAAAGGAAATGTCGGGATCAGAGATGCTCGATGGGGTCGTCGGAGTTTGGGTGATTTTAATTCAGGAGTTGTTACGCCGACGACGGTCGGCGATAGGTAGCGGTGGATGTGGATGAGAATTAGCAGCTGAAGGAGTGAGTGTGTTATGTGATGAGTGAAAACAAGAGGAGAGAGATGATGGAGTTTGTGTTTCTAATATAATCTCAGCCTTACACATTGTATAATAATAATAATAATAATCCTATGGTTAATAAGTGTTCTCACCGTTCTCACCGAATGTTTGTTCTCACTGAATCTTGAATATATATATATATATATATATATATATAGAAATCAGATCATAGAAGTCCCCTTTTAATGTTGAGTCCTAGAGTCCCATTATAAGCCCTTAGATCTAATATGTTGAATGGCTGAGATTAACATTGAACAACTAAATACTACATTTTTTTTATTCAACCCAACTACCAAATCATTACACGTTTTACTAAACTGACAAAAACAACTCTGTCAGTAACTCTCTCTCTCTCATCTCCCTCATTCAATCCCCGAAACCCAATACCTTCCCAAAAACTCTAAAACTTCCATTATTCAACATTGCTGCGTAAAAAAACTCTCTGCAAACATCATCCATTCCCTCGTTTCGAAAAAAATCTGCAAACTCATTCAAACTTGCTGCGAGGAAATTTTTGCAAAATTCACAGGACGCCATATTGGTGAAGTTCGTTTTTCCAAATTTCACAGGACGCCATTTTTCTGCAAACACTTGTTGAAGCTTTGTTATCAAGGTATAGTCATCATCTGCACATTTTTTTTTTGCATATCATCTGCCATATTTTGTGCATTTTCATATTTGTAAAATAGTTTTTTAATTATGGTGTAACTCCCCCATTATTTGTTTAACTCCACCATTTTGTATACGCGTTTTTTAATTATGTGGGTAACTCCACCATTTATGAAAGAGCAACTCAATACATGGTGGAGTTACAATTTGTATGAGCTGGGGGGTTACAAAATACACGGTGGAGTGTAACTCCACCACACATGTGGTGTAACTCTAACTAAGGGTGTATGGAACTCCGTCATTTGTGATATGTAATTCTAATTAGCATCTAATGTGAAATGTAATCCCGATGTGAAATGTAATCTGATTAATATCGTGTGTAACTCCGTAAGGCATGGAGTGTAACTCCACCTACAATGGAGTTACACTCCGTGATTGATGGAGTTACACACCACCTTAAATGAAGTTACACCCGCTGTCAACTGGAATTACATATCATTTTTGCCAGGAGTTTCACAACCCTCATTGGGGGTAACTCAACCATATAATGTGGAATGTAATTGCTATTGACATTGTGTGTAACTCCATCATGTAAGGAGTATAACTCCACCTACAGTGGGGGGTACACTTCTCACTTGGAGTTACACACCACCTTAATTGGAGTTACACCCGCTGTCAACTGGAATTACACCACCTTAGATGGAGTTACACTCAAAATAAATTAGGATTCCACACAAATTCAGCAAGAGTTACATACCACATCAATTGGAATTCGTGGGGAGTACACTCATTTTTTAATCTTGGAGTTCCACACCACCTTATTTTGAGTTACACTTACATCTGTGGAGTTACACTTGAATTGATTAATTGTTAATTGTATGCTTACCATAAATTTTGCTGTGGCTGTAGATGTCTATTGAAATTGTTGATGAAGAGTATATTCCTACGGCGAAAATATCAGTCAAATGTCGCAGGAGGAGGGTAGTTGAGGTAATAGAAAAGCTGAATGATGCTCAGAGATCGGCTATGACGAGGATTGGGTTTGGAGGTATGCTTGAGTTGAAGTTCAAGCAGTATCCGTTAGGTCACACATACTTATTTTTGGACTGCTTCTCGGACGGGTCGTACGTTTTCAGAGCGCCTAACTCGAATGACTTCATGCTTACTAAACATGATGTACATGACTGGTTCCTCTTACCTCTTGGGCCTAACGTGCTTGATGTTATCCCGACCGGTTTGCACAAAGGCTCAACAAGTGATGAAAACCTTGCATTGAAGTCTCGGTGGAGAAGCATGTTTCGGATAACGGGTTCTAAAGCTCCCATCCCCTTTGGGAAAATCAAAGAGGCAATTGAGGCAGACCGAGATGGAGGAGATCAGTTTTGTCGGATGTTCGTGCTACTGTGTATGGGGTCATTCCTCGCGCCCACCATTAACAATGGTATTGATTTTAAGCTCCTAAGAGCAGTCGAGGATGTAGGTGCCATCCCTCGGTTTGATTGGTGCTCTTACGTGCTAAATGCGATGGTAAAGGGTTGGCAAGACTCTTTGACAAACAAGTCGCATGTCACCGGGTGTATCCCTTTTTTGATGATCACATACTTTCAGCGGTTTGATTTCCGGGGGGAGATTTCTCGCCATGACATCCCTCTTATCAAGCATTGGTACGAGTGTAGATTAAAGACTAGGATTGATGGTGAAGTGAAGGATGGTGGGTTAGGCCTCCAGCTATGGTCCCATGTGAAGTATCCTCGTTGTATTCGCGCAAACTCCAGCAACCAGCTGAACTTAATAGAGGGTCCTCCGGTACTTCGATTACCTGCGCCGCCCGTAACCAAAGCACCTTCGTCCAAGGTTGATGACGCAATCAACTCACCTTCGTCTAAGAGGTGCATTGAATTTGAACTACCAGAAGGTGTTAAGGACGACGAACAGTTGAAAAAAACAACTTTGGATGTAAGTGACATGCCATTGTTTCTTTGGTGATTTCAGTATTTTGTTTAAACTAAACGCTAATATGGAATTTTATTTCAGGATGTGCACGAACTATATCTGAAAGTGTAGAGGAATGCAGTGGTTTTTCATTTATGGTTTATGGAGGCTCTGACGAATATCAAACGTGTGAGTAAAGGGGGTTTAGACTCTCTGGGCCTTGTCCCATCGCAGTCAACACAAGAATTCTGTCAATGTGAGGAACTGCACAGATACTGTGATGGGGTGGAAAAAAGTTTGGAACGGATGAAGGAGCACGCTGCAAATGCACCTGTTCCGGTTAAGCAGTTGGTAGGGGAGGAGAGGGCTTTCACCGGAGCCAGCGGGAATGAGGGCGATATTGCCACTGTCAAATTGGATAGCGTTCTTGCTGATTTAAGGGAAAGTGGGATTGTGGGGGCTGATGGTGGTGACGCAACGGACGAGGGTGATGCCGCTGAAGTCTGTCATGAGACGGAGACGCCGCGGCTTGGTGATGATGGGACTGATTGCAACGATGGGTTGCACGCCTCATCAGCTCCAATCCCATCCAATGAACCAATTGGTAGTGAGTGCTTGTATAACACGGCTGAAATGGCGGAAATTATGGATCAGCCCAAGATGGATCGTCAGCTGTCGGAGGTGAAGGGAGATTCACCTCCAATCCCACTCAACGAAATTATTGGCAGCGAGTGTTTGTATAACACGGCTGAGATGGCAGAAATTATGGATCAGCCTGCGGTGGAGGCGAAGGGAGCGATTGTCACAGAACAAACAATTGCGGAAGATCTTGTTGGAGCAGGATACAGCTGTGAGGATGCAGCGGAGTGCTTATAAAAACTGAGGGCGGCTGGAGTAGTGGAGGCTGCGGATGCTGGTCAAGGGGGAAATTTGGCCGTTGAGATATACACCCCGCATTCTGACTCGGTCCATCATCCATTTCTGCTGCACTCCCCTCATGCCTTAACATGCATGGGTGTGGTCCCTGAAAACCTTGGGTGTTCCATCGAGTGTGGGTTGCCTGACCCTAACCAGAGTGCTGTGTCAGATTTTCTATGCAGCCGGAGTAGTATCTTATCGTCTGTCCTCAGACTGAGAAAGGATGTAATGGACTACGTGTTTAGTTCGTCTGATTCCGTGGACAAATCGTGAGTAAACATCTTTAGTCAAATTCTTCATTGGTTTTTAATCTAGTTTAGTATCGTTTTTAATGATTATTATACCCTAGGGAGCAATTGGTTGTTTATACGGACGTCTATGATGATTGAAAACACCTTCATTGAGTGTTGGGTTCTGTTGCTGAACATCTTGACGAATGCAAAGACGGCACCTGTTGCAAGTAGTCGTTGTTTCTACGGGCTAACACATACGGTAAATCTCATTCAATGGTATAATCATTGGTTTGATTTGTGTAATTATTTTTTGTGATTGTGTAATTCCATATAGGTGTATGTGTAACCCCACACTGTTTATATGTGTAATTCCTTAAAATACATTGTGTAATCCTTGTTAAACATATATGTAACTCCCATATATATCTGTGTAACTCTTAATGAGTGTATGTGTAACTCCCACATTATATCTGTGTAACTCTTAACAATTGTATGTGTAACTCCCATAATTTGGCTGCGTAACTCTTAACAATTGTGTATCTCCAAACACTAGTATGTGTAACTCCTTGCAATCACCTGTGTAACTCCGTTTAAGGTGGTGTGTAACTCTAAGTCAGTAGGTGTGTAATTCCATTCAACTATCTATGTAACTCCATTCGGTTTATTTGTGAAGGTCCTTTTTAATGTGACTCCATGTCATCACCTGTGTTACTCCATGTAATAACCTGTGTAACTCTAACTCATTGGGTGTGTAATTCCATTCAGCTAGCTATGTAACTCCATTTGGTTATTTGTGAGAGTCCTTTTTAATGTGACTCCATTTTATCACTTGTGTAACTCCATGTAATAACATGTGTGCAATTCATTAGGTGTGCAATTCTATCCAACTAGCTATGTAACTCCATTTCGTTATTGTTGAGGGTCCTTTTTAATGTGATGTGTTTGCCCAGGACATTGCACTAAGAATTTGGAATGCCAAGAAAAAAGGAGAGGAAGTAGACTTGAATGAAGAGCTGTTTGCAACCTGGAAGGAATGGATGAAAGTCTGTCCTACTCCCTTCAACCGTGATGCTGATATGGAATTTATCCAGTGTTGTCCAGCAACAATGATCACTATTGTTGTTGCTGCATCAACTTCTTATGAGGGCAGATAGAGTTCCTGGACAACCGTTCATACGAAGATGACCTTGAGGAGTTACCGTACGGTGGAATTGCACGATTCGTTGTATCTCATGACTTATGAGTTTTTTTCCTTTTATCTTGCAATGTAGTTGTCAGTCGGTCTTTTTTCATTTATGCCATTGTACTGTTTAATGATATTAGGCCGATGCGATGGGCGAGTACCTCGTGAGAGAAGGGGTAGAAAGGGGATCAAGGGTCAGCGACTTCAAGCTTGTCAATGTCCCGTTTAGTTGGCAGGGGTCTGGCCATAGTAAGAACGATTGTGGTGTATACTTAATGCTACACATGTTGCTGTACAACGGATCGCCGTTTGAATGCGGCCTAGGGGACATGGATAAGAATGACCTGTTCCGTGCTGAAATTGCTGCCATCCTTATACTCAGCGACTTCAACAGGTGCAGGGAGGAGGTGTTGCCGAGGGTAGTTGCCTTTAGTGAAAAAACAAGGGCGTTAGCTTCGTCATACACAACGCCGACGCAGAAGGGCGGCGAGTGTATTGCCATATTACTGACCAAGCTGCATCATCATCAGCGAGTTCGTACCCTCGACGGCCTCGAACTCGCCGTTTGATTGAAGCGAGGAACATGCTAAGTCACCAACTCCCAGTCTTATCCCAACAGGCAATGCGAGTGTATTGCCATATTACTGACGTTCTTAGGATGTACGACGAGAATCATCCAGCTGTCAGTGGTGCACCAGAGTTGCGCGGTTGGTGGGAGTTTCAGAAGGGTTTTTTTTACGGATTACCGGGGAAGTCCCCATGTATTTTAATAACATATGATATAAAATGTCTCTATTTTAATTTTGTGTTCCGTTTTTCTAATTGACGACGTTTGTTGTTTTAGTTTATTTAAATATACTAATATGCACTATTATAAAAAATACGTAAGTCATCTAGCATCACTTGTAAAATACAAATAAATGAATAAACAAGTCACGAAATAGTGTAATAACTCTCTATCATATCACTTGAGTCCAGTCTGACATGTCAGGAAATAGTGTAACTCTGAAACATAGAGTGTGTAACTCTATTACATAAAAATAAATAAACAAGTCACGAAATAGTGTAACTTTGAAACATAGAGTGTGTAACTCTATTACATAAAAATGTGTAATTCAATATTAAGAAACATATAACTCCTGTAGAGTCACATGTGCAACAGTTAGTATATTCTGAACACGCGTCTTTAAAACATGTGGAACTCCAATTCAGCCAACGTGGAACTCCTCAATAGTGGTTAGTGGAACTCCATTATATTGGTTGGTGGAACTCCAAAGAAATTTACCATGGAACTCTGTAACTGGAACTATTATAAGAAATACGTAAGTCATCTAGCATCACTTGTAAAATACAAATCAATAAATGAATAAACAAGTCACGAAATAGTGTAACTCTCTATCATATCACTTGAGTCCACTCTGACATGTAATCACATCAGGGTAACTCTGCAACACAGAGTGTGTAACTCTATTACATAAAATGTGTGATTCTATTTTAAGAAACATGTAACTCCTCTAGAGTCACATGTGCAACAGTTAGTATATTTTGGATGAAGTGGCTTGTAATTCTGAACATGCGTCTTTAAAACATATGTAACTCCATTTCAGCCAACGTGGAACTCCATTATGTTGGTTAGTGGAACTCCAAAGAATTTTATTCTGGAACTTTAACTGGAACTCCATAACAAAATTTAACTTATAACATCAGTAATGTAACTCTTCACGCAAAAACGTATGTAATTCCATATATAGCGACTGTGTAACTCCTGTACAACTAGTGTGTAACTCTTAACATTTTTTGCAACAGTCGGTACTTTAATTACTGTGGATCTCAAATTGTTAACACGTTTGGAACTCTGTCAAACTCTATCTGTAACTCTCCATTTACGAGTGTGGAATTCCAGTAATTGATTTTGTGGAACTCCAAAATATATTGTGGAACTAACTGGAACTCCATTTCAAAAACGTTGGAACTCTTTTTGCATATGTTTGTAACTCCGGTCTGTGAATAGCTGTAACTGTTCTATCATGTAATATGCAACTTCAATTTAACAGAAATACAATTAACACACCATCTAGTCTGATTCACTCCCTTCCTCTTCTTCTTCCTGCGATTCTTCACTGTCTGAGGATGTGTCGGCGGTTGGCGGAAGGCGTTCTGCAAACGAATTTGGGTAGTTTCGATTGTCATGGTGGGCCATTTGCTTGCAATCATTGCACATGCGCTTAGGTTTTGAGCTCTTTTCAACAGCTTTTGATCTCGAGGATGTAATTCTTTTCCCGCTCCCCTTGTTTTTGGCTTGATGTGGTGGCAATATCGTGGTCACCTCGTTGGCCGTGCAGCCAAGTAACTGCTTGATTTCTTGCTGCTTCGTCTGTTTGATCCCTAATGGCGATATCTTTACCCTAAAATCGTGAATTAATTTGGTCAAGCTCTCGATATCAGCTTTGTCTCGTCCTTGCAATATTCCAATTGTCTCATGGACCTCAGACCACAATCTTGTCATCTCGATTTGTCTAGCATCAATTACGTCCATTGAACTACAATCCTGTCTGACTGCGTCCTTTGTCCATCTTTGAGACACATACTCCAACGATATTGATTTCACGCCGTTGCTTGAGTAAATCCAAATGATGTGCCTACATATGATCCCAATGCTTTCGAACATGTTGCA
Organism: Silene conica; assembly: GCA_029255685.2. Lineage (NCBI taxonomy): Eukaryota > Viridiplantae > Streptophyta > Magnoliopsida > Caryophyllales > Caryophyllaceae > Silene > Silene conica. The sequence goes on from CM055318.2 coordinate 54,029,608, forward strand.
AGTGCATGTAGAATCGAGCGTAGTTGTACAACCAGTAGTAAAAACACAAGTCAGAGGGACTAATAATATCATATGTTTTCCAGTGGGGGAGTCACATAAGTACTGCACAGGAGTTACACACTCCCTGTTGCAGAGTTTCACTAATAGAGTTACATCAGATATATTTCGGAGTTACACAATCCCTACTACAGAGATACATATGTAATGCACAGGAGTTACACACTCTATGTTGCAGATTCACATATGTGTTGCACAGGAGTTTCACACTCCCTGTTGCAGAGTTTCACTAATAGAGTTACATTATATACATATTTCGGAGTTACACAACCCTATATGTTAATTTTACATAGGGTTACACATGACAAAAGTAAATTGAATAAGAACAGGAAATACCTGCTTTAAAGTGAACTTCAAAATTTTTCCCTCTTCCGCTATCCCTGACCAATGTTATGTCTCCTCCATCCCTCTCGATAAACCCCCTTGCACTAAGACCATTCATTGATTGTTTTACCTTCTCTTGGAACACCTCAAACATCGCATGCGTGTAAAGCCGCTCCCCGTGATGTTCCAGCGGAGAAAAAGTAATCATTTTTGTTGACGTATGTCTGTTGTCATTATCACATTTTTTCTGACTATATCTCTGGTGGTCTATAGCACTTGTGAAGCGCAACCAGAATTCGACCAACGTTCCGTACAGATTTTCGAACTTTTAAAAGAAATCATTCTCACTTTCTGACCTTTGCGTCGTCCTCATAACACCCCCCATGACGAGGTTTTTACAATGGGCCATCACCCACTGCCTCCTTAGAAGGTAAACTTGTTTGAACCAATCCACATCATTCGGATGGTGCTCCGCCATAATGTCACACCATTTACTATCAAAATCTTCCGGTTCTATAACTCTATCCCATACTATGGCATTGAGTTTAGTTATAAAGTCAGGATAGTCCTTGGTCGTACTCCCGTACTTAATCGGGACTTTGTTCATGATATGCCACATGCAAAACCGGTGTCGAGCCTGCTTAAAAACCCTATTAACGGATAATATGATCCCCGGGTCTTGGTCGGTTATAATATATTTTGGTTCTTTGTAGTCCATCGCGACCAAGAACCGTTCGAGTACCCAATCAAAATATGAATGGTGCTCCCTAAACACTAACGCACAACAAAAAGTCACAGAGCGCTTGTGATTATCAACGCCAGTGAACGGGGTAAAGACCATCCTATACTTGTTTGTCCCGTATGTCGGATCGAAAGCCACAGCGTCCCCAAACACAGAGTAGTTTCTCCTCGAAATCCCATCGCACCATATAACTTTGTCTAAGCTAGCGTCGGCAGCGACTGCGTAGTCGAAGAAAAAATCTTCATGCGCCTTCGCTACCTCCTATAAATGGTCTATGAACAACTGACCATCCCTCTCATTTATGAAGCACTTAATATCGCGATGGAAATTTTTGAAGTCGTTTAGAGTTGCACCTATGTTAGCGAACCCATTAAGAAGCTCCTTGCACATGTTGAACGTCCGTGTAGCTCCTATCTTCAGCTGCATATTAGTATGCAACATTAATTACAATATTTATCTCGTGTTCTAAAGGGAATTGAAAGGAAAGAGTTACGTACCCTTGAATTAGAAATTATCGTCTCCTTATGATACTTGTGCAATTTCCTCGACAATTTCTGAAACTCTCTATCTTTAATGTCAATGAGCGCATGATTGTGCCCTGCATGAAACATGTCCACTACCAAAAGCCCTTTGATTATTTTCAATCTCAGCCTCGCTTTACAGCCAATCCTGCTTATTCTTGTATTTATTTGCTGCTTCTCTTCAGTATTTTCTCCCTCATGTACGTCCCCTCCACTCGTTTGACTTTCTTTTTGTAGTATGTCGCTCCCTGTCTTCTACATACCAAAAGTTTCGACTTGATTGAACCATCACGCCGTCTCTTTGTCGTGTACTTACGAACATCAAAACCAAATGCAAGCGCGTACACCTTGTAGAAACTAGTTACCTCATCTATGTCATTGAACTGTTGCCCGATGAAGGGCGTAAACTCGGACTCAACTATTCTATAACACTCATCAGCTGCAACAATTCCTAATACTGCTGCAAATTCATGTCCTTCTACATCAGAACAGCCAACACCTGCAAATAGTTACACGCGAAAGTTATAGAGATATGAGGGGAGTGGAGTTCCAAATAACATAAAATGGAATTACATTATATTTGAGACGGAATTACACATCAAAAAAGGTGGAGTTACATTCATATAAAAGTGGAGTTACACGTCAATTTAGGTGGAGTTGCATTTAAAACTTAAGAGGGTAATTGGAGTTCCATTTAAGTTGTACTGGAATTACGTTCATGTTGAGGTGGAGTTGCATTTGTGTTTGCCCTTCAGACAGAGTTACACTGTCTTTGAAGTGGAATTACACTGTGTCTGAAATGGAATTACACTGAATCTGAAGTGGAATTACACTGTGTTTGCAATTCAGACAGGGTTACACCGTATCTGAATTGGAATTACACTGTATCTTAAGTGGAATTACGCACTTAACTTTGTGGAGTTACATTCATATACCAGAGGATAGGAGTTACAATTCACGATAATAGGAGTTCCATTTTAGGTACACTAGAATTACGGTCATGTTGAGGTGGAGTTGCATTGTGATTGCACTTCAGTTAGAGTTACACTATATCTGATTTGGAGTTTCACTATATGTGAAGTGGAATTACACTTTATCTAAATTGGAGTTACATTGTATCTGAAGTGGAATTACACTGTGTTTGCGATTCAGACAGGGTTACAGCGTATCTGAATTGGAATTACACTGTATCTTAAGTGGAATTACGCATTTAACTTTGTGGAGTTAAATTCATATACCATAGGATCGGAGTTACAATTTGCAAACACAGTGTAATTCCAATTTTATACGTTCAAACGAATTTATACTTGACCACTGTAGTTGGAACTCTAACTAGCTTCAAACGTAACTCCACCATTATGGACTCCTCCCTCACATGTTAATGGGTGTTACAATTTATATTTTACTACAATAATTATAATATTATGAAACGTAACTCTACCATTAAAAACGTTAGTTTTTCACATAACTTCAATAAGGAAGTAATCAAACGAAAATTCATACCTTCACCATTGAATGTGGTGTTTACTGTGTTGTTCATTCCTTGAATGTTCAACGTCGTGTTTGCCGTATTTTCCATTGTCAACGTTGGGTTCGTTTTTTTCGTTATGCAACAACGAAAGTGAAGAAGATGAACAAACAGCATGCAGTAGAAGAAAATATGATTATGGTAATTGTCGACATTGGGAATGTAATGAACAATTAACTACAAGTTTTTCTTTTTTTAAAAAATTAATTAACAGCTAATAGGACATTAACTGCTAGCTTTTGCATTAATTAACATCTAATGGGGCACTCTAATCTCAGCCATCTATTATACCTCATCTAATGGATGAAAAGAGCACTCTAGGACTTAACATAGGAGGTGGACTCATTTGAACTCCTCTCTCTCTCTCTCTCTCTAAATATATATATATAGAATTGGGATCATATGAGAACCACCAACATAATGAGAACCTTGAGAACTCTACCTTAGTGACTTTTTCAAAAATAATTAATGACATATTTGGATTCGTCATAGAATTTTATGACTAGAAAACATATTTCTTGGTCGAAAAAAAATATGCTAGTGTCGGAAATCGAGGCGAGATACATTTTATTAATTTTCATGCACGTACTACTGTTTTTCATGCACCTATAATTCTTTTTCATGCACCTAGAGCATGTTATTTCATGCACCTAGTAGTCATTTTCATGCACGTAGTAGGTTTTTTCGTGCATCTATAGCCATTTTAGTATACCTAATTGTATTTTTGTACATTAATTATATATTTTGTTAATAAAATCAATAAATTTTGTTTAACGATACTAAAGAATGTGTGTGAATAAACTAAACTAATGGTAAATGATCCATCAAAACTTTCGAAACGAGATTAGGTGGAGATTTAGTGAAGGTTCTCATGGTTCTCATTATAGTAGTGGTTCTCACCGGATCTTGACCCTACATATATATATATATATATATATATATATATATATATATAGAAATTGAATCATGTGAGGCATACCTCTTAGAGTGAGGCTGTTGGACCCCTTCAAAACCGTTAGATTTTAAAACTACAGATGCACTAGATATTGTCACGTATCTCTTATATCAATCCCCACCTAACACACGCGGCCTTCAATCATTATTACTATAAAAGAAGGATGAATTTCCGCTTACGTGGCGCAATCATGTCTCAGCGTTGGGTATTTCGAGCTCTCACATTCATCCTCAGAAATTTCAGTTTTGTAGACCAATCAGATTTACTCATCTATGCCACCTCATATTAATTTAATAATTTAATAATTTAATAATAATTTATTTATTATTAAATACAAAAATATGACCAGAATAATATCCTTCCAAATTTGACCAGAATACTATCCTTCCAAATTTGACCAGAATAATTTAATAATATTTAATAAATAATATACTATAAAATCATTCTCAGAATCATTCTCAATTTACCATAATACAATCAGATTGAGTCCATATGACTGCATTGGAAGATTCTGTCTCTGTTATTGCAAGATTTCCGTCTACGATTTTGCAATTGGAGTCATATCACTTGATTTTACATGGCCTTTAAATGTGTAATTTTGTTTCCCTGGCTCTGCAGAACAGATGTGGATTTGAAGGAAAGGGTGAAATTTGGATGGAGGACATTCTAAATCTTGGCATTTCGTAAGTCTGACCTTGCCTCTTTGGCTCTTTAGTTGCATATGTGATGCATAGATAAAATCGGAAAAGCAATTACTAACATGCTTGCTTCTCATAAAAATGTAGAAAAAATGTTGCTCTTATTATGTTCTATTATGTTATTCTTTTCCTGTTTTCGTCTTTTTTATATTAACATGCTACTATCCTTCTCCTTTCATACTGCATTGGTAAAATCACTGTGTTCTTTTCTTGCTTTAATATTTGTTCAAGCATTAAGCTTCTGAAATGAGTAAATTGACTGAAACTAGATAAAGCTTGGTTTAAACCAGGGAGGACATTCATACCACATAGTAGCATATACAGTATGAAATTATGAATGAAGCTTTTAATCTTTTTTCTTTTCTGTAAGAACTAAAATAAACTCAAGACTGAAGGCTTTTCTGCGTTACATTATTACTACGGAGTATAAAAGAAGAATGTATAACTGCATACGTGGCGCGCTAATATTCCACCGTTCACTTTTTCGCTCACTCACATTCACTCTCACAAAAATCAGTTTCGTAGACCAATGAGAACCCTCGATTTATGCCAAGTCATATATTTTTATGTATTATAATATTATATTATTATTATTATTATTATTATTATTATTATAATCATTCCAAGATTCTCTAAATATTATACCGAGATTCCCTACATATTATAAATATTATAATATTATACAAATAACAACCAATCAGATTATACTAATAACAAATCCTAAATATTATTCCCTACCTATCATTATTATTACTATAAAAGAATCTTGGAATTATGAATATATGACAATATGTGGTAACTGGTAACAACATTAGGCCTTACAAACCCTCACATTCACCCACACAAAACAAGTTTTTATCAGCCAATTAAATCCTTACAATTTTAACAAATCATTCTTGACAAGTCAGCCATTATTAAATATGGAATTTGCACCCATATTTTCATATAATGGGTTGTAATGTAACGTTTTCATACCAAATTAAATTTGAAATTTCAAGAATCCGACTCACAAAATGATTCTCGAATTATTTAGAGAATATAATAAATAAAGTTGCCTTTAATAGTCTGAAAATATAAATTAAGAATATCATTGAACATTTGAACATAATTAGGGGTTAATTAGGTGAATATAAAGTTCGAGAATCATTGAAGATAATTACGTTGTGAACTAATAAAGTTGCCTTTAATGGTTAGCCACATAGTTTCAAATTCGTACAAAATATGACGGGTTAATTTAAGAATGTAACAATACCTTAATAAATTGGGTTAATTTAAATTTTATTAAAAATATGACGCCCTCACATTCACCCTTACAAAACAATTTTTCCGAAAAATATAATACTTTGAAATTTGACAAGTCAGATTTCCTAATTGATTTAAAAAACGTGTTTTATCTATAAAAAAAGACAACGTAAAACAAGTCAGATTTTCTAATTTGCCTTTTATATTCTCTAAACAATTATTTAGAGAATATTAATTATTTAGAGAATATATAGAAAGATTTCGTATGATACATAATCGTATTATTTAATGACGGGTACAAAATATGACAGATTTAATGACGGGTACACCAAATATGTCTATTATTTTTCCAGCTTATTAGATTTGAGTTAATATTTCAATTTTCAACTACAATTTTCAATTAGATTTACCAAATAGAACCGAAGGCATGTCTAATACCACTGTCAAACTATCGTGAACCATGCATTGTAAAGAATTTTATTTTTTTTAAGCGATATAAATTTACTTTCTTAGTGATCCATGATGATTGACAAATATATTAATGTGGCATTACGAGGAATATAATATAGCTCCTATGGTATTTTGGAAAATGTGGTATATAATATGATATAATATATATAACTGAAATTATGTTAATGATTGTTAATATTTCTGAATCTGAATTAAGGTAACATAATATCCTAATTATACAGTTCCTGGACTATACCACCAAATGTACAATGTTATTGTACATCGGGGTTATTTTAGTCTTTTTCTTAATTATTTTTGAAAAAAAAGTCTGTAATCTCATTTTTCTCCATTTTCCTTTTTTATGTAACTTCTTCCCTATTTTTCTAACTCATCTTTATCCATCATCCAGTAATTGATTTTTCTCATTAATTATTATATCTCCATATTTCATTACATATTATGTCAAGGTAATTTTTTATTTTATTAGTCCATATTTTTTTACATCAGCGAATGTTGTTTACAAGGAGGTTTTCGAGAAACTGTAAGTTTTGTCCTAGATTATCGAATTTTAATACACCCATTTAATTTAGATTTCTACCTGATTATTTATTTTATTCATCCTATTTGTCCGTCAACTTAAGTTCTGTCACCAATTCAGCAAATACAATAACTTTCCAAATTAATCATTATTAATTATTTAATCTTTTTTTTAATCGTTTATTGTTTTTTTCTTATATATCTTATTCATTCATGTTATCCTAATTAATCCAAATATTTCCATCATTGGTAACAGATATTCTAAAATTAGTGTACCAGGAAATTCACCTTTTGACCGAACATATCTTATATGCAAAACAACCCCGTTAAAAATCAATTTGTTCGAATAAATAGAATTGTTATATAATGAAATGAATTTGCCTTTGTCATCTTTAAAAGTAAGTGTACACAACCCCGTGATTTTTCACGGGTGTGCAGATTAGTTATTTTGTTCATCGTATTTGTCCGTCAAATTATGTTCCGTAAGTAATTCATCAAAAGACAATAACTATCCAAACTACTCATTATTAGTTATTTAATCTTTTTTTAGTCGTCTATTGTTTTTTCTTATATACCTTATTCATTAATGTTATCATAGGTAATCCAAATATTATCATCATTACTAATAGCTATTCGAAAATTAGTGCACCAGGAAATTCACCTTTTCACCGAATATATCTTATATTCAAACATCCCGTTAAAAAAATAATTCGTTCGAATAAACAGAATTGCTATATATTGAAATAAATATACCGACGTCGTCTTCAAAAATAAGTGTACACAACCCCGTGATTTTTCACGGGTGTTACACTAGTTTACTCTAATTCAGAGTCCCTCACACCCTCTTCGCTTTCGCTGTCTTCCCTTTCTCCCTTCAAATCATGTTTTTCAGCTCATCTTCGCCGTTAACTCGCATTACATTCTCCATTTTATCACTCATAGTTTGATTGATCATCATCATCCTAATTTATTTTCGGATCTAGGTAATTTCGATCTCCTAATTTTCATTTTGATTCATCTAGATTTTATTCCGCATCCATCATAATAGTTTTTGATCAACTTATTTAATAGTAATATTAAGCATATAGAGCAGTCTTTGAGTCTCTTGTTATCAATCCTTTCCTTGATAGTATCTATTTGCTAAAAAACCCACATGGCCTCGTAATGCCTTAATGGAAGAACTTAATGGATTGTGCATAGTCTGCTTATGTATTCAGTGAAGGCAGTTTTTACTTTTACCTTGAATATCTTACTGTAGATGATTGTGTGGCTCTTTAAGTCAGGCAATCAGTTAACTTCTCCTTATTGCCATAGGAGGTGTTTATAAATAATAGTGAGATACTTTTCTGCACGATGGCTAAAAACTAGATTTAGAAAATGCTCAAGAGAGGAGTGGTCGGAGGATTATATGGTATTGTTGCTTTTAAGTAAAGAAATTAAATATCTGCACTGTGAATAGGAAGTGGTTCTTGCATGTAAAGGGTTTATCGTTTATGATCGAAGTGTGAAAATTGAATTTGTGATCCACGCATACGGTATGGCCGCAATCTAATCTTTAATTATCCAAGGATGAAAATAATGGTTGTCTGGTATTCACCTAGCCTTTTCCCCAAGTTTGTGTTTCTCTTTTATATTTGCAATCTACAGATCTTATGGTTGCCGGACTTTGTTAACATGTTTCAGGTTGATTCAGATGTGGCAAGTATTCCAGTGGAAAACATTTAAGGATCACTAGTCGTTGTTATCGCATATTCATTTGAGCTTTGATATTGATTACAATGAGCCTTTTTTCATCCCTGTTTGTGACTACCAAATCCCATAAAGGGATGAGTTTTACAAAACCAAAGAACTTGCAGTACATCTTTGTTCCCTTATTCTATTGAATTTCTTTTACAAACATTTTTTATTAGGATTATAAGTAAACCTGGCAAAATTGTCGATGTCAATTAAGGTCCAATATTCACGAAATAAGAAATTATAGATTCGTGCGTAAACAATAATTTTAAGCCGAGATTTCACGAAATAAGGTCCAAGTTTCACAAATTAAGGTCCTAGTTTCACAAATTAAGGTCCAAGATTCAAAAATAAGAAATTATACATTTCGTGAGTAAACAAACATTTTAAGTCGAGGTTTCACAAATTAAGGTCAAAGATTCACGAAATAAGAAATTATACATTTCGTGAGTAACAAACATTTTAAGCCCAAGTTTCACGAAATAAGGTCCCGATTTTACAAATTAAGTTCCAAGATTCACCAAATAAAAATTATATGTTTCTTGCGTAAACAAGCATTTTAAGTCGAGCTTTCACGAAATAAGGTCCTAGTTTCACAAATTAAGGTCCAAGATTCAAAAAAAAGAAATTATACATTTCGTGAGTAAACAAACATTTTAAGTCGAGGTTTCACGAAATAAGATCCTAGTTTCACAAATTAAGGTCCAAAATTCACGAAATAAGAAAAAAAATATACATTTCGTGAGTAAATAAACATTTTATGTCCAAGTTTCACGAATTAAGGTCTCAGTTTCACAAATTAAGGTCCAAGATTCACGAAATAAAAAATTATACATTTCGTGAGTAAACAAACATTTTAATTCCAAGTTTCACGAAATAAGATCCCGGTTTTACAAATTAAGGTCCATGATTAACGAAATAAACAATTATATATTTCTTGCGTAAACAAGAATTTTAAGTCGAGGTTTCACGAAATAAGATCCTAGTTTCACAAATTAAGGTCCAAGTTTCACGAAATAGGAAATTATACATTTCTTGCGTAAACAAACATTTTAAGTCGAGGTTTCACGAAATAAGATCCTAGTTTCACAAATTAAAGTTCAAGATTCACGAAATAAGAAAAAAAAAATATACATTTCGTGAGTAAATAAACATTTTATGTGCTAGTTTCACGAAATAAGGTCCAAGATTCACGAAATAAGAAATTTTACATTTCGTGCGTAAACAAACATTTTAAGTCTAAGTTTCACGAAATAAGGTCCCGATGTCACAAATTAATATCCAAGATTCACGAAATAAGAAATTATACATTACTTGCGTAAACAAATATTTTAAGTCGAGGTTTCACGAAATAAGATCTTAGTTTCACAGTTTAAATTCCAAGATTCACGAAATAAGAAATTATACATTTCGTGAGTAAACATATATTTTATGCCCAAGTTACACGAAATAAGGTCCCGGTTTCACAAATTAAGGTCGAAATTCACGAAATAAAAAATTATATGTTTCGTGAGTAAACAAACATTTTAAGTCCAAGTTTCACGATATAAGGTCCCGGTTTCACAAATTAAGGTTCAAGATTCACGAAATAAGAAATTATACATTTCGTGAGTAAACAAACATTTTAAGTCCAAGTTTTACGAAACAAGGTCCCGATTTTACAAATTAAGCTCCAAGATTAACGAAATAAACAATTATATATTTCTTGCGTAAACAAGCATTTTAAGTCGAGGTTTCACGAAATAAGATCCTAGTTTCACGAATTAAGGTCCAAGATTCACGAAATAGGAAATTATACATTTCTTGCGTAACAAACATTTTAAGTCGATGTTTCACGAAATAAGATCCTAGTTTCACAAATTAAAGTCCAAGATTCACGAAATAAGAAAAAAAAAATATACATTTCGTGAGTAAATAAACATTTTATGTCCTAGTTTCACGAAATAAGGTCCAAGATTCACGAAATAATAAATTTTACATTTCGTGCGTAAACAAACATTTTAAGTCCAAGTTTCGCGAAATAAGGTCCCTATGTCACAAATTAAGATCCAAGATTCACGAAATAAGAAATTATACATTACATGCGTAAACAAATATTTTAAGTCGAGGTTTCACAAAATAAGATCCTAGTATCACAGTTAAAGTTCCAAGATTCACGAAATAAGAAATTATACATTTCGTGAGTAAACATATATTTTATGTCCAAGTTACACGTAATAAGGTCCCGGTTTCACAAATTAAGGTCGAAGATTCACGAAATAAAAAATTATATATTTCGTGAGAAAGAAAACATTTTAAGTCCAAGTTTCACAAAATAAGGTCCCGGTTTCACAAATTAAGGTCCAAGATTCAGGAAATAAAAAATTATACATTTCGTGAGTAAACTTACATTTTAAGTCCAAATTTCACGAAATAAAGTCCCGGTTTTACAAATTAAGGTCCAAGATGAACGAAATAAACAATTATATATTTCTTGCGTAAACAAGCATTTTAAGTCGAAGTTTCACGAAATAAGATCCTAATTTCACAAATTAAGGTCCAAGATTCACGAAATAGGAAATTTTACATTTCTTGCGTAAACAAACATTTTAAGTCGAGGTTTCACGAAATAAGATCCTAGTTTCACAAATTAAATTCCAAGATTCACGAAATAAGAAAAAAAAAATATACATTTCGTGAGTAAATAAACATTTTATGTCGTAGTTTCACGAAATAAGGTCCAAGATTCACGAAATAAGAAATTTTACATTTCGTGCGTAAACAAACATTTTAAGTCCATGTTTCACGAAATAAGGTCCCGATGTCACAAATTAAGATCCAAGATTCACGAAATAAGAAATTATACATTACTTGCGTAAACAAATATTTTAAGTCGAGGTTTCACGAAATAAGATCCTAGTTTCACAGTTTAAGTTCCAAGATTCACGAAATAAGAAATTATACATTTCGTGAGTAAACATATATTTTATGTCCAAGTTACACGAAATAAGGTCCCGGTTTCACAAATTAAGGTCGAATATTCACGAAATAAAAAATTTTATATTTCGTGAGTAAACAAACATTTTAAGTCCAAGATTCACGAAATAAGGTACCGGTTTTACAAATTAAGGTCTAAAATTCACGAAATAAGAAATTAATTTCGTGAGTAAACAAATATTTTGTGAGTGAACAAACATTTTAAGTCTAAGTTTCACGAAATAAGGTCCCGGTTTCACAAATTAAGGTCCAAGATTCACGAAATAAGATATTAACATTTCGTGAGTAAACAAACATTTTAAGTCCAAGTTTCACAAAATAAGGTCCCGGGTTCACAAATTAAGGTCCAAGATTCACGAAATAAGAAATTAACACGAAATAAGAAATTAAACATTTCGTGAATAAACAAACATCTTAAGTCCAAGTTTCACGAAATAAAGTCTCGGTTTCACAAATTAAGATCCAAGATTCACAAAATAAGAAATAAAACTTTTCGTGATTGAACAAACATTTTAAGTCCAAGTTTCACTAAATAAGGTCCCGGTTTCACAAATTAAGGTCCAAGATTCACGAGATAAGATATTAACATTTCGTGAGTAAACAAACATTTTAAGTCCAAGTTTTACGAAATAAGGCCACGGTTTCACAAATTAAGGTCCAAGATTCACAAAATTAGAAATTATATATTTTGTGAGTAAACAAACAATTTAATACCAAGTTTCACGGAATAAGGTTCTAGTTTTACAAATTAAGGTCCAAGATTTACGAAATAAGAAATTAAATATTTCGTGAATAAACAAAAATTTTAAGTCCAAGTTTCACGAAATAAGGTTTTAGTTTCACAAATTAAAGGTCTAGGATTCGCGAAATAAGAAATTAAACATTTCTCGAGTAAACAAACATTTTAAGTCCAAGTTTCACAAAAATAAGAAAAGAGCAAAATAGATAATGTTTTAGTTAGCTAAAATATTTGGGCCGAAATGAAATGCTAGAAAGAGCCCATAATTTCCATCCCATTGAAATTAGTCTAATGAACATTGAAATCATGTGCAACCTAGGAAGGGTTCGGCGGCCTCACCATAATTAAGAGCCGGATCCATATATATATATGTGTGTGTGTGTGTGTGTGTGTGTGTGTGTGTGTGTGTGTGTGTGTGTGTGTGTGTGTGTGTGTGTGTGTGTGTGTGTGTGTGTGTGTGTGTGTGTGTGTGTGTGTGTGTGATATGAGTAATACATATTATGGAAAAGAGCAAAAATAAAATTACTCTTGCCATTGCATGCATGTGTGTCGTGTACTCATGAGAAGAAAAGAAAGAGTTTTCTTTTCATTTTTCTATACTAGTTGTTACTCCGCGCGCGATGCACGCGGAATTCCAAGGGACGTGATCCATCATCATGTTAATATTCATAGTTTCAACATTTTTTTTTTGTTTGGTTTTTGATATATTGAATGATTAACATATCCCAACAGAACGAGAAGTGGATTGTAAAATTGATGTTGTCACGTATTTGATATTTGCGTTTGTGAAATAACCGTTGCGCACATGATCCACCAAATTATCCGTATAATAATTTTTGGGTGAATTGATAAACACTACCTACATAAGTCGTATTTTTAACAATTACTATGAACATAGTACTTTGTGTAAATTATGTGAACATAACTAAGACATGTATGTAATGTAGGAATAGTCTAGATGAAAACATATTTATAATAGATGTCTCATTCGTTAGATGTTGAAATAGGACTTTCTCAATTTTTTTGATTATTTCAAAGGTATCATCTTTAGACTTACACAGTTTGTATATGGATAAAGTATAAATTGAACACGAGTATAGCATATTCAAATGTACCAAATCGCGTTGCAATTTAATATATGATGATACGTAACATGTTTATTCTCATTTCTTTTCCGTTGTTATTCAAGAAAAGTTTCAACTAATAGTTTCTGACTACAGTACTTCAGCTTACTATTAAACATTATTACATTAACTTCATTGCTTTTGGCGTACTAATCTGATTTGTAATATGCGACAACAATTGCAAAGTTGTGTTTATAACTTTTGTACATTGTGGAAAGCTCACGTTTGGGGTGTCAATTTGATCGGTTCCTTTACGTTTTTGAAGGGTGCCAGCAGTAAAGAAGTACTACAATGTTTGGTTCAGGACTATACAGCAAACTATGACCCACACTATGGAACCGGAAGACACAACCAGAAAAGAGGTCATCACAATACCACAAAATAGTTATTACAAGATGTACACTTACATCCTCTTGGAGAAGCCACCGAATTGTACTAATAAAGTTTCAACTATTAGTTTTTTACTATATTGGTTCAGCTTAGAATTTAACATTATTACATTAAACCTACCATTTTCGGCATACTAATCTGATTTGTAATACACGTCATCAACTGTCAATATATTAAAGGGGCCATCGTCATGGACAGTTGGATCATCGATATCTCTGTTTCCCTCCATCCAACAATAATGGTAGATATACCTTGCGTCTTCTGTTGGTAAATCAAGACATTTACATTCGATCGAAAACACGCGACCCCATCTTGATCTGACTATTAACCCCTCTATTTCTTCTTTCTTCACCTGGCTCTTATAATCAGCCGTCATCTTAGATGTATCTTTTCCAACTGCAAATAAAGAAGCCCACTTTCTGCACACTTCAGACACACTACGTTTGTCCTGATGATTGAGCCTCTCAAAAATGCTGAACATTAGCTCATCAGAACTGAACAATAGATGGTTAACTCGTTCGCCTATTGTTGTCTCTTTTAGCACATAGTGTGTCTTGAACAATGATTTAGATCTGAATTGCTCCTTCTTCCACCGAAGGTAGTCATTCTCAAACTCATGCTTGTCTTCTTTGTTAAAGTAGTGAACACCAGTACAGGACGGCATACCTATTTAGCTGTAGAAAACATACATTAAAGCTTAAGACTTTATAGAGTATAGACTGAGATTTAGCTTAGTTCATTCCTGTGTTTATGAAGGGCGTCATATCTTACCAGCTTCCTAACATGACTAATACAAATAAGTGATACAAATATGCAATTTGGTCGCAATTCACTCCAAATCGCCTATGACTACCACATTCGAATAAAATTGATAAAGAGGTAGCAACAACAGCAACACGGCACTAAACTACCAGATTTCTAAAACGCCAAAATATGAATTAGCAGTACAACTAAGAGTTTTCGTCTTAATAAACTAACTGGCAACTATGAGTGTCATACTCCTTCCAATCAAATCCATTCAAGTAGACCTACGAATGATGCACTAAACTACTAATAACAAAAATCAAATAACTCAAAGCAATACATATCTTCAGGACATAATGACAATTATATCAGCATTATTATCTTAGGCAATGCGACTAAATGCCATAACAATTCTGAGTAATTGAAAAGTTGGTTAAATGCCATGTTTCAGTCATTTGGAAACAACCCATCCATTGAAAACAGAGGGGAGATGTTGCATACGTCCGAACCCCTATAGGGGTACACGTCATTAAACTTTAGCTTGAGACTCGATATTCGAATCAGTCATCGCAATTTGATTGATTTTAGTAGTAACCTTTTGTGTTGTTCATAAACTTGAATGGTTAGGTGTTGTTGATCTGCTTAAGCTTTGCATTACAATGTTGTTAACACAAAAAAACCCTCAGTTTCCTCGTCCTCACCCCTGACCACCCTCACCCCCTTCTCCGTAAGAACCTACAATTGTCAATGCTATGCAATAACACCCAAATTCATGCTATCCTACTTCTTTGCTCTGACCCTTCCAAATTTCCCTGAAACCCTTGTATACTCACAATCAGAAGTACAGATCCAGTAGCCATACACATGCTTATATTGTTTCCTACTGTCAATGCTGATCATCACTCATATCTCAGACATAGGTATTAAATTCCTTTTTTTTTCAGCAATTAACGTGTTTATTAACATCAACATAATTTCAGTGCAAAAGTTAATCCAGACCACAGCAACTCAATCAAGGAACATTAAAATCAATCAAACTAATCAAGCTAATTAATATTTCTTAACATAACTATCCTAATATATAATTTGTACTACAAATAATGTTTGTCAACATATAATCGTATCAATATGACAATTGGAGTTCAATGTACAATTAATTAATTCTCTATTTAGGATTAAGTACATTTAAATCCTAAAAGCATACCTTGATTGGGACAGATAAATGCAGGAAGACTGTTACGGTGTTTTGGAGGTGAACGAGGATTCGTCCAATGGTGATGAAGGACGTTGTTGGCAAGGGTGTTTGTTTTTTTAGTCTGAGAACTGAGGATGAGACAAATTCTGGAGAAGATTAGATGCAAAGAGGGTATAACAATGGGGTTTTGGGTTGTATAAAACGTACGTTTATTAATTTATCTATTAATTAGTTATTTTTACCGGAAACTGTTCATTATCTGTTACGGATTTGTAAATTGAATAGTGTCGGAAAGAGGAAAATTGGTTATTTGTGAGATGAGACGGTATCTATCACAAACCTGTGCCATATACTGCTGTCACAAATGAAGTTTCACGTTTATTAATTTATTTAATATACATCAATTTGAAACAATGAACAATATACATTATTTGGTAATTTATAGGAAGTCTAATGTAAATTTGACATTGGTAATTTGGGTATTTTTAGAAAGTTCAATGTAAATTTAACATTGGTATTTTGATTTCTCAAATTTAATTAAACATTTTTAAAACACATTAAGTATATGGAAATTTTACGACACCAACATTATATTCTTCTGATGATTTACCCAAGACCGTAGTTGTGAACCTAAATCAAGGTTCTTTAGTCAAGAGCGTGAAGTTTCATCCTCCTACCAAGAAAGCATATTCCTTTATGATAAAACATCTTACACAGTTCAATGGTATTTTCAATAATTTTTTTTAATAACTTTTTAAAACTTGTGTACAAAAGCATATACTAATATGCACTTTAAATATTTACGAAAGAAGTAATAATTTATGACCCACAATCTTTGACGTAATAATAATGATTAATTCAAAGTTTCAAAAAGAGGAAGTACGATAATAATGGGGCGTAAAAAGGAGAAAACAAAAGAAAGTAACAAAAATAAGATAAAGTTAAACATAAAACTATTTATTAAGTAGCACGATCATGGAGCACCGCTCTATTGTTAATATGAAAGGGTGGTTGTACCATCATAACCGTTCTTTTGGTCTAATCACAAACATCGAACATTACCCATTTGAAGGAACCTTATGCAACGAAAGAGTTATGTTTGTAACAATAATATCAAATTGTTAACATGTTTAATAAGTATACAGGGTATTTGTCAGGTATTAACTCTTATAAATTTGAAGATTTCTAATTGTTGTACCCTTTAGGTTTTGTAATTAGGTATTCTCTATTTTGTCCCAAAAGACGGTAGATTGAATTTCGATTTCATCGATACTAAAATTGTAGTACAAAGTTATCCCCAAATGGTCAGAGGGATCAACACTAAATGTGGTCAAAAGGAGAAAGGAGATCATTTTAGAATGCCGGAGTTAATGTACTTGTATTAATTGAGCCTGTTAGATTAAGTTGATTAGTCGTTTTTTTTCTTTTGACGTGAAATAAGTATTATGATGTTATGGTACGATTTTGTGTTTGTGCCTGGTATGGTACTACGTAGTAGGGCAGAGTATGGATCGGTATTTGATCCGAAACCCTACTTTGGATCGGGTGTCCGATCCGAAAATCCAAAATTTTAGTATCCATGATCTGACCCAAAATGTTCGGATTTCCGAAATATAGTATACAAAACTATCCGTAAATTTCGGATTAGGTGTCCGATATCCGATCAATGTAAATATATATTGTCAAAACTGTAATTAAAAAGAAAAAATGTGGGTTTGTGAATGTGGAATTGTTGATTATTTGTTTTGTTAATAAAAAGAAATTAAACTCTATAGTTTTGTAGACGAGAGTTATTTACGATTTTGTGAATGATGGTTATTGAGTGAGATGAAATTCGCTAGTTTTATTTAATATTTATGGATCAAATATCGTATATGGATCAGTTATTACACGGATATCGGATATACGATCCGATATTTGATATCCGATCCAATAACTTCCGGATATCGGATATCCACATTTTTAAGCCACCATCCATATTTGATCCGTTTTCCAAATATTACGGATACGGGTATCTGAACCAAGCTACTTTTCGGATCAGATATCCATTAATTCGGAACAGATACGGATCGGATGTCGGATCAATTCAGATCATCGGATTTTTTTGCTCAGCCCTACTACGTAGGTGAAGTTTTATACATTTTTTTTTCTTTTTAAATTCACACACGACCGTTAATTGGAAGAGGTGTAGTTAACTAAAATAATAAAATAGACTAATCCACATTTAAGGTCTATTTAGACGGTGTAGTAGGTTAAGTTAGATCATGAATTTGAATGATACATTTATTGTGAGAAGGATAAAACCGTATCAATTTAATCTGTTATTATACGAAGTTACGAAACATATGGAAATTACGTGTATAAAGGTAATGATTATGTATTACGTAATCACTAAGCAGCTAAAACAATATGCCGTCTAGCATGTCACTCACTCTTCCCTAAACTCTTTGATTTAACCCAACTGTATTACATAATTACTACCACTAACTTTTACCTTCCAATCTTCATCATCTACACACCAAAACTTCCTGCACATTTACCATGAAAAATTCCTGTGGAGAAGTAATGTACTTTAACGTGGATGATAAACCAGAATTTGTTAATGAATATGTTGATTGGAAAAAGAAACAGTTTCAGTCGACGGCCCTATTTACAAAAGCAGTTGTTGAAGAGCAAATACCCTTTGGCAGCAGGCCTCATCACCCATTTCTCAGCCTTCCAGAACTTACTGATCGTGTTTTCAACAGACTTGATAGACAGGGGAAAAGGAACATGGCCGTGGTATGTAAGGCATGGGCAAGGCTGTATCTTGTTGGTACCGAAACGGGTAAAGTTCATCTGGATTATGATCATGAACTTGTGAGGGAAAATCGGGGGAACCAGATATGGGTGTCCAGAAATCAGAGGCTGGTGTCGATTACTTGTTCATGCAAGCCAAAGAAGTCCAAAGTTAAGAAGAGGAAGGGATGTTACAGAAGAGGCAGCAGCTCGAAGGATGTGTATGTTGAGAAGTCTGGCAGCGAGGGGTATTATGACTCTGATTGCTGAGCCTGGTAATATACTTTCCCGTAAACTTTATGAATAAATATAGGCATTAGAATCTAGTAATGTATATTATTATGTTTCTTCTGTGTTTATGGTATCTTAATTTCTACTCTGGAATATGCTTGAGAAGAGCATGTGATATAGCTTATGTGTGTTTTCTTATTAGTTTCGCCAGTATACAATCCTATAAATTAGTACAGTCTCAGATGGTGTTGGGGTTCGTTTAACCCAACCAAAAAAACTCAGAGAATATATAACAATGCAGTTTGTACTATCTCCATCTCAATCATTTGTTTACCCTAGATAAAAATACCCCTCATAAAGAATAAATGAAGCCTACCCCAACTTGAATGTCCTGGTTGCCAGTTGTAGGCGGAGACGTACGAGGAATTGGGATAAATGCAGGTGTTGATGGTGCTATTTCATTATACATACTGCTTAAAGGGTTCATAATTGAACATAGTTAAGCTATATATACCTAAGAGTGTTTATTTGTGACATAACTATCACCAAAACAAGCAGCGTGTACATAATGGTCAGTGCAATATGTCGTTGCTATTGATATGTCCGATAAGTCAACAGGGTTGTAGTTAATGGTCCGCTACCCCGATAGTTACCAACTTTCCGTCAGCAACATAACACTTCTTATTTCAATGAATATGACAACACCGTCTAAAACAGCACATAGATTGACGTAATCGTGAAGGTACAAAAGTTACAAAACGGAAACACAGTACGACTACAAGCAACCTCAATACCCAACAGCCACAAGGGGTTAACAAAAAACAGACTATTGTCATAACAGTAGCCTAACAACATGAACTTTCTAACATAAGTAGATATTGGCAGCAGGCATACGCCAGTACACCAAATAACATGTAAAACCTGTTTTACCCAAAGCAAAGGCAAACATACAAGCCAGAACACACTAACAAAAACAATGGTCATCTTCAAATCTGCGATATCTGGGCCAACTCCCATCTCAGTTCCCGACTTAGAAGAAGTGACCTTGTTGGCTTCACCTGAATATAAAACTCACTGTTCTTCCAGTGGTTTTCCACCTGTGACAGATATCATTCCTTCTCCTGACACAGGCATTAAGGCAACATACATGAAGATTTAATATAGTAATTAAATAATATTCACTGAACAAACAGATTATGACTAACTGACCAAGAAGCTCCCGTACAGTGTCAGAAGCAGTGCAGCAATTACCTGTGGAAGCATTGAGAAGAGAACACCCGCTTCCACATCAAGAAGCTTCTCTACATTATCAGTCAGCGCATTGAAACTACACACGCCAGTTTCATCCTTCACATCTAGCGCTACCATTAGTCTGCAATGATCAGAAAGTCAGTACGGACAGTGTAAATAACGTACGCAAGCTGCAGAACACAACTCCATTACCTAGGGGAAACCACTACATTCTCTCGTATGCATGCATAACAATTGTAGGAAACACCCAATTCTTCATAACCACCAGTACCACAGTTACTACACTCGGTGTAGTATTGGATATTTCCCTTATTAAGCCTGAGAAGATGCACACATAACCAATGACGCTCTTCCTGCAGGACGTCGCTCGCCTGATAGACCAAAAAGTGCATAATCATACTCAGATAACCAGCAATAAAGAAGTATTACAATTTTTGGTTTAGGACAATACAACATATTATGGCACACACTGTGTATTCAAAAGACACAAACGCGAAAGAGGACATCACAATATCACAAAGCAGCTATTAGAAGATGTACACATACATCCTGTTGGAGGAGCCACCCAATCGTAGTAATTATCCGCTCAGAAGCTGGACAGCGTACATCACAAATCTGACGATGTTTATTAGCCAGATGTTCATAGCAGGAATCTCCCCTGCAACAACTCATTAATGGCCTAATTCTCACAGTACTCAATAATACCATAAACGTACATCAGCAAATCAGACCCTTACCAGGTACGCAACATATCAGCCTCTTTTCCGTCTGGGACGAGGTTCACAAGCGTCTCTTTCGTAGAAGAAAGAGAAAAACCTAACCAACAACAACATACATTAGCATCAGATAAGGCCTTAAGCGAAGGTACACAGTCATATGTAGCATGATTAGAAGCATGAAATATCGTTCCGGCTGCATGCTCTCAGATTAGAGAAACTGATAACAGGGAAGGATGTTCCATTAAGTTCCAAGTTTCTGCACTGTCGCACAACAGGTCTTTCCCAAACAGTTATCATCATAATTTTCTCAGAGCTGCATACACAAATTTTGAAGATCTTAGTACACAAGCCAACCACAAGAATCCAACAGATAATACATCAGCTAGATTAGATATAAATTCTGCGTTCAAAGACCATACCTTGTATCAACAATGTAAATCTCAAACAGCTCACAAGTATTACCAGCCAGCCTTGGTTTTTGACATATCCGATCAACGAACACAACAATACCAATCACATCTGTACACAAATCACGCTTAAACCAGCACACGCAATACATATCCAAAGAACGAGTAATCATTCTTATTAAAAAAGTGACCGACCATAACATTCTTCAACTGAAAGCCTCTTTGGTATACTTGCAACAGGCACGTACCGAACAGGATCAAAGAGCTGCCTACCACACACCGGCCGAACAACAGTTTCGCCGTTGAAAATAAGTTCATAAACTTGACTATCATGATCGCTCCAACACTGACCTCCAACAACCCTAACTCTAGCATTTGTAATTTAATACTCGACCTGATCATGCATTACATCGCCAAATAACTCAAGTTCCTCATTATGAAAATGCAGTTCTTAGCCTCGCACCCTTTAGAAACATAAATGAACCAATCAAATTGTCACCAAAACGTTAGATTCCCATAATGTAGAAAAACTGTAAACACAAGTCGCAATTGTTAACAGCAACATAGAACTCTGAACAATTATCTACGGCTAATGGAGAAGTACATATACCGTGTGTTCTCAAATCATACTGCTTTTTTTTCAATCCCTTTAACATTAAAAAAGAAACCACAAGTAATAACGACAAAGAAAGCAAAATACTTACAAAACTACACAACCCATCAGAACTACGCAATGTCTACCCACAGGCTCGCAGACAACAGAAACACACGAGAACAATAACGTAAATTAAATACACCAACTTCCGGCAGACTACATCCACTGTATACACAACCCATGTTTATCCCAACCATATGACACCATTAACACACAGAAGCCAATACACATCGCAGAACTCAAATTCCTTACACATAATACTTTAATAATCAAACGAAACATAAATTTGGTCCCGCAAAACTCCCCACCCCAGCACTCACAAAAGCATATCAATCACAATACTATGAAACAATTCAAACAGGAAATATTCAAATATTATGACCATATAAACTACAATACCTTCTCATCCTCGAATGTTAACAGTTCACATTCGAGAGGATGCGCAGTCAACGAACCATGTATGCTTATCTTCTCTATTACCCTGACTCTCAGAGAATATACACCATCCCTGCCTGCAAGTGACCTCGCACATTGCGACACTTGTTTCATGATGTCCTATACAACAAGATGCAGTTAACTCACATGATTAGAATTAGTACATGATTTGAATATTGTTCAGCATCAAACAAGTTAAATAAATCAGAGACTAATACAAACCTGAGAGAGTGTTGTTATAATGAAAGTAAACATACCCAATAAGAGGAGTTATATTAGCTTGGGTTGCTTGTAAAGTGGGTTAAATGATTTAGCAAATTCACAAATAAAATAATAGTTAGTACTTTGACAGTATGGGCTAACTGAAATGTTACTGTTTACACATTACCTACACATGCCTAGAAGCTAAGAACATGCACTCTAAATACACAAAATCAAAACGAAATATTTTCATCTACCACCCACCACAGAAATCATGAATAGATTACTGTACTCGATTACTCTAGGATAAATGCTAAATTACAAGGTTTAGGAACATGTCCATCCATGTTAATGAAATCGTAAATAGATAAAGAGTACCTATAACGAACTTACTCAGACTGCTCCTCCCCTTGTTATTATATAATGTTGGATTAGTCTAAGTTTTAACCATGGCAGTAATGATATCTCTTCCTTAAACAGTAACTAAGTAAAAAACAATGAAGAACTTATGATCCACAGGAAATGAATGGTAGATCACACAATATTAACAGTAATACACTAAAGATTTCGAAATATATAGAACCATTAGTACATATCCAGGAAGTTAATAAACAACATTTAGAGATAGCTTATCCCACAAATTAGTACATGTAGTCCACCATCCGCAAATCATAACAGGATGCCTGAAAAACAGCAGAAACTAAACTGGGACACCAGTAAGTGCAAAACAGTACTACATTACAAGACTATAACCGATCTGCATAAGTGCTCCATCTTCTCTAATCAGTAGACCAACCATCAGAGGAGGAAATAGTAGGCCTAAAAAAGTCTTCTTCGAGATAACTGTAATATATCTCATATATATCAAGCGCATCGAGGGGTCCGGCGAAAATTTCACCAGTAGCCATACATAAATGATATATAGTCATATGAGGGACAATTGATTCACATCGTTTGAAAAACTCGATAACTTCCTCCTCTATAGTGGTCAGCTCTCTCCGTTTAATATCCACCGATTCTGATTATAACAGAGAAAATTCAATAAGACCAATATTTTATTGGCATAATTAAAAAACGTAAATCAAAGATAGCAGCAGTACCTTCAGTCACCTGCTCATCAGGTATTGGTGGATGGTTATTCCGGTAACGAGGACCCATCATCAACTCTAGCGAAACAAGCCGGAAGCCATCCCGACGAATCAAGCTCCATATAACATCATTGTTCATGACAACCATCAAGCGATGAAACAGAGGACCGAAACCGTTCACAACTTCATCGATTTTATATTGTAGAAATCGTACCTCATCAACATTATTCAAAGGCATAGAGTAGATTAGAAGAAAAAAGAACCGAAAAAGAAGGAGAAAACAGAAGCCAGAACTGAAAAATAAATGCCGTAAAACAGGGGATGAAGTGCCTTTATGTGAACATCACAAAGGAAGAAGACAAACTGCACACTATTCATCACGCTTGATGCACGAGAACACTGCTCTACTGTTCATCCTGATGAGGTTTTATGCACATTTATAAGGGTTATAGATAATGTACACTACCACATCCTATGCACACTAGTTCATTTTTTATGAACACTTAGTCATTTTTGATGGTCAAAAATCCTCTCATCCAACAAATTCTCTCTAATTATTTTGTGAGTTCAAAATAATTAATATTACATCCTTTATACTAGAGTAGTATTTGTAATATTATTATTAAGGCTATTACTAATTATAATAAGATTATTATTAGTGGTATTTTCGGGTATCATCTTGGGTGCAACTAAGGAGGACTTCTATACTTGGAGTCTCGGATTTCATCCCTTAATTATAGCTCAAGAACAGTTTTGGTAGGTGACCAAAATCGTGCCCTATTGTGCCATTTCCGCAATGTAAGGTTTCGATTTTATCTTGCATGCATAAGGTCCAAGTTTTATTTTACGAGTTAAATAAAACCCTATCATATAAAATATGATATAATTTCTTGAAATACGATTTCCTTCAATATTTATTTCTCGTCTACACTTAATTTCTATTTTTTTTATTTAAGTTGTAATTTTATTTAAATCCTATTTGTGTTATATTTGTGAGTAATTACTAATATTTTCTAATCTTTCAAAAACTCAAATTATATGGACCAAAATATTACCTTACTAATAATATTTATATTTTGTAACTAATTAATTAGTATTTACTAATATTAAAGTTACGTGTAATACCCGTGTTTTATTTATGAATAATTGGACCGAGTAAGGAGAGTGTTGGGCTCGGATTTTGGAGTTAAGAAACCGAGTGAACCACATAACCCTACCTTACCCTAACTCATCTTTACGTAACCCATCCCCCTCCTACTACCATTCTCCTTCATCGTTGCATTCATGAGCATGTCATATGCATTGGTTATTGATTGGAGATATGGAATGGATACTGTTTTGATATAAAGCCCAGGGCGGTTCTGCAGACCAGGCATGGTGTCTTCAGCTTTTATGCTGGTGTTTAAATTTAATCAGTTTTATATAATGTACTCCGGTTTGTTTTTACTATGTTATTCACTACCACGGACAATCCAACATGGTAACAATTCCTTTTATTTGAGAATGTCTTGCTAAATGCTCTTAAATAAATGAGGTGTTACAACTGCTACTTTTGTGATTGAGTCATGTTAAAAGGTGGATGCATGTTGTTGCAGTTGCCATATCCCATACGGTTATTGGGCAACGATAATTGTGGATTGAGCCCAATGATTGTTGTGGAGTTGTGGTGCTGGTAGCTTTTTGGCAACCCAAAACAAAAAGCCCAAAGCCTAAAATTGTAAAACATCTGACGCCGGCCACTCTAGTCTAGTCTAGTCTAGGCTCTTCCTCTCAAGTCTCAACACTTGTATGCGCCGGTCTATCCTTCTTCCTCGGAATCCTCACTCCCTGACTTCCTTCAACACAATTCTACACTAGTAGTAGTAGTAGTGGTGTTTAACAAAATGAGTTCAACTACAGCCATTTCTATCTCCTTGCATTCTACACGCCACACATTTCCAGCTACCCACCACTCTTTGCGCCGGAATTTTCTGTTTCCCACTCCGCCAATCCCTCCACGTTTAAGATACACCTCCATTACAGCCGCCTCTGCCTCCTCGGGTCGTACTCGCAGAGCCTACCGTCAGTCTCAATCCCAAACCCCGCCTCCTATTGCCTCTGTTAAGGATTTTGCCACTGCTCTTGCGCCTGCCGGAGTAGTACTCGCCCTCTCTTTCGGTCATTCTTCTTCTTCTTCTTCTTCTTCTTCATTGTCAATACTCAATTGTCAATTGTGAAAATGATGATATTAGATTTGGTTGTTGCCATTCAAAAGATTGTTAGGATCAATTTTCAGAATTAGGGCATATCGTACATCATTTCTTCTTATTCACCTACTTGGGAATTAAGTCTTGTATGTAACACAGTAAGCCTTACTGAATTATAGGGTTATCTTTCTAAGGGATTACTATTACTATGGGAATGATGTCAATCATTGTCCGAGTTTGCCATGATTTCATACGATACCAGACTATTTTCACGGAACTAGTAGAGACTCTCAAACTGTCGGTAGCATGCTTCTTACTTTAGCCTTGATGTCCATAGACCCTCCAATGTAGTTGGATGATTATTTCCCCTATTGCTTAAACCTATTTGGACTGTTAAGACTAGTCTTAGACTCTCTGTCCAAAGTCTGAACCAAGTGTTTTTATACTCACTTTGTTGCTTGTTCAAAGCGAGTTATGTGCTCATAGATACAACTTGGGCATACTAGTTGTATCAAATGTTTGCTGAATACAGTTCATAATATTGCAGTTTTTGCTCCTTATTCCATTTGTTGCGTACAAACCTCGTATGAGAGAAGCTTAGTGCCAATTCCCATTCAGGGTTTTCGTTTACTTTATCTTGACGCGCTGATGATCTATCATAGGTACTAGCTTTGAGGAGATATTTAACAAGGTTCCAAATTTGAGCTTTGATTTTAATCGCACACCAATAGTGCTTTTTCAAGATTTTCTATACAGTTAGTAATTCCTGCTTGAAAGGAATACCTTTTATCCTTCTGTTTTCCTTTTGTTTAGAATGATAGACCATAAGTTTGGGAGGAGTCAAACTTATTTCTGCATTACATTATTTATCATCATTAGTGAGGGTGTATTCAAATTCCCTACACCATGTTCCATCTTTTGTTTGGCTTGTGGTGTGTTGGACCTTGATGTGGTGGTTAAGGTCTGACTGGTAAAACAATCATCTTTCTAAATAATAAAGCATGTTTGTGATCGACTGATCTTAATGGCTGAACGTAAATTGTATCTACAAGTACCTCTCAATTCCCTTATAGCTAAAAGTGATGCACAATATTTATGGGATAGTTAGACCAGAGTTTTGTTTATTTTCACTTTAGTTGCATGTAGTCCACATACATTTGCAAAAGCTTTGGTACTCATGGATGTTAACAGCTCAAATGAGTTCACTAATTTTTTTTCTTTCAGCTTACAGTTCTATGGAAGCTGGTTGGTAAAGTCGTTTTGCAGAAGCTCCAGAAGTTTACTACTGGAGAAAATAAACCTTCTACCCCTGCGACGAAGTGGTCATTTGCTCCTGGCAGTAACTTCTTTAAAAATTTAAGCCAGCCGATTGAGAGAGATTCGAAATCGAAACTTAATGACTTTGCTAGGGAACTGAGGTCATTCAGAATTGTGGATATGTCAGGTGACGAAATTATGCATTTAAACGCGTACGATCTCTCCTTTTTTCAAGGAAATGCATATTATAATGCAATGTTCTACCACCATCCCAGGATCGGTTTTTTGGGTTCTATAGCGTGGTTGCGCAAAAGTTCTTTTTCTCAAGCCTCTTTGATCTGTAAACAACTAAGCATATTGATAATCTTTCTTATTTTTGCAGGTCGTAACTTCGGTGATGATGGTCTGATTTTTCTTGCGGAGAGCTTGGCATACAATAAGGTTAAACAGTTTAGGACTCATCCTTTTGCTATATGTAGCTTATGGTGCTGGTTGTTTTTCTACAGAATATGCCTAAAGGCCTTTAATTATGATATATGCCATCAATCGTGATTCCGCTGATTCCCTTCATCTTAAATTTTTAGGCTGTAGAAGAAGTGGATTTTTCTGCTAATGGAATAACGCCAGCTGGTCTGAAAGCCTTTCACGGCATTCTTCAATCAAATTTCGTCTTGAAGACATTAAATCTTTCTGGAAATCCCATTGGAGATGAAGGAGCAAAGGTTTGCCTTCTAAAATTACACTGGTGCAAAGCTGAAGTAAAAGTGCAAATCTTATAAAGGGACAATGCTAGAACACCAAAATCTAGTGAGGTTGAACTGTAAAGCTATGTTACTCAGACTCCTTTAGAAGTACCCGACACGGGTACGTGTCCAAGCGTTGGACTCGGCTATTTTATTGAAAAATATGCACATTTTGGTCTAAAATGAGGTGTCCATGTGTCATACATGTCCGAGTGTCCAGTCTCGGACACGGGTACGCGAGGAAATTAGAAGAGTCGGAGTAACATAGCTGTAAAGGAATGTTTGCAAAGAGCAAACCTCATTGTTTGCATATAATAGAATTCTTGCTAGTCATGTTGTGACTGACTGTCAAGTTGGTTTATAGCTGAATGTAATGATATTGAAAGGCTCAGTAGTTGGGGTTTCACTTCACCTATTTTTGCGTCAACAATTTACTGATTAAGCCACTGCATTTGGTTTGTCTGCTAGTGTGGCTCTTACTGTGAAGCTAACATTACTTCAGAAAATGATCAAGTGATTATAAGGAGAGCTGATGTTATTGTCGTTAACTTTCGTCATGATTCACGAGTAATGATTTATTTAATTAGCGGTGCTTTCACTAATATTTTATCTTTAAATCTACTTGAATCGTGAACTGTTGTCTGCTGTGTAGGCTGTAGTGGTTTTATTAGGTTCAGGTTCTTGTAATAGAACTGTTGTAGATAGCTTCTTTTGATGTTTGATGGTGACCATTTTAATATTCTGTATCTTCCTCGCAAATGGCTCTTTTTCTGATAACACTTAGAAGCTGTTGGTTTTGTACTTTTCTGGTGCTTGACCGGTTTAAGATTGTACTTTGCAAGAATGGAGTTACTTCATCTCCACCTTCAATCGAAATCATTTCCTTGTTTCCCAGAATGTAAAAGTCCCTGCATAATCCAAGAGTGTGATGTGTATGGTCCTGCATTTGTATCGAGTATCAAATCATTCCATTATATCCGATAACAGAAAAGATTCAAGTTTTAATATGCGCATGCTAGACTTGTTAATTACTCTAATCGTCTTTTGTTTCTCCTTCAAAACAGTGCTTGTGCGAAATACTAGTTAGTAATACTGGTATCCAGAAGCTGCAATTGAACAGTACTGGGTTGGGGGATGAGGTCTGTTTTCTCCAATGCTGAATCTCGTTGTCTAACTTGCTTTACAAGCCTTTGTGTTTGGTTCATTCACACATTCATATGAGCTATTTGTCTCTCATGTTTGGAGGCCCTATTGAGGCCCAGAAGTCGGAACTATATTTTGAACCTCGATGAATTTGGCTCGAAAATCTCAACCTGCCTATTCCGGCTCTTAGAGACTTGGCAAAAAATGAAATTATATTCCCTTGCTCCCATTGTGTTCTTTACACATTACATTTTTGCTCTCCTAAGTTTCTTTATAACTCTATGTTAGGCAAAACTTGAGTTTAAGCAAGGGACCTTTTTCCATCCACTTGCGCAACTGCACCCACTCTCTAGTTCTAAAAATTTTTGTCAGACTGGAGTGTAAAGAATCAGCTTACATCCCCTATTTTCGAACATGGGACTAGTTATAGCCTTTTCATGGTTTCCTCAGTAGTCTGTAGTTTATTATCAGGAGCTTATAGCTCTGTCATTATGCCTTTTGAGTTGTCTATTCCTTGTAGGGCGCGAAGGCTATTGCAGAGTTGCTAAGGAAAAATTCAAATTTGACTGCTATTGAGCTAAATAACAACACAATTGATTATTCTGTATGCTACTTTCGCCATTATTAAATTTCATCTGGTAGTTAAAGGCTCTTGAAGCTTGAGAAATTGTTCTGTGCTTTCTATTTTGAAAATGGAGGTAGGGTTTTGCAAGTATTGCCGGAGCACTACTGGAGAATAACACCATCCGAGCTTTACATCTCAAGTGAGTTAAAGAAAATTAGAACCTCTGCTGTATGGAATAGCTGATTGCCAACTATGAACCAATATGTTTATCTTTGCTATCCCCTCGCTCAAAAAATAAATAGAAAATAAAAACACTCTTAGTTACTTGATCTGTGTGATAGTTGCTGACGTTTATAGCAATCTGTTGATGATGTAGTGGGAATTATGGTGGTGCTTTAGGCGTTGCTGCATTGGCTAAGGGGCTTGAGGGGAACAAGACCGTAAGCGTAAGTTTTCCCTTAAAAGTTAACTTAGAGATTCTATGTATGACATTTTGTGATTTCTCTCACCAAAATAGATAGCTAAGCAGGCAGCCAAAAGAGGGGATGATAAGGAGTCTCACTCTCGCTTTCGCTCTCGTGGGGCGTGAGGTTTTAACTCTACCACCACGAGAAAAAAGAGCAAGCTCTTAGACAAATGAGCTGCCTAAGAACCTCAGTAGTTCGTGGATTCTCAATGTATACTGACGTTGTTTACCAATGTATAAGTTTATATCATCTATAATTCAATATTGACATCCCTGTCATTTGAAAGCTAAGAGATTGTTAATTTATTGTCTCAGGAACTTCACTTGCATGGAAATGCTATGGGAAATGAAGGAGTTCGTTCGTTGATGTTAGGCTTATCGGCTCGTAAAGGTGACATAATGATGATTTTTTTTCATATTGTTTATAAAATCTAATTTCTGTCCGTCTCCCCTTCACCAAAAAAATAAGGTCTTTTACGTCTTCATTCTCGCTCGAGTAGCTTTGCTGGCAACTTGAAATCCTGGCCTTAGTTTAAAAACGCACGCTTAAGGCGAGCCTTGGATGAGGCACTAGCCAAAATGCCTCAGTGCATTTTACGTGCTCCTTTTAGACAAGGCTAACTACTATGCACTTTCCATATCTTTTAGACGAGGCTCACCGTTTCTTTTCGCCATTATTGCTAACATTACTCCCTTCACATATTAGTGAACTTGGAAACTCCTAAAAAAGCTATTGTTGGCTTGTTGCTCAAAATTTTACTTGGAAATTGCCATAGTTTAAGAAAGTGTGCCTAGGCGCAGGCGCAGTGAGGCACATGGGACATAAAAGGCCCACCAAGGTGCACATGAGGCGCATAAGTGTGCAATTCCATATTTTTTTTCCAAATTCTCTTATTTTACCGTTGTTTTATCCCCCTTATCCTTTTTTCCAAATTCTTTTACTTTCACTTTTAACGTACATGTTTGCCCTCTTTAAAACAAAAAAGGGATTATTTTCGCCTAAAATTTGATTTTAAAATATGGATGTTCTTCTGGAAATCAGTGCACCTCGTGTGCAATAGGCGCGCGCCTTGCGCTTCAGCCCCTTGGGATCCCATCGCCTCAGTACGCCTTGCGCCTTCTCAAACTAAGGAAATTACAAATTTATTAGAAGTCCAGAAGGCGTGCGCGCCTTGGCCTTACGCTTCGCGCCTCGTCACCTTGGTGCGCTTTGCTGATTTTCAAATTAAGATCCTGACATGGATATTAACTCTTTGGTCACTCCAATTCACACAAGAACATGAAAAAAGGGCGGCAGTTGCTTTTATTAATAGTAAAGTCTCACATTTGGGACATATAACCTCATACGACACATGTAAATGAGTTTAAGTTACTTGGCAAATTCTCCCCTGTTGCCAAGCAGTATATATGATTCTGGAATTTTTTTTAACTATTAAGGAGGATTTGTTCCACAACCTAAATTTTCCCCTGTGTATTGTATGACTTGCTTCTAGGAAGAATGACACTATTGGATATCAGCAACAATGAAATTGGCTCTAGAGGGGCCTTCGAGATTGCAGAATACGTGAAAAAGTCAAAGAGCTTGTTATGGTTGAATGTTTACATGAATGACATTGGAGATGAGGTAAAATATTCTCAACCCATTGTTTGGATTTGAGAGAAATGAGTTTTGGTATTCTTTCATTGGTTTGTATGAAGGTAAAAATGGGGAGAAAATTAATGGAAAACCTAACCCCTTTCTTGGACAACATATTTTCCCTTTGGAATAAGCAATGCCAGTTAACCCCTCTTCCATGAAACTCCTTGAGTCCTTGCTCTCCATTTACATTTACAACTAAAAAACTAAGGCTTTTTTTGTTGCCTGTTATAGTCGTGTACCAAATGTTTCTCATATATTCTCTGGCAGCACTAAATCTTCTGGGACATTGCGTGGCAGCCTGCCTTTGATCGATAATTAAAGCTTAAGATAACTTAAGGGCTTGTTTGGATAATGCATTTGGGTGGGAAAGGGAGGGGAGGGGGAGGCAGGAATACGAAATCCCTTGTTTTGATAACAAATGGGATATAAGAGAAATGGGGTGAGGATTTGGAGGGATCCATTTTCCCTCCTCCAAGCCTAATTAAAATCCCTCCCCAAAAAGGAGAAATTTGGAGGGAAAATTCCCTTCCTTCACTTTTGCTATCCAAAGACACCTTATAGGGCTTGCTTGGATAGCAAAATAGGAGGGAAGGGGAAGGGAGGGGGATAGGGGGAAAGGAAAAGGAGGTGAGGAAAGGGGGGGAGAAAAGGGAGGGGAGGGGGAAAGGAAACGAAGGTGAGCAAAGGGGAGGAGGAAAGGGGTTTCTTGATTTTTTCATGCTCACGAGATGATCTGTTTTTTCGAACATTTAGTATTGTCATATTTGTTTAGTCATTTCAACTTTGAAGTAGATTAGATTCTTACTGCTTCTGGTTTGGTAATATACGTCATTATCATATGCTTCTTAATGGGAACTTCTGCTTAGTCGATTCCTTGTCGTGCTTGAATACTGTTGCTGATCTATTTTTGCTTACCAATTGAAGACACAATGTGTTTCAGCAGCACTTAAATTGATTTCTTTTGCCTCAAGACTCTGTGGATTAGCTTTTGAATATATGAACCTGAAATTTATTTCCTCAATATAAGTCGCCACCTTTAACTTTTTGTATAATGTCTCAGGGAGCGGAAAAAATCGCTGATGCACTTAAGCAAAATCGCTCAATTACTACCATTGACTTGGTAAGACAACATAAGGGCTAGTATGGTTGTTTCTGAATCACCATATAAGTCCAAAAATAGGTTCAGTGTTTTTTCTTGAGATCAATGAGATGGCCAATACTGAATGTTGATTTCCTAAATTCGGTTGTGGAGGATTGGATTACTTAAGGACAATAAAAATAAAATTTTCTATCAGTATGTATAATTTTCCTTACGGATTGGACTTTGTGAATTTTCTTGGGGGTGCGAGTATATTTTTTCTTCTATCTTAATCTCAAAGTCATGGCTAAAAATCAAGGCGTGAAATTCTTGGAAATCAGGGAGGCAATAACATACATGCTAGAGGTATCACTTGCATTGCCGAGATCTTGAAAGATAATAATGTCATCACAACTGTAAGTCTGTCACCTTCTTCTTGAATCTTTGGACTTGAGACGCGTCTGTTTGAAAAATACTCCTTGCATACCTCTTAGATGGAGATTGCATATAATCCTTTTGGACCTGATGGAGCTAAGGCCATATCCGAGGTTCTCAAGTTTCATGGAAATGTTAAAACCCTAAAGCTTGGATGGTGTCAGGTTATCATGTTAAACTTATGATGTCCATAATAGATTTACTTGTTGAAATGATTACTGGCTATATTTTAACATTACATCTTCCAGATTGGACGGCAAGGAGCAGAGTTCATTGCCGACATGATAAAGTACAATACCACCATATCGACACTCGACTTGCGTGCCAATGGTTTGATGGACGATGTATGTTAAATTAGCCATTTTTTATTTGGGTTAATGGGTATATGGGAGGGAACGATGTATGTTAAATTAATCATTCTTAATTTGCTCAATGGTTAGTAGACTTGCTCTCATTTTATGGATTTTTGTTCTTTTCTATGTGTCCATAATCTTTTGGTTACAGGGCGCTGTTTGTCTAGCCCAGAGCCTGAAAGTGGTCAACGAGGCCTTGACGTCGGTCGATTTGGGCTTTAACGAAATAAGAGTATGGAATTTAGCTCTTTTACATTATTCTTGGAACTTTTACTTACCTTGTGATTAACATGGAATTTCTCGACAGGATACTGGGGCATTTGCAATAGCACAAGCACTGAAAGCTAACGAAGATGTTGCTCTTACATCAATTAACCTTTCAAGCAACTTTATTACAAAACTTGGACAGGTAACTGTACTTTCAGAACCGAGAATTCCATTATATTCTTTAGCATCTTTAAACAATGTACATTTTATCATGGTTTGATCGTATGCAGAGTGCACTTACGGATGCTAGCGATCATGTTATGGAAATGAACGGAAAGGAAGTGGCGGTGTTCTTCTAAGTTTTTTTGTTGAGCTGGGAGTATTTTTAAGCATATAGGACGCGGATAAATCAGCTCACAATTGGATTGTTATCTAGTTTAGATTAGATGTTATACCCTCTTTCTTGTGCAAGGGTGTAAATTTTTGAGAATGAGGTTATGGAATTTTCTTAGTGACCGTGTTTGACATGATATGTTTTTTTTCAAATTTTGTTAGTGGTTACAGGGTAATCTGCCCTTTATTTTTTTATCATTTTTGGCAATTTATATACGTACCCTTTTAAAGCAACTAGAGAATCAATATTTGTAGTAAATCTGTAAGATATGGAAAGGTTATGCATCCCTCACTCGTTTAGGTGGTTATATTCCATGTTGGAGCCTGTAAAACTTCAATTCAGATTTTTCTTTTTAATATAACTAGCTTAGAATTAATTCTAAAATTATATGGAGGTTTATGATCTTAAATGAGTTTTGCAAACCAAATGAGAACAAGCCACTCCAGTGGGAGTCGAGCACTTTACCAAATCAACATAAGTGCCACCAATGGGTGTTAAACCCGAAACCTCTAGTTTCATATACCAATGCCTTATCCATTGTTCCATATATACTTTGCTGATTAGTTTCATACTGTAAAACATTTATACAATTTTATACGAGGTCTTTGTTTAGAATTAACTTAACAAGTATACCCGTTTCGCATCAATTTCTTATTTATTTTTCTGGCTTCTTCTTTAGTTACCTTGTTAATTGCTTCTTCTCGAAATGTTTTGTTTCTCGAATTTTTTTTTTCGGAATTTTTTTATTCTCGACATTTTTTTTCCGAAATGTTTTTTTTCAAAAATTATTTTTTCTCGAATTTTTTTTTCATTTTTTTCAGTACTCCAATGAAGCTAAGTAAAGAGGAGGTAATGTTGCCCGAGCTAACATATAGAATGCGAAGGTATCTCTATTCGCTTGTGATAGTGCTTCCAAAGACTTTATGAACTCATTAACTTTTGCGATTTCATCAGAATTGAGGTCGCGAAAGTGTTCTCGTTGGAACGAAACTTTTTGTAGACGGTAATGGATGAGAGTCTCAACTCCATCACATGTACGCTGGAAACACTTGCACCTTTTGTAGATGATTATGTCACCCCCTACGAGTAATACGTACATCGTTGATGTCGTTTTGGCGCAGGGTAAGACGATATGCCATTTGAATGCGTGGCGCACATGGATGAAGAAGAAAAAGCTGACACCATTTTTTGCAAACCGTTGCCATGTTTGCTTTATCGGCTTTACTAAGTCGCTGAAATATGTTATTAACTAAGTCTTGATCGTCGAGAACGGAATCTAGTGGTGCTTGCTTATGGTTTCTAGTGAAGTCGACGTTTGCTAATGGATGAAACGGAAACTCATATTCTTTTTTTTTGGCATTAACGTAATCCTCTAGATCTGCTGCAACATCATCGACTACCCACCCCTTGCACCAATCAACGATAACCATTCTTTGATATGTATAACTAATAAAGAAGAAAGCAGAGAATGAATTATAAGCATGACAAACTGAGGTGTACGATGAAAGTAGATACATAGAAACTGGTAATGAAAGTAGTACAAAACAGCGCATCAATATCACACGGAAGTCTATAATGTAGGAAAACATGAAGATGCATCTATAACGACAAGTTTAGGAAGAGGACAATGTATGTGTGTAGACAAAAGAAATTATGCATATTTTGGGGTAAGGGATACAACACAGAAAAAAAACAGACGACGCTATGCAGAGTTTCTTACTAAACGTACTTTTGTCGACAGAATAATTTATGGCCGGATTTGTTGGTTTTGGTGGGAAATAATCTTTCACTGATCTAGCTCCTTTGATTGGTGCTTTTTTTACTGGTGTTTTTTTCTTCATTGCAACGGTCTTTCGCGTCATATCTGTGAATGCATTGACTGATTTTAACACGGCTGCAATTATATATTACAGCAAATGCACAATTTAGAGCATTTAAATGTAAACAAAATGTGCAGATTTCCGAGACAAGGGCCAACTACTAATTAAACATTGGCACCTTGTTGACAATGGACCAACTGCTAATTTTAAAGTGACACCTTGTTTGATGCGAACAGAACCTTATTTGATGCACATTGGACCCTATTTTACGCACACTGAACCTTATTTCATGCATGTACACAGGATGTGTATCTTAAAACCTAAGCGTAATTGCTTTAAAAAGCTGAAAACGAAGGGGTGACATTTGAAGTTCATTCCCATCCTAAGACTACTTTTGGTCG